>CM059186.1:5813216-6413216 GCA_030323885.1 Branchipolynoe longqiensis | reverse complement strand
CAGGATCACAAAAAGAGGCCAATTGGGGAAAGTTGTCGGCGTCGAGCATGGATGTCGGCGTCGATCGGTATAATTATAATTTAGCATTGACAGAGGTGTTGGAAAGTCCTTAAATTTATCCTGAATGTAAAGGTCGAGAAAATACAACAAGCTTATTTGTTTCTAGGATAATTTAATATGAAACAAATAAATGCACTACACTTTTAAGAATTGTGACACCGACATCTTCAATTGACCACCAATTGGCCTATTTTCATGAGGCTGACTCATATATATATATATGTGCTCTATAATCTATTATGGGAATATAAACAAAGACACTATCTATCTTCAGTTCTCTATAATATAGTATGCACTGGCTATTCGCAGAGCTGCTCTGTGAATTATTGCCACCAATACTGTAATTTGCAGAGCTGCAACCAACAAATCAGCATGCATCATTTTACTGTGTGTGTGCATGTGCATAATTATTTTGCCTTTGATCTTTGTTGCAATTTGAGAAAATACTGTATGTATTGTTAAAGATTAATTCTTTGTGCTTTAATGCCATTTACCGAGACAAGTATTCCTTTATGTATTATATAATTAGTTAGGGATGGTGAGAGTAGCTTTGCGAATAATAATTATTCTTCCGCTAATTCGCAGAGCAAGGCAGCTCTGCGAATAACCTCGTCCATTATAGTATACTCACAATAGACCTATTTCAATGTTTACAAACATCGTGTATGCGCGTGCAGCTCGGCTGCAGAATGAAGGCACACTGCCACTGAGTTTGCCGGTACACGCAGTACAAAACGTCAGTTTTAGTCAAAATTAATAGAAATCCAGAACCATAACCTTATAAATTTAATCTAATCTTTTTATTAAACATGTTTTCTATATATGTTCCCAGCGGTTTGTGTCTAGGTCTTGTGGTTTTAGAGATATTAAATCTTTTCTGTAAGAAGATTGCTCACGGCCATTGACAATCATTGAGTTTGCCGGTACGCGCAGGGCAAAACATCAGTTTTAGTCAAAATCAATAGAAATCCAGAACCCTAACCATATAAATTTAATATAATCTTTTTGTTAAACATGTTTTCTATATGGGTTCCAAGCGGGTTGTGTCTAGGTCGTGTGGTTTTAGAGATATTACATTTTTTCTGTAAGAAAATTGCTCACTGCCATTGACAATGCATTGAGTTTGCCGCTACGCGCAGTGCAAAATGTCAGTTTTAGTCAAAATTAATAGAAATCCAGAACCGTAACCTTATAAATTTAATATAATCTTGTTGTTAAACGTGTTTTCTATGTGTATTCCAATCAGTTTGTTTCTAGGTGGTGTGGTTTTAGAGATATTTAACTTTGACTGTATGAAGATTGCTCACGGCCATTGACAATTCATTGAGTTTGCCGATACGCACGGTGCAACACGTCAATTTTATTCAACATTAATAGAAATGCAGAACCATAAGCTTATAAATTTAATATAATCTCTTCTTTGAACATGTTTTCTATATCTCTTCCAATCGGTTTGTGGCTAGGTGGTGTGGTTTTAGAGATATTTCACCTTTTCTCTATGAAGATTGCTCATAACCATTGAGTTTGCAGTGTGACAGGATGTTGTGCTGCAGCCAAGCAGCACGCGCACTGACCTAAATACACATGCTGATGTCATATGAAATTGGTCAATATCCGATCTGACTGGCCCTGTGTAGTACAGTATTGACCACACTGGCGCCACCTGTGATGGGCTCTAAGCATTGTATGCCAGCTGCGTCTGGTCATTATCGCCTGTAGACCCGGGTGGACGGTCAATATAATGTAGAAATGAATGAATGGTTATGTTGGTTTGTGTTAATTCATGTAATCTAGAAATATACTGAACGAATGCTTAGGTGGGTTTGTCTTTATTCATATATGTAATTTATAAATAAACTGAATATATGATTAGCTTGGTTTGCGCTGACCATTCATATATGATCTAAAAGTGAACTAAACATATTCTTAGTTCTGTATATGTTCCTTTTTTTCATTTATGCAACCTAAAGTGAATTCAATGTATAGGAAGCTTCGTTCATTTTCATTCATATATGATCTAAAAGTCAATTAAAGCTTGGTTCTATTAATATATGTAATATAAAAGTGAATGAAATGTACTTAGCTTGTTTGTAATGATCTTTCATCTATCGTATCTAAAATATTAAATGTATGCTTAATTTTTGTAATTCTAGAATTGAATTATTGCATATGTATGCTGGTTGGTGTTTTTTTTTTTTAAATAGGTGATTTAAATTCTATTCCCTTGTATTATCATGCCGTCACTTTTAGAGAATATACAACTTAAAAAGCACAGAAGGAACTGTGTCAAGCATTTGAGAGAAGGCTGGACAGACATTGGAGAGGACACCCACAGTTATGACTTCAGGGCACCGTCGACCTACATGTGTGTGCAAAAAAAAGTACTTTTTCTGCCATGACGAGCTGGCATTAGAGGCCCATTAGGGCATAGATCAGCCAAAAGAGGATCTGTAAGTGTCAACAGATACTTTTGAAGTCAAATGTTCACAATTACGACAACAAATTTGAGACCAGGCAAAATTCTAGAGAAAAATTGAGGATATCGTTCTTCCTGAATTGGTGAAAATCGTTCCTATGAACTATACATGGTGGTATAGTCCTGCCTCCCTCAAGAACGCTAGGATTGCTTCTTGATTTACATTAGTCAAGGGATCACGTATGGTGTTTGCATTGTAAAATTGTTGGCGCAAGGCCATAAAATCTACGCAGTTTAATCAAATGTGTTTGAGCGTCAGTGGGGACTGATATATACATATGATTTTTAAGTGAATGTTGTCTGCACTTAAAGAAGTATTCACCATTCACGAGGGCAATGTGTCTTCAATCAAATTATCGCGAACTCTGAGGCG
Organism: Branchipolynoe longqiensis; assembly: GCA_030323885.1. Classification (NCBI taxonomy): domain Eukaryota; kingdom Metazoa; phylum Annelida; class Polychaeta; order Phyllodocida; family Polynoidae; genus Branchipolynoe; species Branchipolynoe longqiensis. Next base: position 6,410,307 of record CM059186.1, on the reverse strand, counting down.
GCCTTAGTACATTTCAGGTAAAAGAAACCACGTGACTGGAAGGACATAGCCATAATTCCCGGTGCCAAGCAGCAAGCCAAGTATGCTCACTCAGCCTGTAGCTTGTTGTTTATTAGTTCAATTGTACAAATCTCACGTTTATTGAAAAGATGCAGACATTTGATAAGTTCATTAATCGACGAATATTGGTTAATTCTACTTTCAACATGATTACAATTGGGGAACTTATATCAGACTGTCTCAAAAGGTGCTAAGCAATATGGGACAAAACTTTGTCCATTATAACGATCAACATACTATCTGCTTATGCATTTACTCAGGATAAACTTATTTGTTTTTTACATGGTGTTTCATAATCCCAATAGAATACATATTGATTTGAAGCAAATGTCCTTGTGTTTTCAGTGTAACCATTTCTGTGCTGTTTTGTGTCAATCGTTACAATGGCCCCAAAAAAGAAGAGTTATCACCTTTTGAGACAGGTTCATATGTTACATGTGCAACAAAAGTGTCACAGAAAGAGGAGAACAATTAAAGTCAACAAATACTGTCTGTAAGAGTTACAAAAGTAACCTTCTGTCATAGCACTGCCACAGCATTAATCCATTCAGGCTTCCCAGAACTATCGTCATGTATTCTCATACAAGTGTGTAAGTGTATGTGTGTGTGTGGGGGGGGGGGGGGGTACTTGTGTCTGAATATTGTATGTGCAGATGCCTATGTACGCATACAATGCAACTACAGTAAAACCTCTCTAAATCGACCGACCAGGGGACTGACTTTAAATGGTCCATTTAGGGAGGTGATCGATTTAGGTAGTTTTTTTTAATCATTACAATTGTATGGGTGATCCTTTGGGACCCAAATAAAGCGATCGATATAGGGGAGTGGTCAATCTGTGGAGGTGGTCGGTTATAGAGGTTAAACTGTATAACACTTGTATGTCAGAGCGTGCAGCTTAAACAAGAGCTAATATACGGAGCTACATTTCTAACCATTCCAACATAGCTCCTATCATGGAATAAGCAAGGACATTTGTAATTGTATATTAACTATTCCAACATAACTACTAATGTGGTATAAGCAGCGACATTTTTAAGTGTGCACACTAACGAAATCATGGTACAAGCAGCGACATTTGTAAGTGTGCACGAATAAAACCGCGGTATAACCATGGTACAAGCAGCGACATTTGTAAGTGTGCACACTAATGAAACCATGGTACAAACAGCGACGTTTGTAAGTGCACACTAATAAAACCATGGTATAACCAGTGACATTTTTAAATGTGTACACTAATGAAACCATGGCACACATGTCAACATTTGTAAGTATGTACAATAAGGTAACCATGGTACAAACAGCGACATTTGTAATTATGTACACTGACGAAACCATGATACAAGCAGTGACATTTGTAAGTGTGTACACTAATGAAACCATGGTATAAACAGTGACATTTGTAAGTGCACACTAATAAAACCATGGTATAACCAGTGACATTTGTAAGTGCACACTAATAAAACCATGGTATAACCAGCGCCATTTCTAAATGTCTACACTAATGAAACCTTGGTACACACATCGACATTTGTATGTACAATAAGGTAACCATGGTACAATAGCGACATTTGTAATTATGTACACTAATGAAACCATGATAAAACAGCAACATTTGCAAGTGTACACTAATAAAACCATGGTATAACCAGTGACATTTCTAAATGTGTACAGTAATGAAACCATGTCAGACATGACGAGTCGACAATTAGACACGTGCACTGGCATGGCCAGCTGCGCCAAATAAAACCAGATACATCCGGAAACATGCCGAAACTAATGTTACTATTGTATGATACAACTATTAACGTATACGGAAATCTATATTTCAGGTAAAAACGATAATGTTAGATTAAGATTTATAAGTAAATATTGAAAGCAGAGAATGCATATACTAAACCAGATAAATTCATCCGTAATTAACACAGGATGAGCAATGGACACTACGTCCGTTAAACTATATTGTTAGATATTAAGTGTTGCTTCTAAAAATAAAAAAAGTTGTTAGGATTAAGGTTTCGTAGTGGTTTTTTTTTTTGTTGAGTTTTTGTTGTTGTTCCTTTTATTGTTGACTTTTAGCGTTACACACATGAACGGACACAAATTGTATCGCTAACATTGTAAATGACAGGACGAAATGATGAACAAATGCCCGAATATGTGTTACTTTGAAAAGAAAAAGGGGAGATGTAATATATGTGATCCGGGTCGTAGCTGCGGGGGCGTGTTCTCGCAGAGTGCGGGGGTGGGTAGTCGATGTGGTAAAGTCAGAGCTAAGAATAAACCAGTCTTGAATCTCCACTCACCGTGTCGATACTTGTTATTCGTTACAGTACACACATCAACATTTGTAAGTATGTACACTAACATAACCATGGTACAAGAGGTGACATTTGTAAGTATGTACACTAATGAAGCCATGGTACATGCAGCAACATTTGTAATTATGTACACTAACGAAACCATGGTACAAGCAGCGACATTTCTAGGTGTACACAAATAAAACCATGGTATAACCAGTGACATTTCAATGTGTGTACATTAATAATTCCAACATACTAATACCACAGTACAAGCAGTGAAATTTGTAAGTGTACATACACTAATGTAATCATGGTGTAAGCAACGACATTTGTGAGTGTACACACTAACCATAACTGTGATACAAGCAGTGATAATTTTCTAAGTATTTTTTTTTTCTTGAAGATTTATACTGCCTATTATAGATAAGTCTGAATAGACTTGTTTTCACCATTAGACAGTTTGACAATAGAAAGCCCGAGTGTACACTTTTACCGACCCAAGGGATTTTTAACCTCCCACACCACATAGAAATGGTATGAGAGCAACTGGCCTTTGATGACGCTGTAAGTTATGCACAGCGGTGGAAATCCAAATTGGCAGAGATGGGGGGCACAGGGAATCGAACCACTGCCCTTCAGATTAGGAGTCCGACCTGGAAAAAGGTTAGACACTCTAACCACTCCGCCACAAACTAATGATTCCAACATAACTACCACAGCATACGTAAGCGTGCATATTGTAATGTCAAACTGTTGAAAATAGATAAGGAAGTGTGCATCATGTTTCGCTATCATACAAACTAAGATAGAACAGACATTGAACCATAACATCGCATTCATGTGATACTAAAATAAAGATCAATTAATCAAGAGATATAATTCAACCGCTCAGGTACCACAGCAATGTACGCTTCGTCATGTCTGTGTGCGATCTTGTGTCATATTAGAACATTGTTGTAACAATATGATGTCCCACTGGGATACTATGCCACTGGCACCATAACGTTACAATGATTTACACCTCAATCAGTCACATTATCCTGACACTTACCCAACCAATCGTTTCTCTATCCTAGCAATGCCGAGCCCCAGATAAGGTGCTTGCAAACACTAAAGATCACAAAAGGAACATTCAATATACAAAAGTAGCTGTCTTCAAAGGACAACTCTGCTTCCAGACCAATGGTGTCCTGACATAGCCGGTGTCCTGTCATCAGAGGAACAGTCAAATAGAACAATAATATTTCACACATATACAAATTGTCGGCGCATGGCAAGGGTCTTCTGATCACAAGGATTGGCGAAGACAAGCACTTCGTAGAACATACATCAACTAGATGATAAAGACATATTAGATTTAAAATATAATAATGCCTAGATTTTATGGGAACCTAGGCCTATTGATTATTATAATACATATCAGGCAATATTTTAAAATATGCATTAAATGGACAGGGATTCTTGTGGTGTTGTCATGGTGTTGCTAAAATTTAGCTAAGTTGCATTACAGTCTCGACATGGTAGTTACCAACTAGAATAGTTTGTTTGTTTGTTGAAGTCTTACGTCCTGGCAACATCTAAGGTTACACAGGAAGGGCACCGACTTGTGACAGTACACTCATGGTAATTTTATAATGCTGCCCCACTGGCATACCATGTGGCAAGCACCATGTGGCAAGCACCATGACCCAATTTCCCAGTCACATTATCCTAATACTGAGCTAAACCAGTCCTCACCCTATCCTATTAATGCTGAGCGCCAGGTTAGGTCATGACAAGTATCAATTTTGTAAGTCATTAGCTTGACTCTACCAGGTTGCAAACTCCCGACCTTCTGCACAGATAGTCTGTGATTCGGCCTCGAGCTCAAATAGTCTCCTGGTACACCCAAATCATCCAATCACTAGTGGCGACGTTAAGACAAGACAATAGACCTATTTCATATGACGTCAGTATGGGTATCTAGGTCAGTGCACGCGCTGTTTGGCTGCAGGATGACACACTGTCACACTGCAAACTCAATGGCTATGAGGAATCTTCATACAGAAAAAGTGAAATATCTCTAAAACCACACTAGACACAAACCGCTTGGAACACATATAGAAAACATATTCAAGGAATAGATTATATTAAATTTATAAGTTTAGGGTTCTGCATTTCTATTAATTTTGAATAAAATAGACGTTTTGCACTGTGCATACAGCAAACTCAATGCATTGTCAATGGCGGTCAGTAATCTTCATACAGAAACAAACTGCTTGGAACACATATAGAAAACATATTCAACGAATAGATTATATTAAATTTATATGGTTAGGCTTCTGAATTTCTATTAATTTTGAATAAAATAAAGGTGTTGCACTGCGCGTAACGTCAAACTCAGTGGCAGTGTGCATTCCTTCTGCAGCCAAGCTGCGCGCACATACACAATGTTAGTAAACATTGAAATAGGTCTATACCGTTCACTATTATTTCATTTGCACTTTTGTGAATATTCATTTCTGTTTACCTTGGACCACGAAGCTCAGTAACTCAGTACAGGCCCAATCCCCTAGTGTACAACTGAGGAACTACCGGCTCCCCAGCGTCGATAGAGCCACCTGGTGGTAATATAGGACGGTTATTTGCGGTAAGGATGAAGGCCTGCCACTTGGTTGGGAGTTTTACGTCCTGGCAACATCTAAGGTCATATCAGGACTGTACTGACTTGTGACAGTGCGCACTCATGGTGACTTTATAGTGCTGCCCCACTGGGAAATCAGGCAACCCAGCACCATGACCTGATATCCAACTCGGTCACATTATACTGACACTGAGCTAACCAGTCCTTAACGCCGTTATTAATGCGAGCGCCAAGCTAGAAAGTGACAAGTATAAATTTGTATAGGTCATTGGTTTGACCCGACCAGGAACTAAATTCTCCTGCCACTTGGAAATCACAATCACAGTATGACATGTAAAAGAACATTATACAAGTATTGTAGGTTCACTAGGCCACTTGATTTTCTATCAATTTCAAGCACATCGTCTTTTATACTAAGAGTAAGCAGCCACAGCTTTGGTCTTTTAAGATAAAATAAAAGAATGCTCGAGACACAACTTACCGACATATAACAGATTCACGAAAATACAAACAACCATTTTAAAATAAAATCACAGCAATTACTAAATCAACCACTTGTTTGTGCATAGTACGATGTTAGGTTGATTGCTATAATTAACATTACACCAGTTTTTAAACATTTTTTATTACAAATGGTTAATTTTTTAGATATTCAACAATTGATTGATTGATTGATGGATGATTGATTGATTGATGGTTGCTTTACGCCGTGTCGGCAGCATAGGCCATATTCACGGCGAGGTATTCAACGATTAATAAGTACAGCATTATATAAGTTGGATATACAGGATCAAAATTAGATGAGTGTTTTGATTACGAAAATGTTAGGCTTTCATCGCACTATGCAAAATAAACTTTTTCTTAAGCCAAAAGTTTTAAAATGTCAAGCAAACTGAATAGACCTAAATCAAATCAAGCTAAATAGACCTAAATCAAATATCCCCAAATCAAATAATCTTAAATTAAATAGGCCCAACTCAAATAAACCCAACTAAACATAAACGCAAATAAAAAATCAACCAAAATCAAATGAGGAAAAGTTTCCTTTTTTTTAACTCAATAAAAAATTATTATATATATATATTTTTTTTTAATAATTATTAATTATGGCGGAAAAAAAGAATCCTTAAACACATCTCCCCACGACGGCTTAGATCTGCAGCACGAGGCCGGCAGACGACACGTTGTCCCCGCCGCCCCCGGTCTGCACCACTTCGGTGCAGACGAGATTTGGTGCAATGCACACCTCGAAGTCCGCCTCGACCCAGCACGACACCGGCCGGTTCGCATCGAATGGCATCCGGCTGCCGCCAGTACCCTTACTCGTTGAGAAGGCCTCGTCCATGAGGATGCGTGCAGACTCTGCGCGTATCTGGTTCGAGCCGCAGACATGTCGGTTGGCGGTGAGAGATGCCTTCGCAGTGGCGGACATGGTGTTCTTCCACGCAGATCCTCTGACGATCATGATGGCCTGGTAGGCGAGGGTGTGCACGTGGATACGGCTCACCTTCCGGTAGCCCTCCCCGGTCTGGATATGGTCAAAGGTCAGAGGTTAAGAGGTCAAATCAGCTGATTTCAACAAGATCAGTGGCCTAATCAGTAAGAGCGCGGAATTCCCGTGTGGAAGATCCAAACAAGTGGTGCCCAGTTTCAGAGAACGACCCATTAACCACCCATCAAAAAAACAAAAAAAGAAGCATAAACACCGGAAGTGGACGCATACCCGACTTGGCTGCTTGCGCAGGTGGCGAAAGACGGCGCGCATCTGGTCGAGCGTGGTGGCGATGCACGGGTAAGGGTCTGAGATGAGGGTAACGGTACCGTTGGTGAGCAGGCTGTGCAGGTTGGGCAGCTCCTGCTCGTTCATGCCGAGCGAGTCCATGTGGCGGACCACCTTCTCGATCACCTCATGCAGGCATTCCTCTTCGGCGAAGGACGCCAGCTCGAAGTGGGTCAATGTCTGCGCAGGCATCGTCTGGAGGAAGTTGCTCAGAACCTGGAGACGCGATGCTCTCTCACCTAAAGCACAGGTGTGTTTGTGTTTGTTTGTTATTTTACGTCCGAGCAACATCTGAGGTCATAAACCGTACGCGGTGGCCGAATCGGGAGAGCGCAGGATTCCCATGCGGGAGATCGGGAGTTTGATTCCCAGTCGAGTCAAACCAATGACTTACAAAATTGACTCGTCGCTTCCTAGCTTGGCTTTCAGCATTAATAGGATAGGGCAAGGACTGGTTAGCTCTGTGTCAGGATAATGTGACTGAGTGGGATATCGGGTGTTGGAGGCCTGATTTCTCAGGGGGACAGCACTATTAAGTTGCCATGAGTACGCACAGTCACAAGTCGGTACCCGTCCTCATATAACCTTAGATGTTGCCAGGACGTAAAATTCTAACCAACGAATCTGGGGTCATAGCAGGACAGGCACTGACTTGTGACTGCGCACTCATGGCGACTTTATGCTGCTGCCCCACTGGGAGACCAGGCCGCCGGTACCATGACCCGATATCCCACACAGTCACATTATCCTGACACTGAACTAACCAGTCCTTGTCCTATCTTATCCGAGCGTCAGGCTAGGTAACAACAAGTATCGACTGTATAAGTCATTGGTTTGACTCGGCTGGGATTTAAACTCCTGATCTTCCGTCTGTTTGTTGACTGGGTTTTTATCTTAAATCTAGTCAGAGCTAATACCAGATGGCGTGGCAGGTTGTGGGGAGTCAAATCTGAAACAGAGTCAAGCTAGCGACATAAAAATGTATACTGATCACTACGTAGTCTGGCGCTTTGCATTTATAGGATTAGGCAAGGAGCAGTGGAATGAGAAAGACAAATTGTCCACAAATTAAATTTCTCATGTTAATCAGTGAATGTAACAGGTCATATCAGGACAGTGTGCACTCATGACAACTTCATAGTGCACTGGGATCATGATATTCCACTCAGTCGAATTATCCTGATACTGAGCAAATCAATCCTTGCCGTATCTTAGTCGTGACCGGACGCTTAGGTTGAATTGGTAAGACTGCTAGCTTTCCATGAGGAAGGTCGGCAGTTCGAATCCCGGCCAAGTCTAAAAGATTACTTACAAAATTGATACATGTCGCTACCTATCCTGACGCTCAGCATTAATAGGATAGGGCAAAGACTGGTTAGCTCAGTATCAGGATAATGTCATTGGGTGGGATATCTGGTCATGGCACTAATGGCCTGGTCTCCCAGTGAGGCAGCACTACAAAGTTGCCATGAGTGCAGACTGTCACAAGTCGGTACCTGTCCCGAGATTTGATCCCACAACCTTCCGCAGGGAAAGGGATCTTACAAACTCGACCATATTGTCTGATAATGCTGATGATTATGATGATGAGTGATGGTAACGACTATTGCTGACAATGATAATTCTCAATAACTAGCGACTTTAATGATTCATGTTAATAATGTAATTGTTGAAAATTACTTATAATTAATATTGTTAAAGTTGCATAGTCCGAAGAAAGTATCAAATTTTCAAAAACTAAACACTATCTACATTTGAATCTACAAATCCAACTTAGATTCTATTACACTTATTTAGTATTTGTCGCTACATAGAAGTGCACACAGTGTCAATTCAATAGAACCTGTTATTGCTAAAGTCTGGGGGTCAGAGTTTTGACAAACAGGCCAAAATTAATTTATCATGTTTACACTTCAAATATATCCTAACTTAAACTCATTTTAAAGCAAAGATACGTCAAACTAAAGTAAGGTAGATTATAACGATCAACCTAATATATTTATCTCACAAAATGACAGAAACTCAAAACCATCGGACATGCGACTTTAATGATCCTGAATCGAGTCGTTGAACAATCGAGTCGTTGAACTACCTACCTTCCTTAAAGGGAAAGTTGTCCATGACCTGAAGTCCGCTAACGACGAGCAAGTTAGGAGCGAATATGAGCATCTCCGACATGAATGCTTCCATGGACCGCAGATACGGGTTATTCTCATCGTTGTGAACAATGAACCTGTACGACAGAAACAACCAGGTACATCAAGAACTAATTGGGTTTTTATTTACAATCTAGACAGAGCTAAGGCCAGAGAAGATGGCTGGATGAGGTGAGAACCCACTTCCCACTGCTGTGGGGTTTGTTTGTTTGTTGTTTTATGTCCTAGCGACATCTAAGGTCATATCAGGATGGGTACCGACTTGTGACAGTGCGCACTCATGGCGACTTTATGTGTATAGTGCAGCCCCACTGGGAGACCAGGCTGCCCCACCATGACCCGATATCCCACTCAGTCACATTATCCTGACACTGAGCTAATCACTCCTTGCCCTATCCTAATAAAGCCGAGCACCAGGCTAGACTGTGACAAGAATCAATTTTTAACTCATTGCTTTGACTCCGCTTGGATTCGAACTCATGACCTTACGCACGGGAATCCTGCACTCTACCGATTACGCCACCGCGACCGGTCTAATCCGACAGAGGGCGCTGTGGCGTAACCGGGGTTAATCGTGTAGGATTGTATAGCATTTGAATAGTGACAGAATTGGTATTGTAATAAACTGCACTGACCTCGCAGGCAAGGAGCCACATAGACTGTGTGGATAGGGTGATGCAACAGGGAGTCTAGTTAGTGTAATGGTTAACACGTTAGCCCCGGAGTGGCAAGAAGTGTGGGCTTGAATCCTGCTCTAGGCGCAATATTTCCCATTTTCATCACCTCCATGACAGTAGTTTATCAAACCTGAGTCCGGTAATTCCCCGAGATTCTCTGACAGTGCTTAGTTGATGAGATAATTTCCGGGGTTATTTTGCAGAAATTTAACTGTACTCGGCCAGTGGGGCAGAGTTATATGCTTCAAATATTTCTTGAATTTTATGTTTCTATTAGAGAATAGATGGAGAAAATGCACAGAATTAGATTTTTCTTTATTATGGCTTTACATATATATGACCAGACGGGATGGCCGAATGAGTTAGAGCATCCGTCTCCCGTGTTGGTAGACCATGGGATCGTGGGTTCAAACCCTGGTCGAATCAAACCAATGACCTAAAAATGTATACTTGTTCCTTCCTAGCTAGACGCTCGGCATTATTAGGATAGGGCAAGGACTGGTTTGCTCAGTGTCAGGATAATGTGACTGAATGGGATATCAGGTCATGGTGCTGGAGGCCTGGTCTCCTAGTGGGGCAGCACTATAAAGTTGCCATGAGTGTGCACTGTCACAAGTAGGTATCCGTCCTGATATGACCTTAGATGTTGCTAGGACATAAAACAACAACAAACAAACCTATATATATATAATGAGACTGTCTCAAAAGGTACTATGCAATATGGGACAAAACTTTGTCCATAGTAACGATCAACACACTATCTACTTATGCATTTGCTCAGGATAAACTGATTTGTTTTTTACATGGTGTTTCATAATCCCAATAGAATACATATTGATTTGAAGCAAATGTCCTTATATTTTCAGTGTAACCGTTTCTGTGCTGTTTTGTGTCAATCATTACTATGGACAAAATAACGAAGAGCTAACATAATAACGACACTAAAGGGCAGACTTGCTAAAAGAAATCGTGAAAATCGGCGAAATTGCGGAGAACTTTCATCCCTGAATGTTAAGTAGTTGGCAAAGACACTTATTTGCATGTGGGGTGACGTATTTCTCCCAGGTTCATCCCGAGGCATATTCTAAAAGTAAGTGTTTCTTAATTATGGCTTTACGTACTATATATTTTAGAAATGACACAAAGGCAGATTTACCTAAAAGAAATCGTGAAAATCGGAGAAATTGCAGAGATCTTTCATCCCTGAATGTTAAGTAGTTAGCAAACACACCTATTTGCACGTGGGGTGACGTATTTTCCCCAGGTTTGTCCCTTGGCGTATTCTAAAAGTAAGTGGATGTCGTCCTTTTCCAACACTGGGCCAACAACTGAAGAAAGAAGGATAGTTGTGACAAAAGCAAAAACATGATACAATAAAACATAAAGTGAACTCAGATTAGTACATTTAGATATATGGGTCATTCTCTAAAACTGGGCACAAAAGTGTGACATGGAAACCAAAAGTGAAAACCTTCCAAATAATAGCAAAAATCCTTCCAAATAATAGCCTAATCCAATGTCCTATGAAGGTTTGCATGTTGTGCATATGTCAGAGTTGAAAAAAATGAGTTTCAATTTTTTAATTAGATCTTATACAAATTGACCAATACATTAATATCACTCGTGTAACATGAAAATCAAAGACACATCCAGAACCTCATTTTAACATATACAACATAGTCAAACAAGATTTTATTGATTACTGTTAAGTAGACAAGGTTATGACTTACAAGAAAAAAGTTGAAAAATAAGTTGAAAAAAAGTTTGGCTACATGTATGGTGTCAATGTGTAAATTTTCACATTTTCACTCTAGCGCAAAATCATACAATTATAATTTTGATATCTTTTGTGGGATAAATTCAATACATGTAGAACTGCTAACATACCTAATAGACAGAGGCTACAATAATTATTTGACTTGCTATCAATAAAACAAAGACTTAATTATCAGCATCGTAACGTGGAGACCAAATATGTGGTGCCCAGTTTTGGAGAATAACCCATATATACAACATACCTCATCTCCAATAACTTAGCATAGAATAAATGAGTCAAAATAAAATAATGTATAATTGATATTAAAATTCTGAACTGAAACAACTGAAGAAAGAAAGGTGGTGTGACAAAAGCAAAAACATAATACAACAAAACATTATAAAGTGAACTCAGATTAGTGAATTTAGATATATATATACAACATACCTCATCTACAATAACTTAGCATGAAATAAATGAGTCAAAATAAATCTGGCATATTTGATAGTAAATGTTGGTGCTTCGGACACTGAGAAATGTTTAGAATTCCAGGAGGGTACATATACTTTTGGCACACCACCATTCTCAAATCTTTTCCCAGGACCACATACCATCATTTTACAGTATGTTTAAAACTAATTACTTTTGTAACCATATCGTGTCAGGTTATTTTTTAAGAACTTATTTTGGCTAAATATATGAAATGAACAAACCTCCATCCTATTCCTAGCACTTTAAGAATGAACAGTTTTCATTTTAGTTATGTATATGTGTTATATCCATTAAGTTCCACTGTGAAAATTGACTTTTCTATCCAACAATAATGCTTAATAAGTGAACCAGTATTTAAGTTGGGTATGCAGGATAAAACCTCGGGAAGTATTTTGGTTTTGACAAATTTATGCCCTCATCAGTGTCCTGATTGAAAGTATCTAGTGGGGAAATATGCTTAAATTGGTTATGCCTCAGGAATGATGCAAGAATATACGAATATATGGAGTTTTACGTCCTGGCAACACCTAAGGTCATATCAGGAAGGGTACTGACTTTTGACAGTGCGCACTCATGGCGACTGTAAAGTGCTGCCACACTGGGAGACCAAACCACCATGACCTGATATCCCACTCAGTCACATTATCCTGACACCAAGCCAGCCAGTCCTTTCCCTCTCCTAGTAATAATGCCGAGCAAGGAAGTGACAAGTATCAATTTTGTACATCATTGGTTTGACTCGACTGGAAATTGAACTCCCAACCTTCCGCATGGGAGCCCTGCACTCTACCGATTCGGCCACGGCGGCCGGTGATTCTATAAGTGTAAGGTAAAGCTTGTTATATTTAATGATGCATCTAGCGCACATTAATTTTCGTATCATCAGCTATTGGATGTCAAACATATAGTCATTCTGACATATTTCTTTGGAGGAAACCCACTGCCGCCACCTAGGCTACTCTTTCTGATAAGCAGCAAGGAGTCTTTTATATTCACTTTCCCAGACAGGACAGCACATACCACAGCCTTTGATGAACCAGTTGTGGACCACTGGTTGGAACAGAAAATAGTCCAAACTGCAAAGAGCAGGATTGATCGGATGACCGACACCTTCACAGGTGGACACACTACCACCTGAGCTACGTCCCGCTCCCCTTTTATAAGTCTACACACCCTTGATGTCCGTGTCTATATTTTCTCTGAGGCCTGGTGTTACGGTGCTCGCCAGGAGAACATCTAGACCTTCCTTCTTGAAGCGTCCTGCCATAACCGGGGCATTCCCTCCCAGGTCGGTCCTCGTGTTCGGCAGTGCTAGAGATGCTTCCACCAGATCTGTGAACAGCTTTGTGTTTCTTATATATCTTCTGTAAACATAAAGTAAAAACAGTAAAAGTAGAGAATTTCATGTAAGCTAAGTAGGACACTGGTTAGTACTTCTCATCATTATCATCATGCTGTCGGTCGCGATGCGACAAAGACTGCTTTCATTACTTGACTGCTGCTCTCCATTTAGCTCTCTGCTGTGAGAGTTATGTCCATGAGTCAGTCTTAATGTCTCTCAACTTCAGGTTAGTACTTCTACTGCATAGATTTCCACCGTAAATGAAATAGTAATTCAAATTGTCAGAGTACATATTCAACCTGCTTAGAAACCAATTTGGTAAGTGTTCATAATTTTGGAGTTTTACGTCCTGGCAACATGTAAGGTCATATCAGGACAGGTACCGACTTGTGATAGCGTGCATTCAAGGTAACTTTATTATTGTGCTGCCCCATTGGGAGACCAGGCTGTCAGCACCATGATCTGATATCCCACTCAGTCACATTATCCTGACACTGAGCCAACCAGTCCTTGTACTATCCTAATAATGCTGAGTGCCTGGCTAGGAAATGACAAGTATCAATTTTTAAGTTATTGATTTAACTCAATCAGGGTTTGAATCCCACGATCTACCAAAACGGGAATGGACGCTCAACTCATTCGGCCATCCCGTCTGGTTGTTCATAATGTAGATGATAGTTTATTAATAGTACATACACTTGCAATACTACTCAGTAGTTGACTGATAATATTGATCAAACTTAGACGCAACGTGGCATGTCAATGACTATATGGCCAAATATTAATTTAACAACCGAATGCATTTTGCAGGTGTATACATTTTTTTTTCCAGTTTAGTAGAATAAAAATATCATAAATTAAGTTTTAGTGTGCTTACTTAGGCTAAGGATTAATTGATTTCCACTCTATATTTCTTTGTGTTTTATGTTTTCATTTGCATGTCGGTCTATAGACCTCACGTGACTTATCACATATAAGACATTATTAATATCATTTTAAAGTTTAATAATTATTATATTTTTTCAACACAAAATGTAGTTATAATGAACATCAAATTAGGCTACTCTCTTCCTGAAGACCTTGGACAGTTTTTCTCCAAGAACTCCCTTCGAGATGACGTATGTACTATCATAAGTATATACTAGTCTAAGTCTAATAATGTAGGGGTGGCGATTTACATTTACATTTCTAGACCTATGGCAAAATACAAAATAAAAATTGGTGATCGTCCCCGTCAGTGCTTGAAAAATCGCCCGCCCCTAATTATTTTTGTTTAACTGGTAAAAATGTGTCAGGCTAAATTGAATATGCAGGTAAGTGTCGGCTCTGCTCTGAACCAGACTCAGTTAATGAATGAATAGAAGTTCAGATAGCATTCATGACGTTGGATTTTGGCAGATTATATTTTAACCTGTGGTAGCCATATTGGATTTGTATTTAATAAATGTAAGCCCCTAATTACTCCTAGTGATAAAGATTCACATTACCCATGGTTTGTAGTACTCAAGTCTTAATAGGACTATTATATATAATAAGTATGGCAGTTGCTAATCGTATAGATCGGTGTCTATTCGTACGGCGGTAGTCATGTGACATAGCTTGACCCAGATCTTAATCATCCGTACGAATAGTTTAGTTGCTATTGATATGGCTTGCGGGAAAGTGGGTCGGGTAAAATCAGGTCAGGTAAAGTGATGTTAGGAAAAGTCAGGTTGGGTAAAGTCGGGTCAGGTAAAGACCCGACTTTGCCCAACCCGACCTCACTTTACCCCACATCACTTTCCCCGACATCACTTTACCAGGGGCCATATGCATGGAGCGGTGTTAGCAGCGTGTGGTGTTAACCATCTAACACAGGGTAGCTATCACCAGTTATCAGGGGCGTTGCAAAGTATCTCATGCCGCATGCATGGGCGCCTAAACAGTTTGTGTTAGCTAAAGGTGAATTTATTTATAGATTTGGGAAATCCCTCTGAGCCTGTTGCCAGCGAGCACCACTATTCCTCAATATCGCAGCCAATTCGGCGGCGGCAGTGATTTGTTTTGCCTACATTTGTCGATTCGACAATATTAATATCGCCGCCGCTAAATCGGCGGCGTTAATATCGTTTCGATTTTAGGGTTAATTTGCTGAAATTTCACTTATTGAGTATGTAATTCTGTTAAATATGATAGCATTGAATACATTTGGCTCTAATATATCGCCGTATAGATTTGGGAAATCCCTCTGAGCCTGTTCCCGGCGATCACCGCTATTTGACAATATCGCCGCCGATTCGGTGACGATTTGGGAGAACCTCAACTGGGATGAACATATTGATAACTTAAATAATTCAATAATTAAAACGGCTAACTCATTTAAAATAATCAGACGACGGGTACATGAGGAAAATAAAAAATTACTATACTATACATACGTTTACTCCAAAATCCAGTATGGTATAGAGGTGTATGGGAGAGCCAAATCATCAACCCTAAAAAAGGTACAGACACAACAAAACAGAGCCTTGAAAATACTGTATAGCAAAGACTATCTCACCCCAACTAAATCACTTCATAAAGACCTGGACTTACTTATGGTAACTGACATTTATAAAATATACATTGCAAAATTTGTTTACAAGCAAAAGAATGGCCTCCTCCCTGAAATATTTGATAATCTCTTCAAAGAAAACAATCAGGTCCATTCCCATAACACACGACAGATAAATAACATACATCACAAACACACTAGAAACAAATATGGCAAAATAACAACTGAAAACCAAGGAACCAATATCTGGAACTCAATACCAGTAGAGATTAGAAACCTTCAAACTTTGAAAAACTTCTGTAAAAAACTAAAGATAAGCTATCTCAATGCATACTAAATCGATTACCAGTAAAGAATATATATAATACCCCTATTAACATACATGCAAAATAACTACTGATACTGCATGTAAGTACATGAATCCATGACACAATATAGTATAGTTATACGAATCTTACCTGGCACAGATGATGGATAACTCTTGTTTTCCCGAGGTACAAGCCTCGGATGGTCGTGGGCTAGGGAGAAGGAAGCAACATCCGGGTACAGCAACATTCACCTAATTAATCGGGACAAAAGTGAGCTTTAATGATGGAAACCTCCAGTTCTCTCTCGGCGGAAGCGATCGGAATGGTCGTGGCAGGGTGTGGTGGGTGGGCCCTAGCCCACGACCATCCGAGGCTTGTACCTTGGGAAAACAAGAGTTATCCATCATCTGTACCAGGTAAGATTCGTATAACTATACTATTTTACCTCGGTACTAAGCCTCTGGCTGATCGTGGTCGAGGGAGACCTTCACGTAGCCTTACTTTTGTCCCAAAAAATCTGACGAACATAATAATAATAATAGTCAGTATAATAAAATTTTAGAAATTTGTACTTCTCACCAGGTCTTGTTAGTTGGTGAGTAAGCGGGTGGCAATCCCGCTGTCCTTTTCCAGTCGTTTGTTGTAATGTTTTGCAAACGACTTCGCCGTCTTCCAGCCGGCGTGTGTCAGGATCCTCCTAACAGAGATTCCCAACTTCCTTGCTTTGGAAGCCATCGCTCCTCTAGTTGAGTGCGACGCATAGCGTTCGGTGTCAATGCCTGCGGCCTTTAAAACCGTAATTGTCCATCTTGCGAGCGTGTCTCGGGAGATAGCTTTGTGTGGCTTAATAAAGCTCACCAAGAGCTGTCTTGATTGTCGTAATATTTTAGTCTTGGATATATATTCCCTAATGGCAGAAACTATACATAGTTTTCTATCTTGGCGGAAGCTAGTTAAATGCACAGAGGAGAGCGGATCTCCCGTTCTGTTTGACTTGAGCAATTTGTCCAGGTCAAACGTCGCCTCGTCTCTATCTATGTCGAGACCGTTCAACGAGAGGGCTACAATTGTTTGTCCTCTATGACCAGTTACTAGGAGTAATAAAACTGCTACTTTTTGTCCTAATTGTTGGACTGACAAATGCTTGTTTTCCGGCCATGACTGGAAAAGTTTAAATACCGTAGAGACGTCCCAGAACCGACTATACTTAGGTTTGGGAGGGTTGCGTTGGTAAATGGATCTCATAATCCAATGTATGACTTCTTGTTTGCCGATAGTCTCTCCCTCAATCCTAGGCAGGATAACCGAAAGGGCGTACCTCGCTGCATTAATGGCTCCATACCCGAGTCCTTGATCTTCCATCATTCGGAGGAATCTGCCAACTTGGGCTATTGAGGGTTCCATTGGCTTAACCGTATGTAATAAGCAATGGAGGCATCATTTCTTGAGGTAGTTTGAGTATAGCTTTACTGTTCCTGGTCTCCAGGCATGGGACATTAAGCGTTGTTTAGTAATTTTGTCAAGTCCGTATTTTTCTAAGTATTTACTCAGAAAAGGAATGCCAACAACGGGGTTGTTGACACGTCGCCCTGGGTTGTGACCTTTCCCTGATGTTGTAGGTTTATTGGTCCTCTTGGGAATGATAAAGTGTCTTTTGTTTCCCAAGTCACTGCTGCCCTCCATGGCTGTGTGTTCCAGTCCGGGACTATCAGCACTGCGTGTGTTCTGTCGTGTCTGATCTTTCTGACTACTCTGCTGATTAGGCTGAATGGTGGAAAGATATAATAGAAAGCTTTATTCCAAGTTAAAGAAAAAGCGTCCACCCGCCAAGCGTGTGGTTCTGGATGCCATGAAACGTATTTGTTAAGTTTTTTGTTCTTTCTTGAGGCGAAAAGGTCTATTTCTGGGACTCCCCATTTTTGGCAAATAATATCAAAAATGGCGTCACTGAGCGACCATTCCAAGTGATCATGGAAATGGCGGCTTTTACTATCGGCTAATGTATTCTCTGACCCCGGAATGTGTGCAACGGTTAACCAAACCTTTTGTTGTTCGGCCCAATCCCAAATTAATTTTGCTATTGTGTTACATGCTGAGGACTTGGTACCCCCCATGTTTCTAATGTAAGCCATCGCTGTAGTATTATCCGTTAGCACCTGGACTGTGAGCTTATGTATTTTAACTAAGCTTGTCAGTCCCAAAAGGATGGCTCTTAATTCAAAGACGTTAATGTGGTCTTGGATCTCATCATCCAGCCATCGGCCCCCCGTAGCTATGTTGTTTCTATGTGCTCCCCAACCTTCCAACGAGGCATCTGTGGTAACCGTTGTGTTGGGTTCATCCATTCGGATGGGATTAGTGGAATCATGTATGTTTTGTAGCCACCAACAAATGTTGTCATGCCCCGCCTGTGAGATAGTCATAAGACTTTCGAAATTGCCTTTTGTTTTAGTCAGAGCAATATTCTTATCAATTTCGAGTGATTTATATGCGCTTTTCCATATAAAACCGCTGGTGCATATGCTACCATAAGTCCTATCAGCACTGCTACTTGTCTGATTTTTGGTCGTTTAACGGCTAATAATTGATCTGTTGTTAACACAAATTTTTCAATCTTGTCATTAGTTAATGATATTGTCATTTCCTTTGTGTCTATGAAGAAACCTAGGAATTTCAGGATTATTGTTGGTTTTAATACCGACTTTGAGTCGTGAATGTAAAACCCCAACTTAGTTAGCAAGTAGCAAAGGTCTCTAATTGCTAACAAACAATCATTTTTAGTACGTGCTACTATAAAAGAGTCGTCAATGTAAGGAAACATGACGTGGCCTTTAATGGCCATTTCTGCAAAAACTGGTTTGAGTAGCATGGTAAACATTCGCGGTGCGCAAGCTAAACCATTGGGCAGACAAGTAAATTCATATAGTTGTCTCTTCCAAATAAAGCGGAGGAATTTCCTGTGCGCTTTAAAAATGGGGATTGTATAGTAGGCGTCTTTTAAGTCTACACTTGCCAGCCAAGCGTCGGGCATCACAAGATCTCGGGCTGTTTCTAAGGAGAACATTTTGAAATGTTTGTATTCGACTAATTTATTTAGTGTTGTTAGGTCTAAAATCATCCTAATGTCGCCATTGGGTTTTGACCTTGAAAAAATATTGGAAATGTATTCCCCATCGGTATGTTGCACGGGTGTAATAATGCCTTTGCTTAAAAATTTAGTTACTTCAGAATCTAGTTGGAGCTGTTCTTCTATCGAAAAGCGATATGGGAATGGCGTTCTGTCTTGTATGGCGGTTTCTATGAAAGGTATAAAGACCCCTCTAACGATATTGAGAACATTATTGTTAGTAGTGATGTTTTCCCAATCATTAATGTGGTTAATAACATTCCCTGCCACAAAGGTGCTTACACTGGGTTGTGTTACCTCCTCTATTTGTTCCCCGGCTTGGGGAACTGCTTCTGGGGAGCATTGTCTCTCCGGAAGGGGCGGTTGCCGTCGTTCCAGCCGTACTGGTTGCGTTGGCCTCGTCCCCGCGGCTGGTAGGAGGGGTCCCGGAATCCGAACCTGCTCGCTGACTGTCCTGATCGGCGTCCCCGAAAATCCGACCTGGACTTTTTGAACTTAGTCGTATTCGTGTCCTTCTTGCCATCTAGGTGTTTGGACTGTTTTGCTTTAGTCTCCACCTGTTTGAAGAGGTATTGGAGCTGGCCTCCAAACATCTTCGACTGGTCTAGTGGCTTGCCCTTGATCGGTTTTGGCGGTAGAAAAAGAGTATACTCTTTTCCGTCGTTGTCGACCACTTTCTTTGAACGCGCGACCTCTTTGCCTGCGTCGGTAGTTACTGATTTATAGACGTTTTCGAATCGTCTGTATGACAAGAAATTGCTGGTCGCTGTAAGCGCCGCAATCGCAGAGTTCATGTCTTCGGTGACGGTTGTGAATTTATTGCCCGTCATCATACGGTTCGCTATGGGCATAATGGCCGCGAGGGTTATCAGGACTCCTTTATGAACTGTGTGAAGACACGATTCATATTTCTTCCGGTCGTCACTCATTGTGACATCGTCATCCATCTCTTTTATCGTGGCTTCGGGGATTCCTCGAATGCCCGTGTATTTTTCCGCCAGTTTTGTTAGCGTTTCTGCGGGTTTGAACGAGTCAAAGTGACCCTTGAGGTTCGTCCGCATAAGGGAGCAAGTGTTAATATTGCTCTTTCGTACTGCCCTGATCTTTTTCTTCACCTTTTGGGTGATGTCTGCGAAAGTGCCGGTGTGGGGGTCGTCAGAATCTGAGTCGGTTGTGGTGGACCCCGACGAGCTTGAAGAAGAAGATTTTGATTTCTTCTTCTTCGCTTTGGACTTGCTCTTAGTTTTCTTAACTTTCTTGACCTTATTGCGTGCCTTGTAGTACTCATCGCCTCCTAATGAGTACTTCTTTTTGGGACGTTTCCGTTTCCATCCCACGCGCACTTCCGAATCCGTAGTTTCCTGGTCGGAAAGGTCCTCCCATTCGGACTTGTCCGAGAGTGACAGTCTCCTCTGAGGCGAAGCCTTAGAGGGTGGCGTAGGGAGGAGCTGTTGTAGCTGCTCTCGTATGAGCCGCACCATTTGCTCATTCGCGTCAGGCTGGGAGAGCCCTGCCTCGGGCGAGCCGTCCCGGGACGCGGCTGAGCGTTGCCCAGAGGTCGCGTCGCCTTCACTGAGCGTGTGTGGTACACCTTTGGCACCCCGCTTCGCGGCCATCTCGAATTGTCTGTAACCAACCAAAAAAGGGGGTTTTAGAGCGAATTGAGGCGCATCTGAACCAGTGGGACAGTGCTACATGTGCTTGGCCCAATGTGGGGTATTCAAATTGTATTTAAACCAATTTAACACCAGGCGTGAGAAGCTAGAGTCTATCGAGAGTGAATCGGTGGGACAAACCGAACCGAAACCAAACGAGGGGTCGGGACCAGTGTACTGTTCCCGCCCATGCTCTCTGTCCCATACACTTCTCCCTCCCGTGGTTACAGCACCAACGGGTCGGAGAAATTGCTATGAAACTCGGAGGTACGCCTCTAACCTATCATGACGACGAAAGGGCTCCTGCCCACATGTCTCTCCGTTCGGCAACGGGCGGCATAACCAGGAAAAAACCCCTATCTAAGCGACGAAATGACTCCAGCCAACATGTCTCTCCGTTCGGCAACGGGCGGCAAAAACAAAATGGATGCTTCCAATTTCTACAGCACCGGATAAAAGCACAGCTTTAGTCATGAACTAAATGTAAAACAGCCTAACAAGGTGTATGAGCATGTGCTATAGTGGTTCATAAACAACTTTGCCAGTTTATGTGTCGGTACTTACAGTAGAAACTAGGTAATCTGTGGTAAATTATTGCTGAGCTGCTCGTAACGTTCCTCCGTTATGAGCGGAATATGCTAATTGCTGTACCCGGATGTTGCTTCCTTCTCCCTCGACCACGATCAGCCAGAGGCTTAGTACCGAGGTAAAATCCATATAATATTCCTATTGTTACTTTGTTTTTTACTAACTGTGAAGAGATGCATCAGTATCTCATCATAATCATTAGTTAAAAATGTAGCTTAAGTTTAATCATTTGTTATTGTCATCACTTGTTCATTCACATCATGGAGACCAGCTAGATAAGCACCGCTTTTCTGGGATCCTTTCTGTCTGTAAGGAATTTGTATGCATTTATTGTATCACCTCAATTTATTGTAAACATACCTTGCAGAGAGTTAAAATAAAAGAATTGATTGGAATTGATTGATTATATTCGACAGTATGGATATCACCGCCGATTAAGCTGCGGCGTTAATATCGCTTCGATTTTAGGGTTAATTTCATGAAATTTCACTTATTGCGTATGTAAAATTATTTTCTATTAAATATGATAGCATTGAATAGATTTGGCTCTAATATATCGCCGCCGATGTGGCAGCGATTTGTTTAGTTTACATTCGTCGATTCGACAATATTAATATCACCGCCGATTTAGCGGCGGCGTTAATATCGCTTCAATTTTAGGGTTAATTTCATGAAATTTCACTTATTGTATATGTAATTCTGTTAAATATGATAGCATTGAATAGATTTGGCCCTAATCAGTACCTAACACCGCCTGTAAACCTGCTATGGGCTGGTGTTAGAATCTCCAACTTTAAACTCGCTGTGTTCCCCTAACACTGCTTTATACATACCGACTTTTCGCCGCTAAACTGGAAATCATGCCCAAAACGCGTTTTGGCTCGCTAACACCATGTCATGCATACAGCCCCTGACCCGACCCGATTCTTCGTGGGAAAGTGTTTTTTTAACGATTCAATCCCACGAGAACTTCTTTTATAAAACTGAATAAAACCTAACTTGACCATCTGACCTAATTTGTGCCGTCGCCGTATGAATATAATAGGTATGTGAGTCAAACTCCCCAATCACCATCATACTGGGTGTCATTTTCCTGTGACGTCGATCTCTGTTTTCTCGTGGTCGACCCAATTACCACGCTCCAAAAAAATGCTTCCTAATTGTCTAGAAACACCTTTTTGCATATATGTAATGAGCATGACGTCATAGAGGATTCCCCGATCCGGACAGAGGAAGACCGAGACGGGCGTGGGAGGAAAGGGAAGGGTTTTATTTCTGAAACAAGGTGGTACAATTTAAAGTTCAACAATCTGAGTCGAGGTGAAATGTTCTTAGTCAACCTGGTCAATATCTGAGGAAGGTGTAAGGGGGGCCTGGGAGCCTGAGGAGGTAGGCCCGGGAGCCGACCCCCACGTAGTGGCAATAAAAAAGAGGGTGGGTGGGTGTGGAAGAAAAGCTTGGAGTCTTGCTGGAGCCCAAATGCAGGTCAGAGGAGGGCCGGGGGGGGGGGGCGCCTGCGCGGGAAGGGAGGGGGGCGTCCCGGGCTTCCCCCGCCGGATCAACCACAATTCGTAAATTATGGGCCAATCTATTGCCTCGTTTTCATATTTTCCTGAATGAGAGGTTATTTCTGGCACAGGATGAATTTCCCCCAACTGAAGAGATTTTTTACACTAATCATCACCAAAATTTGACATCAAAGCAGGGGCCATATGCATGGGGCGGTAATAGCGAGCCAAACTGCGGGTAGCGCGGGATTTCTGGTTTAGCGGGGAAAATTTTTGATGCATGGAGCAGTGATAGGCAAACACCGGACATCTAAAGTCGGAGAATTTAACCCCAGCCCACAGCAGGTTTAATATGTTTCATGGCTTTAATATGTTAAACTTAGTGGCAGCACGATGGAGTTGTTCATATATCGCAGATACTTCGCGAGGCGTTTAGTACACAGAAACCGGATTTTCCGGGATCGGACACACCCGTTCGACGAATATGATGACCACGAGATATTCAAGAAGTATCGATTCCGGCGACATGACATTTTAGCGCTCACTGACTCTGTGGCGCAGCAAATCGATCTGCCCAACCGGCTTGGATCCCTCCCCCCCCCTGCTGCAGGTAGGGAAAATTCTGTTATTTCAACCATTGAAGCATTCATAACTATTTATTACCATTTCAAATCATTTAAATACAAAAGCTCCGCATTTGTTGACAACACTGTTGATCACAATGTTGACACTGACAAAGTGGCTGTTTACTGCTACAGCGGCATCAGTGGTAGTTGCTGGTAGTTGCTGGTAGATCATTGATAAACAATGTACATGGTCAGAAATTGTGGAGATAAAATTTCACATGATTCTTCTCATGTGGTTATATTTATGCAGGTTGGATGGGTTGTGTGTTGATATAAGCATACCGTACGTTAATAACAGCAAAAGGCGATTTCTTTATCTCCCCCGTTCTCATCGATTTTATTAATCAATGTCATGTAGTTGGCCTTAGTGTTACTTAGTGTTCAAAATTAGTTGTTGCCAAGCACGTTATTCTATAAATTCTCTCATATTTTAAACAATTTACTTCGATGTACAATTTGATTAGGATCTTAGACTTTCAGAAATGTCCGCAAAACACGGTCTCTCATTTAAACATAATTTCCTTTCTTATACTACCTAATTAATTATAATGTATCGTAATTGCTCATTTCTTGCACATATCTACTTCCAGGTTATGATCGCTCTGCGATTCTACGCGTCGGGCACTTTCCAGGATGTCTGCGGGGAATTGATTGGCGTGGACCAGTCGACCGTCTCACGGACTATCCCTCGTGTGACTGAAGCACTGTTACTCCAACTCCCCCAAACGGTGAAATTGCCAAGCCAGGAAGGTGCTGAACGCACCAAGCATAAAATCTTCACCAACTTTGGGTTCCAAATCTTCACCAACAATGTGTTTGGGTGCATCGACGGAACCCAGATCCGCATCCAGTCACCCGGGGAGTATGAGCTTGTTAATCGAAAACACTACCTCTCCATCAATGTGCAGGTACATGTTATTCTACATATCTGTTTTGTCTACTCCCTATATTAGAAATTTCATGGCTTTAATATGTTAAACTTTTCTGTTAGGTATATTCCCTACTAGCGACATCTATCTAAGCCTTTCTATTTGTTGTTTGGTGCATGTTTTTTTTTCAACGACATCTATCTAAGCCTTTCCGGTTACATGTGTACCTAAATTGCCTCTATTTTATGGTAACTGCAGTACTTTATCAACTCATTGCTAACATCACCGATATCACAGTCGTCGAGTTTGTGTTGTGTACTTTCTTTCATCCACCTCCCCCTTTTTTTCCCCAGGTGATTTGTGATGCCGAGCTGCGCTTCATAAACTGCATCGTAAAATGGCCTGGCAGCGTTCACGATGCGCGTATACTCCGCGAATCGTACCTCTTCGAGGTGTTCGAGGGTGATGCGAAACCGGTCACGGGCCTGCTGCTGGGGGACAGTGGCTATATGCTGCGCGACTGGTTATTCACCCCTTTCCTGCAACCAGACTCACCACAACAGAAGGCATACAATACCAGCCACAAGTGAGCTAGGTGTATGGTGGAACGGTCGATAGGCTTGTTGAAACGCCGCTGGCACTGTCTGCGTCGGCTGCGGCTGGACCCAGTCAAAGCCTGCAGCGTGATCACTGCGTGTGTGATTCTGCATAACAAAGCCACAAGCCTCAACCTGGACGTGCCATCAGATTCGGACTCAGACAATGAGGATGACCCACACGGAGATGATGGAGATGAACCCTATGACCAGCGGCCCCACAACTACCGACAGTCAGAGAGGGTGCGTTCACAGGTTGGGAAAGCTGCGCGCCAGCGACTGGTCCAAAATTATTTCTGAAGGCGCCTGCAAAGCTAACTAATTTGTGCCTTATTCTGCGCTACCTACATTGCAAAGTCCGTTTCCGTTAGGAAGTGATTAAACTAAATGTATAGTAAGTGTATCGCTATGTTTGCTAATTATGATACCATGTAAATACAATGAGGTACACAAAACGTGGATACACTTATGGGGGAAGTTTTATTTTGCTTTTCTGTCAGCCACCGATGCCCAACTCCCTCTCCAACTTTGCAATTTCCGGTAATTCCCGCCGATTCTGGCTTTCTAGCAGGAGTGTCTGTGCCCTCTGGCCCTCACGCTGGTCTTCGATCAAACCCAGCTTGGCTTGGTTCTTCAGGAATCCTATTTCAAGCAGTCGCATTAACAACGCACGCTCGTCGTTCGCGGTAGGCGCCTCTGTTTGTGGTGCCAGCCTCCTGCGTCTTCTCGAACGTGGGTCCCTCGAAGTCACTGGGGTTGCGCTCACCGTGGAGGCCTCTGGAAAAAATAATTATATGTATGTTGCGAATATACTTTGAATCAGATATGTAAAATATATATCCGCTCCGGGTCGCAAACCCGTGCTCGTTTTACTAATGGGTTGGTCGGCAACCATGTGGTGTGTAAGTACGTGGTGAAAATTAGTTTCTAGGTGGACACCCACTTTGGTTTATGGGAAGGGAATGGATGAATAGGGGTGGGCTGCTAATAGTGCTGCCTGTGTCTATTTAGTATGACTAAATTTAACTGTGATTAAGTTTGGTGGGAATAATGATTTAAATGATAAATTGATTGATCAAGGAGGGGTGTTGTAATGTCTGTATCAGGTAAATGTGGCATAGCACATATATTATTTACCTCTTTCTACAGGACACAGCGTGTTGGCTGAACTAGACGCAGGGCCTGTTGCCAAGGGCCGTGGTTGGGTAGGCCTTGTTGGGGGCGGCGTACAGGTGACGGGTGGCATTACGCTCGCCAGTTACGTGGTAGTCGCCTCCCCACAGTCGGGCTGGCTAAGCATGAAGGAAGTGAGCAATGTGTCTTCTTCGCATTCAGGGACAGCCTCGCACCACCTATCTCCACCTCAGTTTCCACTGGCAGTTCCACCTGCTGATCACAAGGCCCTGCAAAAATGCAACATAGGGATTTTTAGTCTGGACGTCATGTGTACTCTGCATCGACATGGCGGGCAGTGGGGGGTGGGGTAAGAGTAACAGTAGTTAGCTGCAGGGGCCTTTGGCCTCTATCTGCAACACGCGAGTATGAAATACTACTAAAGAAATATCTATGCGTGCGATGTTAAAAATTTGGACGAACAAAATTGTTATTGGTGTATATAACCTCGTATGACAAAATGTTCGGTGAAGTTGGTTTCCAATGGGGTACAAATAGTGAAACATATGTTACAGCATTTATCGGCAACAAGCGTGTAAGAAATACTACTATGGCCATATATGGGTCATTCTCAGAAACTGTGTACCACTTGAGGTAACCCACAAATATTCGCTGAAGTTGGTAAGCAATTTCGTACCCATAGTACCCTATATGTACTTACTTGCAAAGCTGTCCGGACAGGAGACTGCAATAGAGGTGGACAGAGTTAGGATCACCTAATAATTGATATTGCGATTGATGACAGCATTAACTGCTTTAATTAAGCCAAAAAGACGTGGGGAAATCTTTGGAGATAATTGTGTATGACTCACACTACATTGAGTCTTAAGAAAGAAGACGTGTGTTATTCTTGGCAGGTAATAGTGCATACAAATAGTGCATATAAGTAGTGCATACAAAAAACTTGCTATAATGTTTTAATTGAGACAGAAGACTTGTGTTATTCTTTGATAATTCTTTGATAATTCGCAGATAATTGTGTATGACTCACACTACATTGAGTCTTAAGATAGAAGACGTGTGTTATTCTTGGCAGGTAATAGTGCATACAAATAGTGCATACAAATAGTGCATACAAAAAACTTGCTATAATGTTTTAATTAAGACAGAAGACTTGTGTTATTCTTTGATAATTCTTTGATAATTCGCAGATAATTGTGTATGACTCACACTACATTGAGTCTTAAGAAAGAAGACGTGTGTTATTCTTTGCAGGTAATAGTGCATACCAAAAACTTGCTATAAGCGCGGGTTCATTCATCAATGATATTGCAATTGACATGGCATTAAATGTTTTAATTAAGAAAGAAGACTTGTGTTATTCTTTGCGGGTAATAGTGCATACAAAAAACTTGCCATAAGCGCGGGTTCATTATTGTTACCGAGATACTCACCGGTGACCCCCTTGTAGAGGTTTGACTGCAACCCTATTATTTTTTGGACGCTCTCATCGTAGGGGAGTGGACGTGTGGGGGGGGGGCCCTCCTCCCGTCTCCATGGCCCTCCTCTGTCGGTTGAGGACCTCCGACTTCAAAGTCTTCCACTTTTCTTTCACCTCAGAGCGTGACCGCCTAGCATTGCCACACGCGTTGATCGCATCCACAACTCTGTCCCACGCAAGGTTTTTCTCTTGGAGGGTGATGGTATTGCTGAAAGCAGAGAACAAGATGGCCCTGCCCAGCATTACCTCGTCGAGCAGTACTTGGATCTCTAGGTCCCCGTAATTGGCCTTCCTCGGGTGCTTGGTGGCACAACCTGACACCTGAAAAGCCATAGTAGCAGAAGTATGTGTAGCACTGAGTGGTAGTGAAAGTTTGGCACGGAGTCATAGTGAGTCGTTGTGAGTGGTAGTGACAGTCTGTCTCAAGTAGATGAACGGCGGGATGACAGTGTCAGTATGAGACTTTTTGTCAATTACAGTTGACACTTGTTGTGGTTGACACTTGTCTCTGTCTGTTAAATCCTCTGTCTATGAAGAAGTATTAGTGGTAGTAGCTGTAATAGCGTTTCGGTTTGATGATTCTTCTGTACGTTAACGACACATGTGTCACGCTGTTCCAAACGGATAACAACACGCGTTCACATGACCGGCCGGCAACAAGTTACAGCGGAAAACCTGAATCACAAGCGCTCAAAAACCACTCGCATGGGGGAAATGTTGTTTTTTTGACACGGCTAAAGTTGATTTATTTCACATTCAAGGACAAAGCAAGACAATAATAACCCCTGCGAAGCCGCAAATCGACAAAACAGCACCACAAATCAAACCGATGCTTACGACGCTGCGGCACCAGCGGAAATATTGTGAAACACCCGTGCTCGCTGGGACCATGCAGAGAGGGATTCCCCAACGGTATAAATAGATTCACGTTTAGCTATCACTCACCGTCTAGGCCACCACGCATACCGCGTGACACACTTCACGACGCCCCTGATAACCGGAGGTAGCTACCCTGTGTTACAGGGTTAGCACCACAAGCCGCCAACACCGCCCCATGCATATGGCCCCAGGTTTGTTCCCTAATTATAATGCATAGTTCCCATTCTATATGTATTTATTGATGTATAGATCTATGAAATACCATGAGGAAATTTTCACGAGAAATGTAGTAACGAGCTCGTGGAAAAAATGTTAGCAAATGGGAAAAACAAAGTGGTGACTCAAGAAATACGGCATTGGATTTTCTCATAATTTGTTTGTTTCACAATATGTATGTGTCCAATTTATAACTCCTTTAAGCATATTTTGAATAACTATTGACTTAAAGTTGCATGGTCCGATGAAATATTTATTTTTCAAAACCAAAACAATGCACCAATATCTAATGCATCTTAGATATTGGTGCATTAATAAGTGATTTGGGACAGCATACATAGAATAATCAGTGAATTTACTACCTCATCCTACTTTGAGAAACCCATCACACAAGGAAGCCATTAATCAATTAGGTCAATCTCCTGGCCTCAGTAGCCTTGACCCTCATTCCAAGTACCTAGTCAGGTTCCAGGATGTCCAATGGTAGTATTGCTGGCACCACAGCCTGAGTTGATATAGAGTTGCATGGAATTTTGTTAAATAATTGTTACAGATCTGAATAAAGAGTGATGTAATAATTATGTATATTATTATCCGGGAAGAATACATTCAATAATCATTAGGTCATCCCACATCACAACCCATGCCAATAAACAAATGATGTGCAATGGTGCCATCAGTGAAAATACCAGGAGACCAGGCTACATTTGAATTAGGTCATCCCACATCACGTGGTCATCGCGAGACGTCAATACGCGCCATAGCTAGAAGACTTTTTGGAAAGCTTGTCAAAAGTATTTTGGGTTCTTTCAATTCAAAATGCTTCAAAACTAGCCACTTTTCATCAAAATTACTCCAGACTAATGATTAGTAGGTTATAACGATCAATTTGATATATTTATCTCAAAAATATAATGAAAATTCAAACGCCATCGGACCATGCAACTTTAATATATTGTCATCAAATGTCGCTTGTCATCAAATTGTAGCTTTTGCGAGCAAGATGGATTTCTCTATGTATTTTTGAGGTAAATCATGTCAAAAACAGAGGACACAAAAATAGTCTTGATGTATTTTTGAGGTAATTCATATCAAAAACAGCTGTCAAAGGACATAAATGTCATATCATAGAGTGGGCAGGCTGGTAAACTGTGGGAATTCTTTTTTTAATCCAATTTTAAGATTTTGTTGGGTGGTCAGACAGCCTCCTACTTGGGGTCATGAGGTGTGAACCTAATAATTATGTTTGATCATTATTAATAATTATTTTCAGCTGTTCAATGGTGATTTTGGGGATTTGTCTAGAGAGAGAATTCTTCTGGCTTTCAGATACTGCAAAGATGTTGTGAATTCGTTGAGAAATAAGAAAGTTACTGCATTTTCCCTAAGAACACAGTATGTTTTGATCACACCTTCTTCATTTGGTTTAAAGTTAATTGTGAGGACATAATTTGGCTAATTAAAGATAATGAAAAAATCATAACTTCTTTATTTCTCAATGGATTGCAGTGATCTAAGTGTCATTTTCTTTGTCTCTTCATCCTCTTTCAAATGGGCCCAGTTACACTGGAATTGGAGGATTTTGGATTTTTTACTCACATACCTAAAATAGGCTAAATATAATAACACTGACACTGTTCAAATTAAAATCTTACTCTGCAGCCGCTCCATGTTGAAAGAAATAAGCAAATGACTTCTCAAGCATGTCCATATTCAAAATATCGTTGAAATGGTCAGGAACTTCTGGTGCTTGAGCTTGTAAGGAATTAAACACAGCCAGCCCATCAGAAATCACATCCTGGCAAGCGCCAAATCCAACAGCAACACGGGTTTGTGGATTCGGTGGAACCTTGTTTTCGGCTCTCAGTAGAGCTGAGAGAACATTTTCTTTCAGCTCAATTCCCCGACGATTTCTGTATAAGTAGACAGCTAGTAACACCACTAGTAGGGTCCCACACTTGAATGTAAATGACATCTCGTCAGTTATGGTCTATGCGTCCACCTTGTTGATGTGTGTTATGAATTTACTTCATATTATTACACTTTACACTTTGCCGTTGAAGCTGAGGCCCAAGTTGTTTTGATGCCTGCCTTCATGCAGCAGTAGATAACATTGGTTCATACAATATTATTAGTGCGAAGGCTTCCAGTGTACCGGGAGAGTGATTTGAGCTAGTTCTTAGAAGGAGCTATGTTCCCCTCGCATAAAGGCCCAAAACCAGCGGAATTTCCGGTAGTACATGTCATACTTGTACCAGAAAACGATTATCTTTTAATTGAACTTGATATTGGGTCCTGGAATTTCAGTTAAATAACTTAAACTTATTGCTAATAAATTTATAGAATGGAAAGTCGATAAACTACAGCATTTTCATTATAACGCATTTACGGTAACATCGCAGTGGCTATTTTTTGTAACTTCCGGTACAGCGGGAAGTACGAGTAAAATCGAAATGCCGGTTGTGGAAAATAGAAAATATACATAAAATAGCGCTCTTGTTCTAATGCGACGCATTTAGAATAACGTGTCTATTACAGGTATTGTTATTTTACGGCGTGATCGTGCTAGTCATCGTTACACCAATGCAAGCAGCAACAAATGTCACCCGAGTCCCGAGAGTGAACTGTCAGTGTCACTCATTGAGTCACTCACTCACTGATACTATCATACTGTCACACTCACTCATAGATAAAGGATTCACCCGGTACTCGCAGTACACTACAAGTACCGGGTGATTCTTTTATCTAACTCACTCACTGACTCTAGATATGGCCATCTAAATAGATAAAAGATTCACCCCGTGCTTGCAGTAGAGCTACTGAAGTACGCCCTACGGCTACGGGGTGAATCTGTTATCTAACTTGACTAAGTCACCAAGTCACCCTCAGTCAATCAGTGTCAGTGTGACGTGTCCATTAGGCTTAGCCTTGATACCGATCACTCATTATTGAATTTATTCCTTACTGAATCACTGACTATCGCTGTCATGTGTTACTACAGAGTACTATGAAATCTACCCATTTAGACAATTGAACTTACCTAATAACCTAATTAAAAGCATGGTCGGTGACACGGTACGCTTTGTCTTTGCAAAATTGATGTACGATGCCAAGCAGAGTGATAATTTGTGTGGGGGGGGGGGCGGGGGTCGACAGCTAATTTATGTTACATTGAATGAGTAGATTTTGTGATTATTTACATCTTCATAGTTACATGGAGTGTTGTGGAGTCGTGTTAGTGTAGTGCAGTAGCCTGAGTAGGCCTACGCGTAGGATATGTCCTATGCTGCCGACACGGCGTAAAGCAACCTCCAATCAATCAACCTACGCGTGGGACAGTGACTCACTGACTGGTGCTACTATTATCATGTGACATGTCTACCGTAGTGTACCAACTACCAAGACCTACCCCCCTCCCCCTACCCCCTATCCCATAGGGATCATAGATGACCCCACTTGACCAGGCTAACTACATTTTTAATTTGAGGGGGGGGGCGGGTTATTTACCCTGTCCATAACGAGTGAGTCGCATATCAGCTTGTTTTCATCGCTGAACAGCAATAGTCTCAATTTGGTAGTAGCCTTATCATCTTAGCTGTTAGTTTTTGTGGGTTTTCTATTTCTCTGGTGCCACATTTGCAACATTTTGGTATATATCTACCCCCTGCACTAGTGTTAGTACAGATACTAAGTTTACACTGACTTTATGAGGTCATTTGAAGAATTGTAAGGAGTTAGGTATTGAATGACGGTTGTTAGTGCGCACATACTACATCAGACGACCTCGCAGACTTTGTTCTTAGAAAATTAGCTCTAGACTTTTAGGTTGGTGAAATTCATAGTCAGTGGAGGTTGACCTCAAATTTTAGACAGAATCATACACTAAGTCCCTTTGTAGGCCCCATAGCCATGACTACTCATTCAGTGACCTTGTTTTGTGGATCTTAGACTTTGAGATCAGGGGGAATTGGAGTTTTATGGTTATGGTTAAGTCCCGGTGTCACAGTTTGAAAGGGTACCTGGTTTAAACCGGGCCTTATCGCAAAATTGCTGCACATGTGTCAAAGTCGAACGGCAAGCCTGAAATCTTGTCTGAATTTATGTCAGGAGGAGCTCTCTCGAAATGTAGGGCGAGACAAACAAGGAGACTGTTCAATCTCCATTATACCTGTAGGCCTATTACCTGGAAGTCTGGTCAGTCCCTTAACAATAACAGTGATATCATTATCAGTGACAGGCCGTGCACCTTGCAGATAGACATCCCACTGGAGATATGTCAGGCTTGGGTCTCAAGTCAAGACACTTTGAACTGGTCAATAACTCTTTGATATATATATACATAAGTTCTGTAATAGAAACCACACATAACATAGTTCTCTCCATTCTACAGGATTGAAAGATCTCCGCCATTTTTTATATTTACCGATTAACATTAAACAAAATGCCAAGGAATCGGGATGTATATGACAGCAATTGGGTAGTTCGAATCTTGTTATTATATGACCTTAGCTGTTGCTAGAACATAAAACCCAAACAAGAACGAGATAGGTATGGGCACAACAAGGATAGTTGAAACCTGACTTCGGGTATTTTCCAGCGATTCCATGATAGTGCTAAGCCTATAGGAAAATATCCGCGTTTTCGCAGAAATTCGCTGTCAGATTAGAGAAAACCTCACTGTAGGAATAGATTTCATATTTCTTTTTTTACCGGAGACTACTTTCATCCCTGATTCTAATTACAGGATCCGTACAGGGCCTGGAAAGTCTTGAAAACTCTTGAACTTCATTTGTCCCATTTCAAGGTCTTGAAAACCTTTAAATTTAATCTATTTTGGGTAATTTGTCTTAATGCCTTGAATTCCATTAAACTGTCCCCACTGATCTAAATTACTCTGAAATCGCCATTGTTGTCTTTTCTTGAAATTCAAATGAAAATAGTCTTGAATTCCTATCAAAAACAGCCTTGAAATAGCATTGAATTCCATATCTTCACATGTGCCTAGACCCTGTAATTACGTTATATAGATGTAATCTTTCCTCTTAGTTGCCTGAACTGAAAGCGAATTGATCCATCCTGGAGACGCTCGAGCGCGACATGATCTCGGCAGGTGAGAGTGACGAGTTCATGCCTTATGGCCGCCAGTTCAGCAACATGCACCCGGGACGCAGCCCCCTCCAGGTGCAGGGTATACCTCTGGCCGACCATGGCCTCCCCATCGTCAAGACTCTCCGGGATATCTCCATCTCCCACAGTTCAAAGGTGTGTTCAATTTTTGCCTTGTGGAATGAATGTACATTGTGATATTTAAAAAAATATTTTTTTTAAATTATGATACATTAGCTGATTAAGCAGGGGAAATTTCAATCATGGATAATTGATCTTCCTCGTTACACTGATCCTTGCCCTATCCTAGTAATGCCCGGCTAGGTAGCGTCAAGTATGCATTTTTAAGTCATTGATTTGACTCGACCCGTTTTCGAACCCATGGGTTCGAATCCTACGACCTACCAAAACGGGAGGCGGACGCCTAACTCATTCGGCATTCCCGTCTGGTTCATTGTGGAATGAATGTACATTGTGGTATTTAAAAAATAATAATTTTAATTTGTTGGTTCACTACTTGATTAAAGTTGCATAGTCCGATGGTTCTGAGTTTCTGTCATTTTCTGGGATAAATATATTAGGTTGATCATTATAATCTACTTTACTTTGTTTTGAAGTAACTTTTATTTCATATCGCTAACTTTGGAGATATTTGAAGTGCAACCATGCACAATTAATTTTGGCAAGCACGCCAAAACTCTGACACCATAGGCTTTAGTAGTAACAGACTCTATTAAATTGACTTATTATGCCATTCTATGCAGCAACACATGCTTAATATGTGCACCAGTATCTAAGTTAATTATGTAGAATCAAATCTAGATGAGTGCATTGGGTTGAAAATTTGATGTTTTTATCGGACTATGCAACTTTAAGCAGGGGATAATTGATCTTCCTCATTACACTGCTCCTTGCCCTATCCTAGTAATGCTGAACACCAGGCGAGGTAGCAACAAGTATACATTTTTACGTCATTGTTTTGATTCAACCAGGATTCAAATTCAAAATGGGAGGCGGGCGCTCGACTCATTCGGTCATACTGTCTGGTGCTGAATGCTGTGCAAGCTTTAAATTCAGTGGATGACATTTTTTTATTGTTGGCACTACCAGTACCAGACGAGATGGCCAAATGGAGGTCGTGGGTTCAAAGCCCAACCGAGTCAAACCAATGAATTTATGGTTGTCGCTACCAAGCCTGGCACTCGGCATTAATAAAAATAGGGCAAGGACTGGTTTGCTTATGGTCAGGATAATGTGACTGCCAGCCTGTGTTGGATCTTCCCTGAACTTCTGGTGGAAAAAAGCGGAAATGCTCTCATCGACCTAATATCAGAAAATCCCGGAAGTCAGGTTTCATACGGTACTCTCCTAGCACCATCCTAGCTCAATTCCACTGACCAGTCAATACAGACTATCCTTGGAGAGTGCTGCACTATCCTTGTTTTGGTCATATTACCGTCCACCTAGACATCGATTTCCGCTTCTTTTTTTTTCCCCGCGATCACTTTCATCCCTGTTGAGCAGGGATGAAATATCTCCGCGGTTCCGCGGATTTCTGCGATTTTTTTATATTTAGCTATTAACGAGAAACAAAATTCCAAGGAATCAGGAAGTATGTCGCAACAGTTGGGTAGTTCGAATCCGGTTCTTGTATGACCTTCGATGTAACTAGAACATAAAACCCAACTATAGGCGCAAATATAGGCACCATAAGAACAGTTGAATCCTGACTATCGGCATTTTCCCGCGATTCCCTGACAGTGCTAACTAAGTCTATAGGAGAAGATCCATGCTTTCGCAGATATTTGCCGTCGGTGTAATAATCTCGGCTTGGTTTCCGCATTTTTTTGCTGGAGACCACTTTCATCTCTGGTTAAGCAAGAAAATCGGAAATATGTTTTCTTCTTCATTTTTATGACCCCCAATAGCCGATGTTTACTTTTTGTGCAGGGGGGTCGTTAAACAAACAAACAAACGTCGTCTTCATTTTATTGATTAAATTCTATTTTTTTCCAGAAGGACTGGTGGAAGGTGCGCAGGAGCAGCGAGTGTGAGGGCTGTGATGAGGAGCTGTACATCAAGGACCAGCTCGTCGTGTGGAGCCGTGGCACACTAGATGGCGCTGGACAGGTCATCAAGAGCTTCACCATGGATACACTTGTTGAAGATGTACGTTTTACTAGTAATTTAGGCGTTTTTGGGTTGTTGATTCTATTGCCAACCAGGGGAAACTTTTTTTCGGGGGGTACTTTCATGGGGGTGATGAAAATAGGAAATATTGCACGTAGAGTGGGAATCGAACCCTTCTGGGCCAGTGTGCTAACCATTACACCATCTAGGCTCCCCGATGTCACCACCCTACCCACGCCTACCTGTCTATGCGGCTCCTTGCCTGAGAGGTCAGTGCAGACCACTACAAGCTGCATCGTCTAATAAAAGCATACATTGTTTCAAAACCAAAACCTATATCTATATTTGATTCTACATATCTAACTTAGATAGCGATGTACTTATTAAGTTTTTGTTGCAACATAGAAGGGAATTCTGAGTCAATTTACTAGAATCTGTTACTGCTGAAGCCTAAGGTGTATGAGTTTTGACGTGCTTGCCAAAATTAATTTAGCATGTTTGCGCTTCAAATATCTCCTAAGTTAGTCGTTTTAAATGAAAGTTACTTCAACCTAAAGTAAACTAGATAAGACCAAACTAATATATTTATCTCCGAAAATGACAGAAACTTAAAACCATCGGACTATGCAACTTTAAGCAGGGTTATTTTCAGTTGTGAACAACTAGTCTTCCTCATTCTACTGCTCCTTGGTATATCCGTGGTGTTCTCTGTGGCGGAGTGGTTAGAGTGTCTGACATTTTTCTAGGTCAGACTCCTAATCTGAGGGTCGGCGGTTCGATTCCCCGTGCCCCCAGCTCTGCCAATTTGGATTTTCACCGCTGTGTATAACTTACAGCGTCATCAAAGGCCGGTTGCTCTCATACCATGTCTATGTGGTGTGGGAGGTTAAAAATCCCTTGGGTCGGTAAAAGTGTAGGCTCGGGCTTTCTATCGACCAGCAGTGGAGTGGGGAAGACCAGTCGTCTGTGACTGGGATTTCCCCATTCGTCATTCGGGGGCTTACATCTTAACCATTAGACTATCTAGAGTCCCTGATACAATCAACCTGCCCACACCTACCTGCGTATGTGGTATTTCATCTGGGGAAGTCAATACACCTCACTATACTCGTTCCCGTGGAATTGTAAGTGTCATTCATACAATTACAATTAGCGCATTTAACTGTACAAATAAAAATCCTGTAACATTTACAGAATCCTTCCGGCAGAAAATAATTTGATGGGGGGGGGGGGGGGGTTGGAGGCTCCTTGAAGTTGAAGAATCTTTAGACAAGAATTATCCCAAGATTTGAGGGTACAGAGTCATACCCTAAACAAATTAAAAGGGTACAGAATTTTACCCTCTGGCAAAAACCGTGGGAGTAATTTGCAAATGAAAGGAAACATGCCTGGAGTGAGACTAGAACCCACATGTCTGCCATTCTTGAACTAGCATCCTAACCATTAGACTGGAGAGGTCAGTGCCACTCACTATACTATTAACTTTAATATTTCCAGTCTTACTGGTACTCTAGTCTCTGCTGTCATTATTTATAAATAAAAAATATATCAAAAGTATTTTTTTTAGATGCAGCAATGTAGGTGAGAGTTAATACGAGAAAATGTTCTTTCAGCTGAGTTGTGGAAAATGTCACATATTTTTGTTATTGCTATTACATCTTTAAGCTATTTATTGATTTGTATAAATATGTAGACTCTAGAGGATTTTGAAGAATACTCAGCTGCTTAGCAATTTCTCTTGTTGTTGGTTGGAGTTTTGTGTCCTAGCAACATCTGAGGTCATCAGGACTGGTACCGTCTTGTGACAGTGCACACTCATGGCAACATTATAGTTCTGCCCCACTGGGAGACCATGGCCTGATATCCCACTCAGTCACATTATCCTGACACTGAGCCAACCAGTCCTTGCCCTCTCCTAGTAATGCCAAGCACCTGGCGAGGAAGCGACAGTATCAATTTTATAACTCATTGGTTTGGCTCGACTGGGATTCGAACTCCTGACTTTCCGCACAAGAAGTATGCACTCTACTGATTGGACCACCGCGTCCAGTCATTCATTTTCAATTGTTTAAAAAAAAAACTAATGTATGATAATGTTGTTTTCAGGCTTTGTGGTGCACATTCCTTTTTTCTGAAGATAAGCCGCTTCGCGACTACAATCGGAATGAAGCCTTGTCACCTGACGATATCGGTGTCAGGGAACAGAAGGCTATTTGTGTGATCGAGGCCGACACTGTTAGTATCTTCTCAACAGACGGGAAGGACTACCTTACTGCACTACCATTCCCGGTAAGTCCATATTTGGTTTGCCGTAAATATGACCTTTTCTACCAACACTGTGTTAAATCGTCACCACTCATTCAACTCTATCTGAGTGTGGAAGAATTTCCGCCAAAGTGCAGAAATTTGGATAAATCGGAATGAAGCCTTATCGTCTAACGTTATCTTTGGGTGTCAGGGAACAGAAAGCTATTTGTGTGATAGAGGCCGACACTGTCAGTATCTTCTCCACGGACGGAAAGGACTACCTTATTGCACTACCATTCCCAGTAAGTCTGTATTTGGTTTGTCGTAAATATGACCTTTTGCTGCAATGATTCAACCCTATCTGATATGCTGCGTATACGTCACTTCCGGGTTCTTCCCTGACGTTGTCCAACCTGGTCCTCTGTGGCTCCCTGATAGGCAGATGAACGGGTAGTAGGGTGCTGGCGTTTGTACACTTTATATACTTTATACTTTTTAAAGGAAGCATTTCAATAGTGACAAACTGTTCAGCACATGAAAAGGCAACTCGATTAATTCCTGGCAACGGTTCCAGATGAGCCTCAGATTCAAGGCTACACTGCACAAAGGAGAGCTGAAACCAAGTCTTCTAGACATGGCCAGATTCACAGATGCCCTGCAGATGCAGGAAGGTGTTGGCTGTGAGTCCATCACAGCGGGCGGCCATCCATGGTGATCCAGGGACTGATCCCACAACCAACACAAAAGTCACAAAAGTTTGTTTTTTTAAGTCATCCGTCACATGCATTTCCAAATTTTTTGGAATCGACCACTGAGATTGGTGCAGATCCGTTGAGAAAATATTAGGGGGTGTTAGGCTTAGGGTAAGCAGACTGCGTTAATCGGTAATCTATTTTTGTCGAGTGTTTTTTGTTATTATTATTATTGTTAATATTGTCATAGGGTGTGATGAAAATGGGAAATATTGCGCCTAGAGCAGGACTCGAACCCACATCTCTTTGCATTCCGGGCCAGTGCGCTAACCATTACACCACCTAGGCTCCCTGATATCACCACATTACCCACACCTACCTGTCTATGTGGTTACTTGCCTGAGAGGTCAGTGCAGACCACTACACTCATCCCCCTGGAATTGTAAGTCTTTTAATGCTTACAATTACATATATACAGGCAATACACTAAAATATACATACGCAGGGTAGGTTCAACAACCATACAGTGCGTAGCTTGTACAGGATCATGGTCATGGCAACCAGTGTCATGGGGGTGATGAAAATGGGAAATATTGCGCCTAGAGCGGGACTCGAACCCACATCTCTTTGCATTCCGGGCCTACCTGTGTATGTGGTTACTTGCCTGAGAGGTCAGCGCAGACCACTACACTATTATTGTTGTTTTTTCCACATCTCGGCGCTTCACATGACAAACCTTCCCGATATCAGCAAAATTGTTGGATTTTTCCTAATTTCAGAGACACATGCCTGCCATCAGTATTGGGCCAATTTTGTTGATTTTGGTGAAGATTGATTGAGTGGTGATGGTTTAATGCCGTGTCGACTGCAATTACGACAAAAAGTTAATACAAATTTATTCTGTCAGTTTATTTTCATGATACAATCAGGTTTTTTTGTATTCACTACTGATTTGTTTGGCTATAACTTATAAACCTGTATCAGGATGTCTACGGCACCTCGTATTCCCAGCTGGTAACCCCGTCCAAGTACTGATGAGGCTCAACATTGCTTAACGTCAGTGATTAGATGAGAGTCTTGTCGAACCTGACTTTGGATTATGGTACTGGCACGAAAACCACCATGCGTGTACAGTGTCTTAACTTCATACACGTCCTAATATGACCCCATATGTTGCTAGGACATAATTCGTCAGTCAATCAATCAATCAGTTAATCACTCAAGTACCACATGATCTCCATATCTGCTCCAAGGCCCGCTACCAGACACGGTTGCGCTTGCTGGCTTCCCATACAGAAGATTGAAACTGGCCAAATCAAACCAATGACGTACAAAATTGACACTTGTCGTTACTTAGCCTGGTGCTCGGCATCACTAGGATACAGCAATGACTGGTTTGCTCAGTGTCAGGATACTGAGTGGGATATCGAGTCAAGGTGCAGGGGGCTTGGTATCCTAGTGGGGAAGCACTATAAAGTCGCCATGAGTATGCACCCTCACAATTCAGAAACCGTCCTGATATGACCTTAGGTGTTGCTGGGGTATTAAGCCCCCAATAAACAACATTTCAGACGCGTGTATATAAAGCAGGTGTTGGGGTTTATTTATTCTATTGACTCGTTGCAGGTTTCCAAGACATGGTCGGTGAAGAACGGGCTTCTGTTTGAGCGGTGCAAAGAACAGAATAAAAGCCAGCTAAAGGTCCCTAAAAGGTAGCGCGTGGAACCCACTGGCATTAGGGTCACTCTCTGAAACTGAGCACTAATTATTATTATTATTATCCTCTTCTTTGATGCAGGCTTGTGGTAGCCTATACACAGGTCGTAGCTCTCAGCTCTAGTGGTATGCAGCCTCGAAATCGTACAGGAATGTTTCTCTGGGCCCTGTCCAGCACATTCTTGAATTGATTTATGGTAGCTCATTCCACTAATGTGTGACATGGAAACCAAAATTGAAAACCTTCCAAACAATTGGAGAAAAAAAAACAATCCAAATAACAGCAGAATCCACGTTCCTATGCAATTTACATGTTGTGTATATATGTCAGCGTTGAAAAAAAAGCTATTTAACTTCTTGATTTTTCATCTTATGCAAATTGAGCAATATCACTCGTGTAACATGGAAATCAAACACATACAGAAATTATTTTAACATACACAACAAATTAAAAGAAGATTTTTATTGATTACAAATTGTTACCATTGTAACGTAGAAACCAAATATGTGGTGCCCAGTTTTAAAGAAAGACCCACTAATTAATGGGGTTTGCTCAGATGGTTTTCTTATATTTGAGTGTATTGTCGTACATTTTCATCTGAATGTTGGTTAGAAATAGTTATTTTCGTTGTCACATGAGAAAGACTTTCACACTGATATGAGTACGGTTTTGGCACTGACACATTAGTACAACTTTTTCACTGACACATGAGTAAGACTGTCTCACTGACACATGAGTAAGACTTTCTCACTGACACATGAGTAAGACTTTCTCACTGACACATGAGTAAGACTTTCTCACTGACACATGAGTAAGACCTTCACTAACACATGAGTAAGACTCAGTAACACATGAGTAAGACTCACTGACACATGAGTAAGACTCACTGACACATGAGTAAGACTTTCACTAACACATGAGTAAGAATGTTTCACTAACACATGAGTATGAATGTCACCATGAGTAATACTTTCACACTGACACATGAGTAAGACTCACTGACACATGAGTAAGACTTCCTCACTAACCCATAGTTACACTTTCTCACTAACACGTGAGTAAGACTTTCACAATGACACATGAGCACCTGATGAGTAAGTCTTTCACACTGACAAATGAGTAAGACTTCCTCACTAAGACATGAGTAAGACTTTCACACTGACATATGAGTAAGACTTTTGCACTAACACATGAGAACACTTTCTCACTAACACATGAGTAACACTCTCTCACTAACACATGAGTAACACTTTCTCACTAACACATGAGTAACACTTTCATACTATCACATGAGTTGAGTAACACTTTCAGACTAACACATGAGTAACACTTTCTCACTAACACATGAGTAACACTTTCAGACTAACACATGAGTAACACTTTCTCACTAACACATGAGTAACACTTTCTCACTAACACATGAGTAACACTTTCACACTAACACATGAGTAACATGTTCACACTAACACATGAGTAACACTTTCTCACTAACACATGAGTAACACTTTCAGAATAACACATGAGTAACACTTTCTCACTAACACATGAGTAACACTTTAACAGTAACACGTGAGTAACACTTTCTCACTAACACATGAGTAACACTTTCTCACTAACACATGAGTAACACTTTTGCACTAACACATGAGTAACACTTTCGCACCGACATGAATAAGACTCACATGAATAAGACTCACTGACACGTCAGTAAGACTCACTAACACATGGGGAAGGTCGGGAGTTTGAATCCCGCTCGAGTCAAACCAATGACTTTTAAAATTGATAGCCTTGCGCTCGCCATTACTAGGACAGGGCAAGGACTGGTTTGATCAGTATCAGGATAATGTGCAAAATCGGGTAATGGTGCCGGTAACCTGGTCGCCCATTGAGGCAACACTATAAAGTTGCCATTCATGAGTGTGC
Organism: Branchipolynoe longqiensis; assembly: GCA_030323885.1. NCBI lineage: Eukaryota > Metazoa > Annelida > Polychaeta > Phyllodocida > Polynoidae > Branchipolynoe > Branchipolynoe longqiensis. Next base: position 6,367,784 of record CM059186.1, on the reverse strand, counting down.
ACTGTCACAAGTCGGTGTCAGGGTTGGCAACCCTTATGGTTTTATGGTAAGATGTACGATACTTAATGTCCCCATCATCACCTTACGCCGATCTTCCGGGTTTTTTTCATTTCCCAATGTTGGGAAAATCTTACGGATTGTTATGTCCAAAATGCACCACAGAGCATCTAAGATTTAAAATTTGTTCAGAGGGAATACCCCCAGACCCCCGAATATAACATCCCTTAAGATCTTCTGGTTTTTCATTTTCCAATGTTGGCTACCCTGCGGTACCCATCCTGACATAGCCTTAGATGTTGCCAGGACGTCAAACTCAAACAAACAAACAATCCTCACTGGGTTAAATTGAAACTTTGTATGTTTACAGAAGCGGTAATGGCTCTCCCCCCAGCCTGCCTGTACTCTTCAGCATGCTGCACCCGCTTGATGAAGTTGCACCTGTAATCTGCAGAACTGGCGGTAAGTTTCACACAGAGGCAGCATTTTCAGGGTTTGTTGATATTCTAACTATTCGGGATATACTGTTATGTGCAGGGATGAAATATCTCCGGGGTTTTGTGGATTTCCGGGATTTTTCCTGTACCTACTGCAATCCCGCAGCATGATCAATGTATAGGCACTACTAATACATTGTTTTGCGCGGCAGCACCATCAGCGTATGCTAATATGTGGTGCAGACATCACAGCACTATCAGCGTATACTAATAAATGCTTCAAATGCCGCAGCACTGTCAGCATATACTACTAATACGTGCTTCAAATGGTGCAGCACTATCAGCGTATATTACCAATAAATGCTTGAAACGGCGCAGCACTATCAGCATATACCAATATATATGAAACCTGACTTCCGGGAATTTTCCGTGATTCCCTGACAATGCTAAACCTATGGGAGAATATCCGCGTTTCTAGGGTTTTTCCCGGAGACTACTTTCATCCCTCTATGTGAGGCATAGTTATGCAGGGTTGCCAATCCTTACAGTTTCGCCATAAGGCATATTTTTTGTCCCTATCATCACCTTACGTCGATCTTCCGTTTTGTTGTGGTTTTTGTGGGGGTTTTTTTTTGCTCAATTTGTTTTTATTCCTGGTTGAATAATATCTTTTATCAGCGCTGAGGCTGAATTGTCCAATGTTTGCAACGCTGCAATACCATTGATAGAGTGATATTATATCAATCTTATGGATTATCGTGTCCGGAAGGCACCACAGAGCATCTAAGATTTTAAGATTTTTCTGGGGGAATACCCCTAGACCCCCCAATATAACATCCCTTAAGATCTTTCCATTCTCCAAAATGTATAGAGTGTTAACATCAAGTAAGATATTAATACAAACAAGGAAGCGTATTCTTCAGTGTTATGTGTGGTCTACTCTAATGTATGGGGCAGAGACATGGACAATCTCTAAGAAAATGTACAAACGTTTAGCAGCATTTGAGATGTGACTTATCGAAGGATGATGAAAATATCATGGACAAAGAAGATCACCAACAAAGAAGTTCTCAGAAAAATTAAAAATAAGAAAAGCTTGTTTGCCACTATACAGACAAAGAAACTTATTTATTTTGGCCACATCATTCGTCAGAGTTCAATATACCGTACATTGTTGGAAGGGAAGGTGAATGGCACAGAGGGAGAGGGAGACCAAGAACATCATGGTTTACAAATATTTCACAGTGGACAGGCTTGAATTATTCACAGTCTATCAGAACAGCACAACATCGGGGCAAGTGGAGAACCATTGCATCCAACCCTCGACTAGAGGATGGAACTATTGATTGATTGAAGATCTTTCGGTTTTTCCTTTTCCAATGTTGGCAATCCTGGTTATGCCTTGGGACCCACCACGGAGGTGTGGCATTGCATGGTCACGTGATGTGGGGGTTCTATGGATTGAAGGAGAAAAGACAGAAAAGGGTAAAGGAGGGAAAGATAAGAAGAGAAAGAGAAAAGATAAGGAAAGAAAGAGAAAAGGTATGTCAAGAAAAGGAGAGAAAAAAGAAATCAAGAAATGAGAAGAAAGATTGGAGCGGAGATTGTGTTCTCTTTTTCTTTGCTAATTTTTTTTTTTAGCATGAGTTTTTCCCCTCAATCGTATGCGGCTTAATCGAAAACCCCAGCCTCCGATGAAGTTGCCCTATAGCAGAGATTTTATGGTAGTTTAATTGTTTTAATTTGTTGTATCAACGTTGTTTTTTTGTGTTAGCAAAAAATAAATTGTGCTTTTATGCATTTGTGTGTGTTCAATTTGCAGGGTTGTCCTGCAATGCGAAGGTTTCGTTTGTGACTGAGAGTTCGCAGCACATCGTCTTCTGTAGCGAGAACCCTTCCCTGGTGGTCACTTACGATACTGTGCAATCCCGGCATGCTGTCTGGAATCTTCGAAGGGCAAAGCGAGCGGTGAGACTTGATTGATTGATTTTGCATAGTGATACAAATGTATAGTAAAGCGCCCTCACTAGCCATTATAAGGCACTGTACAATAAAACAACAGAATGATGATGTACATTTAGTAGAGCGCTCTCCATAGCAAGAGCCATTCTAGGGCGCTGTACCATAAAACCGCAGTTTGACAATGTAGATTTAATAGAGCGCCCTCACTAGCAGGAGCCATTCTAAACTGCTGTACAATAAAACCACAGTATGATAATGTAGATTTAATACAGCACTCTCCCTAGCAGCGCGAGTGGTGAAACCAGGGAGCCTAGGTGGTGTAATGGTTAGCACGCTATCCCGGAATGTAAGAGGTGTGGATTCGATCCCTGCTCTAAGTGCAATATTTCCCATTTTCATTCCCCCCCCACCCCATGGCAACCATGTCTCCAAACACATTCGTGGTGCGCCTTGCAGGGAGCGGGACATAGCTCAGGTGGTAGAGTGTCTACCTGTGATGGTGTCAGTCATACGATCGATCCTGCTCAGTGGACCCATTTGCAGTTTGGGCTATTTTACGTTCCAGCCAGTGATCCACAACTGGTTAATCAAAGGATGTGGTATGTGCTGTCCTGTCTGTTGGAAAGTGCATATCGGAAAAAGTAGCCTATGTGGCAGCAGCGGGTTTCCTCCAAAGAAATATGTCAGAATGACTATACCGATGATAAAAATCAATGTGCTCTAGAGGCGTCGTTAAATAAAACAAGCTTTACTTTTTGCTCCTGTAGGAGGGCTACATGATGTGCAGCAGTACAACTAACGACACCTACAACAACCAGAGCAGCATGATGCCGCCCCCGGGAACCACCGCAAGCCTTTCGCAGTCCGCGTCTGGGTTCTCACGACTCACCATCTCCAGCCAATCACCGGGTATCTCGCCCTTCCGCAGCTACAGCAGCCGCATCAACTCGCCATCGACTAGTTTCTCCCGGCTCAATAGCCCTTCCTTCTCCAAGGCGGCTATGCACAGGTTAGTGGAATATTATCTAAGGAGGCAAAGGGGTGGGGGTGTTTGAAGCTAATTAAAGCCATTTTTTTAGTTTGTCCGTCTGGTATCCGTGACAACCCCAGAGCCACTGTTTGGTTAACAGTGTTATTTTGCATTAGAAATAACACAGTGAGATAATCGTCCTGAAACTGAGTGTTGGTATTTACAGATAAACTACAGAATTATGTTGAAACTAAGAAGAAAGCTGTTTAAATTAACCGTGAAACATCCATCCATAACCTCATTTTAATAACTATCCATGACATCATTTTAACACACACAATAAATTCAAAGAAGATATTTTTTATTACAGTTAAGCAACAAGAAAAAAGTGTCCCACAAGAAAAAAGTTTTAAAAAAACCATTTGGGTACATGCATGGTGTCCATATGCATATATTTTCACTTTAGCACAAAATCATGTAAGCATACTTTGGATACATTTGATAGGATAGATTAAGAAAATATAGTATTGCTAACATACTTAATACACAGTCAACAATACCTATTTGACTGACCCCCCCCCCCCCCCAAATCAAAATCATTAACAATGTAACGTGGAAACCAAAAAATGTGGTACACAGTTCCTGAGAATGACCCATATATATATATATATGGCCACAAGGACAGGCTTCGCTCTCGACATGGTGTGAAATATAAATCGATCAATCAGTCCATTCACTGATGACCTTGGGTGTCATTAGTAGGTCACACTCTCCGTCCGTGAGCATGCAGCGTCTCATGACGCAGACGCCGTCGCCCTGTCGCTCTCCGGCCGGATGTCCGCGCTCTCCACTCTCCATGCACATGTCCGCCTCTGTGGCCGACACGACGCTCGGAGAGACTCCAGAGCCGCTGTTTCCGGAGCTCTGCCTCGACCACATTTGGACGGAGAATGTGGGGTTGTCCAGGTAGGGTTGTGTGAAACATCGGAAGGTTTTTATGATCTGAAGTGGGTTCAGTTTTGAGACATTTCAAAGTTATGAAAATGTTATAAATCTTTCTTTTAATTTTTTTTTTACATTATTGTATTTTTCCTAAAAATGCTTGGTGTGTCATTTTAAGTGTCTAAATCCAATGAAAAAAAACGCTTTAAAAATAAAATTGTGTCTGTTGAATTTGGGGTAGTTTTTCTGAATTATGTAAATCCAAACGGAGAAGCACCAGGAATATGGAGGGGAGTTAATTTGGTTGGGGGGGGGGGGGTACTCTCCAATTATGCTGACAAAGGATTAGTCTGATTTTACTGAATAAATTAATTTTCAGGTGGTTTAAGAAAAAAAAATTGTTATTCAATTCCCATTCTCATCCATGCTCTATGCGGGGGGTCATGAGTTCAAACCTGGAATGAGTCAAATCAATGACTTACAAAATTGATACTTGTCGTTACCTAGCCCGGCACTCAGCAGTAATAGGATATGGCAAGAACTGGTTCACTCAGTGTCAGGGTAATGTGGCTGAGAATAAGATATTGGGTCATGGTGCCAATGGCCTGGTCTTCCAGTGGGGAAGCACTATAAAGTCACTATGCATGTGCACTGTCACAAGTCGGTAGCTGTCCTGATATGACCTTAAATGTTGCTAGGATGTAAAACACCAAACAACATTGTTTCCCTTGCAATTACATGAATAATATTAGTGTGAATTTTCAGTTGTAGGCAGGGGGGCCTGGGAGAGAAAAGGTGCATTTCGGCAATGTTAGGTTGAAGGCTTAAGCCCCAGTCACACATAGCCAGACGAGCCCGGATTTTGAGCCGGATCACCCACGGACCAACGGCCTGGACTGTCCCGGACCGCCATGGATAAAATCACTGTTTTCGTCGATTTTTGCCTCGCAGTCACACTTTCCCGGATGAGCCCCGGACCGCCCCTGGACTGGGCTGGACCGGCCCCGGACAAGGCCGGACCACCCCCGGACTGCCCCGGACCACCCCCAGACTATCCCGGATCACCCCCGGACTATCCCGGATCACCCCCGGTCTTACGGGGGCAGTCCGGGAGTGGTCCGTGGCTAGGCCGGGGGTACTCCTGGATAGTCCGGGGATGGTCCGGGTCAAACCGTGGCTCAAAATGACCCCGTACCACCCCCGGACAGGCCCGGTCCACCCCCGAAATACCCTGATCAGGCCTGATTGAGCCCGGATCGCAAAATCCCCCAGACCGCCCTGGATGTTTTAAACATTTTAAAACATCCGGGGCAGGCGCCGGACGAGCCACGGATCAGGCCGGATCAGGGGGTGTCGGCACGGACGAGCCATGGATCACCCCGGACCACCCCGGATGGCAGTCCGGGGCTCGTCCGGCCCCTGATCCGGGTATGTGTGACTGGGGCTTAATATCAAGTTCACCAGTATTAAGATATTGTAGACCCTGGATGGGGATCCCATTAAAGTCATTGAGAAAACCAAATTTCTGGGCCTCATTCTCGATGCAAAACTGTCTTTTGTGCCACATATAAAGTACCTGAAAACAAGATGCCTGAAAGCGCTAGATGTCTGAGGGTGCTGTAAATCATATATTGGGCTGCTAGACACGATCCACCACCAGGGACTGCGCCTGGCCCTTGAGGCCTTCCGCACCTCACCGGTTCAGAACCTTTACGTCGAAGCCAATGAACCATCACTTAACAAGAGAATCAAACTGGCCATGCAGAATGTACTCAAGATAAAAACTAATGCATTGAATCCTGCACACAATTGTCTATTCGAGCAACACGGCGAATCCAGGTATGAAGCCAGGCCGAATTACATCCGGCCACTTATGCTCCGAATGAAACCTCATTTAGAGGCCTTGGGCGTGGATTTGGACGTGTTGGAGGATGCCAAAGTCCCAGAAAATCCCCCGTGGTTGTTGAGAAAGCCATCGGTTATCCTCCGACTCACGGAACTGAGGAAGTCTGGGACACATCCACTCGAGGGGCGGCGCGAGGTGATGGTCCCCGGCTGTGTCCTGGGTGGCGTTTCGGTCGGTGGTCATTACGGGGTTGTCGGTGGTGGTCAAGGGGTTGTCGGCAGAGGTGTAGGTGAGGCACCGGTTATGACCCCCGGACCGGCCGGGGGGGGCCGGCGGATCAAAAATCCGCCGAGGCGGCCGGGGTCTGGCGCTCACGGGCTTGTTTGGTGAGGCACAGGGCCTCGCTGTGCATGGTGAGTATCCTCACGTTAGCACAGTAGGCGCATATGTGCCGGTGTCTGGCCCCCGCCTCGCCGTGGGCCTCCCCGACGGCGGCCCGATCGCATGAGGTGGGCTCGCGGTTCCAGGCGGCGCAGGGAGCCACGTGAGCCTCTCGGTTGTAGGTGAGGCGGGTGTCGGCTTGGGTCCGGGGCTGCTGTGCGCCTTGGGGAGGGTCCGCGTCTCGGGAGGCTGGTGCCGTCGGGACGGCCTGGGGGGCGGGCATGGTGAGAACCTCCATTCTCACCATGTTCAGGGCGACCGGGTTGAGCCATCCGTGGGGGAGTCTACCGTCCGCTATCCAGGTGAAGATGGTCTCCGAGTAGCGGCGGACGGTAGCCCAGGGGTAGAGGAGGTTGTCGCGGAGAACTGTGAGGGCGTGGTGTTTCAGGCCCGGGAGGGTGGCTAAGGAGGGTGAGGAGGGCGAGGCTGTACTCGTCCTTGGTCGCCTCCCCCCGCTTGACCGGTTTCCGCTCGGGGCCTCTCTCAACGAGGTCGGAGGGGAAGAGGTAGTCGGGGGAGATGCCTTTCCTCCTCCCGGGATGTTGCGCCTCGGCTGACGCGAGGATCTCCCTCACAGCGTTGGCCGCGGATGCCGGGGTGTGGTCGACTGCGTCCTGGTCGTTGGGAGGTGCGGGAGCCGGTGGCTGGACGGTGCGGCGCGTGTACCGCTCGTATTGGGGATGCACCTCCCCCGGGAGCGGTGCCTGAGGCGGAGGCGGTGGGTGAGCTCCTCCGGCTATGTGCGCCCGAGGCGCCGGGGTGGGCGGTGAGGTGTAGGCCGGGCGCCGGCTCGCCGCGGGCGGGGTCGTCTCCTGGGTGCCGTGGGAGGTGCCGCAGTCGAGGGCGTCGAGGCGTGTTGTTATGCGCCCCAGGGCCTGGAGGATGGAGGCCGTGTTGGCGTTGACGCCCGCAGCCCAGTCGCCCGAGGGGCGGTTGCGAGGCGCCGGGGGGGAGCCCGGGGCCGAGGGGGCAGGTGACGCAGCCTCTGGCGTGCCCATGGCGGCCCTCCGGACTCCCCGGCGTCCTCTCCCTTGGCCGCTGCCAGGCATGGTGTAGATCGGCCCGAGGGTGCTGTGGAGAGGTCCGAGGTGGCCCAAGAGAAAAAGACAGCTTGTGTAGGGAGGACGGCGGGAAGGCGAATGGCTGAAGGAGGCCGGCGGGCGGCCTTATAAGGGAAGGAGCGGGGAGGCGTGAACGCGGGGGAGGTGAGAAAGCCGGCGGGCAGGGAGGAGGGCGAGGCGGGAGAAAGCTGAGGGCGGGGTGACAGGGAAGGTGAGAAAGCCGGGCGGCGGCGGGAGAGAGGTGGGGGGAGGGTCTCTTCCTTCCCTCGCATCAAACGCAATGCGAGCATTACGACCAATTGATTGTCTGCTTTTACATGTAAAAGCGATGGTTTGAACAAAAAACAAACATTTCTCGCCATGAATATGGCCTATGCTGCCGACACGGCGTAAAGCAACCGCCAATCAATCAAATCAATCAGATATTGTAGTGGTTCGTATACCTGTCTGATCAGATGGGTTGCTTCACCTCTGGTAACTTAACTTATGTCTTTTGACATAAACTTTACCGTCTTTTGACACTTGTTAGTTTCGAGGGAAAAAAACTGTTAGAATAAATTCAACTCACTTTTCACTGTGAATATGGCCTTCGCTGCTCTAAATGTGGCATAGATAAAGTAGAGGTAGTATTGCTAACATACTTAATACACCGAGTCGGCAATAACTATTTGACTTACTTCCCCCCCCCCCCAAAAAAAAACAAGGCAAAATCATTAACAATATAATGTCGAAACAAAATATATGGTGCAGTTTATGAGAATGACCCATATATATTTTTTCTTGAAGATTTATACTGCCTATTATGCATGTTGCCGGTAACATGGGTAATTTGCGACGTTGGAGACCGTTCTAGTGTTGCTTAGCTCCTCCCGCCTTATGCTGCTGATTCGCCTAGCAGTGGTCACGTCATGACACGTCTGGCTGCGTGGTTCGAAGCGTTTTGGTCACGTTTTCCCGCCTTTACTGCTGATTCGCCTAGCAGTGGCCACGTCAGCCTGCGAGGTTCGAAGCGTCTTGGTCAGTCTTCCATAAGGCTCGCATTCACACCGAAAGCACCGAGTAGAGAAGTCATGTTTAACTCTGCTCCGAGATTTCGTCGTCTGTGTGTGGCCAGCACCCACTTAAGAGGTGGAAATTACTGCATTACGTACAGTAATTACGAGGAATACATCAGGAAGTAACTATGGATTACGTGGAGTCTCTGCTTCTGGAAAAAATCGGGAAATTTAGACTCTTCGAATGCCAGGAACCGCTGGGCCGTCGCTTCAGCGCCTGACTGGCAACTCAGCATTCAAACTGCTAAGCTGTGATTAAGTAACCTCTTAAAGTGCACTGTTGAGATGGTTATTTCATGGACGCGCGATGGTGGCCTTAACAAGGATTACTTGATCAGTCGGGATTGACTACAATTTATTGAACAACGGGAAGAATTGGAGTGGCGCAGCCCAATTCGACCAATACTCCATGGAGCGTTCCTCTTTCTACTGTTGCGTACGCTCAGCACTGCAGGTCGCTCAGCATGCTCGACACTGCCGAACAGCCGCCAGCGCTGCCGCCTTCCGGTTCCTGTGGAGTGCGCTGCTGCCGTGACGCCATCCCTGTCGACTGCGTGACTGATTGGTGTTCTGCTAATATTTATACATAATTATGAGCTCCAACTTTGAACATTCCATTAATTTGTCAAAACGATAAATGTGAGACAGTGGTGAGTGCACATCTAAGTGTGGTTGCAGGGAGTTGTATTACGTCTCGGGAGGACAAGTTAGTACAGGAGCTGGCTGGTCGATAATAGGTGCAGCTGGCTGTGTCTCTCGCATGGTGATACTTCGTTGTTGGACTTTATGGTTAACTAGCTGATCTATGGCCCGCTAGAACTGCCAGAAACAAGTTATTTCGCTGGAATAATACTAGCGCTTATTTATAATAATCTGGATTACACTATGTCAAGACCTTAAGTATAGTACGTCACGTGGAAGCTCGTCGGAGGCTTGATAAGTGTGTATGAACATTCGTGGAAGACGCGGATTGTGGAGGCGACCTTTCCTACATGATTACTCTGCCAAGTCTACAAAAACTGAAGCCTGGATATGAAGCCCAGTCCGTGGTCTCACTGCGTTAGAGAACTTCGGATAATAACGACATACCTCTTATAGAGAATTTGTGTCGGTTGCTTGTGGAGCAAGCCTGTACCTGGAAGTATTTATTTCTACATGCTGAATTCTTCAGTGGGTGCTGGCCACCCTTTGTCGTCCCGTCTAGGGACCTGTGTCGTGTATAGAGCTGTATAGTGTGACCTTGATGGTCCTGTAATGTTAGAGCGTGAGTGTGTAGAGGCACTGTAAGCTAGAGTGTGTATGCAGTAGACCGTCGAGTCTCAAAGTGCTTACTGGAAGTTCTAATACCACTGGTTACATCGTGCCTCATTAGTTGTGGAGTTGTACATCTGTCGGAGCTCAGGTGTGCCTGGAAAGCATGACAAGTTCATGGTAACTGATGGAGGAGTGTGGAATCCCCGACTTATCTAACTTACTGGAAGTAGGCTTCTGGCTCAAGTTGGACCTGGAAGTAGATAATTCTACATGATGTCTTCAGTGGATGCTGTCTACCCGGATGTTGCCGTCTAGGGTCGTATATCGTATCTCAAGAGTTGTGTACGGTGACTCACTTGGAGATGTACGATGGCTAGAGCTTGAGTGTGTCTGCAGTAGACCGACAAGTTAATGTAAATGGTGAAGGACTGTGAAATTGACCATCTTTTCTACCTTAGTGGCCTTTGTGTAGTTGCTTGTGAATCAAGTCTGGACCTGGAAGTAATTATTGTACATACTGACTTCAGTCCCGTATAGGGACTTATGTTCTACAAGAGCTGTGTAGTGTGACTGTGTTGGTGTTGTGTGGCTCTGCTGAACTGGCAGCTGTAGAGCGAGAGTGTGTATGCAGTAGACCGTAGAGTCTCAAGGTGCTTATTGGGAGCTCTAATAATAATTGTTACGGAAACAGCTGTACACTGGTTACTGCTACTCTGCTATAATGCCGCGCTCCTCAAGTAATAGGAGGATATTTAAGTCCAGGAAGAGGCTTTCAATGGAAGAAACTGAAAATGAGAGCTTGTGTCGTCCAGAGTCACCTCGTCGTAAAGAACCTGCTGCATCGACCTCAAGAGATATTGAGGATTTGTCTGTCAATCTCGAAGGCCGCAATGTTATCTCTAACTATATTTTTTCTTGAAGATTTGAAGATTTCTTGAAGATTTATACTGCCTATTATGGATAAGTCTGAATAGACTTGTTTTCACCATTAGACAGTTTGTCGATAGAAAGCCCGAGCCTACACTTTTACCGACCCAAGGGATTTTTAACCTCCCACACCACATAGACATGGTATGAGAGCAACTGGCCTTTGATGATGCTGTAAGTTATACACAGCGGTGGAAATCCAAATTGGCAGAGTAACAGAGTGGGGGCACGGGGAATCCAACCACCGACCTTCAGATTAGGAGTCCGACCTAAAAAAAATACATATGGCTACAGGACAGCCTACAGCCTTAACTCTTGACATGGTGTGAAATTATCTGTTAGTTTGTGCTATGGTCGTAATCAGTAACTGAGTTGCGGTTTTACATCCTAGCAACATCTGAGGTCATATCAGAACCGGTACCGACTTGTGACAGTGCGCACTCATCGATGGTGGCTTCATAATGCTGCCCGCGCTGGGATACCGTACAGCTAATACCGTAATGTGATATCCGACTCAGTCATGTTATCCTGGCACTAACCTTTTGTTTACTTTGACAGGGACGAGGCACTCGGGCAGGCCAGCAAGGTGTTCCTGAACACTGACCTGTGCGGGCAGAAGCTACTGTGTTACCTCATCTCCTACCGACACCACCTCAGGTAGGCTTCAAGGTCACAGGCCAAGGTGAAGGTCATCGATAGTTGTATCCGTCCTATTCAAGAACAAACATCACGAGGTGTTCTGTGTAGATTGTGTGAATAAAAGCTGTCTTATCTCATTTACCAACACCATCTCAGGTAGGGTTCAAGGTCACTGGCCAAGGTGAAGATCATCATGAGTTGTTTGCGTCATATTCAAAAACAAACGTCACAGGGTGTTCTGTGTAGATTGTATGTATGAATAACAACTACTGTCTTATATCATCTACCGACACCATCTCATGTAGGCTTCAAGGTCACTGGCCTGGTGAAGGTCATTAGTTAAAAGTCCTATTCAAACAAACAATTCATGGTATATAGATAGAATAGAAGCTATTGTCTTTCCAAATCTATCAACACTATGACCTTAGGTGTTGTTAGGACATAAACCCAAACAAAAGAAAGGAATGAATTTTGTTCTCTTGCAATGTTCGAAAGGGGATAAACAAAGCCTATGTCCAGAATTTCGATGTGCGCCCCAAAATCAATATTCCATGTTTTCACTTCAAATATATCCAATGTTAACCGTTTAAACTAAAAGTAACGGTTGTACCGATCAACCCAATAATATATTTATCTAAGAAGATATGGCAGAAACTCAAAATGGTCGGATCATGTAACTTAAATCGACAAATTGCCTTATGGATTATTGCCTTGGGGGATGCCAACCAAAAGCACTCTACCATATTTGATGGTGAAATAAAATTCAAATGTAAATAAATAATTCTTGTCCTCCTAGGTGCGTTAAATTTGAGGAGAGCAATGATAACACGCAGCTCATCTTTGGGTCCGTCTCCATGGTTCCAGCACGGGACGCTGCCCCTCTCACGGTATGTAGTATGGCGTCTCTTCATGATACGTAGTAAGCAGGGATGAAAGATCTCCACGATTTCGCCGATTTTTTTTATATCCACCGATTAACGTTCACACAATGCCAAGAAATCAGGATATGTGGAATATAATATAACAGATTATATATATTTTTTAACTAATCCTTTAGCACCTATGGTTGGGCCTCTCAGGGTGGCCTGGATGCGTTTTCCTTTTTTTTTTCCTTGAAGATTCACGAATAAGTCTGAATAGTCTTATTTTCACCAGACAGTTGGTCGATAGAAAGCCCGAGCCTACACTTTTACCAACCCAGGGGATTGTTTTATCTCCCAAACCACAGACATGGTATGAGAGCAACTGGCCTTTGATGACGCTATGACTTTTATAAGTTATACACAGTGGTGAAAATCCAAATTGGCAGAGGTGATGGCATGCGGAATCGAACCACCAACCTTCAGATTAGGGGTCCGACCTTGAAAAAAGTCAGACACTAATCACTCCGCCACAGAGAACACCACTTGGTTTGCTCACATGCAGGCCTCGCTTTTCTAGATCTGATCTTACAGACCAAACTTAGATTCTGGTGGTGCACTCATTAATCAATTCTTTGTGGTTTTGCCCCTTAAAAATATCAATATTAGCTATCAAAGCACGACAGATCTATGCAACTCGATTTAAAATAATTTTAATTAAAAAAAAACATTTTAACCGATTTTTTTTCTTAGCAAATCATTTCCAGATTCCATATCAAGTAACCCATAAATAAATAACAATTGCCTAATTATTAATTTTAATTGTTAGTTAACATAACGGTTGATATAAAAATGACCTCCCCCCATCCTTTTTACTTACAGTCGCTGCACATGAATCTCATTCTGGATATGAACTATAACCTGATCTTATATAGTGGTGTGACAAAGGTGAGTGTAATGAATTGTTTGTAAATCAGGGTCCATATGGCATTCAGGAAACTTGGACAATTTTGGAAAAATTTTAATTACAAAAAAATATAATTAAAAAATTTAAGATAATCCTTAGTCATGTCATACGATGGACAAATTGTAGTTTCTTTACTCATATCAAAGTATGGGTGGGTGGGCGGTACGGAGAGCCAGAGGCGATGCATTTGGTTTGGTGGTGGGTGGTCATTGACTGCCACTTCAGCTGAACGCGGTGACCGAATCGGTAGAGTGCTGGCATCGCGTGTGGAAGGTCAGGAGTTTGGTTCCTGGTCGAGTCAAATCAATGACATAAAAATGTATACATGTCGCTTCCTAGCCTGGCGCTCGGCATTAATAGGATAGGGCAAGGACTGTTTGGCTCAGTGTCAGGATAATGTGGGATATCGGATCATGCTGTTGGTGGCCTGATTTCCCAGTGAGTCAGCACTATAAAGTCGCCATGAGTGTGGACTGTCACAAGTGGGTAGGCCTACCTGTCTTGATATTACCTTAGATGTTGCCAGGACATAAAACGTAAAACTCCAACAAACAACACAACAACCAGCCACTTCAGCCAATAGGAGATTCGAAAGCTGGGTTGATTGATTGGTGGTTGCGAAAGCTGGAAGCGAACTGCCTAGCGGTGTTAGTGATGAGATGATGGCGGTGGTGCGAATGGCAGCCACTGCAGCCGTGCCGGATTAAGCTAATAGCAAAAGTAACATATGCCATGGGCCCTGCTTTTTCTAGGGTCTCGCGCTAAATGCTTGCACGCTATCAATTGATACCTACATGTAAGTATTACTACCTTGGTTGTTCATCGGTGGTGATGATGACAGCAACTCATCATTTGTTGCGAACTTGTCGATGAGCGATGAGTCCAATTTGTGGTCGGAATCTGTGGTGGCATGTTGGACATGTGTGTGTAGCTGCAGTCTTGAGAGTCTGGTGGGTGAAGGAGACGATCTTTCCTCTGCTGCCGCTTTTGTCAGCTTGAGATATGCGATCAGTTTCAAACTGTGCTGTACCTTTGTGAATAGAAGCACGCCATAAACTCCTGTCCTTGGCCAAAAATACTACTACTAATAATAAGTAATATTATTACTGAACGACATATGCTACAGGCCCCGTACTAGCTTAATCTGGCCTTGCCCTGCAGACATTGTAGAAGCAATTCGGAGAAGCTGTGGAACAGCACGCTGTATTCGCTTTGCACCTTCCAGATGAACCAGGTGCACGTGGCCGGGTTGCCAGCACCCCTCAGCATCTCTTCGAGTATGGTCCACCCACCTCTCCTCAAGTGCATGACACAGCCACAGCCAAGTACGCCTTTCGGGAGCCCCGTTCACATCAACAGCGGGCCCTTCACCTCCAGCCGGCCCCCGTCTGCTCTCGACGGCAGGTTTGACGACGAGGTAGGTGCTGTTTTATATTATCCCGCTTTAAGCTATTCACACTGCCACCTATCGATTTGTTGCTGTATTAGTCTTGTTAGCAATTCTTCCATACTTGTTTTAGTGTATTTCATTCTGGCGGCATCTTGTGGTTTTTGTGCTTCCACACTGTCACCTAAATATGTGTCTCCTCACGTAATAGTATGTGAGAGTGTTTGTATAATTTGTGTGTGTGTGTCGTCACATAATGATATGTTGGTGTCTTGTCACCTAATGATATGTTTGTGTCTTTTTTCCTTTTTTCGGGGGTGGGGACAGGGTCTACATTAGTTGATTAAATGGGAGGAATTTCAATCGCAGACAACTGGTTTCCCCATTCCACTGATATGTAGGCCCTATTAGTGTCTAGTGTCTTGTGTCTTGTCATCTAAGACTGTAACAGTGTGTATTTGTGTCTCTGTGTTGTAATCTAATCCTGTCTCTTTACCCTAATGTCATGTGTGTTTGTGTCATTATATATTTTTTGTCGATGTGTCGCCTCACTTAATGCTATGTGTGTATGTCTCTTTATTTAATGATGTCTCCTCACCTACTGATGTGTGTCTCATCAGCTAATGCCCCATGTGTCTGTGTGTCTCATCATCTAATGCCCCATATGTCTGTAGACACACAGACACGTGTCCTAATGTTGAAACTCCTCGCCTCATGTTGCGTGTGTCTCATCACCTAATGCCCCATGTGTCTGTAGGCACACAGACACATGTCCTAATGTTGACACTCCTCGCCTCATGTTGCGTGTGTCTCATCACCTAATGCCCCATGTGTCTGTGTGCCTCCTCACCTAATGCCACGTGTGTCTGTAGACACACAGACACATGGCCTAATGTTGACACTCCTCGCCTCATGTTGCGTGTGTCTCATCACCTAATGCCCCATGTGTCTGTGTGCCTCCTCACCTAATGCCACGTGTGTCTGTAGACACAGACACGTGGCCTAATGTTGACACTCCTCGCCTCATGTTGCATGTGTCTCATCACCTAATGCCCCATGTGTCTGTGTGCCTCCTCACCTCATGCCCCATGTGTCTGTAGACACACATACACATGGCCTAATGTTGACACTCCTCACCTCATGTTGCGTGTGTCTCATCACCTAATGCCCCATGTGTCTGTGTGCCTCCTCACCTAATGCCACGTGTGTCTGTAGACACACAGACACGTGGCCTAATGTTGACACTCCTCGCCTCATGTTGCTTGTGTCTCCTCATCTAATTCCACATGTGTCTGTGTGTAGCCTCACCTAATGCTGTGTGTGTCTCACACAGGTGCGCCTATTGTCTCCGGTGCCAACAGAGCTCGACTCCTCCGAGTTTCTCGAAGGCTCGATGACTGAGGACATCAGTTTCCAGGCCAGCATCGCCACCGGTCCTATCGCTAGTCTCCGTGATGCAGTCGACAACCGGATCACACTGGTGCGTTGTTCGCTTATCGCAGCCATTTGGTGCGGAACAAAGGCATATTGCACTCTGCAGGGTCCTTACGGGGCCGGGAAAGTCTTGAAAAGTCTTGAACTTCATTTACCCGATTTCCGGGCTGTGAAAAGCCTTGAATTTATTTTGGGTAATTAGTTTTGAGAAGCCTTGGATTCCATTAGACAGTCCCCACTGATCTAAATTAGTCTGAAATTGTCATTTGCCATTGTTGCTTTTTCCTGAAATCCAAATGAAAATAGTCTTGAATTCATATCAAAAACGGGTTTGAAAAGCCTTGAAATAGCCTTGAATTCTATATCTTCACATGTGTATGGATCCTGACATGAAAAGCAAAAGTGAAAACATTTCAAATAACAGCAGAAAGCATTCCGAATAATAGCAGAATCCATGTTCATATGATGGTTTACATGTTGTGCATATGTCAAAGTTGACAACAACAACAAATTCACTTTTTGATTTTGATATTATACGAAGTGGCAAAACCATTCAAATTAACGTGTAACATCCATAACATCATTTTAACACACATCCATAACATCATTTTAACACACACAACAAATTAAAACAAACTTTTATTGATTAGTTAAGCAAAATATATGATGTCTTACAAGAAAAAAGTTGAAAAAAAGTTTGGGTAGATGCACGGTGTCAATATTCAAATGTTCACATTTTCACTTTAGCACAAAATCATATAAGTGTATTTTGGATGCATTTTGTGGGATAGATTAAGTATATGTAGTATTGCTCACATACTTAATACATGGAGTCAACAATAATTATTTGACTTGCAACCACACTAAATAAAGGCAAAATCATTAATAATGTAACATGAAAACCAAATATGTGGTACACAGTTTCTGAGAACGACTCATTTGTGAATGACCTCTACCTGTGCTTTCTACATTTAGGAATTAATGGATGGGCAGTTGTACCGGACTTCTCTTCCCAACTTGGCCTCTTCACCCCTAGGTAAGCTGGGTGTATGCTCAGGGGGGGGGGGGGGGGAGGTTGTTTACCTCGTTTGTACGTGCCTGGAAATGGAAAGTCCTTAAATTTCATTATTTT
The DNA here is from genome assembly GCA_030323885.1 of Branchipolynoe longqiensis. NCBI lineage: Eukaryota > Metazoa > Annelida > Polychaeta > Phyllodocida > Polynoidae > Branchipolynoe > Branchipolynoe longqiensis. The sequence goes on along the minus strand of CM059186.1, from coordinate 6,350,473 downwards.
AAAATCCAGGAAATGTCCTGAAAAAAACCCAGCCCAAATCCATTATTCGATCATTTTAAAAATAAAGTACTGGAGCCAGCCCAAATCTATTATTCGATCATTTTTAAAATAAAATACTGGAAAGCCCTGCAAATATTTGTGGTGAAGAGCCTAAGTATAGTTGCCTGACAATTTGAAATCATGTGTCTAAATTTTGTAATTTTTGTTTTCAAATAAAAATGATTTGTGTGACTCTTTGTTGTTGAATTCTCCATGATTCATTACATTTTTGAATATCAGTAGATGATTCCAGTATCGTCGCAGGGCTGCAGCATGCAACATTTCATAAGGATGGCTATAGGATTTCAGTATTTGGTCCTTAAAAAGTGCTGGCTCGATTGATGAAAAGTCCTTGAAAAGTCATAAAAGGACAACCTTATAAAGAATGGGAAACATGCAGAGATAAGTGACCCTGTGTTTGCAGTGTTGCGGTGCTTGGAAGCGATTAAGCAGATGTTACCGCGGGATGTGGCCATGTCAGTCCTTGTCCGGTGGTACTGCACGCGCAACGCACCAGGCAGCATCAACGGGCAGTCGGAGTGGCTGCAGTTCTCCTGCTGCCTGCTGGGACTTGTCGGCTACGACACCAATAACCTCCCCATACTCAACCAGGTAAACACACACCCTACCCATACTCAACCAGGTAAACATGCACCTTCCCATACTCAGCCAAGTAAACACACACCCACCCCATACTCAACCAGGTAAACACGCACCCTCCCCATACTCAACCAGGTAAACACGCACCCTCCCCATAGTCAACCAGGTAAACACGCACCCTCCCCATACTCAACGCGCACCCTCCCCATACTCAACCAGGTAAGCACACACACCCAATACTCAACCAGGTAACTACGCACCCTTCCTATACTCAACCACGTAAACATGCACCCTCCCCATACTCAACCAAGTAAACACACACCCACCCCATACTCAACCAAGTAAAGACGCACCCTCCCCATACTTAACCTGGTAAACACACCATCCCCATACTCAACTAGGTAAACATCCACCCACCCCATACTCATCCAGGTAAATGTGCACTCACCCCATATTCAACCAGGTAAATGAGCAACCTCCCCATACTCAACCAGGTAAACACACACCCTCCCCATACTCAACCAGGTAAACACCCCCCCCCCCCCCATACTCAACCAGGTAAGCATGCACCCTTCCCATACTCAACCAGGTAAACGCGCACCCTCCCCATACTCAACCAGGTGTAGAGTTGGTACCCGGATCTGTGGCTGTGCAAGTAGGCTGTAGGGAAATATGATACAGACAAGAAAGAGAAAGTAAGAGTGAAGAGAGTAAGGGAAGGGAAGCCTTCTTTCTATATTTTTATAGTACATATGTTCTCTGGTAGGGTGTCACACCACCCCAGTCACCCAATAGAAGAACAGCATTTCCAGTCCCCATGGCAACTGGTAGTCTGCCCACCACCAGTGGCTGCCTGGCCACTACCAACCCTGATCTGGCTGCTCCTCACAGCCTGATTGTGTTGACCCCATACTAAACCAAGTAAACACGCACCCTCCCCATACTAAACCAAGTAAACACGCACCCTCCCCATACTCAACCAGGTAAGCACGTACCCTCCCCATACTCAACCAAGTAAATACACAAGCTCACTTGCCACAGGTTATCTTTTTTCATTAATGTTATTGTGTAGCTTATCCCTTTGAGATATTTGGACAAATTAATTCTATTATTGGTGATTTTCTCCAGTTATAATCACAACGAACGCTTATAACTAAGTATTGTCGTTGTTATTATTGTACTGCAGTAGTCCATAATTAGCCTCACTACAACACGGTGGCTGTCTGGCGGCCTGGTCTCCCAGTGGGGCAGCACTATAAAGTCTCCATGAGTGCGCACTGTCACAAGTCGGTACCCGTCCTGATATGACCTTAGATGTTGCTAGGATGTAAAACAACAAACACAAACAAATCTTGACTGTTCTGACCCTTGTGGGTCAGAAGTATCGACAGGTGGCAGCACACTAGCAACAGTCGTGCGGTCCCTATAATGGACCATTCCACCCATGGCTAGTGGCCACCCCCTCGCGGGATGTTATCTGTGACCCGGCTGCGCAGTGACAGGCCACTTCTATTTTGACCTTGACCAAATATACCAGGTTTGAAGCTTCGGTGGTGTTATCGCCTTATTCGCCAGACGCAGTCGAAACAATTCTGCGATACTTTTTAAGTTTTTTTTAATGTTATCATCATTATTACCATCAAATCCACTTTTCATCAGCACCTTCAGGAAAATGTGGTGCGAATAAGATGTTCAACGATCCTCTTAGAAATCTGCTAAATGTAGTGTTTCAATTTGCAGCAAGGTGTTGACAAATCCCTCTCCCCTGTCGTGATGCCAAAGAAAGCCAAGCCGTCTGACCTGGGATCAGAGGAGGTGAGTTGTCAAGTATTAACACACCCAGGGATGAAAGATATTCACATTTTTGCTGATTTACATTATTTTCTGTGACAGCCCCCAGTCCCTCATTGGCGCAACACTGCCAGAGAATCATAGCAAATCTACCGCAAGTGAGGTTTCTGCTTCTTTTGTGAGAGGTGACTTTCGTACCTTTAACAGTAATTCGTGAAGAGTGCTGGTAGTATTTTTGTGATGTAGGCACAACACTATTAATATAGCATAGCTGCTGTTGGTGTCAGTGGACAATTGTATAAAGGTTGTGTGTATTGATGTGCTAGGTGTGGTGTGGGTGTATGTTGTAGTGTGAAGCGTTTGTTTGTTTGTTTAACGACCCCCCAGCACAAAAAGTAGACATCGGCTATTGGGGGGGGGGGGGGGGGGGTAGTGTGAAGCAATAACTGCTAAAGACTCAAAGTTAGTTTTTAATAACTGGTTGTCACTGACCCACTCATTCACTCACACACTCATTCACTTGCACACTCACTTACACATTCACCTTACTCACTCACTGAACCATTCATTTACCCCCTTTCTCACTCACCCATTCACTCACTCACCAACTCACCCCACTCAATAACTCACCAGTTCACTCACTCATTCACTCCCTCATTTGCTCATTCAGTCCCTCATTCACTTACTCACCCACTCACTTAGTCGCCCACTCACTCAGCAATTCACTCACCCAATCACCAATCCACTCACCCCACCACTCACTCCCCCCACCCACTCACTGTGCCCGTGTGTTCTCCAGGACTGGTCCTATATGCTCCTATCGGACCACCACCAGCTGGTGACCGTCACATATGGCCCTTCGCTGGGTCTGTTCGCCGCCCCTACCCCGCCCAGCCCCATCAGCGCGTCTGGAGCCGAAGCCTCCATCGACATCGCTGCACCGCTCTTCAGCCACCTCCCAGCGCTCACCTTTGCGCTGCACCTCGTCTATGAGGCAAGTACAGCTCGCTGCCTCGATTGATTGATTGATTACTGGGTTCTACATATCCTTAAAAAGTCTTAATGGGTCTTATTTTGATTAGTCAATTTTCAAAGCCGTGAAAAGTCTTAAATATGGTAAATTTTCTGTGAATGGTCTTAGAAAGGTGTTACATTAGATTTGGCCACTACAAGTATGCATAGATGTCCTATAAGTTGTAATCAGCATTAATTAGTTGCTGATTTAAACACTGCCAGATAGCTTCTCACCTATAAATTTTCAAATAAATGATTCATTGTGCAAGCCTGTAGCAGACCCGTTATATCACAGACTACACCGGCCAGCGAAGTGATCATCCACATAGAGATCCATAGATTGCATCACCTCACTAATTTCTGTTAATACTTAATTAAATATGTACATTACTTTTTCTGTGAAAATAGGTCTTAAATTGTATGAAAATTGGTATTAAAAAGTCTTTAATAGGTCTTAAATGTGATTGGCTGATAGGTGCAGGAACCCTGGATCAAATCAAATGAAGCTTGTTGGTTATGATGTGCGCATGTACTGTAGGACACAAAGCTGGAGACCTTGTACACGCACACCTTACCGCAGCTGGCCAGCCTGCTGATGCTGCTCACCTCAGACATGCGCTGTGATCTGTACTCGGACCACTACTGCCGCGACTTCCCGCACCTCTTCAACTCAGTCGATGTGAAAAACACCCGCATCCCTCAAGGTATGAACACTCAAAGTACTATCGATGCGCGAGAAGGAAGAAAGCAAGGCGGGGGTGGGAAAAGAGACATTTTATTCACGCCTCTATGACATACAGGGCAGACAATGTATCGGTGAAGTGAATAAGTCAAATGCACAGTGTAGGGTAATAAGCAAATGTATCAATGAGGTAGATAAGACAATGCACAGCGTAAGGTAGTAAGCAGAGTAATGTCAAAAGTTCATGGTGTCAAATGGTAGCAGACAGGTATATAAAAGTTCATGTGGTGTGAATGTCAGTGGAGTGAGGGGGTGCCGAGGAGCCCTCCACCAGTAAGGAGGAGAAACTGAGAGAGTTGGGTAAGTGGGTGGAGAAAAAGAAGCGGTCAGGGAGGCGGCAGGAAGGTGAGTGGCTGAGGAAGGCCGGCGTCGGCCTTATAAGGGGGGGAAGGGGACAGCGGCGGCAGGAGGTGCGAATGCTGGCAGGCCGGGGGGAGGGTGAGAGGTGGCGAGCAGCGGGGGTCGCGCGAGGCGTGAGCAGCGCGGGACAAAGAAGAGTGGCGGGGGAGGGGGGGAAGTGAGCGCCGGTGGCCGAGGTGAGAAGGCAGCGCGACAGCGGGGCGGGGGAGGGTCTCTTCCTTCCCTCGCATCAACCGTAATGCTTCGCATTACGACCAATGCGGTAATATATGTCTTCATCCCTCATGGTACGAACACTCAAAGTAATGTCACTACGGTAATATCTGTCTTCATCCCTCAAGGTACGAACACTCAAAGTACCGTCAATATGGTAATGTCTGTCTTCATTCCTCAAGGTACGAACACTAAAAGTAACATCAATACGGTAATATCTGTCTTCATCCCTCAAGGTATGAACACTCAAAGTAACGTCAATACAAAAATATCTGTCTTCAGCCCTCAAGGTATGAACACTCAAAGTAACGTCAATTCGGTAATGTGTCTTCATCGCTCAAGGTATGAACACTCAAAGTAACATCAACACAGTAATATCTGTCTTCATCCCTCAAGATACAAACACTCAAAGTAACGTCAATACGGTAATATCTGTCTTCATCCCTCAAGATACGAACACTCAAAGTAAGGTCAATACAGTAATATATGTTTTCATCCCTCAAGGTATGAACACTCAAAGTAACGTCAATATGGTAATGTCTGTCTTCATCCATCAAGATACAAACACTCAAAGTAATGTCAATACGGTAATATCTGTCTTCATCCCTTAAGGTTTGAACATTCAAAGTACCGTCAATACGGTAATATGTCTTCATGGTAAGACATGGTAAAAAGTGCTATTTATATTATGGTAAACCACTAATATAGGTGTAAAGCTTAGTAAATACGATGAGCTACAATAGTTGACTATTTCCACCTTTGAACAATAGTGCTATGTTTGCAGTTTTCCTGCTTTCTATGAACTTCCCTTGTTTGAAGGGTTCATTGAAGAGATGCCAGATTATTTCTGGTATTCCTACAAATATGTCTCTTATTATTTCACTTGATATATGTTGTAATCCACTGCTTTTATGACTGCTTTAGTTACTTTTCTAGCCGCTATGTAGTTTTCCCTTCCCTCTTCGCTATCGTTATTTGTGGCAATTGTTCCCAGTTTGTATTTTTTTCTTATCAATTCTAGAATGTGTTTATCTATCCCTGAGTCTCGGTCCTGTTTTATTTTTATTTTTCTAATCGGACACTCTTGTCTAAGTAGTACGTTATTTGTGTGTCCGATATTTCATGTACTTGATGGCATTTCGGAGCTATCTTTTCTGGTTTTGTCATGTGCTCTATTAGCTTGTCCTCGTTGTATCCTTTGTAATTTCTTCCTAGTTTGTATTCAAACCTCTCAACTGTTTTGTCTTTCTTTTTTGTACCCCAGCTCAATTCATGATCACTAACTCTCCAGTGTTTTACCCCTCATTTACCCCTGTTTTACCCCAGAAGATTGTTGATTTCAATATTCTTTCCTGGTATCCTTACTTATTGGACATTCAGGTTGTTGTGGAAAAGTGTGAAGAGTTCTTGTACTGTTCGCTCAGCCATCATCTCCTCAATCGTTTTGTATGGTCGCATTGAAATCTTTTTGTACCTTTCGATAACAATTAGTGTTTTCTTCGCCCCGAATACCTCAGATCGCTGAACTTTGGTTTCCAGGTGAATTTTTATTCGTCATTCATTTTTCTTTATCACTTGATCTATTTTCTTTCTTTTCTTTGTCCATGATTTGTGTCTTTGTGTTTGTTTCCACTGGCTTCAGTTCCTTGGTTACCTTTTTCTTATCTAAGCGATAAGCCTTTTTAACCGCTGTCCATCCAAAAGTGCAGTCAGCATCGTTTAGTAGCTTGGATACCGTTGTCTTCATGTCTTGATTTTCCTTTTCACAAATGCCATGGATACTTATTTTTTGGACCTCTTGCATTTCTTTTTCTGCTTCTTTCTGTTCCCTCGTTTTATGTGACCTGAGAGATCTGCAGTGTGCTACATGTGGTAACGCGCTGGTGAGTAACACACTGCGAACATATAATGCATAACCTGAGAGATCTGTGGTGTGGTACATATGGTAACGCGCTGGTGAGTAACACACTGTGAACATACAACGCGTGACCTGAAAGATGGTGTAACATATATATGGTGAGCAACAGACCACAAACATACAACACGTGACCTGAAAGCTCTACGGTGTGGTACATACGGTAACGCACTGGTGAGTAACACACTGTGAACATACAAAGCATGACCTGAAAGATGGTATAATATATATATGGTGAGTAACACACCACAAACATACAACACGTGACCTGAAAGCTCTGCGGTGTGGTACATACTGTAATGCGCTGGTGAGTAACACACTGTGAACATACAAAGCGTGACCTGAAAGATGGTGTAATATATATACAGTGAGTAACACATTGCGAATATACAACACATGACCTGAAAGCTCTGTGGTGTGGTACATACGGTAATGCGCTGCCACCTTGTTGTGATACTCCAGAGGCGGCCGACCAGCTGAACCTACCCAGCTACATGACGCAGGAGCCGCCAAGCATCTGTCACTGGCTGCTGAGCCTGCTGCAGGGCCATCATCCCGCACCCTACCCCTACCTGAAGGGCATCTCCCTCACCACCGCCAACGTCATCGGGGTAAGGCGCCACACCAGCACAGTCACTCTTCCTCTTCTTTTGACCACATACATACACACACACATACACACACACACATATACACAAGGAGCCATTCAGTCTTTCACACTCACACATTCTTTTTCACATCCATACACATACTGTCTCTCACTTTCACACTTACACTCTCTCTCGCACTCTCACACACTCACACGCACATCTCTCCTCTCTCTCTTTCCACTATCCCTTTCTCTCTCTCTTTCTCTCTTTCCCTTTCGCTCTCTCTCTGTTTATCGGATTCTTTATCAAATAGAACTAAGATATACTTAGACACATAGGTCACTAATTATAATAAAGAATGGTTATAACAAATCAGTTCACTGCAATAGAAGTTCCCCAGGAAATTTATCGCAAAGTTAGGGATCCCATTTCTCAGCCAAAAATCGCTGATTTCAGCAAAGACTGAGTTTCCCAAATCAGCGGTGGGGGGGGGGGGACCTTGAGCATGAAAAAACTGTTACTTTTATTTATTTGTTAGTCTTGAAGTCTTAAAACAGTTGGAATTTCAAGGCCAAAATATCTCAAAGTAGGTGTCAAATTTCATCATTTTAATCATAGGTTTTTAGCAAATTTCCATGGTCATGCTCCCATACCCCCCTAGTTTTTCATGGATTTTAACCATTTTTGACCCCTGAATAATGAATTTGAAGCCCTTTGACTATGCCTTATAATATATATCATATATCCCTCCCATTGCATGATGTTACATACTGACCAGACGGGATGGCCGAATGAGTTAGAGCGTCCGTCTCCCGTGTTGTTAAACCATGGGATCGTGGGTTGACGCCGCGGACAGCAGATTGGTTCAATAAACAAAGTTGAAGCGTACTGACATTGAATCTTGGCATTCTTCCGTGTGTGCGTGGCAGTGTGGGAGTCGGAGGGCCGTGGGCCATTACAAATACATTTCTTGTTATTTTTCATGCTTATTTACACTTTGCATCTTACACTGTGAATCAACAATCAATACAGCCGTATTTCGGGGTACCTTAATTTAATAAACATCTTTAAAACATCCTGGTATTTTGCACTGAAATGTCCTGGAATTTTATATGTCAAAATTGGTATGAACCCTGTCTAAGCCCATGTCACACAGGCGGGTTTGAGGCGTTAAAAGGGAAGTTATTCACTGATACACCGTGCTGACTGTCACTTGTCACTTCCTGTTGACAGATGTACCTGGCCCTAGTGACCGGGGAGGACTTGGCGGATGACTCAACATGGACCCGGCGCATGCGCAGTGTGCCTCTGCCTGGTAAGGCTGGGTGTGCTACATGGGGGGGGGGGGGTGTACATGTAGGTGGGTGGGGGTAAGGTGGGTAGGGGTGTACATGTCATCATCATCACCAGACGCGGTGGACGAATCGGTAGAGCACAAGCCTCGCATGTGGGGATCGTGAGTCCAGTTCCCGGTCAAGTAAAACCAATGACTTACAAAATTGATACTTGTCGCTTCCTAGCCAGGCTCTGAGCATTATTAGGATAGGGCAGGGACTGGTTGGCTCAGTGTCAGGATAATGTGACTGAGTGGGATATCAGGTCATGGTGCTGGCAGCCTAGTCTTCCAGTGGGGCAGCACTATAAAATCGCCATGAGTGCACACTGTCACAAGTCGATACCCATCTTGATGTGACCATAGATGTTGCCAGGATGTTAAACTCCCAACAACCAACCAACTACCGAATCATCATCATAAATCTCTTAGCCGTGAGGGTTGTTGGGGCATCACAGATGACTTTGCCACCAGTTTTCTTCATTGTTCCCTGTTCTCACTGCCCTCTGAGACTTGCCGAATACTAGGCATGTCCATTCCGTGATGTTGTCTTCCCACCTCCTCCTTTGTCTGCCTTGTTTTCTTCCCCCTTTCACTGTGCCTTGAAAGATGGTTTTGGCCAAATCTGATGAACTGGAAATATGGCCATACCACTGCAATTTGTCTCTTTACGATTGTCAGAATTGTGTCTGTTCCAATTGCCTGCTGGATCTGCGGTGGGAATGGGGGGTCTGTGTCCTACATGACAAGGGTCAGTGTAGACATATCCCAGTGCTGCTAGTTTATACCTTTTTGAAAGTATTATACTTTTTTCAAGGAAAAAACTATTTTTATACTTTTTTCATACTTTTTTCTGCAAAAAGTTGCCAATCTGGTAATTGAAAACTCTTCAGACTTAGAATTAGGAATTTGATGAAATTGAGCGGTGTACTTTGCTAGTCTCAAGACAATTTTGATACTTTAAAAAAAGAAAGTTTTTATACCTTTTTTTTGTGTGTAAAGTCCAGAGTGGCAGCACTGGGGCCGCATGCATGAACAAGTTTTTATCGGCTCCGTTGTTAAGGGCGGCCACCGGGTTAGCTAACGCCGGTGTTGGGAAATGGGTCACGGGATATGTATGGAGCCAAAGCGCGGTGGTGTTAGCTAACATATTAGTTATCCATAGATTTGGGAAATCCCGCTGAGCCTGTTGCCGGCGAGCACTGCTATTTCCCAATATCGCCGCTGATGCAGCGGCGGCGTTAATATCGCTTTGATTTTTTGTATAATTTGACCAAATTTCACTTTTGGAGGATGCGATTTTGTTAAATATGATAGCATTGAATAGATTTGGCCCTAATATATCGCCGCCAGTGTGGCGGCAGCGATTTGTTTTGTTTACATTCGATTCGACAATGTGGATATCACCGCCGATGTAGCGGCGGCGTTAATATCACTTCGATTTTGGGGTTAATTTGACCAAATTTCACTTTTGGAGCATGTTATTCTGTTAAATATGATCGCATTGAATAGATTTCACCCTAATATATTGCCGCCGATGCGACGGCGGTGGCGGCGATTTGTTTTGTTTAGATTTGACAGTATGAATATCGCCGCCGATGTAGCTGCGGCGTTAATATCGCTTCGATTTTGGGGTTAATTTGAGCAAATTTCACTTGTTGATTATGTTATTCTGTTAAATATGATCGCATTGAATAGATTTGGGCCTAATCGGTACCTAACACCACCCTTAAACCTGCTATGGAGTGGTGTTAGCGTACCCCACCTTAAACTCGCGGTGTTTCCATAACACTGCTCCATGCATAGCGACTTTTCGCCGCTAAACTAGAAATCCCGTCCAAAACCAGTTTTGAGTCGCTAACACCGCTCCATGCATGTCCTCGACTGTGTGGTAGCGGGGCTAATATATTTAGGCAATGTCAATGAATGTAGACAGTCCTTCGTAAAATACTGTAGTAGTCTGCACTGATCTCTCAGGCAAGGAGCCACATAGACAGGTAGGGTGATTGCACCGGGGAGCCTAGGTAGAATGATGGTTAGCGTGCTATCCCTGGAATAAAAAGAAGTGTGGGTTTGAAATCCCGCAATATTTCACATTGTCATCACCCACAACAATAATTTCTGTGACCTCGATTCCTGTACGCGCTATCTGGTTGTTGAACCTACCGTGTGTATATGTATGCATGTAAGTGCATTGCCTGTATGTAATTGTAAGAATTAAACGACTTATGGGCATCAACCATTTAAAAGACTTACAATTCCAGAGGACAAGTGTAGTAGTCTGCACTGACCACTCAGGCAAGAAGCCACATAGGCGCGGATAATGTAATTGCATCAGGGAGCCTAGGTAGTGTAATAATTAGCACGCTAGTCCCAGAATGGAAAGAAGTGCTGGTTCGAATCGTGCTCTGGGTGCAATATTTCCCAATTTCCTATTTTCATCACCCCCCCCACCCCCACCCCCAACGACAATACTATCTCCTCATCTCCTTCCGCTAGGCTACCGTCCGATGCACGGTGCCACGCGGCACGTTACCAAAGAAACCTGGATGACAGCTGACGATTCAGATCCTTACGAACGGGTAGTGATGGCAATGGTTAAGTTAGGTAAGTTAAAACCAAAAAGAACATTTAATTAATTTCCTTTTTTTTTTAAAGGTACAATATATTTTTTTGTGAATTTTCTTTTTGGGCTGGTGTATTTATGGTGCCCATAACAGTCAAGTCCAATGACTTGTTTTCGGAGCTGGACAGTAATAGTTTTGTGGTTTCCGTTGTTTTATCACTTTCAGTTGTTGTATAGCTTTCTACTGCATACATTCTTTCTCTGTTTGTAAGCATTCTCCCACATCTCCCTACCTACCTCTGTGGGTCTGTTAGTTTACAATTGGTTAGTTGTTTGATTACCTATAGTTACAAATAGTCGTTCCTTTCCATGACTACCATCACCTTGTGTTCGTGGTCATTACTTTTGGTTTTAAGTTTAAAGTAAACATTACCTTTTATTTTCTTTTTTTATATTGGTATGTTCCCAATTTCCATGCACAGTACACAAACATAAATTAATTTGCTGACAGTAATAGAAATTGTAGGAACAGTGTAACCATTAATGGTTGTCTTCCCACTGCCCCTTATAAACATTTCTGCTATTTCATTTGACATTAATTTAGCAATGGCATTACCAAAAGTATTATTACTACAGGTCCAAAATCGATTATCTGAAATTCTGAAATCCGGAAATATATTAAAAGTGAATTTTTCTTTCATACATTATATAAATGAACTGTAATACTATTTATAATTATATCTCTATTTATCCCACTTTGTGTATTGTCTTTGATTATGGTTCGTTTGAAGCTGTATATGCTTAAAGGGTTTTACTAAATGTTTTTGTTGGAAATCAAATGTACTAGAGCATTTATTGTCTATAATTATCCCATTTTTCATTTGTCAGCATATTGTATTACTCTAATTAATCCCAAATCGAAATTCGCTATTGTCGTTTTTTTCCTTAAATCCAGCTGAAAATAGTCTTGAATTCCTATTAAAAAACCAGCCTTGAATTCCATGTTTTCATGTGTACTTGTCGTTACCTAGCCTGGCGCTCGACATTACACCATATACAGGGAGCAGTGGAATGATGGACACCAATTGTCCGTGACTGTAATTTCCCTTTCTTAATCAACAAATGTAACCAAAGCAAATAGTTCTTGTTTTGCCCGCCAGTCTGGCCGCTAACATGTGTGTGCTTGCAGGTGCCACGATTAAGGAGGGCATGATGTTCGGTGTGACGCTGCCTCTGAAGGAGGCTATCTACCACTGTCGCCACAGTCCTCCCGCCAACTGGCCGCCCCACGCTTACAACCTCATAGGTACGCACCTCCAGGGTGGAATGTGGCACAGTGTATAACATGACGCACAGAACACATGTATAACATGGCACATAGAAACAGAACACAGCATGTATAGCATGGCACACAGAACGCAGCATGTATAACATGGCACACAATATAGAACACATGTATAGCATGCCACACAGAACAGCATGTATAACATGGTCCACACTACACAGAACACAGCATGTATAACACGGCACACAGAACACATTTATAACAGAACACAGCATATATAGATTGGCACACAGAACACAGCATGTATAACACGGCACACAGAACACATTTATAACAGAACACAGCATATATAGATTGGCACACAGAACACAGCATGTATAACATGGCACACAGAACACATTTATAACAGAACACAGCATGTATAGATTGGTACACAGAACACAGCATGTATAACATGGCACACAACATGTATAACATGGAACAGAACACAGCACAGCGTGTATAACTTGGCATACAGAACACCACACACATACATGGCACATAGAATTTCCATCATAGAAGTAGAAATATAAAAATAGGTATCAATCTCTCCTCGTCCCTTCCCCTCTACCCACTCTCCATTCTCTCCCTTTGTGTGCTCCTTTTCCTCTCCCCTCGCTCACCTTTGTCCACTTCCCTCTTCTCCCTCCTCCCCTTCGTTCGTTCTTTCTTTCTTTATTTCTTTCTTTATTTCTTTCATGCCTTCTTTCTACTTTCAGTCCTTCGAATCCGCTTTCTTTCCTTATTTTCTTCCTTCATGTTCCCCTTTATATATTCTTTCTTTCCTTTCTTTCTTTCTCTCCTTCCTTCCATTCATCCTGGTTGGTTTTTTAAATCTTCCATCCATCCATCCTTCTTTTCTTATATCTTGTTCTTTCTATCTAAGTTTCCTTTCTACCATCCCGTCCTTTCCTCCCTCCCTTTCTGCCCTCACCTGTTGCAATTCTTTATTTCTTTCCTCCCTCCTTTGCTGCCCTCCCTTGTTGCCATTCCATCCATTATTGTCTTTCCTTCTTTCCTATCTTTCTTTCTTCCCTCCCCTCCCTCCATTGTTCCTCTTCCTTCTTTCCTCTCTCCTTTCCTTCCACCATTATTGTCTTTCCTTCTTTACTATCGTTCTTTCCTCTCCCCTCCTTCCTGGTTGCTCTTCCTTCTTTCCTCTCTCCTTTCCTTCTTTCCTTTCACCATTATTGTCTTTCCTTCTTTCCTATCTTTCTTTCCTCTTTCCCCTCCCTCCCTTGTTACTCTTCCTTCTTTCTCCTCTCCTTTCCTTCCACCATTATTGTCTTTCCTTCTTTCCTATCTTTCTGCACTCCCTTGCTGCCATCCCTTCCTTCTTTCCTCCCCCTTTCCTTCTTTCCTTCCTTCATTCCTTCTGACATGCGTGGCTCATTGCAGGCCGTGAGGACCTTGCACAACAGAAGCGTGAGTACGAGAACGGTGCAGCCCACACGCCGAGCCGCGACATGGGGCTGCAGTGCAAGGCGAGCCGGGAGGAAGAGGACGGCATGGAGTTCCTCGACAAGGAGGTGAGTCGTCACGCCACGCGCTCACGCACCAGAGGGCGGGTAGAACTAGATTAGGGAACACACACGTTATGCCAAACCACGCACCGGTGGGCTGGTAGAACTATATTAGGGAACTCACATGTCATGCCATGCCATGCCACGCACCGGTGGGCTAGTAGAACGAGATAAGGGAACTCACATGCCACGCCATGCCATGCCACGCACCGGAGGGTGGTTATAACTAAATTAGGGAACTCACATGCCATGCCATGCCACGCCTCGCACTGGTGGGCAGGTAGAACTAGATGAGGGAACTCACATATCACGGCACGCCACACACCAGAGGGTGGATAGAACTAGTTAAGGGAACTCACATGCTACACCACGCCACGCTCTCACGCACCGAGGGCAAGTAGAACTAGAGAAGGGAACTCGTACAGCACGGCACACCACACACAAGTGGGCGGGTAGAACTAGATACGGGAGCTCACATGCCACATGGCGCTATGCTCTCACACACCAGAGGGCAGGTAGAACTAGATAAGGGAACTCACACGCCATGCCATGCCATGCCATGCCACGCGCTCACACACCAGAGGGCAGGTAGAACTAGATAAGGGAACTCACACGTCATGCCATGCCATGCACCGGTGGGCTGGTAGAACTAGCTATGGGAACTCACACACCACACATCGGTGGGTGGGTATTACTAAATAAGGGAACTCACATATCACACCACATCACACCCACCATAGTTGTATGCATTATAGTGTTTATTATCTTTTTATATTCAACCACATTTGTCATGTTTCATCACAACATTTGGAGCACAGGTACCGTCTTAAACCTAACATCGCCATTGCTATACCCTGACGCCACCTAACCTCACCCATAATTCCACTTGTTGCTACCGTATACGCCACCTAGCGTCTTCCGCCATAACCACAACCCCTTCTGCTCACTGGGAGCTGCTCACTTCATCCGCAGCATCTGAGCTGTACACGTGGTGTGTGGAGCTGTCCCGTCCAATTTCACCATCCCACCCACCCCACTAACTTGCGAATGGGTTATGGGTCCTAGGAACGGACCCAAATAACTACAAAGTGAACACTAGAGGCCTAGAGTCATCTGTCAATTAATTCTGTCAATTAATTCTCTCTTTTGATAAATAAAGCTCCACATGTATATCCATGGTTTCCGGAATCAGGATGTATATGAGACTGTCTCATAAGGTGCTAAGCAATATGGGACAAAACTTTGTCCATAGTAACGATCAACATACTTATGCATTTGCTCAGGATAAACTGATTTGCTTTTTACATGATGTTTCATAATCCCAATAGAATACATATTGAGTTGAATCAAATATCCTTGTGTTTTCAGTGTAACCATTTCGGTGCCGTTTTGTGTCAATCGTTACTATGGACAAAAATGACCTTAGATGTTGACAGTACATAAAACCCAAACAAGAACGAGTTAGCTATGGACGATAATATAGGCACAACAAAGATAGTTGAAACATGACTTCCGGCATTTTTCCACAATTCCCTGATAATGCTAATCCTCTGGGGGGGAAATCCGCATTTTCGCAGAAATTTGCTCTCATGTAATGATCTCGGCTTGATTTCCGAGTCTTTTGGTGGAGATCACTTTCATCCTTGTATCTTGCGTTGCGTACTTGCAGCTCCTGAAGCTGCGCTTCAGCGATGACCTGCGTGTACAAGAGGTGCGCCGCCTCCTGCAGTCTTCACGACCAGTGCGCATTGTCCTCACGCAGAAACCGGAAGTGAGGTAAGCCGAGTGGAGCAAGATAAACTGCCAAATTGCTTAGATACTTTGCTAGTTACTTTTTGTTAGTTTAATGACGCATTTGGAAGTACAGGCAGGAATATTACCCCTAACCATATTTTATGGTAAAATAAAATTCAAATTCGATGAATGCATTTTTCAAGCTAAAAAAACGTACCTAGATTTGATCCTAGATATGTAGCTTAGATACTGGGGCACTTATTAAATATTAATTGCAATTTGGCGCTTCTGTGTTTCTCTTAAGAAAATGGGTGAAGATAGTTTCTGTTCAGCATTTCGATATGCACACCAAATCTAATGTGACATGTACTCACTTTGATTATCTCCAAAGTTAACCCTAGAAAAATCAAATTTACTTCAAAGTACGGTAAAGTACATTATTACGGTCAACCTAATATTTTTATCTACAAAATATGGCCGAAATTCAAAATTATTGATTTATGCAAATTTAACTCAACAAATCTAGGGTAGTGCATAAAGAGTCTTGTTTCTATTCCTGCAGCGACCATGAGTTCATTGAGGAGCAGGAGCGTCACCTGTTTTCCATCTGTATCCGAACGATGAGTCTTCCCCTCGGCAGGTAGGCATGGATAGGCATTTCCACCACCAACCCGCCCCCTAACGGCAGTGGCAGGAACTTGTTTTCTGGGTAGGACTTTAGAACCAATGCATTGGATGACATCCAAAACCACAGAAGCCAGCACTAAAGCTACAGGAAATTGCAATATGTGTGATGTATTAGGTATTATACGAGTATAAACCTGCAGAGGGGAAAATGAATGCTCCTAATCCTGCCCGAGCTCACGCACATGACCGGTGGCGTGCTGCTGTTCTGTAATTGCGGCCCAATTCCGCAAAGTGCTTAGGGTAACTTGCTCTGGAGAATTTTATATGTATATATAGATAATATATATATAATATATATTTATATATATAATATATGTATAAATTCCTCCGAGCGAGTGGAGGATTAGCCCCGCGCAGGAGGTGGAGCAGTGCCTGCTGGTACCCCCCCCCCCCACCCCCACCCGGAAATTGGGGGGGTGGAGGAATGCAGAACACTACAGTCATTATTACACACGATAAAGGGTTTATCACTGTCCATATATATATATGTATGTATATATATGTATGTATATATATATATATATATGTGTGATGTATAACGTATTATGAGCGTATAAAACTATGAAGGGAATTGTTTCCATTATATATTATATTATGTGATTACCATTGTTATTCTCCGTAAGACTCCGCACTTGACCGGTGGCGCCACCTGCACCCACCTCCCCTCCATCGGGTGTCGACAAGTTTCAGTCGCACGGCATATAGATACACCATTGCTTCTATGTTCACCTTCCTGTACCTCCCCGGTGCAACATATATATATATATATATATATATATATATATAAAAAGTTTGGCTACCCTTTAAAGTAAGACACAGCAGGAGTATGGGTTGATCATCTTTTAATGCGATCTGGCTAGGAAAAGTGCCTAGCCGGTAATACAAAATTGAAAACCCGGCGCGGAATGGCCGAGTGAAGGGTCGCCCGTCACCAAGGCATGGTGGCGCTGAAGTAACGCAGCCCGAACCGCGGGCAACTCAGCCAGCGATTGGCTAATATACATATTTTTTCGCAGGATAATAATATAACACATTAGGACAGCGTGGTAATAAACAGGATGCAGTAACAAGGGGTGGCATCACAGGTCGCATCGGGGAGGTACAGGAAGGTGGACATAGAAGCAACGGTATAAAATAATAATGATAATGAAGTAGTTCCCTTCCGCGCCTTTATACATCACATATATCTTATATATGGCATTTCAGAAAGGCCAAGTCTTCTATTCAATGCAGCAATTGTTGCATAATCCATTGTCTAAATCGAGGCACTTATCTAGATTTTGTCGTATGTGTCTAACATGGATATCGTTACATGCATAGAAGGGAATACTGAGTCAATTTAACAGAACCTGTTACTGCATAAATCTATGGTGTCAGAGTTTTGGCAAGCTTGCCAAAACTAATTTTCCATGTTTGCACTGAAAATATCTAAAAAGTTTACCATTTAAGATAAAAGTAACTTTGAACTAATGTAAAGTCGATACCAGTGATCGATCTAATATATTTATCTCAGAAAAAATACAGAAATTCAAAACCATCGGACTGTGCAATTTTAACAGAACCTGTTATTGCTAAAGCCTATGGTGTAGACATTTTTAAATGCACGCCACAATTAATCTGGGATGCTTTCACTTCAAATATCTCCAAAGTTAGCCATTTATAATGAAAGCTACTTCAAAGTAAAGTCAAATAGATTATAACACTCAACCTATTGTAGTGGTCTGCACTGACCTCTCAGGCAAGGAGCCGCATAGACAGGTAGGCGTGGGTAGTGTGTTGATATCAGGGAGCCTAGGTGGTGTAATGGTTAGCACACTGGCCCGGAATGCAAAGAGATGTGGGTTCGAGTCCCGCTCTAGGCACAATAATTCCCATTTTCATCACCCCCATGACACTATTATAGGTTTTCTAAAAGAATAAATGGCAGAAATCCAAAACCATCGGACTATGCAACTTTAATCAATGCATTACTTGTTCTTCTCAACACTCTACATCTGTATTTATGAGTAGAAAAGCCTGGTTTTTAGAATAAATAGTATACTAACCATTAAATACTGATTTTCTGTGTGAACTAAGATAAGTCATATGTTGATAAGAATCTTATAAATGAGTATTGTAAATAATTATAAGCTGATAATGAGTTGAGCGTCTGGCTCCCGTTTTGGTAGGTCGTGGGGTTCAAACGTTGGCCGAGTCAAATCAATGACATAACAATTTATAATTCGCATCACTCAGCAAGGACAACAGACAAGAAGTTTGAAACAGCAATTTATTCAACTAGAATATATGATAATAATAATAACAATTATTTTTATCAATATAGAGTCATAACCTCGGGCGAGGCTGGCATGAGACTGGCTCAGCAGATCGAGCGACTGGCGCGTATGAGAATCAAGGAAGAGTGTCTTCTGAACATAATCAATGTGTGATAGCGGGCATCAGTGTTATGCCAAGTTTCTGTAAATAGATAACAGTATAAGTACATATGCAGAAACAGTATAATTAGATAACGAGATAACAGAACATCAGCGCTTAACCCCATGAGAAAAGGGTGGGTGGGTGGGAGAGAGAAGCGACCAGGTCGAGTGCCAGACCAGCAGTGAGTGAGGGGGTGGGGGTAGGGGTCACATGCTGCGGGTGTTCGCCTTGCCTCGTTCGCGAATTATCCATGTTGCCTCCGCAACATTGGTAATTGTCACTACCTAACCTGGCGCTTGGCATTACTAGGATAAGGCAAGGAGCAATGGAATGAAGAATGCCAATTGTCCGCGATAAGGAAAATTGCAGATTTGTTGTAGCAATGTATTTCACGTAAGTATGAACTTTAATTTAACGTAACATTGTTTGCTCGACTGGAAGATCAACCCCTTTGGGAAGCCATACAGTGACCTTACTACAAGGTTGTGGTTAAAGAAAACTCAACTCAAACCTGCTTAATCACATAATGTATCAAACAAATCAAATAAATGTACATGCTCTTTTTTTTATCCGCAAATATTTCATTGCGATTATCCTAAGACCGGTGTTGGTCATGCGTTATTTCAGAGGAATGCTGACACTCTCTACGTATCATCCGGTGCCAACCGAAACCCTGCCTATCCCCAAGCTGTGCCTGACCGGACGGAGTCCACCCAGGTAACGTTAGTGTAGTAGTCCGCACTGACCTCTCAGGCAAGGAGCCACATGGATATGGAGATGACATCAGGGAGCCTAGGTGGTGTAATGGTTAACACTGGGCCGGAATGCAAGAGGCGTGGGCTTGAAGCCTGCTCTAGGTGCAGTATTTCCCATTTTCATCCCCCCCCCCCCCGCCCGCATGACACTGGTGCTGTGACCTGGAACACATACAAGCTATGTGCTGTATGGTTGTTGAACCTGCCCTGTGTTTGTGTATATGTAAACGTATTTGCCTGTATGTAATTGTAAGCATTAAATGACTTGGTGGACTTAAAGGCCCAGTCACACCTACCCGGATTGAGCAACGGACAGAATTGTCTCATCCGGTGGTGATAAGTATCAAAATGTATTAAAATGTGTCAAAGTGTTGCGAAGGCTGCCAGACGAACGGACATGAATGGATAGCCAACAGACGAAACAAACTCAAACCGGACAAGAACCATAGACGTCAGTCCGGCGACATCCGTTCTTAGTTGTGTGCATGTTCAAAACTTGTATGGACACAAAACGGACTTTGTTCGATTTTTGTCCGTTTCCCCCAATCCGGTGAGGTGTGACAGGGGCTTAAACCATTTAAGAGACTTACGATTCCAGAGGGACGAGTGTAGTAGTCAGGCAAGGAGCCACATTGACAGGTAGAAGTGGGTAGGGTGATAAATGCATCAGGGAGCCTAGGTAGTATAATGGTTAGCACTGGAACGGCAAGAAGTTTGGGTTCGAAATCCTGCTCTAGGGTGTTGCAGTATTTCCCATTTTCATCACCCCCACGACACCTGGACTGTGACCAGGATTCGAACCCACGCTTGTTGCCATAGTTACAGACTGTTTAATGTGTAATCTCTTTTCCATGAACTCTAAATTGTTGTTGCATAGATCGTATGCAGTGGCTGAATTGGTAGGGTGCAGGCTTCCTGTGCAGAAGGTCGGGAGTTTGATTCCCGGTTGAGTCAAACCAATGACTTATAAAATTGGTACTTGTCGCTACCTCGCCTGGCGCTTGACAGTACTAGGATAGGACAAAGACTTGTTTGCTCAGTAGCAGGATCATGTGACTGAGTGGGATATCAGGTCATGGTGCTGCCGGCCAGGTCTCCCAGTGGGGCAGAACTATAAAGTCGCCATGAGTGCGCACTGTCAAAAGTTGGTGCCCGTCCTGATATGAACTTAGATGTTGCCAGGATGCATGGCATTTCAACATGCATGCCAAAATTAATTTAGCATGTTTTCACTTTAAATATTTCCAAAGTTAGCTATTTATAATCAAAGTTATTTCAAATGAAAGAGCGGTAACTTATTATGATCAACCAAATATATTTCTCTATAACTAAAAACTACCCAGAAACTCAAAAGCATCTAACTATGCAACTACACTTACTGTAAAAACTTGTGGATGACTTTTCTTCTTTTTTTTTTTTTTTTTTAATTGAAGGAAGTTCTCAGAAGCACCTCTACTTATACGCATGTCATATTTCCTACCTTTTCAGTATCAGTTTGAAATTAACTATTTATAGTAAAAAATTGACCTCGACTTATCTGCCGGCTCGCCTAATAAGTGAGTTTTCTTTAACGGTATTTGTTTATTCGCTCCTTCTACAGGAATACGACTGTTGACCTGGTGCATATAGACACTCCACCGAACATGAGTGCATGGCCTCACTTTCACAATGGAGTAGCGGCAGGACTGCGAATAGCCAACTCAACTCAGGTGAGGCAGTTACTACTAACTAACTCTTTCTACTTTTTGTTAATTAACCGAAAACAATAATGATAATAAGCATGCGTCATAAACTTGGCAGTGTTGATGCAACTATAATCTGTTACAGAGAACCTTCGCAAGCAAACAGATAAATAGGATTGGTTGAATAGGACATTTGAGAATCATTGAATTTGACTTTTGATTGATACTTGTTGCTACCTAGCCTGGCGCTCGACACTAATAGGATAGCTCAAGGACTGGTTAGCACAGTATCAGGATAAGGGAACTGCATGGGATATTTCTGCATGGCTGCAGCTTGACTCAATCTGGTCATGTGTGTATTGACTTATACATGTGTTAAATTCGTTTTTTTCTGTATTATACATGTATATTTACACGTGTCTGCGGATTGTCTCAACATCAATCAATCAATAGGATACAGCTATAATAGGCCTTGGACCTGTTAGCCGCTCTTAATTAATAGAAATGGAGACACTTCTTCAGATGTGGTGGATTGTAGCAACTGTCACTGGCTCCACGATATACGTACTGCTTGACCAGTATGCATCCAGTCGGGACTTGAAACAGTTCACCGACTCTGCTGCTACTACACTCTCCGGCAAGTCATTCCACAGGTCAACCACCCTAAAGCTAAAAAAAAGTTGTGTCGCAGGTCCAGTCTGGAGTACCGCTTCCTCAGCTTCAGGGAGTGTCCTCTGGTCCTGGTGTTGGAGTCTCTGATAAGGGGGGCTGCCTGTCTTGTAGATACCATGGAGATATTTGAATACTTCAATCATATCCCCCCCGGGCATGGTTCTGTGTGTATTGGTCTATGCGCGTGTTAATTTAGTTTTATTCTGTCTAATGTTACACCTACATGATTGTGTCTGCTGCTTGTTTCAACGTGGTTATGTGTATATTGACCTATGCATGTGTTAATTTAGTTTGTTACTGTATAATGTATATTTACGCGTGTCTGCAGCTTGACTCTGCGTGGTCATGTGTGTATTGGTCTATGCGCATGTTAATTTAGTTTTTTTACTGTATAATGTCTATTTACGCGTGTCTGCAGCTTGGCTCGGCATGGTTATGCGTGTATTGACCTA
Source organism: Branchipolynoe longqiensis (assembly GCA_030323885.1). Taxonomy (NCBI): domain Eukaryota; kingdom Metazoa; phylum Annelida; class Polychaeta; order Phyllodocida; family Polynoidae; genus Branchipolynoe; species Branchipolynoe longqiensis. Next base: position 6,328,063 of record CM059186.1, on the reverse strand, counting down.
TGCACATGTTAATTTAGTGTTTTACTGTATTATACATGTATACTTACGTGTGTCTGCAGCTTGACTCAGCGTAGCTCTGTGTGTATTGACATAATTGTGTTAAATTAGTTTTTTACTGTATAATACATGTATATTTACACGTGTATGCAGCTTGACTTGGCGTGGCTGTGTATGTATTGACATATAATTGTGTTAGATTAGTTTTTTACTGTATAATACATGTATATTTACGCGTGTTTGCAGCTTGACTCGGCATGGATCACGTATAACCGACCAAAGAGTAACGAGTGGACTATTGAGCACGCGGGCTTCCTGATGGGGCTGGGACTCAACGGGCACCTGTCACACTTCGACACGCTCGACATGCATGACTACCTGCTCGAGGCGCATGACATGACGACCATCGGCATCCTGCTTGGAGTGGCCGCTGGAAAGTGAGTGAGCTTTGTCATACCCGATAACGCAAGGTCAAATAGAGATTTTAGAGTTGTCAAAACCGATAAACTTAGGTCAAATAGTGATTTTAAAGTTATCTTCACTGATAACTCTAGGTCAAATAATGATTTTAAAGTAGAGTAGTTAGTTTGTTAGTTAGTGGTGATTGCTTAACGCAGTGTTGACAGCAAAGGCCATAATCGTGTTCAAATCTTATTCTGTTGTATTATTATCGGGCCATCGCTTTTACACAGAATGTAAAAGCACACAATCAGCTATGTGTCGAAAGACACTTTTGAAGTTAGAAGTTAGAAGTAGAAGTAAGAGGTCAATAACTCAATAGGATACCCATGGTGAACAACAAAGTATTGTAATTATATTTTAATGACATTATTTATCAAACACCTTTGGCATTATGCAAATCAGATCCCCGGCTGAGTCAAAACAATGACTATTTTTGCTTTATTTCTAATTCATATCCTGTACTACAGTCTACTTGACATTAAGTACAATTAAATATTGTGTAATACATGCCCTCAAAGCCCATTTTAAAGCCATTTTAAATAAATATTCTGGGTGAGGGCATTTCCCCGGACTCGCCTCGCAAGCTCGTGGCTGCCGTCACTCAGGTTCCCCGCCCGCAATGCAAACCCTCAAGGATTCTCAGTACCTCCAGGTTGGCAACGCTGCAAATATGTAGCAACACTGACGCAGCATCCTCTCCCCGCAGACGCAGCACCATGGACATGTCGACCACGCGTTTGCTGAGTATCCACGTTGGGGCGCTGCTGCCGCCCACCTCGACAGAGCTGGACATCTCCCACAACGTGCAGGTGGCAGCCGTGCTGGGAGTGGGGCTCGTGTACCAGGGCACGGCGCACCGCCACATGGCCGAGGTGCTACTCTCAGAGATAGGTGCGCAACTCTTCTTGTTGTCTGAGAGATAAGTATGCAATTATTCTTGTTGTCTCAGAGATAGGTACACAACTCTTCTTATCTCAAAGATAGGGCCGAAACTCTTCTTGTTTCAGGGATAGGTACATAACTCTTCTCGTTTCACTTGCATCACTTGCACATGCGTGTCAACATGAGAGTTGCTCTATACCGCTTTGTGCTTCGTCTAGGACGCCCACCGGGCCCTGAGATGGAGAACTGCGCTGACCGAGAGTCTTACTCCTTAGCCGCTGGACTGGCACTCGGCAATGTCATGCTCGGGGTGAGTGCCTGTACTTACCTACTCACTTCCGAGTTACCAGGGTCATTCTCTGAAACTGGCCACCAAAGTGTGTAAGTCACAGCGTAAATGAGTATCCCTGCTAACACTAGCGCAGGGGGTATGTCTATACCAAAATGTCGCAAATGTGGCACCAAAAAGACTAACGTAACTACTAACAGCTAAGATGACAAGGCAACTACCAAATTGAGACTATTGCTGTTCAGCGATGAAAACTAGCCGCAATGCGACTTACTCGTTATGGACAGGTTAAATAAACAAAAAACAAAACAAAAGTGTGACATGGAGATCAGAAGTGAAAACAGTCCAAATAATAGCAGAAAGCATTCCAAATAATAGCAGAATCCATGTTCATATGATGGTTTACATATTGTGCATGTGTGCCAGCATAAAAAAAAAGGTGTTTTTTGCTTTTTTGTTATAATGTTATGCAAATTGAGCGATATGTTAAAATCATTCTTGTAACATGGAAATCACACACACATGCAGAACATCATTTTAACATACACAACCAATTCAAACAAGATTTTGTTGATTACATTTAAGCCAACAAAAATAGTCTATGTAAATGCATGATGTCAGTATGTAAATTTTCACATTTTCACTTTAGCATAAAATCATACGATCATATTTGTTATACATTTTGTCTCAAAAGGCGATAACTCTTTTTTTTTGTCCATTGTAATTCACACACTCGACACACAAGCATACAAACAGGATGAGAAGATAATGAGAACGTTTAATGTTATTTATTTATTTAATAAAATTAATAGAATTAATCTTGGCTGACGTATCAGCGGCAGTCGTGATGAGGGCCAGGTACGGTGACCCAGGCGCCCTGAGCAGTTCTATCAGATCAGCAGTTATGAGCAACTCGTGAGATGTAGATATGAGGTCACGACGAGATGACAGCAGTACAGCGCTCAAACCCTTGTAAAGTGGGTGGGTGGGTGGGTGATCGAAGTGGTGTGTAGAGCAGCCAGTGGTGAAGTGACGGGGTAGGGGTATGCGATTGACGAAGAAGACTAAAAATAGAATACGTGCCTCGTGTGCAAATTATCCATGTTAGCCTGCAGCCAACATGTTTAATTCACACACTCGACACACAAGCATACAAACAGGACGAGAAGATAATGAGAACGTTTAATGTTATTTATTTATTTAATAAAATTAATAGAATTAATCTTGGCTGGCGTATCAGCGGCAGTCGTGATGAGGGCCAGGTACGGTGACCCAGGCGCCCTGAGCAGTTCTATCAGTTCAGCAGTTATGAGCAACTCGTGAGATGTAGATATGAGGTCACGACGAGATGACAGCAGTACAGCGCTAAAACCAAAAGAGATATGAGCGCTGTTGGGGCATCACGTATTACCGGAAAGTTCAAATAGTTCTTGACAGTATTTGTTCGCCATGTACCTGCTTGCATTATCCCGGACAATGGCAAGCCTGAGGACTCACAGGCCTGAGCTGCACCTCTCCGAAGGCTATGCAATGTAAATCGCTTGTCGAGACCAATGACTGTCTCAGCAGCTAGTCTGAATGCACGTAGGAGGACTCTATTAGTCAATGGAGCCCCTGAAGGCAGCAACAGAGCAGGAGCATCAGGGGTCAGGCGGACGGTGGCAGCATACGTCCTCCAGGCTCTCACAGGGCAACACTGAGCATTAGGGATAGCAGGCAGATGGAAAAGTAGGACAGAGTCAGCAGAGCGAGTTTTAGAGGAGCGCATAGTCACCACTAGCTTATCTTCAAACAGAGCAACATCTTTTGCTTTAAGAACATGAGGGCCAAGGACGCCAGATGACGAGGCAACAAGGTTACTTTGACGCATTAGGGTCAAAAACGCCAAAAGAAGCGCTACTACAACTACGTGAGGGGTGGGCTTCAGAGAGAGTAAATATGCGATTATACGTCTAAATTCTCTCGGGTTGACCGGAGGCGCTCGCTTAACAATATGAGTTGAGGACTTCAAAATAGCTCTTTTCATAACCGTAATCTCATTAGCTTGGAATTGGAGGTATGAACCCGGGCTACCGGTTACCCAAATCTTCACAGACGAAAAGTAATTCAGAATTGCTCCCGATGACTTAAGAGATTTAGACAGAAACAGTAAGAAGGACAGTAAGTCATATACAGTAGGTTTAAGAGGAGAGACATTATTAATCGAGCAGAAAGAGAAATAGCGTGTTATATGTGCAGCCTTATTCTGCCATGTACGTGTAGCCAGGCCAGCGGTGAAGAGATTGATCAGCTCCGCGTGGTGAGTCACTGTGTAGTCTGGAAGATAGAGGCAACAAATATACTATCTTCCACGATAACAACGAATAGCTCAGACATCAAAATCGAACAGATCTAAGGCCAGTGAAGGAAATACCTCACTTAAGTTACGTTCTTTACACAATGCTCGGGCCTTCACATTCATTAGTGGTGATAGAAATGGGGGTCACTGGGAATCAGAGCTGCGACTGCATGAACTAAATTCAGCGCCTCTAGGTGCACTATAGATAGCTTCTTCTGAAGGACATCTGAGGGGAACTGAACTGCATAGAACTTCGTTGGCGAAAAGGCCCCACCCGCAGTTAGTGTAGCGTCACACTCGAGCAAGAAAACTTCCCGCGGGGCAGACGGTAACAGCTGACGCCCATTATAGTAACCCGCAAATTTCTCGAACCACTCCAGATCATCTGAGATCTCTAACGGAAAAACATGCTGACCCGTGAAGGGGGTCTTCCTTAATGCCTCCAAGATCCTATTAGTAAATCGCACAGCCGGCTTGATACACTTTGCAAGATGCTGTAGTTTACCCGCTAAGCTCTGTAGCTGCTTTCTAGATGCCTTAACCTTTAACTTCCAAAGTCGACACTCCTTCAGAATCTCGGCCAGCTTATCTAACGGTAAGGACACCATGAGTAACGGTACATCTATCTGGAAGCCGAGCCAGACCAGGGAGGTGACCGGAGGGGAGCACTTCTCTAATGCTAGATCTAGACCTAACAGCTCCGTTAACTCAAGAAACCTGGCATAGGCCTGCCCCGCTCGTTCCTGTGTCGCCTCCAAACCCACGAAATCGTCTAGATAACATAACGCGAAAAAACCCTCCTGTCTCAATAGCCACACCACTGCCCTAGTAGTACGAGCACACGCCAGGGCTGATGTCCTGCAGCCAAACGGAGGAGCGATATCGATATATATCTGACTATTCAGAGCGATCCCTAACAGCGGTACAGACAACGGTACAGACAACGGGCAAACCCTAAGTTGGCGATATGCCCTAGATAAATCTGCCGCCCACAACCAAGCTCCTGTACCCAACCTAGACAACCTATCAGTGAGCGTCGAGACCGACGGGAGGGAGAAATTAAATGGGAGACCCTGATAGAATCCCTTCACAATGCCCGCATTGACGCTACGTCCTGGCGGGAAACTCAAATCGATAATCACCCTCTTCTTCGTTGAATTCTTTTTAGGTCTAGTCATGATGGGACTAATCTGGCACCATGGGAAGAACGGGGCAGTATCAAATGGGCCCAGCAACGCATTCATTGATAATTCTGTACGAATGAATGAAACAATATGAACATCGGTATCAGCTCCCACCGTGTGATTAACAAATGTAGGAACTGGTACCTCGGTAGACGTATAGTCTAGTGGCCAGCCGAACTCAAGGTGATCGACTAGCAGCGTATCTGGATAATTAAGTAACATAGCCCGCCAAGCCGGAATCTTCAAACCCGGACGGAATTGGAATACGTGCTGAGAGATAATTCGGCAGAGCTGTTTCCCGAACCGTCATATAAATATCACAGTAATCCCTATACTCCGGCCACAACACCGGGGCCGTTAGCGGCCAGAACTCAGACAACTTATCCTTAAACAGCAACGGAGAAGGAGGAGGAGAAAAAATAGTTGAAGAAACATCATCAATAGAAACAGTAGCAGTATTAAACCAATCAAAGACAACATCAGGTAATGATAGATCAGTATCAGAGGAGGCAAGCTGAGTATGAGCCAGTGGTGGGCGTGGTGCCGCCGCAGCCACCACGTGGTCCGAGGCAGGAGTCGGGCTCCCATTGGCTGAGCGGGGCGGAGAGTGGGGGGGCAGGGTGGGAGTCGGGCCGGGAAGTAGGTCACGCCCAACCGCCACGTGGTCAGGGGCCGGTTCAGAGTGCGGGCCGCTATCAGGTAGCGGGCGGCAAGGCTGAGTCAATGACAAGGGACTTACTGCAGTAGATGACTGTTCGGCGAGCTTTTTGTCCATATATTTCCTCTTTTTCATGCAATCCTGTTCCCGATGTGGCAAGCTCCTCTTGAACCTATACGCACAATAGGCGCATACGTGAACTTGCCTGTCTGGGAGCACACCATGTGCCGACTGGAAACCGCAGTCCTTGCCCCAGTTCCATTGATAGCAGGCCTTGCCATCGACCTCCTTGTTATAATCTTCACGGGAGTTTAACGGAGCTTGAGCCGGGGAAGGAACTGGGGCGAATGACTGTACAGGCGGGCGTTCAGCCTGCTGGACGTAGACTGGCCGGGCTGGCTGCTGTCTCGAGGCGTCGGTACAGACTTCTCTCTGCACGTCTTTCAGCGCCACGTGGTCTGCCCACGCAGCTGGTAAGCGGCCATCTGCTACCATCTGGAAAAGGCGCTCCGACCACCTTCTGCACGTCGACCAATCCCAGGTTATGGCCATGCGTGCCAGCTCCTCCTCGTGCTTCAGGAAAGGAGGGAAGTCAGGGTGAGCTGCAATTCTACGCAATGCCACAAAATACTCCGCCCAAGTTGCCTCCCCTATACCAATTTTCTTGCAGGCGTCCCCACGAGAAACAAAGTTATGAGGGAAGAAGGAAATACCTTTGGGCCTCTGCAGGGCAGGGACTGCTTCAACAAACGCCGCCGCTGCCGGCGGCAGACACCTCTGAGGGCGCGGGGGAGGCGGGGTAGGCAAGGGCAGCATGGCAAACGGGAGGGGCGGAATGCGTGGAGAGGCCGCAGGCGGCGGTTCCACTGCCAACCCCGGGGTGTAGAGTACTGGCGGAGAGCGGCGTGCAACAGGTGAGATGAGCGGGGCGAGAGCAGGCAGCACCGGTGGTGGGCAGGCAGGGCGAGCAGGCGTGGCAGGGACCATGGGACGACCCATGGCTGGAGACTGCAGGGTTGGTTCTCTAGCCGCGTGTGCCGCCACCCTTTCCAGAGCCGCTATACATCCTGTAACGTCTGCATAATCGCGCGCCTCTCTAGTAAGACGCCTGATAACTTCTTGATCCGACTCCTGGTCCGAAGAGGGTGAAAAGGCATGTGCCTGCTGCCCAGGCTTCAATGTGAGGAACTCTGGTCCATAACTGGCTCACAAGACGACCTGACTGCTCTAGGCGGCTGTGTACGCGGCAACACTTGAGAAAGAGGCGGCCTACCTCGGCGCTTCTGCACGGGCGGCATTAGAAGAGTTGAACTAGTATGTAGGTACACACGTGGTAGTAGCACAGGAGCGGTGGGTGATCGAAGTGGTGTGTAGAGCAGCCAGTGGTGAAGTGACGGGGTAGGGGTATGCGATTGACGAAGAAGACTAAAAATAGAACACGTGCCTCGTGTGCAAATTATCCATGTTAGCCTGCAGCCAACATGTTTAATGATTGACACAAAACAGCACAGTAACGGTTACACTGAAAACACAAGGACATTTGCTTCAAATCAATATGTATTCTATTGGGATTATGAAACACCTTGTAAAAAACAAATCAGTTTATCCTGAGCAAATTCATAAGCAGATAGTATGTTGATCGTTACAATGGACAAAGTGTTGTCCCATATCGCTTAGCACCTTTTGAGACAGTCTCATATGTAGCATTACTAACATACTTGACACACAAAGGCAACTATAACAATTTGACTTGATACCCCAAAAAAATTAAAGAATTAATTATCACCATTGTAACGTGGAAACGACATATGTGGTACCTAGTGTCATAGAGGACTGGGCGCAGTGGCCGAATCGGTAGCCTCACGTGCGGGAGATCGGGAGTTTGGTTCCCGTTCGAGTCAAAGGAATGACTTATACAATTGATGCTTGTTGCTTCCTAGCCTGGCACTCGGCATTAGTAGGATACAGCAAGGACTGATTAGCTCAGTGTCGGGATAATGTGTCTAAGTGGGATAGCAGGTCATGGTGCTGATGGCCTGATTTCCCAGCGGGGCAGCACTATAAAGTCGCCATGAGTGTGCGCTATCACAAGTCGCTACCCATCCTGATATGACCTTAGATGCTTCCAGGAACGTAAAACTCCCACCAACCAACCTGAGCTCCCTGGTGTCACCACCCTACCCATGCCTACCTGTCTATGTGGCTCCTTGCTTGAGAGGTCAATGCTGACTACTACATATATGTGTGTATGTTTATTACTTTCAAACTTTTTACATTTACCTTTTCAGAAAGGTAGCGAAGCGAAGGGACTGTCCGACCTGAATATGGCCGACCAGTTGTACCACTATATGGTTGGAGCGCGCAAAATGCCCCTGGTGAGTGTTGCTGGAATTAATTATACCCGCCGGGTAATGAGTTTGTATTTGTGTTTTAATTTTTTTAAAGAAAAAGACATTAAAATCTATTTTTACGGTTTTTTTCCCCTTTTTTTTTAGTTTTCTCCAATTTATGCTCCCCTCTTATTTTAAATTCGTTTTATTCATTTATTTTTTAACATAAATTGTAAGTAGTTATCAGTGCTCTCTCTTACTTAGTGAGAAGTGGGGAAGGTTGTGTCTGTTAGTCTTGCTGTTAACCTTTTCTTTCTTTTAGTTATCATTTGTTTATTCTACTCATTTCTTTTCATTAAATCTTTTGTGTGTGTCTGTATTTATGTTGCACACAACGATTAAGTCTAATGACTTGTTTTCGCTGTGAGACAGTAATATCTCATTGTTCCCCTTGTTTTGTCACTTTCGGTTATTGTGTAGCTATCTACCGCATGCTTTCTTTCTCTGTTTGTAAGCATTTTCATACATCTCCCTACCCTCTAAGTTCATAACAGTTAACTGCATGCACTTTTAGTTTTGCTGTTAATTACTGGTTAAGGACGAGGACTGGTTAGCTCAGTATCAGGATAAAAATAAATATATTAGGTTGATTGTTATAATCGATATTACTATTAGTTTGAAGTAACTTTAATTTTTAGCGGTGAACCTTGGAGATATTTTTAATTTCATTGCTGTAGCTTACGCTAGATTTCCATTTTCTAGACTGGTGCCAACAAAGAACGCTACAAATCTCCAAGTTACCAAATCAAAGAAGGCGACTTCGTGAACGTGGATGTGACGTCACCGGGGGCGACATTGGCTCTCGGCATGATGTTCTTTAAGACCAACAACAGGTGGGTGTCAGTGTGATGTGACGTGATGTCACCGGGTGTGATGCTGGCACTCGGCATGATGTTCTTTAAGACCAACAACAGGTGGGTGGCAGCGTGATGTGACGTGATCTCACCGGAGGTCACGCTGGCTCTCGGCATGATGTTCTTTAAGACCAACAACAGGTGGGTGGCAGCGTGATGTGACGTGATGTCACCGGGGGCGACACTGGCTCTTGACATGATGTTCTTTACGACCAACAACAGGTGGGTGGCAGCGTGATGTGACGTGATCTCACCGGAGGTCACGCTGGCTCTCGGCATGATGTTCTTTAAGACCAACAACAGGTGGGTTTCAGCGTGATGTGATGTGATCTCACCGGAGGTCTCGCTGGCTCTCGGCATGATGTTCTTTAAGACTAACAACAGGTGGGTTTCAGCGTGAGGTGACGTGACGTCACTGGGGGGACGTTGGCTCTCGGCATGATGTTCTTTAAGACCAACAACAGGCGGGTGTCAGCGTGATGTGACTTCACCATAGGCCATGCTGGCTCTCGGCATGATTTTCTTTAAGACAAACAACAGGTGGGTGTCCGCATGATGTGATGTGATGTCACTGGGTGCGACTTAAAACCATCGGACTATGTAACAATAAGACTTATTTCAGTAAGTCTGCCATCCGTTGGCACCGTCCGTTGTACTACTACCAATAAGTTTCTACCAGCTCTACCGATTCAAACTATCAGTTTCCTACTAGCTCTACCGATTCCCACCATCCCTTTCCTACCAGGCTTCCGATTCCCACCATCCCTTTCCTACACACCCTACTGATTCCTACTGATTCCCACCATCCCTTTCCTGCCAAACCTACCGATTCCCGCCATCCCTTTCCTACCAGCCCTACCGATTCCCACCATCCCTTTCCTACCAGCCCTACCAATTTCCACCATCCCTTTCCTACCAGTCCTACTGATTCCCACCATCCCTTTCCTACCAGCCCTACCGATTCCCATCATCCCTTTCCTACAAGCCCTACCGATTCTCACCCTCCCTTTCCTACCAGTCCTACTGATTCCCATCATCCCTTTCCTACCTGCCTTACCGATTCCCACCATCCCTTTCCTACCTGCCTTACCGATTCCCACCATCCCTTTCCTACCAGCCCTACCGATTCCCACCAGCCCTTTCTTACCAGCCCTACCGATTCCTGCCATCCCTTTCCTACAAGCCCTACCAATTCCTACCGATTCCCACCAGCCCTTTCCTACCAGCCCTACCTGATTCCACCAGCCCTTTCCTACCAGCCCTACCAATTCCCACCATCCCTTTCCTACCAGCCCTACCGATTCCCACCATCCCTTTCCTACCAGCCCTACCGATTCCCACCATCCCTTTCCTACAAGCCTAGCAGCGGTACCGATTCTCACCCTCCCTTTCCTACCAGCCCTACCGATTCCCACCATCCCTTTCCTACCTGCCTTACTGATTCCCTCCATCCCTTTCCTACCAGCCCTACTGATTCCCACCAGCCCTTTCTTACCAGCCCTACCGATTCCCGCCATCCCTTTCCTACAAGCCCTACAGATTCCTACCAATTCCCACCATCCCTTTCCTGCCAGTCCTACCGATTCCCACCATCCCTTTCCTAACAGCCCTACTGATTCCCACCATCCCCTTCCTACAAGCCCTACCGATTCCCATCATCCCTTTCCTACCAGTCCTACCGATTCCCACCATCCCTTTCCTAACAGCCCTACCGATTCCCATCATCCCTTTCCTACCAGCCCTACCGATTCCCACCATCCCTTTCTTACCAGTCCTACCGATTCTCGCCAACCCTTTCCTACCAGTCCTGCCGATTCTCGCCAACCCTTTCCTGAATACTGGGGAGACGGGTGGGGTGTAAAGCTGAAAGTTAAAGCGCGTTCTTTGTTTGCAGCGCTGTAGCAGAGTGGCTGGCGGCTCCTGACACCCAGTTTCTCCTCGAGTTTGTACGCCCTGACTTCCTCATGCTGCGAGTAAGCTCAAGTTTTCCACAATTCTGTTCTTGTTGCCTTTGACATCCAATAGCCGATGATACGAAAATCAATGCGTTCTAGAGGCGTCGTTAAATAAAACAAGCTTTTTCTTGTTGGTTTTTGTTGTTGTAAAAAATAAAATTGTTATTCTTTGTCATACTTCTTTTTTTCATCGTTACCTGTCCTGATATGACCTTAGATGTTGCTATGACATAAAACAATAAACAACAACTTTTCACGGCTAAGCGAAGCTGGTCTAACTTTTGTAATAATTCTTTTTTTTTGTGGGAATAATTTATTCATGGAGTAGTCTTTTGTCAGCGTTGTGGCACTGGTCTTCCAGCCATGTGACAATACAGTTATTTATAATATATGTATAAGTTGTCTGATATTGTCATCTGCAGCTAGCTCAAGTCAACCGAAATAATGATATTGTAATAGTTTGTACATGAACTCCACTACCACACGGTGGCGGCAGAGACTATTCGACACACCAGCACAGTTCATTGCAGTTGACTGCCCTAGGTGGCAGCACGCTAGCCACCGGGCAGTATCCCGATTGGGCTGCCCTCTACTGTGTGTGGCTAGCACCCCCCCCCCCCCCCCCTCCACCTATAGAGGCGATGTGGGACCTCGCGAGTTAGGGGGCGGGTCACTTGAGTGTGGACGCCGCGGTGAGCGGGTTATCAATAAACCATTGGAAGTGTATGCGATCTCTGTGTTCATCCGTGTGTGTCTTCGGGAAGTACAGGACCGTCTGACAGCCAACATCGGCGTATCACAATATTAATCATTCCAAAACTTAGATATTGTATAGTTTGACAATTAACATATGAGATAGTAATTATATGTTGTATACATACATGTGTATTATTAGATCATTAAACTATGGAGTCGTTAGGTATATGGTTTTCCTTCTTAGGTTTGTATACCTGTTGTGTGAATTGCCTAATTGTCATGTCGCGACCTTGCTATAAAAAGGTTCTATCTGACAAAATGGTACTTTAGAGATAATGAGGACTGAAGCTGTGTAACTGCATGAAAGCAAAGCAGATAGAACAATATTATTTTTATTATATCTCAATGAAAAATACCTGTTGAGAAACAGTTGTGTAACTGCATGATAACCTTTTGTAGATAGAACATTTTTACATCCATAACACCAATTCGGTCACTTTGTTAGAACCTTTTTATAGTAAAGTCACGATGTTCGAGATAGCATTTTGACATTTGTGACATGGAAACATTTTATTGTATTATGGTTTTTATATTTTTTAGAAGTGATTCTTTTTCTTTTCTTTCCCCATGACAGATGATGGGCCCTTTATTTTTGTGGCTTTTAACAAATATTTGTTATGGTTTTGGTGTATTTTTAAAAGTTCCCTTGGTTTTTTTAATGTTTTTTTTTTACTAAGTTATTTTTCTTTTCTTTCCTGTTGGCAGATGATGGCCCAGTTGTTGTTTTTTTAATTTATTTATTATAGTTTTGATGTTTTTGTAAAAGTTTTTTTTCTTTTCTTTCCCGATGACAGACCTGTTTTTTTTGTGCTTTAAACAAATATTTGTTATGATTTTGATTGTTTTTTTCAAGTTCTTTTTCTTTTCTTTCCCGCTGACAGATGATGGCACGAGGCCTCATCATGTGGGATGACATCGAACCGACAAGTGACTGGATCAACTCCAACATTCCACCGGTAGGGGGCACGACACATTCCACTTTCTGCGAAGAAGGCCATTTCGTTCAAATATATATTTTTTTTAACATTTTATTCAATTAAAGTTCATTAGTTTTTTTACAGCAAATATGGTCTGTCGGGTGGGTCGACAATAATTAAAAGCGACTTTAGGTTATAATAGGGGGAACCAGCAATAATAAGTGTAGAGAACTATTAAGTCTGTCTATTTACTCTTATTTCAGATTGTACTGAAGTATGCGTTCCAGAAAGCACAGTTCAAGGATGACCCCATGTGTGCGTCTATCGATTTCGAAACCATGAGGTGTGTGGACAAGTTTATTTTTGGGAGACAAAAAAAAGACCACAGATGAAACATCTCCTCGTTTCCCCGATTTTCCAATCTATATGAGTCAGCCTCCCGAAAATGGGCCAATTGCTGGTCAATTGAAGATGTCGGCATCGCAATTCTTAAAAGTGTAGTGCATTTCTTTGTTTCATATTAAATTTTCCTAGAAACAAATAAGGTTGTTGTATTTTCTCGACCTTTACATTCAGGATAAATTTAAGGACTTTCCAACACCTCTGTTAATGCTAAACTATAATTATGCTGATCGACGCCGACATCCAATGATTGACGCCGACAACTTTAACAGATGTCGGCATCACAATTCTTAAAGTGTAATGCATTTCTTTGTTTTATATTAAATTATCCTGGAGGCAAATAAGGTTGTTGAATTTTCTCGACCTTTACATTCAGGATAAATTTAAGGACTTTCCAACACCTCTGGCAATGCTAAATTATAATTATACCGATTGACGCCGACATCCAATGCTCGACGCTGACAACATTCCCCAATTGGCCTCTTTTCGTAATCCTGACTCGTATATATATATATGTAAATGACAGCAATTGGTTAGTCAAAATCGCATTCTTATATGACTTAGATGTTACTAGAACATGAAACCTAAGCAAGAAAGAGTTTTGCGTAGGCGATAATACAGTCACAATAAGGACAGTTGAAACCGGACTTCTGGCATTTTTTCACGATTCCCTGACACTCCTAATCCCATGGGGGGGGGGGGGGGCGATATCCGCGTTTTCTCACAATTTCGCCTTTGGTTCTGGCGGAACCCGCTAGATGGCGCTGATTTCCGCATTTTCTTTGCCTGACATCACTTTCATCCCTGCAAAAACAAAGGATGAGGCTGCTAGGTGTTCTCTGTGACAGAGTGGTTAGAGTGTCTAACTTTTTCGGACCAGACAGGATGGTCGCCTGAGTTGAGCGTCCGTCTCCTGTTTTGGGAGATCAGAGGATCCAAACCCATGGGTTCATGGGTTCGAACCCTGTGCGAGTCAAACTGATGACTTAAAGATTTATACTTGTCGCTTCCTAGCCAGGCGCTCGGCATTATTAGGATAGGGCAAGGACTGGTTGCTCCCAGTGTCAGGATTATGTGACTGAGAGTGATATCAGGTCATGGTGCTGGTGGTCTGGTCTCCCAGTGGGGCAGCACTATAAAGTCGCCATGAGTGCGCACTGTCACAACTCGGTACCCATCCTGATATGACCTTAGATGTTGCTAGGACGTAAAACAACAACAAGCAAACAGAAAGACTGTTCTAACTCTTATAGCCTTTGTCATTCTGCATATCCCTTCCCTGCCTGATGTTACAGAAGGCAAATAATTCAACTCCACTGCAGTAGGTACGGCTCCCCGTACACAGTTACTCAGTGGGCAGCGATTGGTCCTTTCGCGAGCATCCCAATGAGTATGTAGGCCTATCCCTTGGATACTGTGAACATGTCGATCTGTAATGCACTTGGGATTTTTAGGATCTGGGCATTTCGTTGAGATTTAGCGAATAGTAGATAGTGATTGGTCCTTTCGTGAGCATCCCAATGAGTATGTTAATATGTATCCCATGGCATTTTTAGGATTTGAGCATTTCGTTGAGATTTAGTGAATAGTAGATAGTGATTGGTCCTTTCGCGAGCATCCCAACGAGTATGTTACTATGTATCCCATGGCATTTTTAGGATTTGAGCATTTCGTTGAGATTTAGCGAATAGTAGATAGTGATTGGACCTTTCGTGAGCATCCCAACGAGTATGGTACTATGTATCCCGTGGCATTTTTAGGATTTGAGCATTTCGTTGAGATTTAGCGAATAGTAGATAGTGATTGGTCCTTTCGTGAGCATCCCAACGAGTATGTTACTATGTATCCCATGGCATTTTTAGGATCTGAGCATTTCGTTGAGATTTGACGAATAGTAGATAGCGTTTGGTCCTTTCAGGAGCAGTCCATTAAGTATGTATCCCCTGGATACTGTAAGCACTTCTATGCATAATACGCTTGGCATTTTTAGGATCTGAGCATTTCGTTGAGATTTAGCAAATACCCGTGTAAGTGTAATTAATATGAATTGTGGTCACATGACCGGATGTTACACCATGTGCTTCTCTTTCAGCCAGGCGTACTGCAACGTTGTGGCTGGCTGCTGCTTGGCCATGGCTCTGCGCTTTGCCAGTTCCGCTAACCAGTCCGCGTTCCACAGTCTGGTGAGTTGGACATTGCGTTATTCACTGCATGAAGCTCCTCATAAAATCCACATCTAATATGGGGACATCCAACGTTTTCAACATTTTCACAGTCGTGCAAAACCTATGACATGTGTGCGGGTAGATAAAATATTCACCCCTACCCAGTGTAGAGGTGAATAACAATGTAGTCTAAATACGAGCAAAAACTGCTTTAGTATGAACAGGAAGTGGAGTTCCTGGTTCCAGTATCCAGTGTCTACCTATGTTGGCACAGAGTTGGTGAAATGGGAGAGAATGCAAAAACAAAAATGGCAACTTCAGAATGCTGTCGATGAAAGTTTTAAAGTCTGTTAATGTACATTATTTAATTAATTATTCCTCCAAGAGTAGTGGGTAAATATAAAGGGTTTTGTGAAGAAAATATTTAACTTCTTAGAAAGAACGCGTTCATAAAGCAGTAGTCTTCATTATATCCTTGTTACTTCTTACAGAAAGAACACGTTCATAAAGTGATATCTTCACTATAACCCTGTTACTTCTTACAAAAAGAACATGTTCACAAAGCAGTAGTCTTCACTATAACATTGTTACTTCATACAGAAAGAACGTGTTCATAAAGCGATGTCTTCACTATAACCCTGTTACTTCTTACAAAAAGAACGCGTTCACAAAGCAGTAGTCTTCACTATAACCTTGTTACTTCTTACAGAAAGAACGCATTCACAAAGCAGTAGTCTTCACTATAACCTTGTTACTTCTTACAGAAAGAACGCGTTCATAAAGCGCTGTCTTCACTATGACCTCGTTACTTCTTACAGAAAGAATGCATTCACAAAGCTGTAGTCTTCACTATGACCTTGTTACTTCTTACAGAAAGAACGCGTTCATAAAGCGCTGTCTTCACTATGACCTCGTTACTTCTTACAGAAAGAATGCATTCACAAAGCAGTAGTCTTCACTATGACCTCGTTACTTCTTACAGAAAGAATGCATTCACAAAGCAGTAGTCTTCACTATGACCTCGTTACTTCTTACAGAAAGAATGCATTCACAAAGCAGTAGTCTTCACTATGACCTCGTTACTTCTTACAGAAAGAATGCATTCACAAAGCTGTAGTCTTCACTATGACCTCGTTACTTCTTACAGAAAGAATGCATTCACAAAGCAGTAGTCTTCACTATAACCTTGTTACTTCTTACAGAAAGAACGCGTTCATAAAGCGCTGTCTTTTGATCTTGTTCTCACTTCTTACAGAAAGAATGCGTTCACAAAGCTGTAGTCTTCACTATGACCTTGTTACTTCTTACAGAAAGAACGCGTTCATAAAGCGCTGTCTTCACTATGACCTCGTTACTTCTTACAGAAAGAATGCATTCACAAAGCTGTAGTCTTCACTATGACCTTGTTACTTCTTACAGAAAGAATGCATTCACAAAGCAGTAGTCTTCACTATGACCTCGTTACTTCTTACAGAAAGAATGCATTCACAAAGCAGTAGTCTTCACTATGACCTCGTTACTTCTTACAGAAAGAATGCATTCACAAAGCTGTAGTCTTCACTATGACCTCGTTACTTCTTACAGAAAGAATGCATTCACAAAGCTGTAGTCTTCACTATGACCTTGTTACTTCTTACAGAAAGAATGCGTTCATAAAGCGCTGTCTTCACTATAACCATGTTACTTCTTACAGAAAGAACGCGTTCACAAAATGCTGCTGTCTCCCTATAACCTTATTACATCCTCCAGAAAGAATGCGTTCTCAAAGAGGTAGTTTTCACTATAACCTTGTTACTTCTTACAAAAAGAATGCAATCACAAAGCTGCTGTCTTCACTATAACCATGTTATCTCTTACAGAAAGAACGCGTTCACAAAGCAGTGCAGCTGATGAGCAAACCATACGTCGTGGAACAGGCCGGGCGCAGCACGGTGGAGAACTGCCTGGTCGTCATGGTCCTGTCTCTCGCCATTGTGAGTCTACTTCACAGCTTAGTGCTTCACCCACAAGCACACTAATTCTCCACACGTAACCCTTACTGACTGCGATAATTAAAAACTATCGCAAGTAAAGCTAATTCCTGAAGAAACCGTTGTTGACTGTGACAAATAAGAACTAGCGCAAGAAATGCTAAATCTCATGAAGCAACCCTTACCGCGGTCACTTTCACGCGGTGACTCGTACAGGTAACTTCGATCAGCACACGCCTCAACTGTAAACCACGTAAAGAACTGGTTAGCTCAGTGTCCGAATAATGTGACTGAGTGGCAAAAGTCGGGTCATGGTGCCAGTGACCTGATCTCCCAGTGGGGGCGGTGTCGCGGTTTCAGATCTGCGCCAGTTCCAAGTCTCCGCCTGGCTTCTGCGCATGTGTAAAAATCTAACAGCATCGTCTGCGCATGTATCAACATCGAGCCAAATTCAAACCATCGCTGATCGCCACAAATCGCTGCACTCATACTGTCACTATAGTGTCAGTGTCACTAACCATATAAATTTAATATAATCTTTTCAGTAAACATGTTTTCTATATGTGTACCAAGCGATTTGTTTCTAGGTGGTGTGGTTTTAGAGATATTTCACTTTTTCTGTATGAAGATTACTCACGACCATTGACAATGCCTTGAGTTTGCCAGTACATGCAGTGCAAAACATTATTCAAAATTAATAGAAATCCAGAACCCTAACCATATCAATTTAATATAATCTTTTTGGTAAACATGTTTTCTAAATGTGTACCAAGCGATTTGTTTCTAGGTGGTGTGGTTTTAGAGATATTTCACTTTTTCTGTATGAAAATTGCTCGCGACCATTGACAATGCCTTGATGATGCTGTTTGATTTTGACGCATGCACAGAAGCGATGCGGATATCTGAAACTGGCGGGAGATCTGAAACTGTGACAGCGGCACTGTAGAAGTCGCCATGAGTGCACACCTGATATGACCTTAGATGTTGCTACAATGTAAAGCCCCAACAAACAAACTCACTTGGCTGCCAAAAATCACCAATCAACCAATGTTCCATGGCGTCACCAAACCTTAAGTGGCTGGCCACCAAACCCCCGGGCTCAGTTCTCCGCCCTATGTATTGCCAGTTCCATCATTATTTCCAGTCAACCACCTACAATGACAGTGCCAATGAAATACAAATGTAATATTTAAAACCAATTGCACGGGGGTTGGTCCCACGGCTTCACTAGTTACAGCTGGTCCAGTGTGTTACTAATGTCGTGTGGGTGATGAAAATGGGAAATATTGTGCCAAGAGTGGGACTCGAACCCACATCTCTTTGCATTCCGGGCCAGTGTGCTAACCATTACACCACCTAGGCTCCCTGATATCAAGACACTACCCACGCCTACCTGTCAATGCGGCTCCTTGCCTGAGAGGTCAGTGCAAAC
The DNA here is from genome assembly GCA_030323885.1 of Branchipolynoe longqiensis. NCBI lineage: Eukaryota > Metazoa > Annelida > Polychaeta > Phyllodocida > Polynoidae > Branchipolynoe > Branchipolynoe longqiensis. The sequence continues at coordinate 6,309,412 of CM059186.1, read as the reverse complement.
CACTACACTAACAACCCTACCCCAACAGTAGAATTCATATTGTTTAGGTGACTATCAACACTAAAACAACAAACTCACGTAACTAACCATGATAGGGTAACACTAGAATAGTCCTAGAAAACTGACATTTATATACCACTTGTCTAACTCCAACTGACCAGACCCCTACATTAAAACTATCTACAACTTTACCAAATGAATACAGAAGATAACTTCTGCTTACATTCTAAATACAATGAAGTACTCACATCGATCTGACTAATATTGATGTAGTCATATGACAGTACTATTGCCATATTGCTGACCGGACGCAGTGGCCGAATCGGTAGAATCAGGCCTCGCGTGCGGAAGATCGGGAGTTTGCGAGTTCGCTTCCCGGTCGAGTCAAACCAATGACTTAAAAATTGATACTTGTCGCTTCCTAGCCTGGTGCTCGGCATTATTAGGATAGGACAAGGGCTGGTTAGCTCGGTGTCAGGATAATGTGACTGAGTGGGATATCAGGTCATGGTGCCGGCGGCCTGATTTCCCAGTGGGGCAGCAATATAAAATCGCCATGAGTGTGTACTGTCATAAGTCGGTACCAGTCCTGATATGACCTTAGATTTTGCTAGGACATAAAACAACAACAAACAAACAAACAAGCCATACTGCTGTGGAACTTGTGGGTAGCTATTATGAATCCATTGTGTTTATGCTGCAAATTGTGTATTCAATAGTTGGTTGGTAGAGTTTTACGTCCTGGCAACATCAGGCATATCATGATGGGTACCGACTTGTGACATTGCACACTCATGGCGACGTTTTAGTGCTGCCCCACTTGGAAATCCAGGACACCAGCACCATGACCAGATATTGCACTGAGCCAACCAGTTCTTGCCCTATCCTAATAATGCAGAGCGCCTGGCTAGAAAGCGACAAGTATCAATTTTTAAATCATTGGTTTAACTCGACATGGGTTCTCACGATCTACCAAAACAGGAGACGGACACTCACCTCATTCAGACATCCCGTCTGGTCGTATTCAAAAGTTATTGTATACCTTACTTTATATCTACCATTTTTGTGTAATTAATCCCGATTGAAAAATAGCTGGAAGACCGGTGCTTTGGCGCTGACAAAAGAACTTATTTAGCAGAATAAACATATTTACGACCCAAAAAAAATAGTTTTTTTTTTTTTTAAGTCAGTCAATCAATCAATTAATCAATCACCAGGTGATGGCGGGAACGGGCAACCTGGAGGTGCTTCGCATCTGCCGGCATCTGCGCAGTCGCGTGGGGCCGTGCTACAGCTACGTGCTCTACGGGTCACACCTGGCTGTCTCTATGGCTGTTGGGCTCCTCTTCATGGGGGGTGGCCGGTTCTGCCTCGCCACCACCCCGCCCGCCGTGGCCGCCATGGTGATGGCCTTCTTCCCCAAGTTCCCCATACACAGCAACGACAACAGGTGAGTCGCGTGTGTTTTTTTTTTTTATGGGTTTGTATGAAGGGTCCTTACGGGGCCTGGAAAGTCATCGGGAACCATGTGGTTTCTTGAAGATTTATACTGCCTATCATGGATAAGTCTGAATAGACTTGTTTTCACCATTAGACAGTTTGTCGATAGAAAGCCCTAGCCTACACTTTTACCGACCCAAGGTATTTTTAACCTCCCACACCACATAGACTTGGTATGAGAGCAACTGGCCTTTGATGACGCTGTACATTATACACAGCGGTGGAAATCCAAATTGGCAGAGGTGAGGGCATGGGGAATCGAACCACTGACCTTCAGATTAGGAGTCCGACCTAGAAAAAAAGTCAGACACTCTAACCACTCCGCTACAGAGAACACCACAGGTTAAAGGTGCAAAGTGAGTTTAAAGGATAGGGTCTGCCGTGAAGGATAGGTCGGGGGGTGGTACCAACCGCAACTTCCGCCATGTAAGCCGAAGCTGTGAGCCAGCGTGCTAGGGTCACTGCTTCTGTCCTTCCTCAAGGACCAGTGGAACTCGGAACACTGTTATAACCAGGGTCCATAATGGGTCTGGAAAGTCTTAACAAGTCTTGAACTTCATTTGCTACATTTCAAGGCCTTGAAAAGCCTTGAATTTTTACCTATTTAGGGTAATTGGTGTCGAAAAGCCTTGAATTCCATTAAACTGTCCTCACTGAATTAAATTAGGCCGAAATGTAATGTAATTTGGATGAAGCACTTGGGTTGGTGATCACTATTAACTGTGTCAGTTATGCTTAATCAACGAAAGTAAACAGATAAATTAAAATTGTTATCTTGTCGCCACTTAGCCTGGCGCTCTGCATTACTAGGATATGACAAGGAAAAGTGGAATGAGGAAGACCAAGTGTCTGTGATTGAAATTCCAAATTACCGGATTTGATAATTAACTTTATTCAAATTATATGTAGTTTGAAAGAAGCACATTTTATTGGTAGTAAATATGTTTACTCTTCTGAACATACAATTTGTCAGTTCCGGAGCACTGGTATGGGATGCTGATTTCTATTAAATGTGATGGAATTTTGTAATAATTGCCCATGTTGTTTTCAACATGGATAATTGAACGTGCGGCACCAGTAGCCTTTGTAGCGAATGGCGCTACTCTTGGTGCCACCCATCCATATATACTCTAACTAACTTGACGGCTGCTGACCGACACCACCTAGCGTCTCCTGAATCAAACACTGTTGAATGAGACTTCAAATTCACTTTATCCTGAGCGTTTGAATCGACAAGAAATGGGATGGCCGAATGAGTTAGAGCGTCCGTCTCCCGTGCTGGCATCTGACCCAGCACGGGAGACGGACGCTCAGAACAACTGGCCTTTGAGCAACTAATCCAAAGTTGCTGGGTTGAAAATGACCTGGCTTCTTTGCCAGGTCATACCATGGGTATGACCTAGCAAAGTCATACCCATGGTATGACTTTGCTCGAGTCATACCATGGTATGACTCGAGTCATACCATGGTGGTTTGACTCGACCATGGTATGCTATGGTCGAGTCAAACCAATGACTTATAAATTGATACTTGTCACTTCCTAGCCAGGCGCTCGGCATTATTAGGACAAGGCAAGGACTGGTGTGCTCAGTGTCAGGATAATGTGACTCAGTGGGATACCAGGTCATGGTGCCGGCGGCTTGGTTTCCCAGTGGGACAGCACTATGAAGTCGTCATGAGTGCGCACTGTCACTAGTCGGTACCCATCCTGATATGACCTTAGATTTTGCAAGGACGTAAAACAACAACAACATATACTTCATTCAGCCTTCCAAAATTTACCATCCCACTAACCCGAGCTTTAAAAAAAAGAGACAGAAATGAGTGTCTGGGAGCCTTGGACTCTCTAAGATCTGGTAACCTTAATGTCCAAAAAATAAATACCACATATATATTACTCTGGTGTATGTTCGTTAAATTATGATAGAAAACTATGGAATTTACTGTCAGAAGTTATAAGGACCCTAACAGCGGTGATTGCCCCTATTGGCCCTATTCGATTATGACGGTCCGGACCATTCGGATCATCCGAGTCGTCAGAATTTTAAATAGAACACCCCGAGGTGAACCTAAAATTACACGGACCGTGTGCAAAATGATCCAACTTCAATGTCCCAGGTCTTGGTTGGGAGTATCAGGAGCATTTGTGCTGGTACCTGCAGTGAGAGAGCCTGTGCTGCAAAGCAATATTGGTTATTTAAAAAATAAAAGTTTTGAATTAAGCCACCATTTTTGTTCTGCCCCGAGCGTATTCGTTTATTCAACCCGAGTTTGTAGAGTCTACGCATGAGCCAAAAAATGGTTTGGATGATCCGAAGTGTTTAATCGATTACTTCCCAGATGAGTATTATACAGGTAGGACTGACTAGTTCCACTTGTCACCACCAGGTACCACCTGCAGGCGTTCCGTCACCTGTACGTTCTGGCGTCCGAGCCCCGCGTCATCATACCACGTGACGTCAACACTGGCCGCACCTGTTACGTCCCACTGCACGTCACCTTCAAGGTGCGTCCTCTGGTGGCAGGTTTTGACATCACCTCCCTTTTTTTTACCCTGTTTTTTTTTTCTTGTTTTTTTTTGCAACGGTAATTAGTTATTATCCGCTACTAATTTGTCTAACCAAGCAGCACCGCTCCAATTGTAATAATAGTGAGGTATCAACTACTTATACAAATATTATTCCTGTATGTAATATCCTGCTTCTATTATTATTATTGTTCTCTTATCTGCTTCCACTCCTGTAACCTCCTTTTGATATGTTTGCGTGTAGTTGGGTTACTGGAGGTGGGGTTGCAGCCTGGAGAGCTGGAGGTCTGCCTTCAAGCAGCTCCCCTGCTTCTCCTCCTGCCCTCCAGGTGGCGCCTAACCCCCCTACTATCTGCCCATGAATATGTGTTTTGAATCTGGAATATAATTAAGTAGTGTGGCCTTAACTGGTCATGTGATAACTTGGCGGTATTTGTTTTATTCACTAGGAGTGCTCTAGAGGCGTCGTTAAATAAAACAAACTTTTATTCACCAGGACACCGAAGACTATCAGGACAAGAGCTACGACACGATGGCACCGTGTGTCCTACCAGAACTGAACCTGCTCAAAGATGTGCGTTGACGTGATTTTCTATTATTATTATTTTGATAGGCTATGTACGGCCAGTTCCACACCTGGTATGCTAATCAGCACAATGTGATGGGAAGACGAGGATAGTTAACGTATTATAAAGTCCACGGCTGGAATCTGTGTTTGTGTAGGCAGGCTATGGTGAAATCAATACAGGCAAGAAGAGAAAGAAAGAGTATAAAGAGTGAAAGTAGAGAGAGAGCCAATCCCTCAGGTATATTATTTATAGTGGTACATGGATCTGGTAGGGCACACCACCTGACCTTATTCTCCAATGAGAATCAAGCATCTCAAGCTCCACCAATGAACATTAAGCATTCCTGGGTTCCCATGGCTACAGTGCTCTGCCCACCACCACCATGCGGCGTGGCTGCTTGGCCACCACCTGCCCTGAGCTGTGTGTGTGGTGATCCGTGACTAACAGAGGGGGTAGGGGGTAGAGGGTAGAGCTCTAAGTGCCCCTTACACACTATCTGACTAACACAGAATGACTATTGACCATGAGTAAAGTATCACTACATAAATACAATCATGCTCCTGGCCTTATATACCTTTTACTACAATAGACCATTTGCATTCCCCCACCTATGCGTTTTATCGGAATATTTTACAGTATGCTTCAAAGTTGAATTCCTTTGCTCTGCCCGCCATGGGGTCACAGGATCAAGTGACCCGCCCCTTGACCAGCCAGCTGGCAGGTAACCTCTCAACGTGGGAGGAGCCGCTGGATGGTTGCAGTAGGGGGGTGGTCCAACCAGGGATCCCCCCCCCCCCTCCCGCCTCTGGCTAGCTTCTTCTTCTTGAAGATTTATACTGCCTATCATGGATAAGTCTGAATAGACTTGTTTTCACCATTAGACAGTTTGTCGATAGAAAGCCCGAGCCTACACTTTTACCGACCCAAGGGATTTTTAACCTCCCACACCACATAGACATGGTATGAGAGCAACTGGCCTTTGATGACACTGTAAGTTATACACAGTGGTGGAAATCCAAATTGGCAGAAGTGGGGGCATGGGGAATCGAACCACTGACCTTCAGATTAGGAGTCCGACCCAGTGGTCAGTGCAGTCCCTGCCACTACCATGTGGTGGTGAGGCTACTACAGTATGATGACTAAAGCTGCATAGGTTTGTCTGGGGAGGGGGTGAAAATAGGAAAGATAGCACCCAAAGCAGGATTCGAACACAGAGCCAACAATAACTATTTGACTTGCTGCCAAAAAAAGAAAATTACTCATCACTTACGTAATGTGGAAACCAAGTATGTGGCACCCAGTTTCAGAGAACGACCTAAGACTAAATATTTAGATGTAAGAAGGGTGAGTTGCTGAGCTTCACAGTGTGGAGTGTGCTGACAGTAATGATGACATTGTGTACTGCTAATATTTCAGGAATGAGAATTTCCCGCCAATCGACAGTTACCCAACTTTTGAGCAACAGCCCGCCATTGTAGTCCTATATACGAGGATGAGAATTTCTCCGCCGATCAGCCGTTCCCCGACTTTTGGGCAATGACCCGCCTTTTTAGGTCTGACCTGTCCTCATCCCTGAAATATAAAGACGGTACTATATTTGATTGGACATGTTGGAATTTCCCCCCGATTGGCAGTGTCCCGACTTTTATGCAATGACCTTCCCTTTTAGTTGTATATGAGGGATGAGACTTATCAAATTGATACCTGTCACTTCCTAGCTTGGCGCTCGGCATTAATAGGATAGGGCAAGGACTGGTTAGCTCAGTGTCAGGATAATGTGACTGAGTGGCATATCGGGTTATGGTGCCGGTGGCCTGATTTCCCAGTGGGGCAGCACTATAAAGTTATACCCTGAGTGCGCACTGTCACAAGTCGATACCCGTCCTGATATGACCTTAGATGTTGCCAGGACATAAAGCTCCAACAACCAACCTGACGTCCTGCTCCTTCTGTGACCTTATCCTGTTTCTCCACCAGGTGAAGGTCCTCGGTCCGCGTTACTGGCCCATCGACTTCCAGGAAGCAAACTGGTCCTGCCTGAGGTGTGTTGGTCCCGCCGTCATGGTTTAACCCTTTGGGGCTGCGAGCGCTCGGGTGTGCCTACGGGGTTCGCGCGCTTACAGTCTGGGAGCGCCTGAATGCACCTGCAATTGGATAGCACTGTATTTCTGATATGATCTACAAATTTTCAAGAAAACATTTCTAGAAAAGCAATTCGACTATAGGCACACACGTATAAGCACGCGGAATTTACTAAATTGATACTTGTCACCACCTAACCTGGCGCTCGGCATTAATAGGATAGGGCACGGGGTGGTTAGGTCATTATCAAGATAATGTGACTAAGTCAGAAATCGGGTCATGGTACCGACAGCCTGGGCTACGTTCAGGGTCTACGCCTCTGAGTCGTCTCGGAGAAATTCAGACATCACGCTAGTCTGAACAGCATAAGCAGTCGGTCGCCTCGAAAATGGCTGCCCCCATAGGGGGGCCGACATTTGCAATGGAAAAGAAGCGCTCTGATTGGCTGAAATCACTGAATACGGTGGCCATTTTGGAGATGCTTTTTGCCTCCTATCTGAAAAGCGAGACATCTCTGAGACGTCTCCGAGGCGTACCCTGAAGTCAAATAGGCCAAAAACCGTCGCGGAGACGTCTCCGAGGCATACCCTGAACGCGGCCCTGGTCTCCCAGTGCATCAGCACTATAAAGTCGCCATGAGTGCACAAACTCAGAAGTCGGTGCCTGTCCTGATATGACCTTAGATGTAGCCAGGTCGTAAAACCCCAACGAAGAAAACGTTTTCTTTTAATCGAAAACGATACAAATGATTTTTAGAATGCTGCCTTTTTTTTCTTTTTTTTTTTGTTACATAGCAGGCAAAAAAGCAATCCGTTTATAACAATTAAAGTGACAAAATAGACAGCGACTCATTCATTTCTCGCCATCAATAAGACATTTCACTTTTATTTTAAGACATTTTTATTCACAATTTCAATACATAATACACAAACATAAATTAACCTGTTGACAATATTATCCTTGATGTCGAATATGTTTTGTTTTTTCCCCGCTGTGAATACTGCAGGGTCTGCACAGAACCTGGAAAGTCTTGAACTTCATTTGCCCCATTTCAAGGCCTCGAAAAGCTATTAACCTATTTTGGGTAATTAATTCTTGAAAAGCCTTGAATTCCATTAAATTGTCCCCACTGATCTAAATTAGTCTGAAATTGCCATTTGCAATATTTTTTTTGTTTTAACTAAAATCCAAATGAAAATGGTCTTGATTTCCTATCAAAAACAACCTTGGAAAGCCTTGAAAATAGCCTTGAATATCTTCACATGTGTACCGACCCTGATACTGGGCTTTGCTGCTGCTGACGTGGCGTAAGATTCCGCATCACTCACTCACGCTGTCCTTCACTCCAGGAACATTCTGCAGGGTGCTGGCTACATGTATGTGAAGCAGCGGGCGGGGCACCTGTCGTACCAGGAGGACCCGAAGGGCTACCACAGCGTGCTATCGCAGTCCATCACCAAGGACCAATCCATTGGCAACACGCTGCAGTCCTCAGACATCAAGTCGCTCTCGTCCGACCCCCTCATTCTCGCATTCGCTGAGTACCTCTGCTATTCACATCACCCAGAGGTTAGTTCATCTGTATTAATTTTGTTGTTGTGCGATATGGCGCTTGAGGCCCAAGCGACTCAGGGCAGGATTATGGTGTGGTTCGCTTTTGCACATTAAAGTGGACGCTTTCACATATTCACATCACCCAGAGGTGAATTCATCTGTGTGTATTCTGTTATTATAGTGCTTGAGGCCCAAGTGACTCAGGGTAAGTATCGATTAAGGTGGGGTTTTCTTTCACAAATTCGCATCACCCAGAGGTGAGGTCATCCATATTAATTCTGTTATGGCTCGATATGGTGCTTGAGGCTCGAGCGACTCAGGGTATGTATCGATTAAAGCAGGGTTCGCTTTCAATTTTTCGCATCACCCAGAGGTGAGTTCATCTGTATTAATTCTGTTATGGCGCGATATGGCGCTAGAGGCTCGAGCAACTCCGTGTAATATTTTGGGTACTCGGCCGTCAGAGCCACTACTCTCCCCAGGTGTGTTCTGACAACTGTCTGTCAGTTCCCACCTGGTGTCCCTCTCAACAAACTCGTAAGGAAGAAAAGGGAAGAGAAGTCACGCAAGATTGACAGTGAAGAAGTTGTGCTTTATTGGCATCAACTCCTGTTCACCTACTAGCGACCTATCACCCTCACGCCTTACCAACTGCCCACACACATCCTCATGTCTCTTGCTAGTGTGTATAAGAATCAGTGCCTACAGCCCATTGAACCGGAGTCCCATGGTTGTTGCACACAGCTCAGTGCCTTTGGAATAGCTGCTGCTAGTTTGTGTGCAGAAAGTGGAGTCTCAGACAGAGTGGCTGGAGTCCTGGACAAGAGTGCCCAGAGTGGGGTCTGTGTGTCAGGTATAAGGAATGCAGGTAATTGGGCTCCCAGAGACACCCTCTACAGCCTGGGGGGAAATGCCCTAATAGGGGGCAGCTGTCACTCAACTCCGAGCTGCAGGTGTTGTCCATAATGTATTCAGGATGGCTGGGTGTGCTTGCCCATCGGCCCCGTGGTAACAGGTAGTTGCAGACAGTTACAATAAACATATATTAAAAATGTCCTTCCCCTCCACTTGCATGGTGCATGGAGGGAACATTTCACTAATCATTAACTGTCTCTTAAATATGAACATCACATCACAATCTCAGTCACTATGCATTATCACATTTTCCACATACGCTCTTAGGTCACACAGCGAGTGGGGCACCCATTGCTTCTCTGTTACATAACCCTGGTCCCCACTCGTAAAACAACAACAAACAAACAATACCAAAAGCTGAAATCAAACTGACTCCTTGGAGTCTTCCACTGTCCTTGTTGTGATTGTATTATCGCCCACGTCACCACCATCAATTTCCCTTGTTTTTGTCTCTGATCACTTTCATCCAGGAACTTTTACTATATTGAATAATTTATGGCAATAATTACTAGGATATGGATAACTATTGTAGTGGTCTGCACTGACCTCTCAGGCAAGGAGCCGCATAGACAAGTAGGCATGGGTAGTGTGGTGATATCAGGGAGCCTAGGTGGTGTAATGGTTAGCACACTGGCTCGGAGTGCAAAGCGATGTCGGTTCGAGTCCTGCTCTAGGCACAATATTTCCCATTTTCATCACCCCCACAACACTGGTTGCCGTGACCAAGATCCTGTACAAGCTACGCGCTGTATAGTTGAACCTACCCTGTGTATTTATATGTATATATGTATATGTAAGTGCATTGCCTGTATGTAATTTTAATCATTAAAAGACTTACAATTCCTGGGGGACAAGTGTAGTGGCCTGCACTGACCTCTCAGGCAAGGAGCTACATACACAGGTAGGCGTGGGTAGTGTGGTGATATCAGGGAGCCTAGATGGTGTAATGGTTAGCACACTGGCCCGATGTGGGTTCGAGTCCCGCTCTAGGCGTAATATTTCCCATTTTCATCACCCCCACCACACTATAATTGGCGCAACATTATTTACAGATAACCTCACCATGAATTGTAGCTTTATGGTTTAGCCAGTGACCACTTTCATCCTTTCACATAGTTCCTCCCGCAGCCCTGTCTCTGAGGCAGGGTTGCTGAACAACGCATTAGAAAAAGTGTTGAGAGGCTGGTTAAAGGAAATGACCAGATAAATTCTTAATCAAAGAAGCAAAATATATTCTTCACATACCTCTTTATAAAATTTACCCGCTACTTTTGAATGAAGAATTGATTAAATAATATAGATTAATAGACACCAAAACTCGAATCGAGAGCGTTTAGTGACCGCCATCTTGGCTGTTTTATTTTTTATCCCATTTCATTAATTCTATTTCAATGTTGGTAAGCACCGGATGCTGGAACCAGGAGCTCCGCCTCTTATTTACAATTAATTCACACCGAAGCAGTTTTTAGCTCAGATTTAGACATGGTTGTCGTTCACCCCCTACTATGAGTTGTAGGGGTGAATATTTGATCTACCATGTACACACAGCAATGCGACTGGCTGGGTTATGTCACTTACACTTACACTGACTCACGCTTCTCTTCTGTCGTGCAGGAGTACGAGAGCGAGCTGGTGCTATCACGTGTACTCTTCGAGTGCGTAAGCCAGGAGAAGCCCGAAGCGCTCGCGTCCCACATTGCACTGGAGCAGTTGGCGGGCTCACTGCCGGCTGCTGGCGCCCCGCTCGCGCTCTGGCAGCTCAAAGTGATGTCCGCCTTCTATGACTGGCTAGAGCGCCAGGGGTCAGAAGGTCACTTCCAGGGTCACGGCGAGCAGCTGATGCATCGCCGCCTGGTGAGCCGTGAGCTGCTCACTGCCGTGTCGAGCCGCATCCATCACCACCTCGACACGACGCCGGGTAAGGCGGGGTGGGAGGAGCGGTATGTGTGTGGTTGTGATTGTGTATGTGTGTGGTTGTGACTGTGTCTGTGTGTGGTTATGTCTGTGTAGTTTTGACTGTATGTGTGTGGTTGTGACTGTGGTTGTGACTGTGTGGTTGTGACTGTCTATGTGTGGTTGTGACTGTGGTTGTGAGTGTCTGTGTGTGGTTGTGTCTGTATGCGTGACTGTGAGTGGTTGTGGTTGTGACTGTGGTTTGTTTGTTTGTTGTTGTTTTACGTCCTAGCAACATGTAAGGTCATATCAGGACGGGTACTGACTTGTGACAGTGTGCACTCATGGTGACTTTATAGTGCTGTCCCACTGGGAAACCAGACTGCTGGCACCATGACCTGGTATCCCACTCAGTCACATTATCCTGACACTGTGCACACCAGTCCTTGCCCTGTCCTAATAATGCCGAGCGCCTGGCTAGGAAGCGACAACTACCAATTTTTAAGTCATTGGTTTGACTCGACCAGGGTTCAAACCCACGATCTACCAGCATGGGAGACGGACGCTCTAACTCATTCGGCCACCCCGTCTGGTCGATTGTGTGGTTGTGACTGTGTCTGTGTGTGGTTGTGACTGTCTTCTGCGATGGTTTTGGGTTTCTGCCATATATTCTTTTGCTGATCGTTATAATCTACTATATTTTAGTTTTAAGTAACTTTTATTTTAAAAGGTTAACTTTGGAGATATTTCAAGTGAAAACATGCCATATAAATTTTGGCATGCACATAAAAATATATCATGTTAATCATTATATTCTGTCATACTTTAGTTTGAAATAACTTTTATTATAAATGGTTAACTTTCGATATATTTGATCTGAGAACATGCCACGTCGAAATGCTGGACATCAAAGGCTTCAGCAGTGACATGTTCTATTAAATTGATGTAGTGTTCTTTCAGATGAGGTGTGCTGTTTTGTGCTTTCTAGACGTGCACCAGGAGCGGGACGTAGCTCAGGCGGTAGTGTGTCCACCTGTGAAGGTGTCGGTTATCCTATCGATCCTGCTCAGTGGACCCATTTGCAGTTTGGGCTATTTTCCATTCTAACCAGTGGTCCACAACTGGTTCATCAAAGGCTGTGGTATGTGCTGTCCTGTGTGTGAAAGTGCTTACAAAAGACCTCTTGCTGCTTATTGGAAAGAGTAGCCTATGGGGCGGCAGCGGGTTTCCTCCAAAGAAATATGTTAGAATGACCATATGTTTGATGTCCAATAGCCGATGATATGGAAATCAATGTGCTCTTGAGGCGTTGTTAAATAAAACAAGCTTTACTTTTCTAGGCGTACACCAGTTACTCGTGGACTACCTGCGGGGTGAGCTACAGCAGTGTACAGAGGTACAGGCCCTCGGCTGCCTTCTCACCTGGCATGACCTGCCTCACCCCTACCACCTGGCCAACATCAACTACTCAGGTAGGCCCCGATAATACAGGCCTCTCGATGACTTGGGTTTGTTTATTTGTTGTTTTACGTCCTAGCAACATCTATGGTCATAACAGGACGGGTACCGGCTTGTGACAGTGCGCATTCATAGCAACTTTATAGTGCTGCCCCACTGGGAGACCAGGCCGTCAGCACCATGACCTGATATCCCACTCAGTCACATTATCCTGACACTGAGCCAACCAGTCCTTGCCCTATCCTAATAATGCCTAGCGCCTGGCTAGGAAGTGACAAGTAATTCCACTTCCTGTTCCATACTAAAGCAATTTTCGCCCATATTTGGATTGTGTTGTCAATCACCCCTACTGCAGTATGCGGTGAATCCTTTTATCTAGAGTCAAATAACACGCGAAACCAAGTATTTGACGCGCAGTGAAAAAGGAGCCACGGCTCAGTGACGTATTATTAGACAATTTCTTTTTAGAATACAATGTATGTTGCGGACTAGAAGACCAATAGAAATGACCCAGAAAAGATACGTAAAATTAAAATAATGTTTCAATGTTCTACAAGTTTATCCTGGGGAAAAAAACACCCCAAAACCTGGCTAAATCCTGGTTTGTGTATAATTTCAATCCACGCATGCAGAAATGTGCCTCATACTCATTACATGGTGTACGCTTTAATTTCAGAATTTACTTCACAATTCAATTTACTATATAAACCATGTAAAAAATGTGTATAAATACATATATGAGCCTGTCTCAAAAGGTGCTAGCTCTTCGTTTTTTTGTCCATAGTAATGATTGACACAAAACAGCACAGAAACAGTTACACTGAAAACACAAGGACATTTGCTTCAAATCAATATGTATTCTATTGGGATTATGAAACACCATGTAAAAAACAAATCAGTTTATTCTGAGCAAATGCATAAGTAGATAGTTTGTTGATCGTTACTATGGACAAAGTTTTGTCCCATATTGCTTAGCACCTTTTGAGACAGTCTCATATACCTGTAGCACATATGGTTGGAAGACCAGTGCTATTGCACTGACAAAAGATATATATAAATACAATATATTTACCAAAAAAAGCAATAACAAAAACCGTGAGAAATCTTTAAAAACGAGGACATTACATGATTACTAACCTGATGGTGTCATTCAGTACGCCTATCCTCAGACCAGGGCCCGTATGCAGGAGTCAGTGTTAGCGGCGTTTGGTGTTACAGCCTGATACCGTTTAGCTATCATCGATGTCGGGAACTGTGTCAAGTGGTATGCAGGAGCGCGTAGCACTTTCATTATAGCTAAACGTGAGTTTATTTATAGATTTGGGAAATCCCTCTGCGTCTGTAGCCATATATTAGGCTTAAATATATTAAATGCTATCATATTTAACGGAATTACATACGCAACAAGTGAAATTTCATGAAATTAACCCTAAATTCGAAGCAATATTAATGCTGCCGCCGCAACGGCGGCGATATTAATATTTTCGAACTGACGAATGCAAGCAACCGCCGCTGCCACCAGTATGGAAAGCGACGTCGACGCGGCGGTGGCGATTTGTTTACTTTACATTCGTCGATTCGAAAATATAAATATTAATCTCGCCGCCGTTGCGGCGGCAGCATTAATCTCGCTTCGATTTTATGGTTAATTTAATAAAAATTTCACTATTTGACTATGTAACTTTGTTAAATATGACACGATTGAATAGATTTGATACCTTACACCGCTGTAAACAGCTAAATTTCTGGTTTACCTTAACCAAGTTTAAGCTTCTGGTGTTAGGCCTATCACTGACTCGTGCATGCTGTTTTTCGCCGCTAAACGGGAATTCCCGCCAAACACCGGTTTGCCTCGCTAACACTGACTCCTGCATACGGGCCCTGATAGGTGGGCTAAGGGACGGCTAACACTGGTGGTAACATCAACACTGGTGGCACTACGTAACCTTCTCAAGCAGGTCGCCTCACCCAAATAAGGATTGAGTCGTGAGCCACAAATTGATATAAGATATATATTTTACAACTTAACTCTTGTACCTTTCTCGCACCCAATAATTTGCCTCTTTTAATTACGCAAGCATTGGTCTCTGCGACTGTGCCTATGCGGTCTTCGTTCTATTCGTACTTGTCGCTGATTGCAGGTTTCCCGTCTTTCGCTGAGCTGTATAAACTGCTGCGTCCCTTCAACTTGACGACGAGTGGAGTCATGACTGTCCTCAAGGCGCTACAGACTCATAAGCAGCAGCATAGCACTGTGCCCGCCACGTGACGTCACTAGTGACGTCACATCCGCCACACGCATTTCACAGTTCTAAGGCCTCAGTCATGCTATGGCTTGCGACCAAAAGCTGGCGACCTTGCGACCAAAGCAAAAAAAAACGGTGGGGAAAAACAATAAGCAGCAATCGGTCGACCATTTCGATCACAAGGAGGTTGCAGGTTCTGCACCAAAAACCTCCTTGCGACCATTTAATCGCTAATGAATAGTTGGCCTTTTGGTCGCAAGCCGTAGTGTGACTGGGGCTTAACCAATCACGTTGGTCAGCGTGGTTTTGATGGGAAATTAGGTCAAACTGGATTAAGCGCTTGTAGCATGGTTGTCATAGGACTGATGAAGATTTGTATCACGATACTATTTATTAATATGTTAAATGATCATGTTGGAAAATAATATTGTGTATTAGGTTTTACGTGTTATTAATAAAAAATGAGTTAAAAGCAGATGAAGTGACAAATTTAATCTAGTAACAAATTTGAATGTTCCATGCCCTTCACGCCATCTTGATTCTGGTTAGGTCATGTGATCAAAGGTGATCTGCTGCCGTAGGACTATTCCATTATATTAGGGGTGGCCGGTGTGGCATATTAACTAGCGGTAACGGGGTATTTACTTTGTATTAGAAGTCAAGGTACAACAGCTCACTCAGAGGGGCCTTCTTTTCACAGCGAGTGATAAACATCTGGAAGAAGCGGTGGAAGACGCTACCATAAATCAATTCAAGAATGCGCTGGACAGGGCCTGGGCCAGAGAAACATTCCTGTACGATTTTGAGGCTGCATACCAGTAGAGCTGAGAGCCAGAAGCTCTGTATAGGCTACCACAAGCCTCATCAAAGAAGGGGATAATAATAATAATAATAATAATAATAATTAGTTTAACCATAAACATGTAAAATTACAAAAGAAATTAATATAAAACTCCTGGAAGAGCGGAATGAACTTGGCCAGTAAACCAACTCCATCTATTGAGAGGTACTGTCATTTCACAATGCAGGGCCGTGTTCAGCGTACGCCTCGGAGAAATTCCAGACATCACGCTAGTCTGAACGACTTTAGCAATCGGGTGCCTCGAAAATGGCAGCCGCCATAGGGTGCACCCATTTGTAATTGAAAGAACAGCTCTGATTGGCTGAAACCCATGGCCATTTTGGAGGCATTTTTGCCTCCTACTTGAAGCTCCCAATAGCCGATGTTTACTTTTTGTGCTGACAAACCTTCTTGAAAACTACGACGTCTCAGAGTCAACTCCGAGGCACACCCTGAATGCAAATTGGCCAAAAAGACGTCAAGGAGCAGTCACAGAGTCGACTCTGAGACGTACCCTGAACGCGGCCCTGCTATATCTGAACATGTTACTGCTGATTGCTGATTGGAAGTTTTATTGTGTCACACTCATTGATTAAGTAAGGGGAATTTCAGTCGCATACAATTGGTCGTCCTCATTCCACTGCCCTGTCCTAGTAATGCCGAACACCAGGCTTGGCCGTGAAAACTATAAATCTTTACATCATTGGGTTGACACAGTTTGGTTTCGAATTACATGATCTACCAAAATGGCTCAACTCAATAGGCCATCCCGTCTAATTGATTTTTTTTTTTTACTATACCGGAGAAAATCTGTTATGTGAGAAGTTCTTTTTTCATGTCCATAGCAGAATGATGACAACAGCTCTACATGTTCAGACAGAGTAATAACTCGTGCATAATCCATTGTCTTTGTGGCTTAGTAAGTGACCGGTGTTCATTATGTAAATACCATTACATTTATCATGTATCCATCTAGCTGTGAAGTGCCGCCTACCATTCAACTTCATGATATTGTATGAATAAATGTCTGGGAACAATATTTCAAGACTTGTGTTAATGCTTGCACAAAATAGACAGCCAATATCATGTTGGAGATCTACAGTTCTCGTCCGATCACAGAGTTAACCCGTAGGGCGTAATCGATTAATCAACTCTGGTCACCCGAGCCACTTTTTGGCGCATGCGCACATTCTACAGACTCGGGTCGAATAATCAAATCCACTTCTCCACACTCGGTGTAAAAAATGGTGGCTTAATCCAAAACTTGTTTTTATTATTTAATAACCAATATAGCTACAGCAAAATAGGATTTAAAGTATTTTATGATTACATAGTTTAGTTATATTTCCGTTTCATTAATCTGTGTTATTACCAACAAAACATGTGGGACTGGTACCAGTAGCTATTCCATCCTGCAGGACAGTACCAGCATAAATGTGACGTCATCGTTCCTAGCAAACCCCAGTCAAGAGGTGGGTTACTGAGGTCGGGTTGTTTTGCACACGGCACTTGTTTTTGACAACTCCACTCGCGCTGTTCGAATTGAAATTCTAGCAACTCGGGTGACCCGAATCGCCCGGGTTGTGTGAATCAATTATGTCCTTAGAGAATAGGAGTGCCCGGGTGAGCCCATGGGTTTCGGGAGCACCTGAATGTGCCCGCAATCCGGTAGCACTTATTTTTGGTATGATCTACAAATTTTCAGACCGGGCGCAGTAGCTGGATCGGTAGAGTGCGAGAGATCGGGAGTTGGGTTCTCGGTCGAGTCAAACCAATGCTTCCTAGCCAAGCGCTCTGCATTAATAGTATAGGGCAAGGACTGGTTAGCTCAGTGCCCGGATAATGTGACAGTGGGATATCGGGTCATGGTGCCAGTGGACTGATTTCCCAGTGGGGCAGCACTATAAAGTCGCCATGAGTGCACAGTCACAAGTCGGTACCCGTCCTGATATAACCTTAGATGTTGCCAGGACATCATCATCATCATCATGCTGTGAGTCGCAATGCGACAAAGACTGCCTTCATTACTTGACTGCCGCTCTCCATTTAGCTCTCTGCTGTGAGAGTGATGTCCATGATTCGGTCTTAATGTCTCTCAGCTTCAGGTTTCTCCAGGACATAAAACTCCAACAAATTGCAGGAAAACATTTCTAGAAATGCAATTCAACTACAGGTGCTCCCAGGCTGTAAGCGCGTAGAACTTTGGTGTTTGGGCGCTCCCGACTCCAATGGGTTAAGCAACACTTAAGCTGTATCAGTACTTTTTTCATTTTTTTCGTAAATATTTTATTCGTCTGAATAAATATTTTGTCAGTGCCGAGGCACTGATCTTCCAGCCGTTGAAGCGATCACATTTGGTTTGTACATGATGATGGGGAAGTGGAATGTGCTGCATTGTGTGCAGCACAGCCCATTCTGAACATTAAAAGTGGGGGAGCTTATATAGTGGAAGGTATTTGCGTCAAGACATGGATCTTGGATCGGTGACCGCCTGGGAATACAAGGTGCTGT
This sequence comes from Branchipolynoe longqiensis, assembly GCA_030323885.1. Taxonomy (NCBI): domain Eukaryota; kingdom Metazoa; phylum Annelida; class Polychaeta; order Phyllodocida; family Polynoidae; genus Branchipolynoe; species Branchipolynoe longqiensis. The sequence continues at coordinate 6,291,316 of CM059186.1, read as the reverse complement.
AGAGATTCCCACACAGGCTTACAAGTTATAACCTACCAAATCAGTAGTGGATAAATAATAGTTGAGCCTTGTCAGTACTTGGATGGGTGACCACCTGGGAATACAAGATGCTGACATCCTGATACAGGCTTATCAAATCAGTTAATTATATAAGACAGAGTATGGCCGTTTAAGCATCTATTTTTCCCCGGCTAACCATAAAATGTCAATCTCCATGCATAGCTTTTACAGGATCAAATATTTGGCAGGAATAAGTGTGGTGTGTTTTAAAAATATTTTATTACATTCATTAAGTAGGAGAAATTTCAATCACCCACAATTGGCCTTCCTCATTCCACTGCTCCTTGCCCTATCCTAGTGATGCCTAGGAATATACTCTAAAGGCCTGGTCACATACACGTTAGTGGACGTAGTTGACCGTAGTGGAGGCTAACATAGTTGAACGTACCAGCATCCATACATCTCTGCTATGTTCAACTATGTTAGCTTCAACGTGGGTCAAACGTGGTGTAAGTATGTTAAACTATGTTGAAATATGTTAAGGAACTGCAGGTTTTGGTACGGATAAATATGTTATGGTACGGATAAATATGTTACGGTATGTTAAACTAGGTTAGCCTCCACTATGTTCACCTACATCCACTAACAGCTAGAGGATGCTAGAGTACGTTAGCATCACGGATGCAAATTCAGCCCCTGACGTAGCACTCTTTTGAACATGTCCAAAGATTAAATTTTAGTTTTTAATAAATCAGATTAATGAAATGGAAATGTAACTAAAATATGCAATCAAAAATTACTTTAAATCCTATTTTGCTGTAGTTATATCGGTTATTTTAAAAAAAGAACAAGTTTTGGATTAAGCCACCGTTTTTTCCACCCCGAGCGTGGAGAAGCGTGTTTCGTTTATTCAACCCGAGTCTGTAGGATGTGCGCATGCGCCAAAAAGTAGCTCGGGTGACCCGAGTTGATTAATCGAATACGCCTAGGGTAAACTGTTCCACTCATTGATAGCAGTCCCCCTCACCCCCACCCCATCCCAGACCCCCACACGAGTGCACGTCTTGGCTCACCGGAAATAAACCTAACTCTTTTCGTGCTTGCGAGAACTCAGTGAACCAGACTAAAGCTTTTATTATTATATATTGTTTTATTCATGTTGCCACACAGGTTGAGCACAAAAGATAATACGCCAGTTCGTAATTTCAATAGCGCATGCGCTGAAAACGACGTCCAAAGCAAAACAAATGCACATGACTGATTACAGTTACACGCCCAACACAAAACTTCTGTATTTCTATTATTTTCAATTGAATTGAATGATTTGACATAAATATATATCCCTGCGTGTAACATAATGAAGTAATGAATATATTTAGTACATAGCTGTCCACAATTAAGGGTGAACGTTTTATCTAGCATGGTCCATGCATATTTCTATAACTACATTGTTTTGGTTGAAAACTTTGAAATTGAGTGATAATTGCAGAAAACTCCTGCACCTCTACCCGACAAAGGCCAGGGAACAAGGCTATACCTCCACTGACATTTGATGCACTAATAGTAGTTTCTTATTCAGATATAATCACACATTTATATTCATTTGGCACATATTAAAGTACTTGAAGCATATTTGAAATTTAGCATACCTCCGCCTATGTTTAAAAAATACACACTATCAGTAATCAAAGAATGGGAGAATGACCATGTAACTGTAGGCTCAATAGAGGACAGTGGTGACCTGGGCCGCGTTCAGGGTATGCCTCTGAGGACGTCTCGGGGGAAATCATTGACATCATGCTAGTCTGAACGGTAAAATCAGTCTGTCGCCTCGAAAATGGCCACCCCCATAGCAGCCATTATGCAATGGAAAAGAAGTGCTCTGATTGGCTAAAACCACTGAATACAGCGGCCATTTTCGAGGCGCTTTTTGTCTCCTACCCGAAAAGGGAGACGTCTCGGAGACGGACCCTGAACGGAAATAAGCCAAAAAGCATCGCGGAGACCTCTCGGAGACGGACCATGAACGCGGCCCCATTTCTCCTTTCATCGCTGACGACCTTTCTCTCAGCTTCAAGCTACGATTCCATGTATGTGAATGTGTATGAGGCATGTGGCATGCCATGTACGGTCTTTCTTGTTCCAAATTTGTGACGGAAAGTCCTGTTTGCTCTCTGGCAAATAGAGCAGCATTTGCATTCGCACCAATTGATCTATGGAGCGATCCACTTGCCGCATTCGCATTTGCATCCGGACATATGGAAGAACCACTGTGCATTTACAATTACATATACATGCTTTTTCCACTTTTTGTCACATTCGCATACCGTGTATATGGAATCTTAGCTTATGTCCTTCCTGAGGGACCAGCGGAACGTGGAACGCCCGATCCGGAAGTGACGTATTAGGCCGCCAGGTGGCGCCTCAGCGCTTAGTGTCGTCTGCCGGTGTCATCTCCGCCCCTGACGTGATGGCCTCCGAGGTGGTGAGGATGGGGGCGGAGTGGCTGGACAGGATGGGGGGGATGATGGGGTAGATGTGCGGTTGGGGCGAGCCACGGAGGTTGATGGGCGTGGGCGGGGGCGAGTTGGCACTGGCCACCGCCGCCACAGGGTCATGAGCCAATGACCGCCTCTTTACGTCAGCCTCATCTGACAATGAGCAGCAATGAGAAAAGAATGAGGAGTAATGAGGAACAATGAGATACAATTAGTAGTAACGAGAAACAAGGAGTAATGAGGAACAATATGGAGTAATGAGGAACAATGAGCAGTAATGATGAACAATGAACAGAAATGAGTAACAATGAGCAGTAATGATGAACAGAAATGAGAAACAATGAGCAGCATGATGGGGGAAATGAGTAATGAGAAAACAATGAGCAGCAATGATGAGCACTGAGGAGTAATGAGAAACAATGAGTAGTAATGAGAAACAAGGAGGAGTGATGAGAAACAATGAGTAGCAATGAGGAACAATGAGCAGTAATGAGAAAACAATGGGTAGCAATGAGAACAATGGGCAGTAATGAGAAAACAATGGGTAGCAATGAGAAAACAATGGGCAGTAATGAGAAAACAATGGGTAACAATGAGAAAACAATGGGCAGTAATGAGAAAACAATGGGTAGTAATGAGAAAAAAATGAATAGCAATGAGAAAACAATGAATAGCAATGAGAAACAATGAACAGCAATGAGAAACAATGAGAATACAAGGAGCAATGAGACAACAATGAGCAGTAATGAGAAAACACAGGAGCAATGAGAAAACAAGGAACAGGAATGAGAAAACAATGAGCAGTAATGAGAAACCAAAGAGGAGCATTGAGAAAACAATGAGTAATAAGAAACAATACAAAAAAACTATGAGAAACAATGAGCAGTGATGAGAAAATAATGAGCAGCAATAAGAAACAATGAACAGCAATGAAAAACAATGAGCAGCAATGAGAGATGATGAGAACACAATGAGCAATAAGGAGAAACAATGAGAAACCTTTTGTTTGTTTGGTGAACGACCCCCCAGCACAAAAAGTAAACATCGGCTAGTGGGGGTCAATGAGAAACCAATGAGCAGTGATGAGAAAGAATGAGAGAAAAAGGAGGAGTAATGAGACAACAATGAGGAGTAATGAGAACACAAGGTTTGTTTGTTTGTTGTGACAGTGCGCACTCATGGCGACTTTATAGTGCTGCCCCACTGGAAGACCAGGCCACCAGCACCATGACCTGATATCCCACTCAGTCACATTATCCTGACACTGAGCTAACCAGTCATTGACCTATCCTAATAATGCCGAGCGCCAGGCTAGGAAGCGACAAGTAGAAATCTTTTAGTCATTGCTTTGATTCGACCAGAGTTCGAACCCACAACCCAACGATCTACCAACACGGAAGACGGACGCTCTAACTCATTCGGCCATCCCGTCTGGTACGAGAAAACAAGGAGGAGCAATGAGAAAACAAAGAAGAGTAATGAGAATCAATGAGAAAACAATGAGAAACAATGAGCAGTAATGAAACCCATATCCCATTCAGTCACATTATCTTGATATCGAGTTAACCAGTCCTTGCCCTATCCTAGTAATGCCAAGGGCCAAGCTAGCTAGCGACATGCATCAATTATCCATCTATCCCGTCCAATAAATTTATCATTTGTCATAATTCATTGATTAAGCATGGCAAATTTCAATCACACAGAATTAGTATTTCTCATTGCACAGCGCCTCACCCTATTGTGGTAATGCCAAACACCCAAGCTTAGTCACGACAAGTATACATTTTGTTTAAGTCATTGCTTGGACTCGGCTGGAGTTTTTGGTTGTTTTTTTAAAAGTTGCATAGTCCGATGAAAACATCAAATTTTCAAAACCAAAACACTTATCTAGATTTGATCCTACATATTCAACTTAGATACTGGTGCACTTATTAAGCATTTGTTGCTGCATAGAAGGGCATAATAAGTCAATTAATAGAACCCGTTTCTTCTGAAGACTATGGTGTCAGAGTTTTGGCGTGCTTAGCTAAATTATTTTGGAATGTTTTGACGTCAAACATATCCAAACTTAGCCATTTAAAATTAAAGTTACTTCAAACTAAAGTAAATTAGATTATAATGATTAGTATAATATATTTATCTCAGAAAATAGCAAAAACCCAAAAGCATCGGACTATGCAACTTCAAGTGGGCGGTTAGTTCATTCAGCCATTTAACAAATATAAAAAGAACGCATCCTAACCTGACGGTCGGTGGGTAGCCACCTTCTCTATGAACTCCCCTAGCACGGTCACCTCGTCCCTGAGCTTCTCGCTGATCGTGCCCACGATGTCCTTCCGGCTCGCTGTGCTCGTTATCAGCAAACTTAGCAGCTCGACGAGCACCCGGTCCTTCGTGGCAAACTTCTCCTGGATCAGTTCATCCTCCTTCCAGTCCACCGTCAGCATGGCTGGAATCATCGTCAGTTCTTTTAATATATATTTCTTGTTGATTAAGCAGTGGAAATTTCAAACGCGGACAAACAGTTCTTCCTCATTCCACCGCTCCTTGTAATGCCGAACGCCAGGCTAGGTAACGACAAGTTTAAATTTGTAAAGTAATTTTATTTGTTGACTCGGCCAGGATTTGAATCCCACAACCTACTAAAACAGGAGGCGGACCCTCAACTCATTTGGCCATCTTATGCATTTTTGCTTTCACTTACCGCGGAGTTCTGAAATCTGCTCCTTCAGAGTTGACCCAAGTTTCACGTTCCGAATGATCTCAATGCGCATGTTGGCAATGTCCTTCTCAAGTTTCGAATTGGACTGAAAGAACATAGCAAATCAGAAGTCACCACAACCGCATGAGGTCATAGTTCTAACCAGTGTGGATACATACATCCACTGGTATTCTGGCAAGTATTTTATTCTTCTGACTTGTTTTTTTCTTTTTGTACCGAGGGGGCTTGTCTCCAAACAGTGTACCACGTGTGTTGTTGTATACAATATCCATAGAAAAATGCTTTTTACTTTTTTATAAATATATATATAAAGTTGGGCTACGGAAAGGAGAGAGACAAGGAGGTGATGGGTAGGACACTTTATTTGCGTCATGGCTAAGCATAATACAGGCTTACCGGTAAATATTTTTGAAAGCAGGACACAGACTGACTGCCCGGGACGCGCAATGGCTGGAAACGCCCAGTGGGGGCGCTGGCGTCGACAAGGACCGGGGAAAATCCGGGCAAGTCAGCGATTGGACAATAATCAGTAGAGAATAATCGTAATAATAATATCGATAATCATGACACGAGCTCCGCCCCTTTTATATACGCATAATAGATTATACTTTCTATACATATATATATATATATATATATGTTTGTTTTGTTGTTGCTTTACGTCCTAGCAACATCTAAGGTCATATCAGGACGGGTACCGATTTGTAACAGTTTGGGGATATCAGCTTTAATTTATTTAATAAATATAGTCATGATTTTCTATTTTCAAGGATTTTCAAGGATCCTTAGACGAATTCCATGGCTTTCCAGAGCTTGGAATCCTGAATTATAACATTCCAGGTTTTCAAGGACTCATACGAACTCTGGTAGCATAAAACTGCATAGTCCGATAAAAGCATCAAATTTCCAAAAGCAAAACACTTATCTGGACTTGAACCTACATATCAGACTTAGATACTGGTGCACTTATTAAGTACTTGTTTCTACCTTCAAGGGCATACTAAGTTAATTTAATAGAACCTGATACTGCTGAAGCCTATAGGGTCAGAGTATTGACAAGAACGCCAAAATTAATCAAGCACTTCAAATATCTCCTCAGTTACTCATCTTAAATCAAACAAAGAAAATACAGTACCTGAAACCCGAAAATATTAACCACAAACCTAAGCTTCAAAGGTGTGACTAAAGCCCCCCAAAAACAAAAACAAAACTAACATAGTATCAAAGACCCTATAATACTAAGACGGCTCACTCAGCCTGTACTGTGTAATCAAAATGATCAAACCCACCACTTGGTGCGCTGGCTGTTCTCTTGGTTAAACAGTTGCTATATTATAGGTATAAATATATATATGAATGTGAAAGATGTGTAATGATGGTGATGATGATGATGATGCTGATGATGATGTGTATTTGTTCATAGCAATTTCATATTGATATGTATCTCATGTATGATATAATTGTATGTGTTTACATGTGAAACACCAACCAGCAGCCGGGCTGATCAAACCCACCGCAAGGTGGCACTGCGAAATTTACATTACCATGGGAGAGATAGGGAGTGAGCCGTCTTAGTATTTTAGGGTCTTTGATAGTATATAGCTAGATTAAAACACTAATTGCACGGGTAGAAGGTACAACAAATGTTAACTATGTACAAAAATATAATCGAAGCCCAAAATATTGATTTTACACCAAACAAGTCTACAGAAATTATTGATAAAGGAAATCAAACCATATGGATTATGACCACTAATGCATAGCGGCGGAAACAAGTGCATGCACTTAACCACTATGAGCAGAATAAACAAACGATCACTAAACAAAAACGTAATCAAAGTTATTGTAGACTAAAGTAAGGTGGATTATAACGATCAACATAATACATTTATCTCAGAAAATGATAGAAGTTCAAAACTATCAGACTATGCAACTTTAGGTTGAATGCTGTTACTTACTGTGAAAGTACGTCTGAACACTTTGACTTCTGGATACTGAATCGTTTATTCATGGCCTAGGGCTCGCTTGACCCGCCGGCTAAACTTTCCATGACGTCATCTCATTAGCATATTCCTTTGTCTCAAACTCTGCATCTCGTTAACATATATTAGCCACACACCTGTACGTCTATTATGCATATATCACACTTACCGTGCTGAAATTGTCATTCTCTTCAATGATCGTCTTGAGCTTGCAGCCTAATGCGTAGATATCAGTCTCAAGGTCAAGTACTTCCATTGAATGCTTCTGTAACTGCTTTATGACCAGTAGTTGAAATCGTTGGTTCTCTTCCTCGTACTCAGGCTGTGTGTACGAGCAGGTACAGACAAACATAATTAATTCTCCATTCATTAATTACGTATTTATTAATGATGCATTCAGTAATCACGCATTCAGCAATTGTCGCCCGATTGTTAGTCATTCCGTAATTAGGCATTCTTCACATAAGCATTTTTATTAATTGGGCACTAATTAACTAGAAAGAAATCCTCCAATTAGGCATTCATCAATTAGACATTCATCAAACAGTTATCCATCAATTAAGCATTCATCAAGTAGGCATTCATCTATTAGGCATTCATCAATTAGGCATTCATCAATTAGGCATTCATCAATTAGACATTCATCAAACAGTTATCCATCAATTAAGCATCGTCAATTGTACATTAATCAATTAGGCATTAATCAATTAGGCATTAATCAATTGGGCATTAATCAATTAGGCATTCATCAAACAGTTATCCATCAATTAAGCATCGTCAATTAGGCATTCATCAATTATGCATTAATCAATTATGCATTCGTCAATTAAGCATTCATCAATTAGGCATTCATCAATTAGGCATTCATCAATTAGACATTCATCAATTAGGCATTCATCACTTAGACATTCATTAAATAGGCATCCATCAATTAGACATTTATCAATTAGGCATTCACCAAATAGCCATTCGTTAATTAGGCATTCATTAATAACGCATCAGTAGTTAGACACTTATTAATCAGGCATGGAGAAATGGAATAGTGTAATTAACGATGGACCCAGTAGGATAACATAAGAACCCAAATATCACAATGATAACGCTGAAATAGTAATGGTTGGGCTTCTCTGAAGTATGTACGATACCACATTTAAGCGCACTTACCAATTGTTTGTTTAGGCTTTACGTCCTACCAACATCTAAGGTCACATCAGGAAGGGTACTGACGTGTGACAGTGCGTACTCGTGGTGACATTATAGTGCTCTCCCACTAGGATACCAGGCTGCCGGCACCATGACTTGAATCCCCACTCAGTCGCATTATCCTGACACTGAGCTAACCAGTCATTGCCTTATCCTAGTAATGCTGAGCGCCAGGCTGGGTAGCGACAAATATCAATTTTGTAAGTCATTGATTTGATTTGGCTGGGATTTGAACTCCCGACCTACCGCACGGGAACTATGCGCTCTTACCGATTCGGCCAATGCGTCCACTTTCGCACTTACCAATGATTTTAGCAGCTTCTCCAACTGCATCTTGTTCCGCTGGATCAGGTCCTCCAGGGCAATCTTTTTATTCTTTTGTGCTGAAAATGTTTTAAAGTGACAAGCTATCATCATCTTACACTTGGTAGGACAAATAATATATATATATAACTGCGTACATATAAGAGAAGACAAAGATAGTGGTTGAGTAGTTTTAATCTCTGGCAAGGATTATAGGCACTTGCCGAAAAATAAAAGAAAAAGAAGAAAAGATCCTCCGGTGCGACTGACACTTGTCGACACCCGATGGAGGGGAGGTGGGCGCAGGTGGTGCCACCGGTCAAGTGCGGAGTCTTATGGAGAATAACAATGGTATCAAGTAATATAATAATATAATATATAATGGAAACAATTCCCTTCATATTTTTATACTCGCATAATACGTTATACATCACATATATATATATATATATTCGTCTAACTATACTATATATATAGATATACGAATCTTACCTGGGTACAGATGATGGATAACTGGTGTTTTCCCAAGGTACTAGCCTCAGATAGTCTTGGGTCAGGGAGAAGGAAGCACATCCGGGTCCAGGAATCTTTTACATACTTTTTAGGATAACAAATTATTTAACTTTATATGGATACTTATTCTGTTTTCGATTTGGTTCCAGCGAAACATGATAGTCGTGGTAGGGTAGGGTGGGTGGGCAGTGACCCATGACTATCATGGTAAATGGGGCCAAAGTGTGACATGAGGGTCAAAAATGAATATTGTGTATTTTCCCAATTTTTTCACTGAGTAGCCAACTCTTGTCCATATATATCCTGGTGATGCGCGAAAAGGAAGAAGGGAAGGCGGGGGTGGGAGAAAGGCGTTTTTATTAACGCCTCAAACAGAGGATACAGAGGAACAGGCATACAGGCAAGGAACAAGGAAGGAGCTCATGAGGAGCAAGAACAGGCTCGTAAGGAGCAATACAGTGAGGGGCTCATGAGGAGCAGAGATAAATACAGGAGGGGCTCATGAGGAGCAAAGTCAGAGTTCTGGTAGAGGGGGGGCCGAGGAGCCCTCCGCCGCAGATGGAGGAGGGTAGGAGGGAAAGTTGGGTGGGTGGGTGGAGGAGAAGAAGGCAGAGATCTGGAAGGCGGCAGGAGGGCGAGTGCCTGAGGAAGGCCGGCGGGCGGCCTTATAAGGGAAGGGGGCGCGGGCGACAGCAGGTGAGTTGTGAAAGCTGCCGGCCCGGTGGAGGGCGAGTGAGGGTGAGCAGCGGGCGTCGGGTGAGGCGCGAATGCTGCGCGACACGGGGGCGGGGGAGGAGGCGGCGCGCGGCGGGGTCTGGTGAGGTGTGAGCGCAGCACGACAGCCCGGGGCGGGGGGAGGGTCTCTTCCTCTCCTCGCATCAAGCGTAATGCTTCGCATTACGACCGATGCGCGAAAAGGAAGAAGGGAAGGCGGGGGTGGGAGAAAGGCGTTTTATTAACGCCTCAAACAGAGGATACAGAGGAACAGGTATACAGGCAAGGAACAAGGAAGGGGCTCATGAGGAGCAGAGAAACAGGCTCGTGAGGAGCAATACAGTGAGGGGCTCATGAGGAGCAGAGATAAATACAGGAGGGGCTCATGAGGAGCAAAGTCAGAGTTCTGGTAGAGGGGGGGCCGAGGAGCCCTCCGCCAAAAAGTAAGGAGAGGGCTCGAGGCGCGCCCGAGGCGGGGGCGCGGGCGCCCGAGGCGGGGGCCCGGGGAGGCAGGCCTGGTCGAGGGAAGGTCCGGGGCCTAGGTGGAGGGGGAGCGGGCGGCCAAAAAAGGGAGGCCCGCTCCTGATGCCTGGGGGGGAGGAGGTCCGGCGAGGGTCGAGCAGGGGGGCAGCGAACTCCTCAGGGCTGGGCGGGGTGGGGGTCGGGGTCGGGTCGGGCGGGTTCATGAAGGCGGTGTCGTGAGCGCCGGTGGCTGGGCTGTCCGGGGAGGGTCCCTCGTGAGGCTGGGCCGTGTCCGAGGTGTGAGGTGCGAGGTGGTGGACCCCGGCTTCGTCTGGGCGGCGCTTCGATTGGTGGTCGCTGGGAGGTTGTCGGTGGAAGTTGCGGGGCTGTCGGCAGTGGTGAGGGTGAGGCGCCGGGAGGGGCCCCCCCCGGGCCGGCCGGGGGGGGGCCGGCGGATCAAAAATCCGCCGAGGCGGCCGGGGTCTGGCGCTCACGGGCTTGCTTGGTGAGGCATTCGGCCTCGCAGTGCCTGGTTAGTATGCGCCGCACATTGGCGCAGTAGGCGCAGATGTGCCGGCGCCTGTCTCCCACCTCGCCATGGGCCTCCCCGATGTGGGCCCGATCGCACGAGGCGGGATCGCGGTTCCAGGCGGGGCAGGGGGCCCCGTGAGTGTGCCTATCGTAGGCGGTGCGGGTGTCGGCTTGGGGCCGGGGCAGGTATGTGCCTCGGGCCCATTCGCCTCGGGGCGAGTCCTCGCCTCGGGAGACTGGTGTTGCCGGAGGGGTGGGCGTGGTGATGGAGTCCATCCTGAGGGTGTTGAGGGCCACAGGGTCATGCCATCCGTGGGGGAGCCTCCTGTCCGCTATCCAGGTGAAGATGGCCTCGGAGTAGCGGCGGACGGTAGGCCACGGATGCACGAGGATATCCCTCATCACGGTGAGGTGGTGGTGGCGTAGGCCCTGGAGGGAGTGCTCGGGGAAGGCTGGATGACCAGCGAGGGTGAGGAGGGCGAGGTCATATTCATCGCGGGTGGCCTCCCCTCTCTTGACCGGCTTCCGCTCAGGGCCCCTCTCGATGAGGTCCGAGGGGAAAATGTATCCCGAGGGGATGCCTTGGCGCCTGCCGGCGCGCTGCGCCTCGGCGGAAGCGAGGATGTCTCGGACGGCGTCGGCCGCGGATGCTGGGGTGTAGTCCTCGGCGACGTCCTGGAGGTAGGCCGGGGGAGGCGCGGGGCCGCCTCGGGCGGCGAGGCGGTTGTACTGCTGGTAGTGGGGGTGGGCCGCCCCGGGCAGGGTCGCTTGAGGTGGCGGCGGGGGCCGGGCCCCGGCGGCAGTCTGCGCCCGAGGAGCTGGGGCGGGCGGCGTGCTGTATCCTGCCTGCGTCTGCTCCGGCGCTCCTCGGGCTCCCGCCGACTCGAAGGCGTCCATGCGCGTAGTGAGGCGCTGCAGGGCCTGGAGAATGATGGCTGTGTCGGTGCCCGAGGTGCCGAGGGGGAGGCCAAGGCCGCGGGTGTTGAGGCGTCGCCGGGGGAGCCCGAGGCGGGCCCCGGCGTGGCCCGGGCGGTGAGCCTGGTGCTCTTGCGGCCTCTTCCCTTTCCGCGTCCGGGCATGGTGCAGGAGCATGAGGCGGGGCAGCGGTCTGAGGAGGAGTGCAGGTCCGAGAAGAAGGAGAAGAAGGCAGAGATCTGGAAGGCGGCAGGAGGGCGAGTGCCTGAGGGAGGCCGGCGGGCGGCCTTGTAAGGGAAGGGGGGGGCGCGGGCGACAGCAGGTGAGTTGTGAAAGCTGCCGGCCCGGGGGAGGGCGAGTGAGGGTGAGCAGCGGGCGTCGGGTGAGGCGCGAATGCTGCGCGACACGGGGGCGGGGGAGGAGGCGGCGCGCGGCGGGGTCTGGTGAGGGTGTGAGCGCAGCCGACAGCCCGGGGCGGGGGAGGGTTCTCTTCCTCTCCCGCATCAAGCCGTAATGCTTCGCATTACGACCCAATGTAAGGAAAAGATAGTTGAGGTTACCATTACGTCAGAAAAAACAAGAACTAATGAGTAGCCCGCCCCAAGTGTGGACTTATTAAATCACCAAGTGTGGCTTATTAATCAAATCAATAATTTAATCAAATTTATTCCATTAAACAATTAATTTATACATTGTGTCCCCTAATATAGAAGTGCACTGTAAAGAAATCTAGCATAGGAAGATTATATTTTGGCCGCATTTTGAGTTGTGGAAGTAAACAGCAAAGAAGAGAGACGCCAAAAATAATATGGAATTTCAACTTTTTTTTATGAAGCTTTGTAGAAAAATTATATTACTAGCCATGGTACTAGAAAATAGCCTTACAAATGCAACAATAGCAAGTGGTTTTTTTACTGAAGCTCTGGTACTCCCAGGATAACATATTTCCTAATTTCAACAAACTTGGACAAGCAGGGGACATGACCAGTTACTTCCAGACCCGTTTAATCACACTGAATATTAGATATAAAAGAAAAATTCAAAATGAATATTTATTTCAAGTAGGATCTTCTTTATTATTTCATTGACAACCAGTAATATTCTATACAATAATAAAGTCTAGTGGTTGTAGAAAACCAAATTCTCCATGTAACAAATTCATGCCTTTAAAACACAATATTTTTGGAATGACTATGTCACATTAGGCTTTAATTTTTTCATATCTATGTCTCCAAAGTGTAAGAAAACCAGTTCTATAAAGAAAATACCTCCTCGTACTCTTTCCAATAATTGTTTTTTGAACCATTACATACTGAAAGGAACATTGGCCCCATTTACCATGTAACGACCCATATATATATATAAATATATATGTGATGTATAGCGGATTAAGCGAGTATAAAGGCATGGAAGGAAATTATTGTTATTATATATATTTTTTTATTCTCTACTATGCCTCCTTGACTCCACCCATGCGAATGGTAGCGGCGCCACCGGGCTTCCTCGTCACTAACATAAGCGCCACATTGTCATTCGCACCGGAGGAGATTATATATTATATATTTATGAATATATAAATATCCAACTATGCATAGATATCCATCCATATATAGGTATTTATCTAAAATATATATATATTATATAAATATATATATAGTATAGTATACATAGATTGGGCTAGGGAGAGGTAACCACGCCCGTTACCAGCAATCTTAACCTCCTTATTGAGGATAAAAATGACTTTACAAACAAGGATACTATACTTTTACCGAAAAGGTACACCAACGAATAGATGTGGCAGTGTGTGTGGGCGGGGAGGCCCTAGCCCACATCTATCCGAGGCTTATACCTCGGTAAAACAACAGTATGCCATCATCTGTAACCAAGGTACTATATCGGCTCGTATAACTAACTATTTTACCTCGGTATACCGCCTCAGGCTAGGGAGACCTTTACATAATTCATTTTATCTTAATATCATTCTTTCTATTATTATCACATTCTAAAAATTTTTGTTCTCACCCTATTCTGTTAGTTGGCGAGAAGACGCTTTGCAAACGCCGGTAAGCTTTTCTTAGTCTTTTATTAAAATGTTTTGCAACGACATAGCCGTCTTCCAGCCTGCATGCGTCTAGTATTCTTTTCACAGAAATCCAGCACCCGTCCTTGGAGACCATGGCTCCTCTAGTTGAGTGGGAAGAGTCTTTACTCGTATCCACTCCAGCCAATTTCAAACCGAAAATGTCCATCTGGCAAGGTGACTCGTGAAAACCTGCCTTATGGAGGCTTTAAAAAGCTCACTATAGTTGTTTGTGATGCACTTAAATCCTTTGTCTTGTATAAATAAGCCCTTATGGCCGACACAACACATAATTTCCGATCATTCGGAAAACAGTCTAAGTGAACCGTTGATAAAGGGCACCTAACGTGTTCGATTTAGGCAATTTTTTCTAAATCAAACGTAGCTTGTTGTTTTGCTTGTCTATTTCTAAATCCATTAAGGATAAAGCAACAATCGTCTGTCCTCTGTGTCCGGGTTACTAACAAAACACAGGACCGCGACCTTAACACCTAACTGTTTTATATCTAACCACGAGTTTGTGAGGCCAAGCTCTGAAACAACTTAAATACTATAGAACATCACCCAAAACCGACTATACTTTGGTTTTGGAGGATTCCTTGATAAATTGAACGAAGTAAATAACAAATAACATAAATGTTTTTTCCAACTGTTTCGCCATCAATTTCTAGGTAATATAATTGATAACCACACCTCGCCGCATTAATCGAACCAAAGGAAAGTCCATCATCCTCTAGATAACGAAGAAACCCGAGCTACTTGTGAAATCTTTTTGATTTTGTTGGTTAACTTTCATTAACGAAACAATGTATACCCCATTTCTTTAAATAGGTTGTATACATTTTGACAGTTCTGCCTCCAGGCATCCGATACCTATCCTATCCTCAGTAATTCTGTCCCAATCCAAATTGCTGTAGCTGCTTCCTTAGAAAAGGAATGCCAAAAGGGGGCGTCGTTGACACGTCGCCGTGAACCACTAAGCGGTCCGAGGTGCGTCAGATTCCCGAGTTTTCTTGGGAATCGTATTCGATCTTTTGCCAGTTGTGAAACGCTGGCAGCCCAAGTTTGCGTGTCCCCATCGGGCACCACCAGTAATCGGCATGTGTCCCTTCCAAGCCGATTTTTTCTCACTACCCCGGCTGATAATGCTAAATGGTGGGAAAATATAAAAATAATTATTTTCCCAATAATAGCAAACGCATCAACTTTCCAAGCTTCCGGTTCAGGATGCCAAGAAACATAAACAGGGTAACTTGTTATTATTTCGTGATGCTAATAAGTCAACTTCAGGTGTCCCCATTTTTTCACAAACCGAAGGTTAAACAAATGTGTAGAGAGAGACCACTCCAAATGGTCATGGAAAATTTCAACTTTTATAATCTGCAAGTGTATTTTGGTGACCCTGGAATATGCGCTAACCGTCAGCCAGACTTTTTGACCTGTGCCCATGTTTCCAAATCAGGTTTAGATAACCTGAAATTGCAAGACTTTGATTTGTTCCACCCATGTTACAAAAATGCCATGGCAGTAGTATAATCAGTTAGTATTTCTCCTGTGATTTATTTATCTTACTAAACAACGTAAGCCCAGATAAATAGCACACACGCAATTCTAGTTGCAATAAATATAGTCTGATTTTTCATCATCAAATCTAGCCATCTTACCATCCTGTTGTGACCCCATCTCGATGAGCTCCCCAACCTTCTAACGAACCTCATAGTAATTACTGTATAAGGTTTCCGCCAAGCGGATTGGATTTGGTGAACTTGCTATATGTGCATCCACCACCAATATCATGTAACCCTTCTTGCGAAATAAACATCTTTCGCTCAAAATTGCCCTTAGTTCGTGTTAACGCTAAATTTTTATCTATTTCTAGCGACTTAATTATGGGCCTTCCCATATAACACAGCAGGTGCATATGAGGTCAATATGCAAAAAAAACAGCAACCTGTCTAATTTTGGCTTTGATAACTTAAGAAGCTGAGTCGCTGTAGTCATAAACTTAATTAGTTTTTTGTTTCTGTTATCGACACTGTAAGGGAACTGTGTATCCGAAAAACCCTAAACATTTGAGTTGTTTTTAGGTTTGGTTTAAACACTGACTTTTGTAGATGTACAAAAAACCCCAATAAGTGAGTACTGCACATAAATCCAAACCGCAAATCACCCAACCAATTTGTGTTTGATGCTATAATAACAAAGAATCATCTATGTATGGAAACATATGTACCCTTCCTCACCATTACCCGAGAAAACAGGTTTAAGCAATTAGTAAATAAACGTGGCGCACAAGCTAAGCCATTCGGCATGCAAGGTAAACTCATTAGAGTTGGTTATCAAAATAAATCGAAGAATTTTTCGGTATTGTTCCATTATGGGAAGGCGTAAACATCATCCTGTAAATCAACACTAGCCATCCTCGCATCTGGTGTAATCATATCTCGTGCCGTATCTAGAGAGAACTTTTTAAAATGTCGATATTCCACCCTTTTATAAGTAAAAGGATTGTTAAATCAGGATCATTTCGAACCTCACCAATTAGGCTTCGGGTCTCGAGAAAAATGTTTGAAATAAACTTCCTGAACAGTGTGTCACTTTTTGTAAAATTCCTTTCTCAAGATTTATGTTACCTGTTTAGTTAAGTGCGTCTCGTTCAACAGGTTGAATGTTATATGGAAAAGGTATTATACTTTGTAACAGGAATTTGTGTAAAGGGAATGTGAACACCCCTAACTATTTCTTTCTATAATTTCTTGTACATAGTAAATTTTTGTGCCACTCTCAGAAATATGATTACTAATATTACCAGCCACCGTTGCTTACAGTTTGTGTGTTTTTCACAGAGCTGCAGGGACTTGTAAGTTTGTGTTGTTTGGACCTCTACTTGGACCCGCCCTGGGAAAAGGTCTCGACGAGTTGAACCCTCGCCTATTGGCCGTGCGGGGTTTGTCGGTCCAGCCTGGGCGAGCGCCCCGGCCCCGAAACCCTTGACCGAAGTTTGAACACGGTCTGTTCCTCTGGTGAACCGTCGTGGACCTAAAATCCCTCGTGACTTTTTGAAACAGGAGCTTCCTGTTTCTTCTTCTTGCCATCTCATGTTTTTGCCACTCTTGGCTGCAGTCTCTACCTCTTATAGAGTAATGTCGTGACCGCCAAACATCTTGGAGTATCTAAAGGATTCCCTTTAATCGGCTTCTGAGCAAGATAAACGTATAACTCCTTCCCCCATTATCGGTAACCTCTTAGAGCTCGAGCCACTTCTTTGCAGCATCTGTGCAAAACTGACTTTAAGACATTTTAAATATCTATCGAAACGACAGGTAATAACCTGCCGCCTGCTAGCACGCAATGCCTTTGACCATTGTTTAGCCAAAGACGAGAACTTAAATTTACACTCTGCATCCTATTAGCCACAGGAACAATAGCGGTTAGGTAGCCAACACCTGCCTTATGCACTGTTGCAACACATCCTCAAACTTCTTACGGTCATCCGTCATATTGACAGCCCGAACCATTCTTTAATGATGGAAGTTGGGAACACCTTTAAGCTGTTAACTCATCTCCTAACGTGGAGATAACCTCCCCGGTTTTGAACGTGCGAAACTGACATTTCACGGTCTCGCGCATAAGCGTAGTGGGTTTTTAAACCCTAAGCCTTTGGCTTTCTCCACCTTCTTAGCCACTTTAGGCCAATGTCCCGGCAAAGACCCCTTTTCATATATGGTGGTCTGAGTCTGATTCCGTAGAAGTAGACCAGTGGACGACTCATAAGAAGATCTTTCCTCTTCCTCTTCTTCTTTTTGGACTTAGTCTTCCCGCTTTTTTGCGAAAACCATCTCTGCCCGCTCCTTGGGTGAATTCATCACCCGAAAAATCACCTGTTTCTTCTTCTTCCTCCGTTTAGGAGAAGGAGGAGGAGGAGCCTTAAGTTCCACCGTCACGAGTCAGTGTCCAAGAAAAACTCAAACGACATCCTCTTGGACACTCGGCCTACGCCGCTTCCGAGACACAGGCGATTTGGCAGTCAAGATGTGGCTATCCAATTCTTGCAAAGCGAGCCTCCCAATCTGGAGGCGCAGCACATCAGGCACTGCGTCCTCAGTTCCGGTCGGAGAGGATATGCGCCCCGGGGCTGTGTCGCGGCCCCTGCCACAACCACAGGTGAGGAGTAGTCGTATCTCCCCTCGTCCACCTCCACCGGAGACACGCCCCACGGCAGCTGCTGCAACCGCGATACTCCGCTTCGAGGCCATCGGGAGCTGAAACAACATTTTTGGTCAGTCCCGGTATATATAATGTCATCAATATGGTTTCAAACTCATTGGACATCTATTGGTGTTAAGAACGTGTTTATACCGTTAAACACAGGCGTAATAAGCTAAATTTGTGCGTGGGTTGTGGGTCAAGCCCAAACCTTACGCGGGGTCGGGAACAGGTATCGGCCCGCCCATCCCTCTGTTTCCGCACACTTCTCCACCTGTGACTACTACGTCAACAAGTTGGAGAAATGCTACGAAAACTCGGAGAAAACGCCTGAAAAAGGTTTTTGTCTAGGGGAGTCTATAAAAGAAACCCTGGGAGCATCTCAACATTTACTCTCTAATAGAATAACAGAGAATTTCCACATAGATAGGGCCGAAACCCACATCTCTACCCATAGTCCACAAGGTGACCCCGGGTGTTGACCCATAACCGCTAATGACCGGTTTGTTCCTTCGAGAAACCCACTCGAGTTGTTCTATCCTTGGTTGTTTATAACCAAAATAACCGTCCAAATTGGAGACCATACGAAAGTCAAAACATTCCATATATATGCTCTAATGCATCATAAATTAATGCTAACACAGTTTTTTATTATACTTACTGCGTATTTGCTGGATGTAGACAATTTTTCCGGAGCAACCCAACGACACATTATCCATCGTGGAGTTGTATATGCTAATTGGGTGGACACGCGTGCTTACCTCTCCCTAGCCTGAGGCTAGCCTGAGGCTGTTTACCGAGGTAAAATATATATATATCCATCCTGGGGATCATGAAAATGAGAAATATTGTACCTAGAGGAGGATTAAAATCCACACTTCATGCCATTCCACGGCTAGTGTGCTAACCATTACAGTACCTAGGCTCCCTGATGCAATCACCCTATTCATGCCCACCTGTCTATGTGACTCGTTGCATGAAGGGTCAGTGTAGACTACTACACTCGTTCCCCGGGAATTGTTAGTCCTTTAAAAAAATTCAGATTAATTAAATGGAAATATAACTAAACTACGCAATCAAAAAATACTTTAAATCCTATTTTGCTGTAGTTATATCGGTTATTAAAAAAAAGGTTTGGGATTAAGCCACCATTTTTTACACCCGAGCGTGTTGGAGAGTGTTCGATTATGCAACCCGAGGATGTAGAGTCTGCGCAGGCACCAAAAAGTGGCTCGGGTGGCCAGAGTTGATTCATCGAATACACACTAAAGTCATGCCCTTATCCACAAAACATTACTTGATGAGTCACTAACATGCCTTACCAACAACGTCCTTGATGACGTCACTAAAGTCATGCCTTTATCTACAATACTTTCCTTGATGAGTCACTAAGATACTTCAACCACAATGTCCTTGATGACGTCACTAAAGTTCATGCCCTTATCTACAATACATTACTTGATGAGTCATTAAGATGCCTTACGACAATGTCCTTGATGACGTCACTACAGTGCATGCCCTTATCTAGAATACATTACTTGATGAGTCACTAAGATGCCTTACAACAATGTCCTTAATGACGTCACTACAGTTCATGCCCTTATCTAGAATACATTACTTGATGAGTCACTAAGATGCCTTACAACAATGTCCTTAATGACGTCACTACAGTTCATGCCCTTATCTAGAATACATTACTTTACGAGTCACTAAGATGCCTTAAGACAATGTCCTTGATGACGTCACTACAGTTCATGCCCTTATCTAGAATACATTACTTGGCGAGTCACTAAGATGCCTTATGACAATGTCCTTGATGATGTCACTACAGTTCATCCCCTTATCTAGAATACATTACCTGACGAGTCACTAAGATGCCTTACGACAATGTCCTTGATGACGTCACTAAAGTTTGTGCCCTTATCTACAATACATTACTTGATGAGTCACTAAGATGCCTTACGACAATGTCCTTGATGATGTCACTAAAGTTCATGCCTTTATCTAAAATATGTTACTTGACGAGTCACTAAGATGCCTTACCGATAAAGTCTGTCTTGATCTGAGCATATGCCTCTTCATGCTCCTCGAATTCCTCCTCCAGTTTGACAAACTCAGGTTCCTTCTCCTTAAAATCTTTGTTTATATCTTCATATTTTGCGTTCATTTCTCCAATGCTCTCCTAAATAGTCAAATCAAAACTGGATTAATTAAAATTAAATCAATTCGACGGTGCATAAGGGGAGGTGCTGCATCCTGGTGAGCTGGATACTGAACTACATAGAAACTGTTCAGAAGGTCACATAAATACATAGATATATGGATCATTCTCAGAAACTGTGTGCCACATTACACTGTTAACGATTTTTGTTGTTGTTGTTGTGCATTAGTTGATTAAGCAGGGAAATTTTAATCGTGGACAATTGTTCTTCCTGATTCCACTGCCCCTTGCGTTATCCTAGTAATGCAGAGCGCCAGGCTAGGTAGCAACAAGTATCAATTTTAAGTCATTGGTTTGACTCGGTCAGGGTTCGAACCCACGAGTTTGAATCCCACAACCTACCAGAACGACAGGCGGACGCTCAACTTATTGTTTTGCCTCCGTTTTGGAGGGTAGTAGGTCAAATAGTTATTGTTGACTCTGTGCATTAAGTATGTTAGCCATACTACATGTATTTAATCTATACTACAAAATGTATCCAAAATAGGCTTATAAGTTATATGATTTTGTGCTGAAGTGGAAATATGAAAATTTGCATTTCGACACCATATACCCAAACATTTTTTTCAACTTTTTTTCTTGTAATCAATAAAATCTTGTTTGAATTTGTTGTGTTAAAATGGTGTTATGGATGTTCGTTAAAATGATGTTATGGATGGATGTAACACGGTTAATTTGAACAGTTTTCTCAATTTTCATGAGATCAAAATTAAAAAGTGGAAAAAATATGTCAACTCATATAAACCTTCATATGAATATGGATATGGATTCTGCTATTATTTTGAATGTTTTCTGCTATTATTTGGAATGTTTTCACTTTTGGTTTCCATGTCACAAAAGTGGTACACAGTTTCTGAGAATTACCCAAATACATGAGGCTGATCATAATAACCTATTTTACTTTGAACTAGAGAGGTAACTTTAAGTCGAAACAGTTAACTTTCGGATATATCCTAAGTGAAAACATACCAAAATTATATTGGTGTGCACATCGAAATGCTAGGTCTAGGCTTTGTATACCGGTTTTCGTTTGCTTGTTTGTTGTCGTTTTACGTCCTAGCAACATCTAATGTTATAGCAGGGCCGGTACTGACTTGTCACAGTGCACACTCATGGCGCCTTTATAATGCTGCCCCACTGGGAATCAGGCAGCCAGCACCATGACCCAATATCCCACTCAGTCGCATTATCATGACACTGAGCTAACCAGTCCTTGTCCTATCCTATTAATGCTGAGTGCCAGGCTAGGAAGCAACAAGTATCAATTTTAAAGTCATTGGCTTGACTCGACCGGGAACCAAACTCCCGACCTTCCCCACGCGAAGCCCGCGCTCTACCGATTAGGCCACCGCACCCCGTTACCCGTTTTCAAGCACAACACCAAACTGCAATAGATGTTTAATGAGTGCAACAGTATCTAGGTTGGATACATAGGACCAGACGGATGAGTTCAGCATGAGTTGAGCACCCACCTCCTATGTTGCTATGTCATGGTATTTGAACCCCTGGGTTCGAACTCTGATCGAGTCAACCTAATGTATACTTCGTCACGACCTAGCCCAGCATTCGGCATTACTAGGATAGGGCAAGGAACAGTGGAATGTGGAAGACCAATTGTCTGTGATTGAAATTTCTCCCACTTAATCAATTCATCATCATCATGCTGTCAGTCACGATGCGACAAAGACTGCTTTCATTACTTGACTGCACTGTACATTTCATGAAAGCTGCCTGCAAAGTGTTGAAGTGCTGCTGGCTTTTGCAAGTTACCAGTGGCACTCTCTCGGGGAGCAAATAGAGGTTTCACACCGGCAAGAACACGTCCAGACAGGCGCAAAACTATTTGTCCCTGCAGTGGCTGGTCGGGGGATGTTGGGAGTTCCATACACCAACTGCCCTTAAGCCTGCCACATGGTTTTCTGTTTAGGGTTTGCTCCCTTAGCCTTCAGTTCTGTCAAGAACCTGTACCACAAGCCAGTGGTTTACAACTCTGCAGGGCAGGGGCGTCAAACTCCCTGAGGTATTGCAATACCTGCAATACTTCAACTAATCTACCCCAAAAATAATAAATAAATAAATAAATGTGGATAAGTGTTTGGTTCGGAAAATTCGATACTTTGAGCAACTATACAGCTTTAAATAGTTGGGCGGGTACGTACCTTCATTTGGACAAGCTGTAGTTCATATTCTGATGCAGTCTTCACATAGTCTGCCTTTGAGTCAATCATATCTAACTTGAACTTTGAGCTTCTTGCTTCCAGATCTGTGAGTCTCGCCTTCAGAAATAATTCCTGTTCAGGTAGAATTTGTAGCAAGGTGGCATTTATTAACTGATTTCAATTCAATAAGTTATATTTCATTTTATTTTTTAATTATGGTTTAATTACCTGTCCATAACATATAACATGTTATTTACATTTATTTGTATACGTACCTACAATGGTGGCTACACAGATTCCAGGATACACCCAGCTAAAGCCAGCAGATTCAAATTCATTACTGCACATGACAAAACTGAACAGAGCATCCTCACCACATGTGGTGGGCCCTGATGGTGGAGTCTCTGACTTTGCCTGAGCATACAGCTCAAACACTCTAATCTAATCTAATCTAAACAGAGCATCCTCACCACATGTGGTGGGCCCTGACGGTTGGAGTCTCTGACTTTGCCTGAGCATACAGCACAAACACTCTTAATCTAATCTAATCTAAACAGAGCATCCTCACCACATGTAGTGGGCCCTGACGGTTGGAGTCTCTGACTTTGCCTGAGCATACAGCTCAAACACTCTAATCTAATCTAATCTAAACAGAGCATCCTCACCACATGTAGTGGGCCCTGATGGTGGAGTCTCTGACTTTGCCTCAGCATACAGCTCAAACACTCTAATCTAATCTAATCTAAATAGAGACACGTCCCATTATTTCAACTGCACGTCTTGCATGGCACTTAATGGTCATTACTTGTTTAGTATGGTGTCTCCTATTGGTTTGTGATGTTCTATGGCTTACTTACTGGTTTTTTTTTGTGGTTTATTTTGGTCAAACAGTTTATTCATCAAAACATACATTTTGTTCAGCACCAAGGCATTGGTCTTCCAGCCTTTCATATTACATTGTAAATAGGTAGAGCACCGGGTATTTAGGTAAGGCATATTAGTAGATTATGAAGGAGGTAAATTAGTGGGTTATCCATAACAAGTTCAGTAGTATGGGCTAATGTAGCAGTCACACTACGACGACAAGCAGCGGCGACAGCCCTGCGACACCCACTCCCGGTTGTCGCGCAGGTGTCGCGCAGGTGCCGCCGCGACACCTCCGCGACACCTCCAGTTTCTCCACTCTTTCTCGACTGTCGCCGGGTTGTCGTGGGGATTTTGGACATGTTGAAAAACTTCTACGACAGCCGAGGTTGCGGCACTGTCGCGGCACTGTCGTCTTGTCATTAAGCTGTAGTTGCTTCTCTCTCCATGTATGTGTCTCTGTGTGTCTCTGTGTCTGTGTATATGTGTGTCTATGTGTGTGTCTGTGTATATGTGTGTGTGTGTCTGTGTCTGTGTGTGTATGTGTGTGTCTGTGTCTATGTGTGTGTCTGTGTCTGTGTGTCTGTGTGTATGTATATGTGTGTCTGTGTCTGTGTATGTCTGTGTCTCTGTGTCTATGTGTGTGTCTGTGTCTGTGTGTGTATATGTGTGTCTATGTGTGTGTATGTGTGTGTGTCTGTGTCTATGTGTGTGTCTGTGTCTATGTGTGTGTATGTGTGTGTGTATATGTGTGTCTATGTGTGTGTGTCTGTGTGTGTGTGTCTGTGTCTGTGTGTGTGTCTGTATCTATGTGTGTGTATGTGTGTCTATGTGTGTGTCTGTGTGTGTGTCTGTGTCTCTGTGTGTGCCTCACTCTCACTCTCTGTCTGACTCTGACTCTCAGTCTGACTCTGACTCTCAGTCTGATTCTCACTCTCAGTCTGACTCTGACTCTGACTCTCAGTCTGACTCTGACTCTCAGTCTGACTCTGACTCTCAGTCTGACTCTGAATCTCAGTCTGACTCTCACTCTCAGTCTGACTCTCACTCTCAGAGTGAGAGTGAGTCAGACTGAGAGTGAGAGTCAGACTGAGAGTCAGAGTCAGACTGAGAGTCAGAGTCAGACTGAGAGTGAGAGTCAGACTGAGAGTGAGAGTCAGACTGAGAGTGAGGCACACACAGAGACACAGACACACACACAGACACAGACAGACACAGAGACACATACACAGACACACATAGACACAGACACACACATAGACACACACATGGACACACATAGACACAGACACACACATAGACACACAGACACACACATAGAGACACACACATAGACACACACACTCAGACACAGACACACAGACACTGTCGTCCCGCTGTCGTCCCGTCTGTTGTCCCGATGTCATCCGGATGTCGTCCGATTGTCGTCCAACTTAGCCCGAATTTGCATAGGTCGTCGGGATTTCACAAAATCCCAGCCGCCGGGCTGTCGTCCCTATCTTGTCGTCGTAGTGTGACTGCTACATAAGATGGTGGGTCGCTGCTATTACGCTTATGGTCTATGTGATATCCCTGGTAATTCCGTCATATTTACCTTCTCGAGGAGCAATTCCTTTTGCTTCTTTGCAAGCTGGATGCGCATGTTGTTGTCCGATAACAAGTCGCCGGTTTCCTTCTTCACAGCAACTGTCTCTTTATCTATAAGTTCCTGGCTCTCCTCCAACTCCGCCCTACATGAGTGAACACAGCAGCGCCATTAAAGGGGAGGGGCATGGTCCGATGGTTTTGAGTTTCTCTCATTTTATTGAGATAAAGATAATATGAATAAGCAATGCTTAGGACCGACCCCCCATATTGGTGATTAATATCTGTCTGACTTATTAAAAGAATCCATGTTCCCCTTGGTGTTTACACAGATTTGATATAAATTGGTCCCATTGCCTTCTCCCATGTTTTACAGCACTCAAGACCGAACAGGGAACCAACTTGATTACTATTTGTGTCACGCTGGTCACCAGTAGACACAATCTATAAGCACTGATTTGCCCAGAACTAGTTTCAGCAGTACTGAAACTTATACCCAGCGGGTAACTGGTTCTGGTTTCTGTTATTTTCCCTCTCTATAGATATTGTTTATGTACATACACGTGTTAGTCATTAGCCTCCCCCTGGGTGGGTTGTGGGGGGGGGGGGGTCGGTATTAAACTGATTGTTGTAAAATCTACTTTACTTTAGTTTGAAGTAACTTTTATTTGAAATGGCTAACCTTTGAGATATTTGAAGTGACAACTAATCTACTTAAAAACTATTTTATTCAAGACACAATCAAGGTTGAATGCGTCTGCCGTGTGGATGTGACTATTGGGGTAGACACCAGAAGCCAGCGGTATAATATCTTCAAGGAGAGGACTAAACTTGAGGTCAGGATCGAAACACTGATTTTTCTTTCGAGTGACGGATCCATGGAATAGGCCTATTCTTCCAGACGAAGTTGTTAGAGCATCGATGGTAGAAGCATTTGAGAGAAGGCCGGATAGACATTGGAGAGGACACCGACAAATATATGACTTCAGGGCTCCACCCACCCCTATAAGCCTACGTGTGCAAAACAACAGTTCATTTTTCCATAACGAGCTAGCATTAAGTGCCCAATAGGGCCTAGATCAGCTAGAAGAGGAGCTGTAAGTTAATCTGTAAGTTAATCTGTAAATACATGCTAGCCACAGAGGGCACACACAGCATGCGGACAATGTGTGTGTGGTGCACTGGGGGAGCAGTGGGCACTGCTGCCGGCGCACAGGGGTGGATGGGTTGGTTACTATGGTTACTTCTTAGATCAGGACACAAATGACCAGAGTCAGCTCTCTGTAGTTGGGGTGTCACAGGGTGCAGGAGTTGGTGAACACTCATACAGGAAGTGGTATTTTATCTAACGTAAAATATTTTCTCGGACAATTTCACTGCAATCTGTATTAGAAACAGACATGGGAAGAACATTACAGCACTTGGTTATCAGGAACCATGTACTTATGGTTATAGATTCAAAGTGCATTTAAAGTGTTTGGGCTATAGGAGTGCATGCGTTCACGTTACTTCCGGTTGACGCGGTGAAAACAAACAGATGACAGCAGTGCTTTTTGTTTTATTCACATTCGCAATAACGCCGAATTTCACTTATGGAGTAAGTTATGCTGCTAAATAAGATTATTTCAACAGAATTATTGTTGCTGTGAATAGATTTGTGCTTTTTGTTTTATTTACATTCGCATGCATGTATTGCAATACCTCAGGGAGTTTGACGCCCCTGCCCTGCAGAGTTGTAAACCACTGCCTTGTGGTACAGGTTCCTGACAGAACCGAGGCTAAGGGAGCAAACCCTAAATAGAAAACCATGTCACTGTGGCAGCATCAAGGGCGGTTGATGTATGGAACTCCCAACATCTCCGGACCAGCCATTGCAGGGACAAATAGTTTTGCGCCTGTCTCGACATGTTCTAGCCGGTGTGAGACCTCTATTTGCTCCCCGAGAGAGTGCCGCTGGTAACTTGCAAAAGCCAGCAGCACTTCAACACTTTTGCAGGCAGCTTTCATGAAATGGCCATTAAGACCGACTAATGGACATAACTCTCACAGCAGAGAGCTAAATGGAGAGTGATAGTCAAGTAATGAAAGCAGTCTTTGTCGCATCGCGACGGACAGCATGATGATGATGACATTCGCAATAACGCCGCCAATGTGGCAGCGGCCTTAATATCGCTTGGATGTTGGGTTTAATTTGACCGGATTTCACTTATTGAGTAAGTTATACTCCTAAATAACATTATTTCAACCCCCGAGTGAATAATCATGGTTCTAAATAACAGAATTAGATCATAGCAGTGAATAGATTTGTGCTTTTTGTTTTATTTACATTCGCTTCAATGCTGTGACTGCCATTGTTTTCACCGCCTCGAATAGTTGCTAGGGCACGATGCGCTAAGTACTCAGATGTCTGCATCCTCCTATGGTGAATGATATCACTGAGAGGCAAACACTCGCTACTTCCGGCCATGTAAACACATTGGTCACAGCTTCAGTCACTCCACACTGACCAGCAGACCTAATCTCATACCTTCTGCACGACATGCTGCACATTTAGGCGCAAACCAATTACGGTGCCATCTCATCTCAGTATATTACAATGGTTAATGTCAATCGTCAAAGCAGTCGGAAAACGGCATGCAATATTCTCATATATAGATTTACATGTAAATATGTATATATATATAGATATAGATAGATATCTAGATATAACTATTAATCTATATCTATATATTTATAGATATATATCTAGAGATTTACCTGCTAATATATATACACATATCTAAATATCTCTAGCCTATATAGATAGATGCATATATAAATATATATGCTATCTAACTATGTGTAGATGTATATTTATATATACATACATATATATAGGAGGCTTAACTGTCTAATCTTATGAAGCACTCAGAAACCCGCATGCAATATTCTCATATATAGATTTACATGCATATATATATATATATATATTTATATATATATATATATATAGATATAGATAAATACCTATATATGGATGGATATCTATGCATAGTTGGATATTTATATATTCATAAATATATAATAATAAAATTTGATTTAAAAAGTATATATATATATATATAGGAAGCTTAACTGTCTAATCTTTTGAAGAGCTCAGAAACATGTATGCAATATTTTCATATGTAAATTTACATGCAAATATACATAGATATCTAGATATACATTTATATGTAGATATGCATAGATTGACAAATATATATTGATAAATATCTGGATATATACAGCTGTGAAAAAAACTTTTGAGCGAGTGGAGTGTCAATCCCCGTTCAGGAGGTGAGCGGTGCATGCCGGGACCCCCCCCTCCCACGTGGGGGGGGGGGGCACTCCAAAACTTATTACACGCAATAACGGTCTTATCACTATACATATATATATAAGGCTCAACTGTCTAATATTATCGAGTCCTCTGATCCTGTCTCTGTTATGGGGAATAAACAAAAATTAATTACCAACATATTATGTAATAGGTTGCCAGGGGGGGGGGGAAGAAATGCATCCTCTTTTGAAAAATGCTAATTTGTCTTCAATGTTGTTTTTCTAAGAAATTAAGTTATTCCATCTATCACCTTTTTAAAACCAAATTGGAAATATGTTATGTCGTGGCTTTATGGTACAGCACACTCTGTTAGAGAGAGAGAGTGTTATATTAAATTTACCTTATTAATACTATCATTACTACTATTGTAGAAGTATGCCTTGACCTCTCAGGCAAGGAGCCACATATACAGGTTACAGGTTGCATAAGGTAGAGTATATAGTGTAATGGTTAGTCACATTATCCTGATACTATGTACACTTACATACATGTATGCCTACTTACTATGTATACATACATACTATGCCTGCCTACCTACTATGTATGCTTACATACTAGTACTATGTGTGCCTACATACTATTTATGCCTACCTACTATGTATGCTTACCTACTATGTATGTCTACATAGGAGATATGCATACATACTAGGTGTTCCAGCATATGTGTAATATCAGGTTGCTTAATAATAACACACAACAGCGCCAACTTAACAGTAATTAATGCATACATAGCTTTTCGTTCCTTTGATAATAAAGCGGTTGCTTCTTCTAGTTGCTTGCTAAGGGTGTGCATTGTTGACCTACAAGAAAAGAGGAAGCATCAAATAAAATATCATATGACAGAATCAAAATCAGACCCATAGAAGAGAATCTATGATCATTGTAATGCCTTGAATCGAAAAATGAATAGGCGCACTGAATATGTGAAATGTATAAGTAATGGTGTAATTAAACATGTTGGCTGCAGGCTAACATGGATAATTTGCACACGAGGCACGTGTTCTATTTTTAGTCTTCTTCGTCAATCGCATACCCCTACACCGTCACTTCACCACTGGCTGCTCTACACACCACTTCGATCACCCACCCACCCACCCACTTTACAAGGGTTTGAGCGCTGTACTGCTGTCATCTCGTTGTGACCTCATTTCTACATCTCACGAGTTGCTCATAACTGCTGAACTGATAGAACTGCTCAGGGCGCCTGGGTCACCGTACCTGGCCCTCATCACGACTGCCGCTGATACGTCAGCCAAGATTAATTCTATTAATTTTATTAAATAAATAAATAACATTAAACGTTCTCATTATCTTCTCGTCCTGTTTGTATGCTTGTGTGTACGAGTGTGTGAATTATGAGTACTGACACATTATACACATATGTGACTGTGAGCTTTTTAAATCCACAGTGTCTACTGACACAACATTGATTCTGCGCTTTTGCATTCTGTAAAAGTGATGGTTGAATAAAAACCAAACAATCCTCACCGTGAATATGGCCTATGCTGCCGACACGGCGTAAAGAAACCACCAATCAATCAATCAACCATTGTACAATCCCTGCACACTGGAGAAATATGTTATATATTTATAGCTTTCAAGCTCTAAGGTTTGTATTATATGGGTGTGATATTCTGCAATAAAAGGTATTGAATTGAATTTCGCTGTTCATATAGGTCAAAGCTCAGACCTGACCTTTGAACTGGTATTCTAAAGGGATTAATACTATTAATTGTTTACGGTCTATTATTTAAAACGCTCACTCGTGTTGCACTATCGCCAAATCGATCGCTTCTTCCAAGGCCGTATTTTCTAGAGACAGCTCCCCAATTCTGCCTGCTTTTGTAGCCTGTTCCGTTTTAAGTGCCTGTAGTCTAAAAACAAAAAGTACATGACAATGGTTATTTGATGATGCACAGAAATAAACACCAAACTAAAGGCACAGGTTCACCAGACGGGGATGGCCGAATGAGTTGAGCGTCCGCCTCCCATTTTGATATGTTGTGGGATTTGAATCCCCGGGTTTGATAGACTGGCCGAGTCAAACCGATGACTTAAAAATGTATACTTGTCGCTACCTAGCCTGATGCTTGGCATTACTACGATAGGGCAGGGAGCAGTGGAATGAGGAAGACCAATTGTCCACGACTGAAATGTTCTCGTTTTAATCAATTAATGTGCAAAAAAAACCACCAATACTAACTACTTACATATACATATATTTCTGTGTGTATATATATTTTTACGCATAGATATTGTGTATACATTTTTTTATATATACGCATATACGAACATAATAGACACAGATAGATAGAGACATGTTAGACTTCTTTGATTATATATGGGCATATATGCCTATGGCTTTATTTGCAGCTATTTCAAGTGAAAGCATGCTATTAAATTGTCATAATATTGGTTAAATTATATTATTACCATGTGGTAGTTGGGTTCATAATGGACTTCTGCATATGCTTGTGTAAATATATACATACATACACATTTATATATATATATGTCATGTATACAGTATTACGCGAGTATAAAGATACAAAGGGAATTATTATTATAATGTCATACTTCGAATGACCCAACACTTCGGCCCGCATCGCCTCCACCAGATGTTGATCAGTGTCAGTCGCACCAGAGTTTATAGAGAGTATAATTTATTATACGTATATAAAAGGGGCGGAGCTCTCACATGATTATCTATGATATTATTATTATTATTCTTCTCTATTATTATCCAATCGCTGACTTGCCCGCATTTGCCCCGGTCCTGGCCTACCCCAGCGCCACCACCGGGGGGTTCTTGGCACTACTTGCCCGGGCAGTCAGTCTCTCTCCTGCCTTTGGCGGCTCCTTGGCCTATATTTTGCTGCCCCTGACTCAAATAAAGTCTCCTACCCATCACCTCCTCTTGTCTCTCTCCTTGCCGTAGCCCAACTTTATATATATATATAAAAGAATAATTCCCAAAAGTTGGTCATTCTAGATAACAGATTCACCCTGTACTTGTAGTACACGGGTGAACGACAACGTAGTCTAAATACTGGCGAAAATAGCTTTAGTATGGAACAGGAAGTAAAATGCCTGGCTCCAGTATCAAATGGGTACTTATATCGGCACAGAGTTGGTGAAATGGGAGAGAATGCAAAACGACAATATAGTGGTGATAGAACACCGTCGATTTCACCTTTAAATTCTATTAAACTATATGTTTTATTATATTTTCAACTCAAAGGTAGTGGGGAAATATGAAGATATATATAAAGAATCAGTGTTGCTTCTTAGATTGTGATTTTAGGCTCTCATTTCATTTCCCCACTTTTTCTACAGCTTTTATATTGGGTTGGTATTCACCCGTGACCTGCAAGTACGGGGTGAATCCTTTATCTAAAGTCATTCTAGCAAACTGATACCAGCTCACAATTGAGTCCACTCCATATGTATTGTGATAGGCTGCGTGTGGCCAGTTCCCCCTGGTCTGTCTTCTTGAACACAGCGCAAAGGACAACGACAAAAAGAAACGCATGCTTCTGCATTTATTGCTGTATCCTCACCAATAGATAAAAGATTCACCCTGTACTTATAGTACAGGGGTGAACCCTAACGTAGTCTAAATACAGGCGAAATTAGCTTTAGTATGGAACAGGAAGTAGAAACTCTGGCTCCAGGATCAAATGGCTACACATATCGGCACAGAGTTGGTGAAATGGGCGAGAATGCAAAAAGACAAGATGGCAGTGATAAAACGCCATCGGTTTTATTTTTTAAATTCCTTAAACTACATGTTTTATGATATATTTCAAATCAAAAGTAGCGGGTAAATATGAAGATCTATGTGAAGAATATATTTTGCTTCTTAAATTAAGAATTTACCAGCTCAATTAATTTCTCCGCCATGTCAAAATTCTTTGCCCGTTTTTCTAATATGTTGGCTTTCACCCCAGTACTGGATGTACAGGGGGAATCCTTTATCTACCTCACCCACTGCGGCACCACAGAACCAAGTGACCCGCCTCCTGACCAGCCTGACCGGACCCACTTCCGACTACAGTACAACCCCGTTAAACCAAGCTCGGTTAAACCAAACGATCAGTCAATCCAATCTTTTGTCAGCGGCTCGTCAAAACACTACCATTTATCATATAAAAAAGTTGGTTACACCAAATTCGGTTAAGGCAAATTATTAGTTAATCCAAACAAAATTGTCGGGCCCTAGGCCACATCCGGTAGACTTATAACCAAACTTCCATGTGTTTATAAGGTCATCTGAGACTTTTTTATATGATAAATGGTAGTATTTTGCCGGGCCGCCGAAAAAAGTTTGGATTAACCAATCGCTTGGTTCAACCAAAGCTCGATTAAATCAATGATTGGTTAATCCAAACAAATTTCTAGGGTCCCTTCAAGTTTGGTTTAACGGGGTTATAATGTGGTCTGCCACGACATGTCACAGTAGAACTGCAACAGTGGGCGGCATAGTCTCTGCCGCCAATGTGTGGTGATGAGGCTCATGTCAGGACTACTAAACTATTATAATTGCATATTTATTATTAGAACAGCATGCATTAAACGGAATGACCATTGCACTGACCTCGTATTGACCTCTCGGTTCCTCTCTTCATCAGCCTTCTTAAGTTTCAGTTTCTCTGCAAGTTCTACAGAACAGGAGGAAGCTCGGTTTATACACAAGTTAACATAAGCAGAAGCACTCCCAGCAAACTAAACTAACAGAATAAAAACCACTAACTATTCGCGTGAATATGGCCCTTGCCGCCCACACGGCGTTAAACCGTCAGCAATTAACCAGTCAAATAAACAGCTGTGAAATCAAATATACATGTACACACATTTGTATCACACCGTTACAACAACTACTATGGTTGCCCACATATTTAGTTAAGGCTGCATTGTGTGATGGAAACATCACGTTTTCAAAACCAAAACAATTATCTAGATTTGATTCTACATGTCTAACTTAGACCCTATAATACTAAGACGGCTCACTCAACCTGTATTGTGTAATCAAAATGATCAAACCCACCACTTGGTGCGCTGGCTGTTCTCTTGGTTAAACAGGTGCTATATTATATGTATAAATGTATATATGAATGTGAAAGATGTGTGATGATGGCGATGCTGATGATGCTGATGATATGTATTTGTTCATAGCAATTTCATATTGATGTATATTCATACTTACCTATCTCATGTATAATATAATTGTATGTGGTTACATGTGAAACACCAACCAGCAGCTGGGCTGATCAAACCCACCACAAGGTGGCACTGTGAAATTTACATTACCATGGGAGAGATAGGGAGTGAGCCGTCTTAGTATTATATGGTCTTTGATATGGGTGCACTTATTAAACATTTGTCACCACACAGAAGGGAATCCTGAGGCAATTTAAATTAACCTGTTACTGCAGAAGCCTATAATCACAGTTTTGATGTGCTTGACAAAATTAATTTGGCATTTCTGCACTTCAAATATATCAAAAGTTAGCCATTTAAATAAGAGTTACTTCAGACTACTGTAGGTAGATTATAACAATGAACCTAACATATATATTTGAGATAATGACTAACTCAAAAGCATCGGACTATGCAGCTTTAAGTTAAAAGTATATATAATTGGAGTAAACAATATATTCAGCAAAATATACACCTTTTCAGTGCTAACGCAGTGGTCTTCCACCCATAGACATTACATTGCAGGTAGATATCACTGAGGATACAAAAATAGGGTAGATAATCTTTCAACAGACATAAATAATTCATCTTCTAATAGGGAGAAGATATCTTATTGTGCATAACCAGCTGCAAACTGCCATGAACAGAGTTCACGCACTTGAATGAAGTCACATTTTGTTTGTTCATTTGTTGTTGTTTTACGTCCTAGCAACATCTAAGGACGGGTACCGACTTGTGACAGTGCGCACTCATGGCGACTTTATAGTGCTGTCCCACTGGGAAACCAGGCCACCGGCACCATGACCTGGTATCCCACTCAGTCACATTATCCTGACACTGAGCACACCAGTCCTTGCCCTGTCCTAATAATGCCGAGCGCCTGGCTAGGAAGCAACAAGTATCAATTTTTAAGTCATTGGTTTGACTCAACCGGGGAATGAAGTCACAATTCAAGCGTTTGTCAATCACTTTTCAGGTCAACTTTACTCAAATTCCAGGACCTTACCGAGCTAAAACTGAGAAGCTTTCTTTCCAATATGACGACGCTATCGATTGGAACTTGTGGCCATGTGATTATCGCATTATGAGATTTATTTTTAAAGAACACTTTAGGCGTTCATATTTTATTTAACAAAATTATCATTTCCAAGGGTTTTACAGACCGCAAGATGATTTTCAAAGGTATTCAAGCACTTGAATACATTACTTTCTTTTCTAGGGTTTTCCACGGATTTTCCAGTTACGTACGAACCCTGCATGAACTTGAAACTGCATCGTAAATTAAATATTTACCGCTGGCAACTTTTTTGTACTCCTGGGAGACCTCCGTCTTCCGTTCTTGCTCCGTGATGAGTTTGGCGTTTAGCTGATGTCAACAAAGGAAATGGAATTGAAAAGCTAACCTTATTTAGCTCAATAGATTGCAATAAACAAAAGGATGCCTTTAAAGGCCAGACTTTCAGTGGCACCGCAAACCACTCGGCTGGCAATTAGGCCAAATAAAATTGTAAAAATTGGTGATCGTCCCATTGAAATAAAAATCAGGGTCGGGCGGACGGTTTTTATTTTTATTTTTGATGTAGACATAATACGTAACCAGATGCGATGGCCGAATGAGTTGAGCATCCGCCTCCCGTTCTGGTAGGTCATGCGATTCAAACTCCTGGGTTCAAACCCTGGTCGAGTCAAACCAATGACTTAAAGATTGATATTTAAGTTGAATTGCTGCTAACCCGAAGTTTTTTTAACAGTTAAACAAATAAATCTATAAATCAAAAGATCAAAAAAATCAGGGGCGGACGATTTTTCAGGCACGGGTGAGTACGATCATAATTTTTTTTTTTTTTTTTGGTCTTAGTGGCCTTTCCTTATTTCAGGAAGGCCACCTACTTGAGTAGTATGCACGGTGCTGTGACTAGTATTGAAGTTCATAGCTCTGCCCTGTTCTCACATGTCAGGGATGAAATTACACTTTGACTTACTCGTGCCATCTATGTATAGAACAGCGGTGGTGGTGGTGGGGGGGGGGGGGGGGGGGCGGGGGTTCTTCATAACCGAGCCGTAAAGTTGTACAGTCCGATAAAAGCATCAATCCATACCTGTCCATTCCCTGATGTTGTGTTCCCACCTCTTCCTTTTCTGCCTTATTTTTTCCGCTTTCACTGTGCCTTGCAAGGTGACTTTTATTCACTTTTACATAGATTTTGCACTACAATTTGTACTACTGTTGTTATTCACTTTTACATAGACTTTGCACTACAATTTGTTCTACTGTTGTTATTCACTTTTACATAGACTTTGCACTAAAATTTGTACTACTGTTGTTATTCACTTTTACATAGACTTTGCACTACAATTTGTTCTACTGTTGTTATTCACTTTTACATAGACTTTGCACTACAATTTGTACTACTGTTGTTATTCACTTTTACATAGACTTTGCACTAAAATTTGTTCTACTGTTGTTATTCTCTTTTACATAGACTTTGCACTACAATTTGTACTACTGTTGTTATTCACTTTTACATAGACTTTGCACTAAAATTTGTTCTACTGTTGTTATTCACTTTTACATAGATTTGCAACATTTGTACTACTGTTGTTATTCACTTTTACATAGACTTTGCACTACAATTTGTTCTACTGTTGTTATTCACTTTTACATAGACTTTGCACTACAATTTGTACTACTGTTGTTATTCACTTTTACATAGACTTTGCACTAAAATTTGTTCTACTGTTGTCATTCTCTTTTACATAGACTTTGCACTACAATTTGTACTACTGTTGTTATTCACTTTTACATAGACTTTGCCCTACAATTTGTTCTACTGTTGTTATTCACTTTTACATAGACTTTGCCCTACAATTTGTACTACTGTTGTTATTCTCTATTACATAGACATTACCCTACAATTTGTACTACTGTTGTTATTCTCTATTACATAGACATTGCCCTATAATTTGTACTACTGTTATTATTCTCTTTTACATAGACCTTGCCCTACAATTTGTACTACGGTTATTATTCTCTTTTACACAGACCATGCCCTACAATTTGTCCTACTGTTGTTATTCTCTTTTATATAGACATTGCACTGCAATTTGTATAATTAGTGCAGTTATTCGGTTTTAAATATTTTGTTTTTTACATATATTATTCATGAATTATCATTAAAAGGTAATTATTAATGACTAAACAATTTAATGAATATATTGCTGACACAAAATACACACATCTTTTAGAGTATCTTCCAACATCGTTTTCTTCTTCTCCCACATAGCACCGTCCTTAGATGCTTCTTTTGCGATGAATTCTCTGTAAAAAAAAGATTTAAATAGAAATAAATATACATTGAATAAAACACATTATTGGGTTATTCTATGCTAGTGCCACTAAGCCAGTCTAGAATCTCTACTCAGACATATACTCCCCCCCCCCCGTCACCTCGCCTACAAAGTAGATTTCATGCATTTTAATCAAATTTATTCATAAGGAAAGTAGATCATAACGATAAACATAATAAATTTATTTTAAACAATTGGCAGAAACTCAAAACCATCAGGTTAAATAGCTTTAGGCAACTGTAAATTCAACTTCAATTTGACATTAATTTGTATTCCTTAGAGTCCATGAAGTAAATCCTCCATGTTTGAATGAACTGGTTCTTCCACCTATAACTACCTCAGCCAATGAAAATGACTGCTTCCTGACCTAGGGTTTTTAGATTAAGAATTTATGTGCTCATTTCATTTACCCACATTTTCTCCACTTTTTATATAGAGTTGTTCTTCACTTCACCCTACTCAGGCTACTGTAGTACGGGTTGAATCTTGTATCTGGGTTTCCTATGCTCATACATAGTAACATACGCTTGTGAAACACAGGTATTCTGAATTCCGCTGGTTCCTCAGGAAGGACTGAAGCCAGCACGCTGGGTCATAGCTTCAGCTTACATACCAGAAGTTGGGTCGCTGACCCTCCCAGCTCCATCATTCACAATAGACCCTGTGCCGTAAACTCAAATGCACTTCAAACCTAGAACCACATGCTTTCCAGTGCCCAAACCTGGTAGGATTCTGGCCATACATTTATTGTAGAATGCAATGAAATTGTCCTAGCAAAATTTTACACGAGATAAAATACCACTTTGTGTTGGCCTATCATGGGGTATGTGCATTCACCATCTCCAAACCCCCTGCCTTTTGTTTTTTATTCAACCATTGCTTTTACAGAGTGCAAAAGCGTAGAATCAATTTTGTGTCAGTCGACACTGAATTTAAAAAGCTCACAGTCCCATAATTTGTGACCAAGGGAAATAGAATTCAGATAAAAGTTAAAGGTTGTTAATTGATCAAATGGGTCTAATAGACTATATGAGTTGGTATAGACGAGCTGCATAGAATGAATAAATAGAAAAGCAATAGTACGCACCCCTTTGTCTTGAGATTGATGTTCTCATGCAGCTCGCTGGTGAGATCCTCAATCAGTCCGTGCTCCTGATTTTCCATCCGCAGTCGTGCTGCTTGATTCCGACGAAGTAACTATACCCAGTGAATAAAGGATCAGAATGAATCATCTCGAACATCCACACACCACCTACCACAAAGCCGTCAAAAGAAATCACACAACTTGTTTTGCTTACATTCAATTCAATTCAATACTTTCTTTGGTCGTAATGTTTGCATTGCATTTGATTCGCGGCGAAGGAGGAGTGCCCCCCACCCCTCTCCTCCTGACTGCTGTGGCAGCTGACCATTGGGTTATGTAATGCCCCCCCTCCGGTCCCGGTGTCGCGTTTTCAGTTCTCAACCAGTTTCAGTTCTCAACATCGCTTCTGCGCATGCGTCTAAATCTCAATGCAACATATTCAACATGGCCACTATGGGCGTTTGTCAACTTGTGTGTTTCATTTAACAATATACGGTCGGTATATGAGGTTTTAAGGGTTTTAGAGTGATTTACACATTAGAAATCACCACACACAGACATCAAGAGCAAAAGTAAAGTTGTCACTCGAATTCACGCATGCGCAGAAGCGACAGTTGAGAACTGAAACTGGTTGAGAACTGAAACCGCGACACCAGCCCTTATAACCCGGGCCTGCTGCTGCCTCCAGCCACTCCGCCTCCAGCCGCCTCCAGTAGTGCTCCCCTGCCATATTTCTTCCACCCACCCGCCCATACTTATTTCTCTTCCCTTCCTAGGGTGGCGGGCTCTTCGGGGCTTCCTCTTCCCCGTTGACTTTCCTCTGATGAACATTGACTTGCCGATGCTACTTTTATTCTGTTCTTGATGATTTGATGTTCCTGATTGATTTTTGACTGTACTTTGTTCATTTGCATTGCCTGTATTATTTATCCTCGCACTCTGAATAAAGTGCTCTTAATTTCCACCCCCGCCTTCTCTTCATCCTTCGCTGCGTATCATAGAGGGGGGTGTAATGAAATCACGACACAAGTTCCGGTTGCCATATTGGATTACATACGAAAGGCTTGCAACTGTTTACATTGTGTTTATTTACCGATTTGTTGGTTTATTTGTCACTGTTTTGAGCAGTTTGGCCTCAGAAGTTCGGGGAAAAGGGTTTTTAATGGAGGGGAAGTCTTTTTTTAATCATGTAGCCTCACATGTCACTCACATCATTGCTAAAGTGCCATATGTTGACACATTGGATGCGCTGTTCGGGCAGTACCCGCAGTGGTGCCACCGTACTTCGGTGACCCCTGATTGGGTAGGTCCAGTGGTGGCCATAGTGTTCTTGGTATACGACAGGGGGTGCCATAGGTGATGTCAAGTATAATCCAAGATGGCTGACCACTGAGTGTTGACGTCATGTGCACTCCCTCTATGGCTGTTAGGGGTCGTCCAAAGTTGTTAACATTTTCACGGTCATACAAAGCGTACGACCGGTGTAAAGATTTCAAATTCCCCCCTGATTGAAGTTCCCCCAGGAGAACTTGAAAGCGTTTTCAAATTCATCCCATGGGAATTTGAAAACGTTTTCGTTTTCCCTCCCTCGTTTTATCTTTCCCTCCCCCCATTTTGGGAGAATTTTCTTTATTTTTGTAACGTTTTTTATATTTTTCATGACAAATATAATAATACACAGAGAATATATCATAATGGAAATTATTACTAGTACAACAAAACATATTTCACCCCAAATGACACAAAAAGTCTCCAAGATGGCTAAGAATAAAATATTATGGGTCTGAATTTTAAAACGTTTTTTTAAAGTTTTTTAAACAATTTTAAATTCCCGGCGGGGGGAACTTGGAAAGGGGGGAAATTGAAATCGCTACACCGGGGGTCGGGGGGGGTTGTCAGCAAAGTATGACTTTTAGCATCTAATAAGATGATATTTTTCTGAGATTTTCTTTTTTTTTGGGGTGGGGGGCACTGTAGTAGACTGCAGTGGCTTCTGGCAAGGAGCCACATAGAGAGCTAGGCGTGGATAGGGTGATTGCATCATGGTGCCTATAGGTAGTGTGATAGTTAGCAGACTAGCCATGGAATAGCAAGACGTGTGGGTTCAAATCCTGCGCTAGGCATAATATTTCCAATTTTCATCACCCACATGATAGTACACCAAGCTCTCCCACAGGCCTGTATGTCATCTGCGTAGATGTACATAGTAGGCTAAGTTATCATATACAGGTTAGGAAAAAACTTGAAAATTAAAAAAAAACTAATATAGAAACTACTAACACCCAAAACTGCAAAGGTTGGCCCGAGAAAGATCAGGTAAAGACTCCTGAGTGCGGGACCAGACCAATCTAGTACCACAGCTGTCCAGCGTTGAAAACAAGCACCCTCACGGGAGCTTATACGTTATGGGCAGAATAAAAAATTTGTCACAAAAAAAAAAGAAAAAAAAATGTAGCGACACGTCAACTTTTAAGATATTGGTTTGATTCAACCCAGGTGTTTGAATCCCATGACTTCCCAAACTGGGAGGCGGGCACTCAACTCATGTGGCCATCCCATCTGGGTCTGTAGTAAAACGGATCTGATTTTAGGTTTGTTTGTTTGTTTGTTTGTTGTTTTACGTCCTCGCAACATCTCAAGTCATATCAGGACGGATACTGACTTGTGACAGTACGCACTCATGGCGATTTTATAGTGCTGCCCGACTGGGAAATCAGGCTGCCGGCACCATGACCCGATATCCCACTCAGTCACATTATCCTGACCCCGAGCTAACCAGACCTTGTCCTATCCTAATAATGCCGAGCACCAGGCTAGGAAGCGACAAGTATCAATTTTTAAGTCATTGGTTTGACTCGACCGGGAACCGAACTCGCGAACTTCCGATCTTCCACACGCGAGGCCTGTGCTCTACCGATTCGGGCACCGCACCCGGTCTGATTTTAGGAATGATGGCAGGTCAAAAACCTCAGGTCAAACCTGGTAGTCATGGTTTCATTTTGGCCGAATGATGTTTGTCAGCTGAACTCTTCATAATTAGATATTTATCACACACAAATTTAAATTTAAAATTATGCAGAAATTCAAAACCATCGGATTATGCAACTTTTATCTATCAAATAGAATTATCATGCTCATTAAAGATTTGATTTTTAAAGCAGTAGTCAAGTACATACATAGCGGATGTTGTCCAGCTCCTTTTCGCTTGCAAGTAGTATTTCGTTGAGCTCATCCACCTCCCTAAATGCGACATGGGGGAAAGCGAGTGGAAATGAAGCGCATTCACAGTGAACTCTAGATTATAGAGAAATAATGAAGATTGTTGGTTTGTTGTTGGAGTTTTACGACCTGGCAATATCTAAGGTCATATCAGAATGGGTACTGGTTTGTGACAGTGCACACTCATAGCGACTTTATAGTGCTGCCCCACTGGGAAATCAGGCAACGGCACCATGACCTGATATCTCACTCAGTCACATTATCCTGACACTGAGTTAACCAGTCTTTGCCCTATTAATGCCGAGCGCCAGGTTGGGAGCGACAAATATAAATTTGATAAGTCATTGGTTTGACTCGACCTGGAAACGAACTCCCGATCTCCCGCACGCGAGGCCCGCACTCTACCGATTCAGCCACTACGTCCGGTTGCATTCAGAGTGAAGTCTAGATAATATAGACATAATGGAGGTGGTGGTCTGCATTGGCTTCTTCTCTCAGTAGCATCCCTGTATCTTTTGTTTCTTTGTTCAAGTACTTTATTTCTCTGAAATATAAGGTGGTAGTGATGGGGATGGTGGGGAGTGATGGAGATGGGTGGGAAGGGGTGATCGAGTGGTGGGGAGTGGTGGAGAGTAGTGGAAGTGGTGGGGAGTGGTGGGAAGCGGTTAGGAGTGAGGGGGTGAGTGGGGGGAGTAGTAAGTAGTGTTGGGGAGTGGTAGGAAGGGATGGGAATGGTGGGAGGGTAGGGAGGGGTGGAGCGGGGTGGGGAGTGGTGGGGAGTGGTGATGAGTGGTGGGGAGTGGTGGTGAATGGTGGGAATGGTGGGAGAGTGGTGAGGAGTGGTGGAGAGTAGTGGAAGTGGTGGGGATTGGTGGGAAGCGTTAGGAGTGTGGGGGGGGGGGGTGTGAGTGGGGAGTATAGTGAGTTTTGGGGAGTGTTAGGAAGGGATGGGAATGTGGGAGTGATGGAGAGGGGTGGGAGGGGTGGGGGAGGGGTGAGAGTGGTGGGGATGTGGTGAGTGGGTGGGAATGGTGAGAGAGTGTGGGGAGTGGTGGGAGAGTAGTGGAATGGTGGGGAGTGTGAGAAAGCGGTGGAGTAGGGGGGGGGAGGGTAAGAGTGGGAGGAGTGGTTGGAGGTGGGTGTGGAAGGAGCAGTTGAGTGGTGGTGAGTGTAGGAAGAGGGAGAGTGGTAGAAATGATGGGAGGGGTGGGAGGGGTAGGGAGGGGGTGAATGGAGAGTGGTGGGGAGTGGTGGGAACGGTGGGAGAGTGGTAAGGAGTGGTGGAGAGTAGTGGAAGTGGTGGGGAGTGGTGGGAAGCGATTAGGAGTGGGGGAGGGGTGAGTGGTTGGAGCAGTGGGAGTAGTGGTGAGTGGTGGTGAGTAGTAGGAAGGGATGGGAATGGTGGGAGGGGTGGAGCGGGGTGGGGAGTGGCGGAAAGTGGTGTTTTTTTTTTTAATTTGATGTTTTCATCGGACTATCTAGCTTTAAGACGTGCAGGCTAGAATAGAAGAGAGCATGGGTTCGACACTTCAGTTGTCAATGGTGCCTCAAGATATAAAGAGAAGGCAGCGCTTAGCAACTTACTTTTTCTTCTCCACATTCGCTTCCTTTTGTTCTCGAGTCTTCCGTGTCGTGTCGTACTAGGAAATGCAAATTAAAAGCACATCACAAGTATGTAAAAATACTTTCAGTATTTATTCAAGAGTTGGTATGTAGCTGTGTTTTTTGTGTGAAAAGTTTTGTTTGTTTGTTTGAGTTTTACGTCCTGGCAACAATTAAGATCACATCAGGACATGTACCGACTTGTAATAGAAAAGTTGTGTTGGTCACGTGACCATCCCTTTAAAGCTGCACAGTCCGTTGAAAACATCAAATTTTCAAAACCAAAATAATTATCTAGATTAGATTTTACATATCTAACTGAAATACTGATGCACTTATTAACCATTTGTTGCCACATAAAAGGGAATACTGGGAAAATTGCATAGAAGCTGC
Organism: Branchipolynoe longqiensis; assembly: GCA_030323885.1. Taxonomy (NCBI): domain Eukaryota; kingdom Metazoa; phylum Annelida; class Polychaeta; order Phyllodocida; family Polynoidae; genus Branchipolynoe; species Branchipolynoe longqiensis. The sequence continues at coordinate 6,248,156 of CM059186.1, read as the reverse complement.
TACTGCAAAAGCCTATGGTGTCAGAGTTTTGACGTGCTTGCCAAAAGTAATTTGACATGTTTGCACTTCAAATATCTCAAAAGATAGCCATTTAAATTCACGGTTATTTCAAACTAAAGTAAGGTAGATTATAATGATCAACCTAATATATTTATCTCAGAAAATGACAGAAACTCAAAACCACTGGACTATGCAACTTCAACTTCCCCCTCATCCCCAGAACAGATCTCTTGTTGGGTCTTATTGAGTGAGTCTTGCATTATGCATAGCATAATATGTAATTATATACATTTGTATGCACCTCTATGTTATTTACACACTATGGAACCTCTCTGCAGTATCCACCACTTTGATTATCTTATAAATGTTCAATTATATCGGATAGAATATTTGTATGCATAACATGTCATTTTCTAACTTGTAGTTTATCTTGGTGTTATTTGTTAAACTGCTACAGGAGTCATACCCATTTTGATATATCAAATTCTAGAATTTCCAAGGACCTTTCATTGCAAAATTCCATGACGTTATTAAGACGTTTATTAAATTAAAAGTACCCTGAAACATGCCCGATACTTAGTCGATTCACTGTGTAAGATGTGCAGTGTAAATAAGCATAAAAAATAACAATGAACATGTGTATAGGATTAATATAAAAATCCAGAGGCACGATAACAAACATACAAAAAATCACCTTAAATACACAATTTTTTTCATTAATGAATAAAGAACATATGCACATAGCACCCCAGATATTTAGTCGCCTGTCTGTTGGCATGTCATAATGCCGGTGGGCCAACTGTGGCAAACGCCAGTGGGCCAACGGTGGCAAACGCCGGTGGGCCAAAAGTGGCAAACGCTGGTGGGCCAACGGTGGCAAACGTCGGTGGGCCAACGGTGGCAAATGCTGGTGGGCCAACGGTGTTGGTCCACTGATCCACGATTGGCCCAACAGCTCATTAAACACCAATTTCATTGCAAAAGGCTTTTGGTTAAGATTAACAAAATAATTGACAAAAAAAGATTATATTTTATACCATCGGGCCCGACGTCGGGCCATGGGTGGTGGCCCGACGTGGAGCCGGTTGGGACCCGACGGTGGTCGACGGTGGAAAATATGTGGCGACCGTCCGACCAATAGCCACCGTCGGCCCGACGGCTCCGCGCTGTCTGGAAAGGAGGATGCTAATCAAATCCACCCTACCATATTCAACAGTTAAATAAAAATGTTTTTAAAAACCTACCACAGCCTTTTTAAGTTGTCGTTTTTCCATTCGAGCGTCTGATCTCTCCTGAACTAGGTCTTCCTTCAGTTGCAAGATGTTGTCCTCAATGTCAACAATCTGCAATATAATAGAAACAAAATGAAAACTTGGGAGAACTGAGTTTCTACTTTCTCTCAGTGTGCATGTGTGCGGTGTGGTGAGAGGGGGACAATGCAGACCTGCCACATGATACGGGTTACCTGTATCCGATAGGAATTTTCGTGTTATTTTTAGTGATACAGCCATACTCCATATTGATGCGGATATTTAGTTCAATTAATGGGAATAAAATTGTACACGCACAGCCACAGTGATGAATGTTGTATGTGAGAGTAATGTAGTTTGTTGTATATAATGTGTGAGTAATAAAATGATGTAATTGCATTCACATGTTTCTTATGGTATGCAGGACATATATGTATATGAATTATTACGTGATACAGATTCATACAGGATTTTAGGTGAAAAATACAGATTGCATCCAAGAAATGTGGCAGGTCTGACAATGACTTAGTTTCTCTTGATTAGTGTCTAAATATAAATTGAAATTCTGAAGAGTCAAACTATGATTGCAACAAAATAAAGTCTCTAGAAATGTTGATGGCCCCTATTCTACTACCCCTGAGCAATAAATAGGTCATGCCAAAGTTACCTCAAAACATCAGGCTGTCTCCCAGTTTGTTCCGCCAGAGTCAGAATAGAAGTGCCCTGTCGACACCCAGCCAAGTCACACATAATCGCCTGCTGAAGTGGGGTGGGCTGCTAGTCATGGGTGGAACAGTCCACCACAAGGGCAGTGTTCAAGGTATGCCTCGGAGGCGTCTTGGAGAAATTCCGGACGTCGCGCTAGTCTGAACAGCAAAAGCTGTCGATTGCCTCAAAAATGGCCGCCTCCATAGGGTGCAGCCATTTGCAATTGAAAAGAAGAGGCTGAAACAACTGAATTCAGCAGCCAATTTTGAGGCACTTTTTGCCTCCTGTCTGAAAAGCGAGACATCTCCGAGTCGACTCGGAGGCATACCCTGAACGCAAATAGGCCAAAAAGACGTCTCGGAGCTGACGCTTGGTCGACTCGGAGGCGTACCCTGAATGCGGCCCTGGACTGTTCCTGCTAGCGTGCTGCCACCTGCCAATACGACTTAGCGGCAACGGTCAGCATAGTCAAGACCACTACCATGTGGTAATGGGGTTCATTATAATATTTTGGTTTTGTCGAAATTGATGTCCACGATAACAGAATAATGCGTAGTCACCTTTTGATTGGTCGTCCGCAACTTGTCTCTTGTTTCGTTGAGGAATATCTGTTTGCTGAAAATAAAAGCGACCATAGAGCGATAATAGACTGATCCAAGTGAAATGCACTGCATCGGGTTTTAAACCAAGACACCGCTTGGAACCCGATGTAACGCAACAACACAGAAAAACACAGGTAAATCTGGGGTGCGTTCAAGGTATGCCTCCGAGGCGCCTCGGAGAAATTCTTGACGTCACGCTAGTCTGAACGATTTTAGCTGTTGGTCGCCTCGAAAATGGCGGCCCTCAGAGGGGACAGCTATTTGCAATGGAAAAGAAGAGCTCTGATTGGCTAAAACGACTGAATTTGGCGGCCATTTTTGTCTCCAGTCTGAAAAGGGAAACGTCTCCGAGACGACTTGAGCCCTGTTTACACGGGCGATTTAAAAAGCTTCATATGAAACGCCTTGCCTAGATCGACTCACATTTGGCGTGTAAACGCGACTCTGAGGCGTTTTAGGGCTGAATCGATTCATATGAAACGGTTCATCTATACCACCTCCGGAGGTGGTTTATTTGAAGCGATTCAGCTGGTTCCCGGGCGGCGATAGCATAAAATAGTAGTGCGTGCCGGCAACAGGGGGAGCAGTAACTAATCGCTGGTGCCCGGCAGTGTTAGGGCCCGATTAGGCCGAAATCTAGTGAATGCGATCATATTTAACAGAATTACAGACTCAAATAATTAAATTTAATTAATTTAACCTTAAATTCCAAGCGATATTAACGTAGCAGCTACATCTGCATCGAATCGACGTGTGTAAACTAAACAAATAGCAGTGCTTGCCGGCTATAGGCGCCTGCTGGTTCCCGGCGCCGACACACTTTCAAACTCCGCCGTGTAAACACGCATCTAAAACGCTTCATATAAATCGCTTTGTGTAGATCGTTTCACAATTCCCCGTGTAAACACGGCTTTGGAGGCATACCCTGAATGCAAATAGGCCAAAAAGACGTCGCGAAGTCTACTCGGAGGCATACCCTGAACGCGGCCCTGATATCTGATATCTGACTGTCTTATATGAGAGTTTGGGATGGATGTCTTTTCCAACGATAACGGATTACACATGTATCCTCGTTCTTACCACTGATATCTTTTTAGGTTGTCAGTAAAATATTGACTGTTATAAGCTACATATCCAACATTTTGTTGTTGGGACATTAGTTGATTAAGCAGGGGAATTTTCAATCGCAGACAATTAAGTTTTCCTCATTCCACTGTTCCTTTCCCTATCCTAGTAATGCCGAATGCCAGGTCAAGTAGCGACAAGTATAAATTGTTATGCCACTGGTTTGACACGGCCACGGTTCGAGCTTGGTTGGTTGTTGGGGTCTTACATCCTGGCAACATCTAAGGTCATATCAGAACAGGAACTGACTTGTGACAGTGCTCACTCATGGCGAGTGCTGCCCAACTGGGAGACTAGGCCACCAGCACCATGACCTGATATCCCACTCAGTCACATTATCCTGACACTGAGCCAACCAGTCCTTTCCCTATACTAATAATACCGAGCACCTGGCTAGGAAGCGACAAGTATCAATTTTTACGTCATCGGTTTGACTCGATCAAAATGGGAGAGGGACAAACTCATTCGGCCATCCCATCCCATCTGGTCGCCAGGGTTCGAACTCGGGGATTCAAATCACACAATCTACCAAAGCGGGAGGCGGATGCTGAACTCATTCGGTCATCTCTTCTGATTAGCACACTTAAGTGGCGTTTTCTGTGGATGAGTGGTTAGAGTGTCTGACTTTTTTCTAGGTCAGACTCCTAATCAGAGGGTCAGCGGTTCGATTCCCCGTGCCCCCAGCTCTGCCAATTTGGATTTCTGCCACTGTGTATAACTTACAGCATCATCAAAGGCCGGTTGCTCTCATACCATGTCTATGTGGTGTGGGAGGTTAAAAATCCCTTGGGCCGGTAAAAGTGTAGGCTCGGGCTTTCTATCGACCAGCAGTGGAATGAGGAAGACCAGTCGTCTATGACTGAAATTTCCCCTGCTTAAACAACTAATGGACCAAAAAAAAAAAAAAAAAAAAAGCAGGACTAGTTAGTTAGGCTACTCCCGCAGCCCTGTGGGCTGCAAAGCAACCTTGTAGAAAATATGTTGGGAAGCTGTGCTATGGACATAATCATATAAATTTGCAATGTAATATGCCACATATATTGTTCAAATAGACCTACTTATCTATTACAGCCCACTACTTTTGGAATGAAGAATTGATTAATAAGTTGAATGGAGAGTATTCAGTGGCTACCAGCTTCTTTGTTTGCATTCTCTCCCTCAGTTCTACTTCAAAATAAATAAACACTGACAGTGGATGATACATATAATAACCTTTGTGATGTCCTCTGTGGCGGAGTGGTTAGAGTGTCTGATGTTTTTCTAGGTCAGACACCTAATCTGAAGGTCGATGGTTCAACTCCCCATGCCATCACCTCTGCCAATTTGGATTTCCACCGCTGTGTATAACTTACAGCATTACCAAATGCCAGTTGCTCTCATACCATGTCTATGTGGTGTGGGAGGTTAAAATTCCCTTGGATTGGTAAAAGTGCAGACTTAGGCTTTCTATCGACCAACTGTCTAATGGTGAAAACAAGACTATTCAGACTTATCTATGATAGGCATCTTCATGGAACAAAAACAGCCTTAACTGAGTAAAAACTGATATACCCAATTTGAAGAAGAATGAAGACAATAATCTCTAATATGCACAATTCCCACGTACAAAAACCATCGAATGCAATATTACTATATAATATAGTCATATCAGAACAAAATATTCTATAATTTGTCTGAAAATATGCGTTTTCATGGAATGACTGAGATTACGCATGCAATCAGATCCTGAAAATCGGTGTTGAAATCGGAATGGTTAGGAGGTCAATGTCTTAACATATTCATTTAGATGGGATTTCTTAAAATTAAATATTAAAGTAGTAATTACCTGGCCTTTTCCGACAAAATTTGGTTGAGCTGTACAATGATCTGCTCATGGCCCTTTCGGATTTCATCTCGTCTAGGGCTGAAATGAAATTAAGCAAAACTGCAAAATGAGTTCACTATGTTCTGTTAAATGCGCCATTTAAAGTTATAAATTGATTGCAATGTCATCTTATTTTGGGATTAAGATATATTTAAAGGAATTTATCCAGAAAACACTGAAATTAATAATAGAGTAGGAGATGGGAGAGAGAGAAAGAGAAAGAGAGACAGAGACGAGGGGACAGAGAGAGGGAGAGACAGACAGAAGGGGAGAAAAAGAGACGAGTGGATAGAGAGGGAGAGACAGACAGAAGGGGAGAGAGAGGAGAGGACAAAGAGTGAGCGACAGACAGAAAGGAATAGAAACAATGTGAAACAGGGGTGGGGGGAGAAAGTAGAGATAGAGAGAGAGGAGAACGAAAGGGAGAGCGAGAAGAGAGAGGTACACAGAGGGGGGGGGAGATAAAAGGGGAGACAATGGGTGAGTAGGAGAGAGACACAAGGAGAGAGAAGAGAGAGGGACAGAAGGGGAGATGGGGGAGAGGGAAGGGGTGAGTGGGACAGAGCAGGGGAGAGAGGGGGGAGGGAAGAGAGAGATCGAGGGAGAGAAGGGGATACACAGAAGGGAGGAGAGAAGGGGAAAGAGGGGGAGAAACAGAAGGGGTGAGAGAGAAGCGGAGAGAGAGAGAGAAACAGAAGGGGGGAGGGGAGAAAAACATCTTTAAAATAAAGCATTAAATTAAAGAAGTTATTTGTCAATTAGAAATTAGAAACAGACAAACAGATATAAATTGCTGAAGGCATAGGAAGCTATGGAATTAACCTCTTCTATTTTCCTCCTCTAACTAATTATAATTAGAAATAGACAAACAAATATAAATTGTTAAAAGCTTACTGAGCTTTGGCGTTATCCTCCTCTAACTTCTTATATTTCGCCTCCTGAAGTTCAATATTTGTTTTGATGGAATCTAAGTTATTCTGTAGTCGTGTCAGCTCGGCTAGGTTTGAATCTCGGGCAGCCATGACGGCAGCTGCAATGAAGATTTCACTGAAATGATTTATTTATTCATGTTTTTAAACATACTCAAACATGTCCAATCAAATACAGTATCCTCGTTATATTTCAGGGATGAGGACAGGTCAGACCTAAAAAGGCGGGTCATTGCCCAAAAGTTGGGAAACTGCCGATCGGCGGGAAATTCTCATCCCTGTATCCCAGATAGCACACAGCCGTCGGGCCGACGTCGGCTATTGGTCGCACCGTCGCCATCGACTTTCCACTGTCGGCCCACCGTCGGGCCGACGGTGGTAGTCCGACTTTGGTTTTCAATCCCTTTCCACTTTTGAGCCACCGTCGGGTCTATGGCAGTAGCCCGCTGCTGGTTTGCATTCATTTTCCACATTCGAGCCCCCGTCGGCCCACCGCCGGGCCGACGGTGTTGTTCCGACGTTAGGTTTCAATCCCTTTCCACTTTTGAGCCACCGTCGGCCCACCGTCGGCCCACCGTCGGGCCTACGGCGGTAGCCCGCCGCTGGTTTGCATTCATTTTCCACATTCGAGCCACCGTCGGCCCACCGTCGGGCCGACGGTGTTGTTCCGACGTTAGGTTTCAATCCCTTTCCACTTTTGAGCCACCATCGGCCCACCGTCGGGCCGACGGTGTTGATCCGCGCATGCGCAGTTCTTTAAATTTCCGGCTCGAGTCGCCATCGGCACACGTGCTATCGTTGAGCAGTGTTCTTTTTCAACAAATAACTCCAGAAATCGCAGGAATTTTAAGGAATAATTTAACAGGTTTGTTTATTAACATGTTTAGATTATTTTGTAAAAGTTTTGTAATTTATTACGACGTATTGATGGAATTATTCGTGTTAATACGATTTGAATTATCGGGTACGGTTTGTTGATGGTTCGGCTCGAGTCGCCAACGGAACACGCGCGATCGTTGAGCAGCGTTCTTTTTCTACAAATAACTCCAAAAATCGGAGGAATTTTATTTGACAGGTTTGTTTATCATTATGTTTAGATTATTTTGTGAAAGTTTTGTAATTTATTACGATGTATTAATGGAATTATTCGTGTTAATACGATTTGAATTACCCGGTACGGAATGTTGATGAAGGACCGCCATCTTGGTTTTTTCCGAGAAGACACTGTCACTATAGTGTCAATACGTACAGGTGCAAAATATTAGTTTTATTCAAAATTAATAGATATCAAGAACGCTAACCTTATAAATTTAATATAATCTTTTTGGTAACGATATTGTCTATATGTGTACCAAGCGATGTGTTTCTACGTCGTGTGGTTGTAGAGATATTTCACTTTTTCTGTATAAGGTTTTCTATTTATTTTGAATAAATATATTGTGTCGGGCCTACGGCGGTAGCCACCGTCGGGGCGACGTTGTTTTGACCAACCTCGCCGCCGTCGGCGGGCCTACGGCGGCAGCTGCCGTCGAGCCGACAGCGGGAGGTTGGACAAAACAACGTCGGCCCGACGACGATTTCCACCGTTGGCCCGACGGAGAGGCCGCCGTCGGGCCGATGGCTGTGTGCTATCTGGGATATAGGACTAAAATGACGGGTCATTGGCCAAAGGTCAGGAAACTGCCAATCGGTGGGAAATTCTCATCTCTGTAATATAGAACAAAAAGGTGGGTCATCGTCCAAAAGTCGGGAAACCACCAATTGGCGGGAAATTCTCATGCCGGATATTTTAAACCTTTTTTGTGGTTTTTATCACTTTAGACCAGTAATGAGCGCTACTCCCACAAGGTGGCGTCCCATGCCTTAACTGCGCCTGCGCTATGGCGTAAGTGCCGGTAGGTGGCAGCACGTTATCTGTGAAAACCATAACTGGGCAAACATAGGACACACTTAAGCCGTGTTTACACGGGCAATTGTGAAGCGATTTAGGCAAATCGATTTATATGAAGCGATGTAGTGGCGCGTTTACACGAGCGAGTTTTAAAGTGTGTCGGCGACCGGGAACCAGCAGCCTTAGTGGTGCGCCTGTAGCCGGCGAGCACTGCTATTTGTTTAGTTTACACTCGTCGATTCGACGCCGATGTAGCTGCTACGTTAATATCGCTTGGAATTTAAGGTTAATTTAATTAAATTTCATTATTTGAGTATGTAATTCTGTTAAATATGATCGCATTCACTAGATTTCGGCCTAATCGGGCCCTAACACTGCCGGGCACCAGCGATTAGTTACAGCTGAGCCTGTAGCCGGCGAGCACCACTATTTTACACTATCGCCGCCCAGGAACCAGCTGAATCGCTTCATCTATACTACCTCGCGAGGTGGTTTACATGTACCGATTTATATGAATCGATTCAGCCCTAAAACGCCTCAGAGTCGCGTTTACACGGCAAATGTGAATCGATCTAGGCAAGTCGTTTTATATGAGGCGTTTTAAATCGCCCGTGTAAACAGGGCTTTAATACAGGTATCCTGAGATTGTGTCCGCTGGTCGCTCAGGAAGGACCGAAGCTGCAATCCTTGGAATACCCGCATTGTACCCAATCTAGGACAGACTTGGTGAGAGGTCACTCAACTCGTGAGAATAAACCGGAACAATCAAAGGAAGATCTATTTTTAAAATGACTTTTCTATTTTCAATTCATTACTCAATTACCTATCCACTACTGATAGTGGTGGATACGTAATATTAATTATGCCTGTATCAGAACGTGTACAGCAGTTCATATTCCCAGGTGATCAGCTGTGCTAACTACGCTCAACATTGCTGAACTGTTGGTGATGGAACGAGAACCACTGGTAAAATATACACGCGGTTTCTAACATGATACTGACCATGTGAAAAAGAAATTGTCGGAATGTTTTTGCATTTTTCCTTAAAAATAAACTTTTATTACAATCATTGATTAAGCATTGGGATGGCCGGATGAGTTGAGCGTCCATCTCCTAATTTGGGAGATCGGGATATCCAAACCCATGGGTTTGTGAGTTTGAACCCTGGTCGAGTGATCTCAATGACTTAAAAATGTATACTTGTCGCTTCCTTGTCGCCAGGCGCTCAGCATTATTAGGATAGGGCAAGGACTGGTTGGCTCAGTGTCTGGATAATATGACTAAATAGGGTATCAGGTCATGGTGCTGGTGGCATGGTCTCCCAGTGGGGCAGCACTATAAAGTCAGCATGAGTGTGCACTATCACAAGTTGGTACCCGTCCTGATATGACCTTAGATGTTACTAGGACGTAAATCAACAACAACAATCATTTAACTGCTCCTAGCCCTATTCTAGTAATGGCAAGTCCCCAGATAGCACACAGCCGTCAGGCCGACGTTGGCTATTGGTCGCACCGTCACATATTTGGGCCACCGTCAAGCCACCGTCAGGCCGATGGTGATGGCCCGCCGCTGGGTTTCAATCGTTTTGCACATTTGGGCCACCGTCGAGCCAACGTTGGGCCGATGGTGGTATCCCGCCGCTGGGTTTCAATCTTTTTCACATTTGGGCCACCGTCGAGCCAACGTCGGGCCTACGGTGGTGTCCCGCCGTTGGGTTTCAATCTTTTGCACATTTGGGCCAACGTCGGGCCGACGGTGGTGTTCCGCGCATGTGCAGTTCTTTAAATTTGGTTTTCGGTTCGAGTCGCCAGCGGAGGACGTGCAATCGTTGAGCAGCGTTCTTTTTCTACAATTAACTCCAGAAATCGCAGGAATTTTAAGGAATTATTTAACAGGTTTGTTTATTTATATGTTTAGATTATTTTGTAAAAGTTTTGTAATTTATTACGTCGTATTAATGGAATTATTCATGTTAATACGATTTGAATTATCCGGTACGGAATGTTGACGAAGCACCGCCATCTTGTTTTTTTCCGAAAACATTAGTTTTATTCAAAATTAATAGAAATCAAGAACCCTAACCTTATCAATTTAATATAATCTTTTTGGTAAAGATGTTTTCTATATGTGTACCAAGAGATTTGTTAATAGGTGGTGTGGTTTTAGAGATATTTCACTTTTTCTGTATTTAATTGAGTTAAACCCTAACTCTAACCCTAACCCTAACCCTAACCATAAACCTAACCCATACAGAAAAAGTGAAATATCTCTAAAACCACACCACGTAGAAACAAATCGCTTGGTACACATATAGAAACATCTTTACCAAAAATATTATATTAAATTTATAAGGTTTTCTATTAATTTTGAATAAATATATTGTTTCGGGCCGACGGCGTTTGCCACCGTCGGGCCGACGTTGTTTTGTCTAACCTCCCGCCGTCGGCTCGACGGCGGCTGCCGCCGTAGCCCGATGGCAGTCGCCGTCAAGCCGACGGCAGGAGGTTGGACAAAACAACGTCGGCCCGACGGCGGCCGCGCGTCGACCTGACGGCTGTGTGCTATCTGGGTCCCAGCCTAGGTAGCAACAAGTAGAGATTCTTAAGTCATGGTTTTGACTTGGCCAAGTTTAAAGATTCACGACATGGCACACGGGAAGCAGGCACTCAACTCATTAGGCCATCACGTCTGGTTACAGTTTTTTTGTTGGTACATTAGTTGATTATGCAGGGGAAATTTCAATCATGGATAGTTGGTCTTCGTCGTTCCACTGCTCCTTGCCCTATGGCCTATCCTATCAATGTTATGCGCCAGACTATGTAGCGTAGAGTATCAATTTTAAAGTCATTGGTTTAACTCAACCAGCGTTCAAATGCCACAACCTACCAAAACAGGAGGCAGACGCTCAACTCATGCGGCCATCCCATCTCGTGTTGATGTCAATCTGCGCCGTAGGCACGTTATATAACCTGAACAGCATCAATTCCATTTTAAATTTCCTTTTTTTCTTTGTTGTACCTGATATTTCTGCGCGTATCTTTGCCGGGAGGTCCCATAGTTGGTGACGTAGGATGCTTGCTTTTATGGTCTCCACTTCCAAGTTGTCATGTACTTTGCTCCTCTCCAGTTGCTAAAGAGAAAATACACAAGAATTGACTTTTGATGCGCTTTTGGTTCTTCCTTAGATTCGATTATTAATACTAGTATCATTAGTTGTTTAACCCCTATAAGCGCTAAAAAGATTTCAATTGTTAAGTCCCCAGAGTCCTGACCGAATTGTTAAAAAATCTGAATATGTGATGTTAGTGTAATTAAATTGATATATCTCAAAAACTGTTGAAAAACAAGTTGGCCCTGTGCTTTTGGTCACCTTGAGAGGCCTCTTCATCGGGCTGCCGGATTCCTTCCCTCCCGCTGAGTGAATGGGATTTACAAAAACTAGTTGAGTCGACTCAGCCCTAATTCGCCTCAGCGGAGCGTTGACACACGCGATCCGAGTCGACTTAGATGAGGCGAACTAGTTGAGGCGACTTAAGGCCCCTTTGTGGACGGGGCTATAGATTAAATAACCCTACAAAACCTCCCTGATTTAACTATCTTTCTCCCACCTCGTGTCCAGCTTCCCTCCTTCTGAATCGGCGCATAATTTCAAATTGTAGTTGATTCGGGGGAGGCGGGAGGGGGTGCCCACCACGTCACCAAGCGGGTCCGACGAACACTAGACCCTACCTACCCGCACCTCCCCATCCTGTGACCCGCATTCCGCACATCTACTCACGGCAGCGACTTGACTTTACCACGCCCACTCGCCCTCTTTTTTTATTGTTTGCATTCATATGGGTCAGCTCGAGAGGCCTCCTTGTCGGGCTGCCTGGTTCCTTCTCTCCCGACTCCCCTCGCCATAGATGACATGGATTAATAACCCTGTCCCTCAGTGATTTAAACTCTCTATCTCCCACCTGTGTCCAGCTTCCCTCCTTTCGAATCAGTACACTGGTATCTAAGTTAAACATGTAAGATCAACCGTAGATATTTCAATTTTGTCACTGTATATTTTCATCGGGTTACGCAGCTTTAATAAGAGCCTGTCTTAACTAAATTATGTTCGTTTAATAGATGCGCTTTACATTTCATAATGCATTTTACAATTTCCACTTACCAATTCACGTAACGATTCAATGATTCCATCAATGCTCTGTAAGTCGTCGCCTTTATATGTAAACCCATGGTCTTTCATACGATGCTCTGAAAGGTTGAGAGGGGAACAATTATATACAACATATTTACACTCAAAAGAAATGAACATGCATATTATTTATTACCTTTGTAATACCGTACGCGGTGGCGAAATCGGTATGTGCGCTGGCTGGTTTCAAGTGTGAGATGTCGTGAGTAAAAAACCCCAGCCGAGTCAAATCAATGACGTATAAAATTGAGACTTGTCGCTAAGCAGCATGGCGCTCGGCATTAATAGGATAAGGCAAGGACTGGATAGCTCAGTATCAGGATAGTGTGACTGAGTGGGAGATCGGGTCATGGTGGTGTGCCATGATCTTCCAGTGAAGCAGCACTATAAAGCAACCATTGGCGTGCACTGTCACAAGTCAGTGCCGTCCTGATGAGCTGATCAGATGTTGCTAGCATGTAAATCCCTAGATACAAGATTCACCCCGTACTGCTGCAGTAGGGGTGCAAACCAACCCTATGTAAAAGGTGGCGAAAATGCGGGTCAAAGAATTGAGAGCCTAATTTCACAATCTAAGAAACAACATTTATTCTTTACATATGTATTATTGAGAGCCCGCTACCATTGAGTTGAAAAATATAATATAATATCTAGTTTAATAAGATTTTAAAGTGAAATCGACGGCGTTCTGCGGCCGCCATCTTGTCTTTTTGCATTCTCTCCCATTTCACCAACTCTGTGCCTACATGTGTAGCCATTTGATACTGGAGCCACAGTTTCTAGGTGATGTTCCATACTACAAGTACCGGGTGAATCTTTTATCTAGTAAATCCCCAACAAACTGACATTTGTATTTCGTATCACTCTCCCAGCATATGTTTGGTTTTATAAAGTTGGTTGGTTGGTTAGTTGGTTAGTTGTTGGAGTTTTACATCCTTGCAACATCTAAGGTCATATCAGGACGGGTACCGACTTGTGACAGTGCACACTCATGGTGAATTTATAGTGCTCCCCCACCATGACCCACTACCCCACATGTTCAGTTACATGAACTGAAAAGAACTAAGCAAAGTTATGTTTGGAGAGCTTTTGATACGGGCTTTGTTTGTTTCCGGGTGAGGTATAGACGAGATCACCATTCCGACTGCACATGTGCTGAAAACAGCATAGGCAGCAAAGCAAATGCGTCTGGCCATTGAGTTTGCCGATACTTGTAGGGCAAAATGAATGGAAATACATAACAATTTGGCATAAGCATGTATGCGCACATGCAATATAATGATCTGATGAATATAGCTAAGACAAAACTAGCCATAGTTAAACATTTTGAGCTAAAAAACATACAATTCCACACAAAACAATCAATCATTTTAAGGCTGATATCCACATCACCATTATTAATTCTTGTTCTAAATATTAAAATGCCAAATGTGTCAACATACACTTGTTTCAGAGAAATATATAACAAATATCTGATTAACCCTACTCATTTTCTAGTTCTACATATGTCATTAACCGTAGGATATAAATAAAACCATTAAGAAAATAAATAAAACTGATTCTGGCTATGGCTGTAATACTAGTCTGAGTGCCCAGATTTGTCTAAATCTAAATGCACATGGCATAAGATGTGTTGATTATATTGATGTAACTGCAATGCTGGATACAAGATTAATTAATATCTTATTTATTATATATATTTTTTTAGTTGGTATTCTATGTTTCACAAAAGAGCTGAGATGAGCTGAAACTAGCAAATTTCATAGCTGCACCTAGTGTATTAGCATGTGCCATGTGCTTCTCGCAGGTTTGTTTTTCTTCTACGCATCCCACAATGCACCGCGCGGCTGGAATAGTGATGTAGTCCATACTGGGCAACTTTAAAGATATTGTTCAAATACTTATCTATCATTGCCCCCTAATTTTGGGGAGAATAATTTATTAAATTATGTAGATTAATAGACATTAAAAGTTTAATCGGGAGCCTTCTTTGACGGCCATCGTGTTTTTTTTTGCTTTCTCTCTCAATTTCTCAAATTTACACCAATATATAAACACTACGCATTCCACCACCTACACAGTTAATTCCTACTGAAGCAGTTTTTGCTCGGTTTATTAGGCATGGTGCACATTCACCCTTATAGCGAATGGTAGACAGGAAGTGTGAACACTTATTTGTCTAACTTTGAATAGAATCTTCTTCTTATTTAAATATACACAGATAATCAAATAAATGTCTTTGTATGGATTTTTAAAACAATGTTTTCTGAAACTCAGACAATTCCTGCTTTTGTTCTAAACGCCGGCAGTTTCAAGCCATATTCCAACAGCTGAGCTGCCACAGCGTTGATCCAAGTGGCGCCATCTATATTGTCACGGCCCTGACTTATGCTCGTACGGTCATGTTTACATGCCTAAGTCTGTGGTCCGTGGCTAAACTTTTTTAATAAAAAGCAAATACCAACTTAGGTCCATCAAATGTTGCACCGCCGAGTTAACTCCTACCACCTCGCTTATAACGAGCTTGGAAGATGCGACCGACATCTTCTATGTGTGTTAGATCACTTCTATATCTGAGATTCACATCGATGTCGCCAAGCACGCTATCCTGCACTTGTAGGTGACGGCTAACTGCACATAAAATCCGCCGCTAGTGATCTTGTTTCTCACCAGGGAACACCACTGTACTGCAGGGGGAGTACGGTGGTCCAAAACTATACTTCTTTATTCATTATATTCTATACAAACGAGCTTATTCTATACAAACGAGCACGCTCTCACAGCCCTCGGGCTTGACAACCCCCAAACTCAACTACCCAAGAACAAGATCTTTTTGAACGAGTTCCGGAAACTTGAGAACATCCAACACCGGGCTGCCAGGCTTGTCCTCCATGTTCCAGGCACCACCAGGATCGAGATCCTCCTCCTTGAATCCGGCCTCCCTCCCCTCCACCTCCGAGGCAAACAACTTCTCACCACCCATCTCACAAGAACCCTTTCCTCAGTCCTTTCAACAACAATCCGCAGAGCCGTGGCCTACCTCCGAGATGGGACCCGCGGTCACCCTCACATCTCCTACCGTCTCAAGAACGCCATCACCACCCTCAAGAACTCCCATGGACTCCATATTGCCGACTTCGCCCTGAGCCCTCACAAGCCACCTTGGGTTTCCATCCCAGTGGAAACCCGAACCACCAACCTAGTTGCTGCCAAGGCGGATTACACCACCCCAGAACTCCACTCCCTTGCTCTCGAGGCCATAACTCAGGCGAAGGTGGAATTTCCTCTCGCAAAGACTGTCTACACCGATGGCTCCCTTAACCCAACATCAGGTAGAGCAGGAGCCGGAATCTTCATCCCCTTCTCCAACACAAAGAACACCACCAGGGTGTCAGACTTTGCTTCCACTCTCGATACCGAGCTCGCCACCATTCACTTGGCCCTCGAAGACCTCCACAACTCAAGTGCCATCATCATTACCGACTCTCTGAATGCCATCAAAGAGATCGCCCGCCCAAATGCCCGACACTCCCTTGCCGACGCAATCCAGATTAAAATCTTGACCAGACATCAGGCACACCTCAACACAGTCCTGCTATGGGTCCCCTCGCATATAGGACTGTATGGTAATGACCAGGCCGACTGTGCCGCTCTAGCCGGTGCCAACC
This sequence comes from Branchipolynoe longqiensis, assembly GCA_030323885.1. Lineage (NCBI taxonomy): Eukaryota > Metazoa > Annelida > Polychaeta > Phyllodocida > Polynoidae > Branchipolynoe > Branchipolynoe longqiensis. The sequence goes on along the minus strand of CM059186.1, from coordinate 6,231,930 downwards.
GAGCAGACGTAGAGACAGCCATCCTTCCATCCATCACCAAACTGGCCGCCGCCGCTTCTCGAGCCACCACCAAACTCTGGGAACGAGCCACACAGAAGGAACAAGTACGGAACCCTTATTCAATAAGCTGGCTCTGGTACACCCTGGTCAGAACGAACATCCCCCATCCAGTCGGCCTTCCTGCTTCTACACAAGTCACCATCAACCGCTTCAGGACTGGCTACCGCCGTTGGATTGATGTCCCCAACCTCCAGCGCTGTCCCTGCGGAACTAATATCTTTAATGTGGCCCACATACTCGCCTCATGTGGTGCCATCGACAGATCTGCCATCAGCGACTTCATGGAGGATGCTGACCGCCAACTCAGCGACAATAGGGCCGCTCTGGCTATCCTCTCCAGGATTTCCACGTCATCCTGGAACGCACTTGCTCGCTTCTACCGCCAGAACACAGACATCATCAACACTGTCGGTCGCCCAGTTCATGACATCGGGGACTAGCAGGCCCCACCTCATCGCCATAGCTGACTTGGTGACACTACTAACTAACCACTAATTTTCACTGCAACAAACAGGTAACCCCACCCTCTGCCTAACTAATCCCATCCTCACTTCACTTCTTCCTCTGGCCTTGGCCGGACTTACGGTGCATACCGGTGAATCTGGAGGGACTGAAGTTTGGATCCTGGTCGAGTCAAACCAATGACTTATAAAATGGGTACCTGTTGCTGCTCGGCGCTTGGCGCTATGAAATCAGGACAGGGACTGGGCGCACAGTGTCAGGATAATGTGACTGTGTGGGACATCGGGTCATAGTGCCAGTGGCCTGATTTCCCAGTGGGGCAGCACTATAAAGTCGCCATGAGTGCACGCTTTTACAAGTCGGTGCACATCCTGGTATGGCCTAGGGTCTTACTGGGGTGCAAAACTACACCAACCACCCAGCCTCCCCCGGCCCTCTCAGAGGACTGTGGTTGGACTCTTAGGCTGCCTTTTTCCTTCCTCCCCCCTCCCCCCTACCCCTCAATTCCTCTGATCACTACACACCGGAAGCCAACTCCCGACCACATGGGACTGCTTTCAGTGGTGCCCATTCAGTGCTGCAGATTTGCAGCCTTCAGCGCACCAATGCGACTGAAAACTCCCCAAAACAACAACAAACGAGCACGTGCTGTTTGGCCCCCCTATCTCCTCTCAGTGTACTGGCCTCCCCCTGGTTTGATCTAAGAAAATACTACTACTCATCACTTCTCTTTCCTTCAGACTACATCTTCCTTTTTCCCAATCTCACCTCCTCTCCCCTAGATCAGGGGTGAGTGTTCGCTTGGGTGGGGTCCTTTTCTTCAATGCTGCACTTTCTTCTTCACCCGAAACCCCTCTTTCCCTTCCTTCCTCTCATACAGGGCCTGGACTCAAGTCACCACCAATACCCCTCCACAAAAGTTCTGTCTTTCATTGCCTCTGGATCGAATCAGCGGTACCGGTACCTAATGCTGCAGTTTTTGCAGCCAGTACCCACAAAGGTTACAAACCACCCAATTCTCTTTCTATGCAAATGAAGACAACACAACAAATATATAATACAGCCTAATAATATATACAGAAGCTATTTATACATTACTTAGAAACAGATATTATAGTCGATTGTTGAGGCTCTACGTCGTAGAAACCTTTAGCTTCATATCAGGAGACTTGTGATGGTATGCTCTCATGGCCACCTTATAGTGCTGCCTAACTGGGAGACTGGGAAACATATGTTGAGCATAGCTTTAAAATGTGTAGATGTACTAAATTTGATATGTTTTAAAAATCCATAGAAAGACATTTATTTGAATGCTGACTTAGCACGTGCATTTTTGTCTTCCAAAGAGCTCTTCTGTTAATCAGTAATAGAATTTAAATTCCATTTGGTACCGTTTTGTTGCGTTTTTTAAAATTCTGTGTGTGTACAATTATGTTGTTTTTTGTGGGTGGGGGGAGGCTAATGGAAATTAATTCACTTTTTGTAAGGATTAAGTTTATAATTGTAGTATATTATAATTGATATTTATATATTATAATGAAGTACATTGTACTTTGAACATGCAGTATATTGCAAAGTGCATGATTATGATATAAGCCACCACCCTCTCCTTCTTTATATAAAAAAAAACAACCTTGTGGCTTAACAGGTGAATGTGGTGAGTGCCTCTGAAGGTCATTCAATACTTATACTTATACTTATCCTCTTCTGCTTAAGAAATTAGGCATCAGTGCCTGTTAGCAGCTTTGGCCTGTCTAAGTGGGACCTAGTGAAATTATAGTTTTCATGCGGCGAGCGCTGACTGTAGCGGTAAATTACCCAGTGCTTATCGAGGCGTCCTTTGAAAGAGTTTAAGCTTGGGGCATTCACTACATCAGCTGGTAATCTGTTCCAAGGGTTCCCGGCTCTTTCAGTGAGGAAATTTTGACGAACTTGCTTGTTAGTTCTGGGTTTGACGATCTTCTTATTATGCCCTCTGGTTATCAGACCGTATGTTGGCTCGAGTATGATGTACCGGTTTTTTACTGTATAAGTTCCACTGAGGTGTTTGTAGATCTCAATGAGGTCTCCGCGGGCCCTTCTTTAGTATAGGCTTGGCAGGTTTAGTGCTCGTAATCGGTCTTCGTAAGAGAAATTCTTCAGGCTTGGTATTAGGCGGGTTGATAGTGGTCATTTACAATGTTTGTACCAAGGCAGAAATAAAAATCCTACTTGTGTGCAATCAAAATCATTGCTTTCCTCCAGTACTTCAAATATGAAACAACAAAGCTGTCAGACAATACTATTAAAAATAGATATCCAACGAAAGTAAGATAATCTGACTCTGTACAAACACTGCATTTAGTCTTTCCACGAAGAGAAACGGGTGGTATAGTATGTGGAAACCAAAAATGTGGTACACAGTTTCTGATAATGACATATATGAATAAAATTCATTAATATATGGGTCGTTCTATTCATATATGGGTCTGACCCATATATGAATAAAAAGCATTAGCATTCTCATCCTGGGGTTGGTGGCCTAATCGGTAGAGCGCGGGCCTCGCATGCAGAAGGTCAGGAGTTTAGTTCCCAGTCGAGTCAAACCAATGACCTTAAAATTGATACTTGTCGCTTCCTAGCCTGCAACTCGGCATTAGTAAGATAGAGCCAGGACTGGTTAGCTCAGTGTCAGGATAATGTGACTGAGTGGGATATTGGGTCATGGTGCCGATGGCCTGATTTCCCAGGGGGACAGCGCTATAAATTCACCATGAGTGTGCACTGTCATCAGTCAGTACCTGTCCTGATACAACCTTAGATGTTGTCAGGACGAAAACTCCAACAGCTAACTAACTATTAGCATTCTCAGTTACGGGCCCCCGTACTCCGCGAGGGCTAACGTCTGTACACTGGTCCCCGTGAATGTTATTGCCCAACGGCGTTACCCCCAACCGGGCACTCTTCAAAACGTAGACCGTTGGCAAGGCAACGTGCAAAGCGGCAGGGAGGCGGTGGTTGTGGCAGGTGGCGTTTGTAAACACAGCGCAGACTGCCCGAGACTGTGATTGTGTTTGTGTGCTAAAATAAATCACTCGTACGCTCGCATCATGTCAAGCGGCGCTAAAGGAAGTGACTCCGTCAGCATTAGCACGGAATGGAAATCGACGGGCGATCCTGGTGACCAGGGACTGTATCGCGAGACGTGGTGCATGGTGGAACAGAAGATGGAAAACTACTGGTGTCGAACAATCCGGCGTCACAACGAGAAGGCCAACGTCAGCACCGTCTTCCAGCCCGAGCCCAAGGGAAAGTTGGCGCAAAAAAAGTCACGCTGCTCATTCGACGACAGCAAGGAAGGACATCTCCAGAGGAAGCATTTCTCAACTAAGCAATGTATGTATTTATATATCTTTTTTTTTAAAGAGAGTGAGAGATGTTAGTGTTTTTTGGTTGTTTTTTTAAAAGTCAAAGACAAAGTGGTGTGCAATCAGTTTGGTGGGTTTTTTTAAAAAAAAATTTTTTAGGGGGGGGACATTAGTTGATTAACTTCGTTATGTCTCGGTCATAAATGCGTTACGGCGTGTCCTGCGGCGGCCGTAAGTCGCCCAGACCGTACGGCGACCGCACGGTCAGTTACGGTCGCCGTACGGTCAGTTACGGTCGCCGTACGGTGATCGTACGTTTGTTTGCTAGCCGCAAGGTGCTGCAGGTTTTTTAAGTTGGAGTTATCTTAACTTCGAAAAATCGCAACACCACAGGCCGCAATCCTGGCAATCCAAACTCCACAACACATCATTGAAAAGGTTGTAAAATGAATATCAATATGGTACACAATTCATGTTTGTGTGATCAATATTAAGAAAGTTATGACTTTGTCTTTGTTTGTATATTAAATATGAGTATAAATTTAACACAAACCATACGATTTGTGAAGAGGTAAACTGCACAGGCCGCAACGCCGTAGCGACAAGTATGAATTTGTATGTTATTGGTTTAACTCGGCCAGGGTTGGAACCTAGGGTTTGGATATATGGTACGTCTTACTTGGGCAAATATGCACATGTTTCAGAATGTATCGCCACCATCACTCTCAACATTACCATCGGGTGAATCTTTTATCTAGGAAGGAACAATAGCAACCCAGGCCAGCGGTTCGAATCCTACAAGCTACCAACAAAATTGTTTTCATTACATGTAGTTTATTCATTGAATAGTGTCTTTTGTTTCAGCCAGAGCACTGGTCATCCCACCATACAGTAAAATTGCTTGATACATAAATGAAACTATCACTATATCATGTCGTACTCGTAAACTACATAACATCCAGTATACATGATAATGATGTCGTCATTGATGGGACCGGACGTGGTGGCCGAATCGGTAAGGCGCAGACGTGGTCGGGAGTTCGAATCCCGGTTGAGTAAAATATTCCGTGATTCTCTGAGTGCTAAGCATAGGGGAGAATATCCTCATTTCGCGAAAATTCAGATCTCAGATAACCACACTATAGATCTAGGCTTTTTTGTGTGCCCGAGACCACTATATTCGCTGTACTAGTTGGAGTTTTACATCCTTGCAACATCTAAGGTCATATCAGGACGGGTACCGACTTGTCACAGTGCACACTCATGGTGACATTGCCCTGACACTGTGCCAACCAGTCCTTGCCCTATCCTATTTGTGCCGAGAGCCTGACTAGGAAGGAACTAGATAAAGCATTCACCCGGTACTCGCAGTAACAGTACACGGGTGAATACCAACCCTATATTAGTATATACAAACGGTCGAAAAAGCGGGTTACTGAATTGAGAGCCTAATTTCACAATCTAAGAAACAACATTTATTCTTTACATATGTCTTATTGATAGCCCGCTACCTTTGAGTTGAAAAATATAATATAATATATAGTTTAATAAGATTTAAAAGTGAAATCGACGGCATTCTGCAGCCGCCATGTTGTCTTTTTGCATTCTCTCCCATTCCACCAACTATGAGTAGCCATTTGATCATGGAGCCAGTTTCTAGGTCATGTTCCATACTAAACCTATTTTCGCCCGTATTTACACTACGTTGTCCTTCACCCGTGTACTACAAGTACCGGGTGAATCTTTTATCTAGGAAGGAACAAGTATTAATTTTTTAAGTCATTGGTTTGACTCGACTAGGGTTCGAACCCATGGGTTGGAATCCCACGATCTACCAAAGTGGGACACAGGCGCTCAACTCATTCAGCCACCCAGTCTGGTCCTCCCTAAACCCATTTACGCGTTCGCATTTTCTTCAGGAGTTGCTTATGTCTTTACTTTGTGTATTTGCAGTTACGAGTCAAATAAACTTGTAGGACAAGAATAGCTTCATGTCTGACGCAACTACAGATTGTGCCACAAAGATTTAACAAAATGGCAAATTCAACTAACTGTGAAAAGAAGAGAACAGAAGAAAAGAATAAAAGAGGCGTTACTTCAAACAGTACCAACTGAAAGGGTCATTTGTTTGTGATGGATTTCGTAACAAACACCACTTTTATGGCATATTCCAGGCTACATGAAAAATAGTCGCCATGCAGGTCATTCTTTACTTTACAAACACGTCTGTGATAACCTACCAGTATTTTGTAGTAAATTGTACTGAACATATACTTTATTAATATATGTTGTTATTCTGTGTATTATTATCTCAGCTGTATTGTCTAATATACAATTATTGACCCACGTCACCAACAGTTCATCAACATGTATATACACCATTATTAAGATGTTATTCAGAGGGAGATTTGAACGCATTATTTGAAAATAAATATTAAATAGTCACTAGAATGTGTTAATTGACTCATTAAATAGTTGTTATCCGCTAACAAAAATAGTGTGTGTTGCAGTGATCTCCAAAAGTGTAGGTGTGGATAAGGTGAGGTACCTACCTACAGCCCTGTTAGGTTCCAGGATTAGTAGGTCATTTCACATCAGGGGGTCACCACGAGATGACCATGTGGGTCATAGACAGGATTTTTGGCAAGTTTGTCGAAATTATTCTGAGTTCTTTCAGCTCAAATTGCTCCAAAACTAACCATTTTTCATCAAAGTTTCTCGGGACTAATGAATATTAGGATATAATGGTCAACCTGAGCTATTTATCTCAAATATAACTAACAAATGTAAATGCCATCGGACCATGCAACTTTAAATCTTGCTGTCACCTAGCACCAATTTACTGACTTTTGCATTGTAGATCATTTTTGCTATCATTTGACACAAATCTGACCATTTCAGATTTTTGTATAAATTGCAACCTAGCCATTGTAGGTATATGATTATGAAGGCGAATAACAAAGCTGACAATAAGTATGTATATATTTAAGCTAATTGATCTTTAGTGGTGCAAGACAGATTTCCGAGGAGAAAGAAGAGCAATGCGAGAAAACAGTTATCACCGCAGTAAAAGTGCTTTTATTTGGGGAAATAATTTTATGGAGTTCTCCATTGTGACGCGAGCCACCGTAGCAACATCCATCTTCTTAATCTTGGCGATGTATTCACAGGAGAGTCGAATGTTGGATGGTTCGTTGCGCTCCTGTTGAAATTAAAAAGAAAATTTTTGATAGTTGTATTTAGACAGCATTGTCAGGGTTCCCTGATCATTTTATACAAGCATTAGCTTTAACCCTTACTGTGCTCCACATCAATCCCCGAACCATTATTGTGTTGAACTGTCATTATATATACATATACATGGTCTCTGACTATATTCAGAGACCATGTATATATCTATGCTCTCTGCTATATTCCAGACTCAAGTATGATCCCGTTTCAATATAGTGCCGCCATCTGGTGGAATCCGTCTATACCATTATGCGGTAAATCATATTGGTGGCACTATCTAATGGTGGAGTTAGCAACACTCGAGGTTACATGACTCAAGATTGATGCCACTCTGGTCGAAGTGACCAAAGTTAGTAAAATAACCATCAAAATTAATATGAAATGTGTATGGTAGGCACACAAAATAGATGCCATTAACAACCCATATATGGCTAAACACGTCAAAATCCAGACACCGCAGACTTCAGTAGTAACAAATTCTATTATATCGACTTAGTACACCCTTCTACGCAGCAGCAAATTATTAATAAGTACATCGGTATATAAGTTGGATATGTAGAACGAAATCTAGGTAAGTGTTTTGGTTTTGAAAATGTCATGCTTTCATCGGACAGTGCAGCTTTAAGTTTAAAACTCTACCTGTTTGACTGGGCCTAGCGCAGGTGAGTCGGTTTCCAGAATGAGGCTCTCTAAGGGTATCCGCTGTACGAGCTTCTGCTTCTTGCGTAAACCAAAAATAAAACAAATAGTGAGAATTCTCTTTTCTCTTCTTTTTTTCCACCCGCCAACAGAAGCGTAAATCCCGGGATTGTCACAATTACATCAAAGTGCTAAATATAGATGGCTACATCTGTTTGTCCGACCGACAGCCTGTTTAAATATTCATCCCAGCCTGTGACGTCATTCACAAGCTTCTCCCAATTACATCATTGTGCTAAAAATAGATTTTGAGTATGTTTGACCTATCAGAAATCGCGGATATCTTTCATCCCTCCAATTAGTTTCTACGAGGCGTACACATACAGCAACCAAATTTAAGGCCTTTTTTTAGAGCTTTTTCAGGTAAGAAATTCATTTTTTTAAGGCTGAAAAAATATGACATTATAATGATTATATACATGTCAACTCCTTATGGTCTTACTTCACCAGGTTTCTGTATGCTATTTTTATAAAGCAAAAGCAACTAGGGAATTAACATCATTATTATACTTAACAATTGTGCCAGATTAGTTAATAAGCCACAACCTAGCCATTCAAAACATTGTTAATGTTATCAATAAAATTTGCCCTTTCTCCTCCATAAAAATGTTAAAATCCAATGGTTTTTTTGGGGGACATTTAGTCAATTTTCAAGACCATTTAAGGCCTTTTCAAGAGCCGCCTTCAAATTTAAGGCCTTTTCAAGATTGTGTGAACCCTGACATACCTGCTCACTCCTCACAATGGAGGGCGGGATGGAGAAGTAGTAACCTGCCTCCACACCAAGCATGGCAACAGCCGGACGCCCATCGAAGGCGTGCAGCAGCACCCGTTCGGCACCTGTCAGCGAAGACGCAGACTCAGCGTGTATGTCGCAGCTGCTATATACACGTTATTACACAAACGCTGAATGGGGCGGCTTTGCGATATCGTTCAAGGTGGTTTGTTCGTTGTTTTACATCCTAGCAACATCTAAGGTCATATCAGGACGGATACTGACTTGTGACAGTGCGCACTCATGGTAACTTTATAGTGCTGCCCCACTGGAAGACCAGGCCATCAGCACCATCATATTATCCTGACACTGAGCCAACCAGTCCTTGTCCTATCCTAATAATGCTGAGCGCCAGGCTAGGAAGCGACAAGTATCAATTTTTAAGTCATTGGTTTGACTCGACCAGGGTTCGACCCCACGATCTACCAGCACGGGAGACGGACGCTCTCACTCATTCAGCCATCCCGTCTGGTGGTCAAGGTGGTCAATCGTTCTCGGCTGACAGTACTCGTACCGTTTGGCCGGTACTGCTTTCAATTTAGGTCAGTTGGGACAAGAACAAATAACGGAAATGGTAAAAAGAAGTAGTCGCCTGTGTCCTTTCAATTTTAAGTATTCAATTTAGAATAAATTATTACAAATTTGGTGTTTTTTAAACTAATAATAAACGTATATTTGGGTGGTGTAATGACATATTTTCACCGTGCCCGGTGCGTACAGAGAACCAAGCTCATCACACTACTATTGAATAATAACTGCACTGTGTCATAACTCTGGTTCGATTCTCTTGTGATTTGCGGGAAGATGACACTCACCTGCATCTTTTAGAAGCTGTATCGTAGGTTTACCTGCCGACCTCGAATGGACATTTCTGAAATAAAAAGACTTTATTGCCAATGGGGGACATTTCGCCTAGTTATTTTTTCCGACGACAGGTGGCGCATCGGTACTAGTGGGCCTAAACGGAGATACTACAAGACAACACGACGTGAGTGTCTGTATTTAACTGTGTGTCAGTACCCAGGACCATACCATTACAATGTCAGTATACAGAACATACTATTAGTATGTCAGTGCACATTACTACAGTCAGTATATCAGTACACTGGGCCAGACTGGCAGTATGTCAGTACACTGGACTAGTCAGTACACATGACTACAGTCAGTACTCCGGACAATACAATCAGTATGTCAGTACACTGGACTAGTTAGTACACAGGACTACAGTCAGTACACAGAACTATACTCTCAGTATGTCAGTACACAAAATTATACTCTCAGTATGTCAGTACTCAGGACTACAGTCAGTACACATGACCATAGCATAAGCATGTCAGTACACTGAACTAATCAGTACACAGGACTACAGTCAGTACTCAGGAACATACCACCAGTATGTCAGTACACCGGCCTAGTCAGTATTCAGGACCATACCATTAGTCAGTACAAGGAATACAGTCAGTACACAGAACTATACCATCAGTATGTCAGTACACAAGACTACAGTCAGTACTCAGGACCATGCCATCAGTATGTCAGGATAGGATACTAGTCAGTAGACAGGACAATACAGTCAGTACACAGGACACTAACATCAGTATGTCAGTACTCAGGACTATAGTCAGTACACAGGACCATACCATCATTATGCATAGGACTAGTCAGTATACAGGACTGTTCAGTACACAGGACAATAATGTCAATATACAGGATTTCAGTCAGTACACAGGACAATACTGTCAGTACACAGGAAAATACCATTGGTATGCCAGTACACATGACTATACCATCAGTATATCAGTACACACGAGTACACTGTCAGTATGTCAGTACACATGAGTAGTCAGTACACAGGATCATACCATCAGTATGTCAGTACACTGGACTTCAGTCAGTGCTCAGGACTATGACATCAGTATGTCACTGACATACAGTATGTCACTGACATACAGTACACAGTACACCAGACTACAGTCAGGACACAGGACTATACAATCAGTATGTCAGTACAAAGGACTACCATCAGTACACATGACCATGCCATCAGTATGTCAGTACACAGGGCTAGTCAGTATGCAGAACTATACTGCCAATATGTTTTTAGGCCCACTGGTTCAGTGGCGACGCCAACGGCAATTGTTTGAACCACAAAATCGCAATGTTTGTTTGTTTGTTATTGTTTTACGTCCTAGCAACATCTAAGGTCATATCAGGACGGGTACCGACTTGTGACAGTGCGCACTCATGGCGACTTTATAGTGCTGTCCCACTGGGAAACCAGGCCGCCGGCACCATGACCTGGTATCCCACTCAGTCACATTATCCTGACACTGAGCACACCAGTCCTTGCCCTATCCTAATAATGCCGAGCGCCTGGCTAGGAAGCGACAAGTATCAATTTTAAAGTCATTGGTTTGACTCGACCGGGACTCGAACCCATGACCCCACGATCTACCAGCACGGGAGACGGACGCTCTAACTCATTCGGCCATCCCATCTGGTAAATCGCAATGTCCCCCATTATGTGGTGCATACGAACTTATGCAAATATTATTGTGAATGAAATGCCCATTAGTCGAATCGGTAGAGCGCAGGCTTCCCATGCAGATTGTTGGTTTGTGTGTGTTTGTGTGTGTGTGTGTCTGGCTGTCTGTCTGTCTGAACGTCACTAAATATCGGTACTATACTCACACTTTTGCGTGAATTTAGATTTTTTAAATGTGCGTCACCCTCGAATTTCAATACCTGGATTTCCACCATACACATCTCCAGGTTGTATGGAAATTTGTATTGTGTGACAATTTGTATTGTATATATGCCGAAAAGAACTATAGATTCGAGTAGCACTACGTAGATTGCTACAGTGATCCAATACTTACAAGGGTAGATTAAACTTCTTTGCAAGTTCCACCTATAAAACAAAATATTGTAACAATATTTAAAGTTGCAGTCTGTTAAAAACATAAAATGTCTAAATTCGAACCCACATACCCAATTTAGATACTGGTGTACTTATTAAGTAATTGTTGCCAGATTAATGAAATGGAAATATAACTAAACTATGCAATCCTAAAATACTTTAAATCCTATTTGCTGTAGCTATATTGGTTATTTAAAGTTTTGAATTAAGCCATTTCTTCCACCCCGAGTGTATTCGTTTATGCAACCGGAGGTTGTATGGCATGCGCATGCGCCAAAATGTGGCTCGGGTGACCCGAGTTGTTTAATCGAATACAGCCACTGTGAGAGGTGACCTGCATCCTGGCTGGACAGAGGACGGGTCACTTGTGTTGTGTGGCCCGCCAGAAGCGGGGTATTAAATAAAGCTACCTTTTTACATCGAATTGGAGTGTTCCCTCGTCGTGCTGCGCAACACCAAGGCCGTAATCGATTAACACGACCCGGGTGACTCGGGTCAGCCGAGTCGTCAGAATTTCAAATAGAACACCGTGAGTGGAGTCGACAAATACACATGCCGTGTGCAAAACAACCCGACCTCAGTAACCCACCTCTTGGCTGGGGTGGCTAGGAGCGATGACGTCACATTTGCGCTGGTACCGTCCTGTAGGATAACAGCCACCGGTACCAGTCATACATATTTTTTGTTGGTAATATCATAGATTAATGAAATGGAAATATCACTAAACTATGCCATCATAAAACAATTTAAATCCTATTTTGCTGTAATTATATCGGCTATTAAAAGACCAAAAAAAGAGCCACCATTTTTTTCACTCCGAGCATGGAGAAGCATATTCGATTATTCGACCAGATTCTGCAGGATATGCACATGCGCCAAAAAGTGGTTCGGGTGACCCGAATCGATTAATCGATTACGCCCCCGGGGTTATGAGACACAGTCTATCACAATAATAATATTAGCAGAGGTATTAGTCTTACCTGTTTCCGTAAAACTGTTCTTTGTGATTCTTTATCGCCATCATTTTTAACTAGTCTGGGTGAGAAGTCAAGCCCGACCTGAAACATATATGGCGCAATACGAGTCTTCTGAGATACTAACGATGGGATGCAGCAGGCCACTAATCAAGCTCCCGGTCCTGCTATAGACTAGATTGTCATTCCGACTGCGCATGTGTTGAAAAAGGCTTTGGCAGCAAAACAAATGTGCCCAGCCATTGAGTTTGCCGATAGGCGTAGGGCAAAACTTAGATTTTATTCAAAATTATTAGAAATACGTAACAATTTGGCATAAACATGGATGCACACATGCAATATAATGATATAATGAATATATTTAAGACAAAATTAGCCATAGGTAAGCATTTTGAGCTAAGAAACAATTCCATACAAAACAATCAGTCACCTTAAGGCTGATATCCTCATCACCATTATTAATTCTTGTTCTAAATATTAAAATGCCAAATGTGTCAACAGACACCTATCAGAGAAATATATAACCAATGTCTGATTAACCCTACTCATTTTCTAGCTCTACATATGTCATTAACCAAAACTGACTCTGGTTATATGGCTCTAACACTAGTCTGAGTGACCAGATTTGTCTAGATCTAAATGCAGATGGCATAAGATGTGCTGATTAGATTGATGTAAATGTAAAGTGTATAAAAGATTAACATCGTAATTTATTATATATCTTTTTTTAGTTGGTATTCTATGTTTCAAACAAGAGCAGAGATGAGCTGAAACTAGCACATTTCATAGCTGCACTCAGTGTATTAGTGCTGTCATGTGCTTCGTGCGGATTTGTTTTTCTTCCATGCATCCCACAATGCACTGCGTGGCTGGAATGACAAACTAGTCTATTGTTAGGTGGTAGCACACTGCAGCAATCTATAAAACTGATGCAGTGTACATACCAGACACATAGTCGACAGTATATGCGTGCGTGCGTGTGTGTGTGGTGCACTGATGGAACAGCACCGGGCTCTGCTGCCAGCACACAAACCGGACGCGGTGGCCGAATCGGTAGAGTGCGGGCATGGCGTGCGGAAGTTCCGGAGTTCGGTTCCCGGTTGATTCAAGCCAATGTCTTTAAAAGTGATACTTGTGCTTCCTAGCCTGGCACTCGGCATTAGTAGGACAGTGCAAGGACTGGTTGGCTCAGTGTCAGGATAATGTGACTGAGTGGGATATTGGGTCACTGTGCTGATGGCTTGATTTCCCAGTGGGGCAGCACTGTAAAGCCGCCATGAGTGCACACTGTCACAAGTCAGTACCCGTCCTGATATGATCTTGGATGTTGCAAGGACGTAAAATTCCAAGAAACAAACAAAACAAAACAAACAAAAAGCCAGCGCACAGGGGTGGGTGGATAGGTTGCCATGGTTACTAATTAGGAGACCGTGTTGGTAACCAGAGTCAGCACTCAGTAGTCGGGGTGGGGTAGTCAAATGGTGGGGAAGCTGGTGACCACACATAAGGATGTAGTATTTTATCTAAAATAAACTATTAGACAAGACACTTTCACTGCAACCTATCAGAAACAAATGTATGCAAGAACCATTTCAACTTCAAGATTGTTCATCAGCATTTAGAATGTGTGCAGAAGTTATCTTGTGCATTCACTTAGGGTTATAATTGAAGTTATAATAAACTTATACCCCAGTCACACTACTGCTTGCGACCACTTTACAACCACAAAAAGGGGTGGTCACAAAGAGGCCACAAAATGGTTGCAAAGTGGTCCTCGGTGGTCTACAACCTCCTTGCTTGTCACAAGAAGGTTGAAGCCACTGCACTAAAAATCTCCTTGTGACCAAAATAGTCACCAGGAGGTCAGCAATCAGTGCTTTGGTCACAAGGAGTAGGGTTATTGGGTCCAAAGTGGTCACAAATTAGTCGCAAGTCATAGTGTGACTGGGGCTTTAAATATAGGTCATGGTATGGGCAGTCGGTACTGGCTTCATTTCAGTCCTTCCTCAGCTAGTGGTCAGTAAACAGTAATGGCGCCAGCTATACTCAAACATCTAAACCAGGTGAGCAGATGGGCACACTTACCTCTCCAATAGCGGCTATCCTCTCGTGGTGCTGCTCTATCAGGGGCAGCGCGTCTGCAAAATCCTGAAACAGGTTGGGATAATTTCACACGAGTCAATTTTGTAGTCTCACCTCACAAACTACCTCACAGTTTGGTCGTAATGCTTTAGATTGTGTTTGGATCGGTACAACCAATTCATTCAAACATTGAGGATTTACTTCATGGACTCTATCACTTCAAACTGATTTTGTGTCATTGTGCCTTGATATTATGTGAGAATTGAACACTCTGGAGAGTACATGTTGAGGAAAAACATATACAATCAGAATGTAGCTATTGGATTTTAATCAACAGAAGGTAGGAATGCCAAACTAAGACCATCAACAGTGAGACACATTTTCTCCAACTTTTACATAGGTTTGTAATTCACCTCTAATAGAGCAGCACCAGGATGCGTACGTCCATTTATATATTTTTTGTTTCAAATGCACCCGTGATATTCAGTTGGTTCCTGTTCAGCTAATATGGGAGTTGTATCAATCACCCAGGGTTGATTCTTTATGTTAATACCCGACGCGGTGGCAGAATCGGTAGAGCGCAGGCATCCCCCATGCGGAAGGTCGAGTTTGAAACCCAGTCAAGTCAAACCAATGACGTACAAAATTGGTACTTGTCACTACCTAGCCCAGCGCTCGGCATTACTAGGATAGGACAAGGACTGGTTAGTTCAGTATTAGGATAATGTGACTGACTATGAAATCGGGTGCTGGTGCTGGTGGAGCAGCACTATAAAAGTCGCCATGAGTGCGCATGGTCACAAGTCGGTACCCGTCCTGAAATGACCATAGATGTTGCCAGGACATAAAACCCCAACAAACAACAACTTTATGTTATTAGTGTCAGGTCACACCACCAGGTGGACTCTGAGCGCCCTACCTGTTCAGTTACACTGCGATCCTCGTGTGTCTCATTCCCAGTTGTCACCGGCTGAAATATAAAAATAAAAATAAACCCAGTCAAAGCTAAGTTAAAGTGGTTTACTGATCTCTCAGGCAAGAAGCCACATCGACAGTTAGTCGTGGATAGGATGATTACACCTGGGAGCCTAGGTAGTGTAATGGTTAGCATGCTAACCGTGGAATAGCAAGAAGTGTGATTTTTCAATCCTACTCTAGGTGCAATGTTTCCCATTTTCATCAGTCCCATGATAGTGGCAAAATCCGATGAAAGCGCAACATTTTGATCCTAGATATCCAAATAGTGCACTCAATAACCCTTTAAGAATGGGAGCTCCCGGGTGCACCCGCCAGGTCCATGCGCTTACAGCTTTGCGGGATATGTAGTTGAATTGCTTTTCTAGATATGTTTTCCTGATCATTTGTAGATCATATCAGAAATGCAGTGCTACCCGATTTCAGGTGTATTCAGGTGCACCCGGACTGTAAGCGCGCAAAACCTGCTGGCACCCCCAGGCGCTCCTTATTGCGGTTTGCTGCCTCTGCGCTATGGTGCTATGCTCGAAAGCAGATAAACAAAACCGATATCCAGCATTTCGGTGAGCAACTTAATTATAATATCGCAAGTTTTCCCTTTAACCATCTCCAAAGTAAACCCCCTTAAAATAAAAGTACTTCAAACCCCAGTAAAATAGTAGAGTTATCTCAATGTTCATTACTGCATGAGGCATCGCTTACCTGAGCTGGGTGCACACCAAGGCAGGGTAGGCAGAAGTCGGGATACCTGTAAACAGCACCAAGAGGCCATTAGGGACCATTCATAATTGTCACACACATATTTTATTCTGCAGATACAAAGACCATACTATGACCACATAATAGGGCAAAGAACAATATCAATGGAATGAGGAAGGCCAATTGTCCGCAATCAAAATTTCCACAGCTCAACCCTTTAAGGATGGGAGTGCCCAAATGTGCCTGAATGCGCCGGCCATATCTCTTATCATATCTCTTATCATAATCTCATAACCAGTAAAGCCAAGGAGGTTAAATTTGATATCAATTGAAAGCGAAATCAATTTACTTTCATACAAAATCAACTTGATTTTCAACAGTTTCCGCACAGGAAGCCTGCGCTCTATCGATTCGGCCCCCACATCCGGTGCGACGTCACGTGACCAGATCTCTAATTACCTTTCAGTAAGCTGCAGTACTTTGTTGCAATCTGTAGGGGTGATCGCACATACCAGAGAGGCAACAACCCCAACCTGAAATTATTTTAAAACAGAAATCAATTCCTTTAGTAATATTTCTATATATATAGATATATATATAAAGATAAATAGCGCAACACTTCTATTAAAAGGTTAGTCAATGATTTCATACTCCAAAGCACCATGTGCATAAATGAAACTTGGGTAATTAACATGTATGCACTTACATATGTTTAGGCAGGCCGCGAATTTGTTTATTCTATATACCATATATAATTTATAGTATAAGTAATATTTAATTCAAGTTGGTCGGATATTATGCAACAATAAATAACACATATGCAATCTCATGATTCTAATCTAATAATATGCTTACCTTCTTTGCTCGCTGAATAACATCATCTATATCCTAGAGAAGAAAATGAGGGAAACAAAATATATCAAGTATATGGCTTTAAAATACGTTGTTTTGTTTATATTAATTACATTATTGTATATTATATGAAGTTCTGTTTATATTAATTCAATTATCGAAATTGTTATTTAAGGCAAATGAAGTCTTAATTTCAACACAGCGACTGCAGAGATTGTCTGATTGTTTCATATCACGCAGGTTTTTTTTCTCAGATTTAAACATGGTCATCATTTACCCCCTACTCTGGATAGGGTGAATATTTGATTTAGGGAAAGCCATCTACTATCTAGTCGTGATCTACCATAAGTATATCAAATTCCGCTTGGGGCACAGCAGTGCCGATGGACTGGCCTGACTGACTGATAGCTGTGACCCAGCTAAAGCCCCACCTGCCTACAACTAGTATTTTTTCATTCATAGTTCTTATGTAAATGTTGTATTTTAATGATAGATGTGAAAATCAACTCATCAGAACTTTAGCTGATGACATCAGATGTGTTGAATGAGTTTTGTGTCATGGTGGCAATATTATTGAACATCCAAGTGGATTGACATGGAACTATGCCCAAAAAGTCTTGCATACAAATGATTTAAACCAGGATAAATTAAATGTTATATCTCTGCTTTCCAATTATATATTTAGTATAGATATAGGATTGTAAGATCTCAAATGGTGGCTCTTGGAAACTGCTGAAACTGGTATAAAATGGCCGTTTTCGACGACGCAAAGCTGTCACTAGTATCAACATTAACTGTTCTACATTTTTTGTTTATCATAGAACTAGAGTAGTCTTCTAAGTTCTAGTTATCTGGTTTTATCTCTGATCATTTAGAAAAGTATACCAGAGTGTAGAGCTTATAATTCTGATTATTTTTGTAAAACATAGAAAGTGATAGGACAAGTAGAGTTTTGGTTTTCATTGATATTTTTTCGCAGATTTTATTATTGAGTCAATGGAAATTGACGAATTTAGCAAACTTAACCTTGAATTTCTGAAGATATAGGTCTGTAAAAGATTGAGCCTCTTATTTGTAGTGGGGACAATGTGATGCTTTAATATTGGACATCTTATATGCAAAAGAGCTTCCATGTGGGACCTTAAAAACCAGGATTTCCCTAATTTGGAATTGTGAACAAATCATGGCAAAAGACTAAAAAAATGTCTTCTTCAAATTAACTTCATAACTATTCAAGTGATCTACAAATAATAAAATATTCTATACCACTGGAATCAAATTAAAAGGATCTATGTAAATATATAAATTATAATTTTGCACTGTTGAATTAAAAAAAAAACACTTTGGACTCAGGTCTACTGATGGCAGTGATGCACGGCACATAGATTTTCGATTTCTGCTCAAATTAGCTTGACAATATCAAATTCTTTGAATATCAACATAGTACTACTGGTATATAATTGAATTATATAATTTACTACATTTAGTAGTCTCTGTATGCAAATTATATGAAGTTACTATGCCTATTTGTGCCCAAAATGATATCCTGGAACACAAAAGGTCACAACTTAATAGCTATAGGCCTAACCGATAGGACAACATGTTGATTTCTAGGAAAACTAAATCATAAATAACTTTGGAATGATTAATGATATTTACACAATTTAAAAAACCCTTTAATCTATTCTGTGCGCTGTCTGTCTAACAATTGCAGTACTGTGGCAGTCTGTGCAACAGTTTTGAAATTTTAGCTGATATAGTCGTACCGGTATCATATACACCTTAGATAAAGGATTCACCCCGTACATCCTTACTGCAAGTACGGGGTGAATCTTTTTATCTACATATTAAAGTTGCATGGTCCGATGAAACATATTTTGTTCAAAACCAAAACACATACATGAGCCTGTCTCAAAAGGTGATAACTCTTTTTTTTGTGTCCATTGTAACAATTGACACAAAACAGCACAGAAATGGTTACATTGAAAACACAAGGATATTTGCTTCAAATCAATATGTATTCTATTGGGATTATGAAACGCCATTGAAAAAACAAATCAGTTTATCCTGAGCAAATGCATAAGTAGATAGTATGTTGATCGTTACAATGGACAAAGCTTTGTCCCATATTGCTTAGCACCTTTTGAGACAGTCTCACTTACATTTGATTCTATATATATGCAACTTGGGTGCTGGTGAATTAACTAAGCCTTTCGGGCAGCATATACACAGGGATGAAAGTGGTCTCCGGGAAAAAAAACCGGAAATGCTGATATTCTGCCATAGGCTTAGCATTGTCAGGGAATCGCTGAAAATTCCTGGAAGTCGGATTTCATACATATCGGTATACACTGATAGTGCTGCGCCGTTTGAAGCATGCATTAGTAGTGTATGGTGCTAGTGCTGCGGTGTTTGCACCACATATCGATATACGCTGATAGTGCTGCGGTGTTAGAAGCACGTGTTAGTAGTATACGCTGCTAGTGCTGCAACGTTTGAAGGCATTAGTAGTATACACTGCTAGTGCTGTGGCGTTTGCACCACATTTTAGTATACGCTGATGGTGCTGCAGTGTGAAATAACGTATTGGATGGTTGGTTGGCTGGCAACATCTAAGGTCATATCAGGAAGGGCGCAACGTATTAGTATACACTTATAGCTACAGGAAAAATTCCGGAAATACGCGAAATCGCGGAGATCTTTCATCCATGTATACAGAATAATCAGTGAATTTATTACTCCCATCCCTTTGGGTGCCTACTTCGAGACAGCCATGAGGCAGGGAGGCCACTAACCAATTAGGTCAATCTCATGACTTTATTAGTCCTATCCTCATTCCCAGTACCATTAGTCAGGTTCCACACTACCTACACGTTAATAGGTCATTCCTCATCACATGACCATTACGAGATGTGAATCGGGGCCACAACAGCAAGACCTTTGACAAGCTTGCCAAAATGATGTTGGGTTCTTTCAACTCAAATTGCTCCAAAACTAGCCAAAATGACTCCTGAATAATGAATGAATAGTAGGTTATAATAGTCAACTTGATATATTTATCTAAAAAATGATGCAAAAATGTGAAAGCCATCGGACTATGCAACTTTAAGTAGGTATGTCAGATTCCAATAGGGGCGCGTCGGTCACCATGTCTATAGTCAAATGTTCCTGCATTTTCATGATTCCAGCTTTGATTAAAGTACTTTTGCATTGGAATATTTTCATAAATTTTATATCACTGGAAAGAACATGACCTAATCTCACCGAAAATACACATCAAAATACTTAAAGCATACAAAGCTGTAACAATGTGGCAAGGGTCACAGTTTATTATAATGGTGAATCCAGACTAAATTTAACAATTAAGCCAACATTAGAAATGCCATAACTTTCTCCCCTATTAAGATATTTTCAAAATTACAACAGGTTTGAGTTTGTCTCAGCAAGATCTGTTGAAAGAGCTTAAATTTATACTGTTTGTTGTGTTTTGAAATTTAGCTGATCTACCTTTAAGTATTATACCTATCTACCACTCTCAGCAATTTGACCGTCCAGCCCTGCCCTGCATAAATGGCATAATTTAAGATAAGAAGTTTTGCCTAAACAGACCAGCTCCACGCCTAGTATTAGCGGACGAGTACAGTTCCAAGGCATGTATATTGTTACTGTATTATTGTATAGACCACATTTATCCTATAACTATATTATATAATCAATGGACTTCAAAACAAACACTAAACAGTATTTAATTCTTATATTATCGCCTAGCAAGAAAGGCCACACCACAATTTTGAACAACTGCATATATGCAGTCTCATACAGTTACATTCCGTCCGTACTATGTATCAGTTACAGTTTGTACCTGTTCAAACACAGGGTCCGTTAAATGTGAATGACAATCGATAAATTGAATAACATCAGAATCGCCTTTCAGCTTTAAACCATCCCCTTCCATCGCCATCGTGTCACAGATGTGCCACCTGGTGTGAATAATGTATAATTGGAATTTTGCAGATCCCATTAGGTGGCGCCATAAGAAAACAACTATTTACACAATGAGAAATGAGGATTCCAAGCGTTTGCTTTTTTTTCCGCTTTTTTTGTTTAGTTACAAATCTATTCAATTATGTATGTTAATATGGTTTAAATGTCCACCGAGAGCATATAGTGGGATTTTCTTTTCATTATCCCCCAGTTCATCAAGATAGATAAACATTGCACAGTGGAACAAGGACTTCCACATGGTGTTTCTAGTTGATTCTAGATAAAAGATTCACCCCCTATTGATCCCAGGCCTACTGTATTAGTCTGAACAGTCGGGTGAATCTTTGATCTACGTTGATTCATACCCAAGCAGATTTTGCCCATTAGTCATCATTCAACCCGAATTCCACCACTTTTTCTATATATATGGTTATTTAGTAGCCTTGAAAAAGGGGTGTGCCTGTGTGAGTACCGGTAACTAATTATAACTCAGCCCTAACCAATCTGACAATTTAGAGACCAAATACAGAAAAGGAATGCAACTAGTGTTAAATAAATATTAGATTAGAGTGTTTGGGCTATATGCTCAGGACAAGTAATTAAGAGACTCCACCATCAGGGCCCACAACATGTGGTGATCGAGGATGCTCTGTTCAGTTTGTCATGTGCAGTAATGAGTTTGAATCTGCTGCCGTTAGCTGGGTGTATCCTAGATACAAGATTCACCCCGTACTGCTGCAGTAGCCACAGGAGGGGTGCATACCAGCCCTATGTAAAAGCTGGTGAAAAAACGGGTCAAAGAATTGAGAGCCTAATTTAACAAACTAACAAGCAACAATTATTCTTTACATATGTTTTATTATTTACCCGCTACCTTTGAGTTGAAAAATATAATATAATATATAGTTTAATAAGATTTAAAAGTGAAATCAACGGCGTTCTGCGGCCGCCATCTTGTCTTTTTTGCATTCTCTCCCATTTCACCAACTCTGTGCCTATATGCATAATATGGGTAGCCATTTGAAACTGGGGCCACATACTAGAGCCTCACTTCCATACTAATGCTATTTTCCCCCGTATTTATATAAGGCTGGTCTTCACCCGTGTACTACACGGGTGAATCTTTTATCTAGGTGTATCCTGGAATCTGTGGTTCATCTGGCATTGTTGGTCCCAGATAGTACAGAGCCGTCGGGCCGACGGTGGCTACTGGTTGGACGGTCGTCACATAGTTGCCACCGTCGGGCCAATGGTGGCTATTGATCGGATAATCACCACACATTTTCCACATATTTGCCCGACAGTGTAAAATATAAAAAAAATTGTATGTTAATAGAGTTTTGTAAAAAAAAAAAATTAAAAATCTTAACCAAAAGGCTTTTGCAATGAAAATGGTGTTTGGGCTGTTGGGCCAATCATGGATCAGTGGACAAACATCATTAGCCTAACACCGTTTGCCACCATTGGCCCAATGGCATTTGCCACCGTTGGCCCACTGGTGTTTGCCACCGTTGGCCCACCGGTGTTATGACATACCAACAGACAGGCAACTACAGAGCCTACCCCATCCATCAAGTGGTAAACGGATATGTTTGAGAAGGATGTTAAAATATGCCTAACTAACAAACATCGGTGAGGTGTAATACGGTTGCTTTCGCAAACACGTCAGTAAAGAGTCAGAAGTTACAAATGCTCGCCAGTGCTCATGAAACACCATTTTCATTGCAAAAGTGTTTTAGTGAGGAGTGCTGGGTTTTGTTTATCAGGCATTACTTCTTAGCATAGCTTTTTAGCCAAGGTTAGTGTATTATCATCTTAATATCTAATATGAGGTGCATTCACTGTTATGATATTAGACTGATATTTTTAAAATTGAGGTGTACTCCACCAGTGTCATCTGTGGTAACTGCTTTATGATACAGGAAACATACATCTTCTCCATGTGGTATCCTGTGATTCCTGTTTGGAAAAACCATATAGACCCTATATGGGTCCTATATTTTTTGCTGGCTGGCTGGGTAGCTTTCCACTGTTGGGCCACTATTGGGCCAACGGTGGCCCACTGTTGGCCACCGTTGGACCAATGGTGGCCCAACAGTGGCATATGCTGCTATGGGTGGCTTTCCACCATTGGGCCAACAGTGGGTCAGTGGACAAAACAATGTTGGCCCAACATTCTTTTGCTGTCGGCCCGATGGCTCAGTGCTATCTGGGTTAAGACCTTCTCAAACTGCCTTTTGAATGATTGTACACTGCAGTTTGTTTGATTTCTAATGTAAGCTGGCATTGTGTTGAAGAGCTGTACTCTTCAGACAAAAAAACTTCCTTTCTGCAGTGTTCTTGTTGACTGAGGCTTTTGTATTTATTGCTGGTACCTTACCAAGTCTACCATATCTTTTTGAATGATACATTGTTATGTCATAGTTCGGTACTTTGCCTTCAATGATTTTCCAGGTGTATATAATTCGATGTCTCTCACATCGACGTTCAATGAAGTAGATTTTGAGGAATTTTAGTCTGTCCCAGTAATCCAGGCTCTTGGTGTCTACCGGTGTATTTCAAATAGCATTTCCCTATATATTTACATCAGATCGTGGAAAATGCGTTGGTAAATCGACTGAATCTAGGTCACTGAATGTATGAATCGAATCCTTCCAAAGGCATTGTAAATAACTATATATAATAATGGCCTAAATAAATCAAGTGACTAGTACTAGTGGCTGTAATTGGTTACTTCTGCCAACCAGGCAATGCGCATGTACAAGAAATCTATCATGTAACCCTATTTCAAGGTGGTAACCCACTTGGTTCCATCGAATTACAAATGCAGTACAATGTTGTTGACCTTTGATGATCAAACAAAAACCAGTCGCCTGGTATACCTCACCCAGAAAGAAACGAATCCAGCATCAAAAGCTCTCCAAACATACCTTTGCTTAGTTTTTTTCAGTTCATGCAACTTAACATCAGAGGAGAGTGTTGAGGTATGTGACATATAAATGACATCATAGGTGGGATTCCCTCATCACATGACCTAGAGTGGTTCCCCCCACACAGGGGAATCCATGGCAACCACCAAGATGGCAGCAATAGAAAGCTCTATTAATCTATATGATTTAATCAATTATTCACACAAAAAGTAGCTGGTTATGAGAAATAAACATTTGAACTTCATATTTAGCATTTTAGATTGCAAATTCTAACATTTTTCTCTATATGGTTGTCTAAAAGCCTTGTCAGTGCTGCTGGACTAACTACAACACAACAGGAGCAACCAATTTCAGCACTCCCCCCCCCCCCCCCCCATGTATACAGTTGTATAAAATGAAAACCTGCAAAGGTATGCTTGGAGAGCATTTGTCGGAGTATGGTTCGTCTCAGCAGCCTATACCGGGTCCGTTTAAAACAAGCCATTGACAATTTGATTCAGCTGATATTCCTCATGCCAATACTCCTGGGCCCGTATGCATGGAGCGGTGTTAGTGGCGTGTGGTGTTAACGCTCTAACACCGGGTAGCTATCACCGTTTATTGGCGGCATCGAAAACGTATGCATGGCGGCCTAAACGGTGAGTGTTAGCTAAATTTGAATGTATTTATAGATTTGGGAAATCCCTCTGCATTTGTAGCCATATATTAGGCTCAAATCTATTGAATGCGATCGTATTTAACAGAATTACATATGCAATAAGTGAAATTTAAGCAAATTAACCCTAAAGACGAAGCGATATTAACGCAGCAGGCGTATTGGCGGCGATATTAATAATTATATTTTCGAATCGACGAACGTAAAGTAAACAAATCGCCGCCGCCGCCAGTATGGAACGCGACGTCGATGCGGCGGCGGCGGCGGCGATTTGTTTACATTACGCTCGTCGATTCGAAAATATAACTATTAATATCGCCGCCAATGCGGCGGTAGCCTTAATAACGCTTCGAATTTAGGGTTAAATTGGTCAAATTTCACTTATTGAGTAGCTAATTCTGTTAAATATGATCGCATTCAATAGATTTGGGCTCCATCCTGACACTAACCTCGCACTAACACCGCTGTAAACCAGATATCAGCGGAGTTAGAATTTCCGAATTTAAACGCTCGGTGTTAGGCCTAACACTGCTCTATGCATACCAACTTTTCCGTGCTAAACCAGAAATCCCGTCTAAACGCGTTTTGGCTCGCTAACACTGCCTCATGCATATGGCCCCAGGTCCTATTTTAGTAATGCTAAGTGCCAGGCTAAGTAGCCACGATCACACATTCTTAAGTTACTGGTTTCACTCAGCCTCGCTTCAAATACCACGACCTGCCGCACAGGAATTGGCACTCAACCATCCTGTCTGACCACTACACATTTTTAAATGCACTAGTATCAGGGACAACACAAACTTTATTTTTTTATTTATTTATTTATTCAACACTGCTCTCTATTCCAACTATATAGGAATTTGTTAGAGCTATTTACAAAGTGACCAAAAATATAGGCATACATGAAATATATAAACTCATTCTCTGTTATTTGTTGTGTGCAATGTCCAGTACATGATAGACTACTCGAAGAGAAACCCATCACAGATGGCCCTCTATCATTATTTTAAGGGGAGTGCTGCACACATGGTTGTGGATACACATTACATAGTTGAACTAGAAAAGAATGGTAATAAAATATTGCAGATTTGAAAAAGTACATGAGTTCATGACACATATCTGCATTTATGATATAAAGAGTAGATTCACAACAAACTTTAGTTAATTACTAACACACACACCCAAGAGATGTTTATAAACACACATTATATAGTTTAATTAGAAAACGATGGTAATAAAATATTGCAGTTCTGCATTTATGATATAAAAGAGTCGATTCACAACTAAACTTATTTCATAACTAATACACACTCCCGAGAGATTTAAGAGATTCTATAGATATGCAATGTAATTATTGAGATATAGGCCTCCATGTAGTTTATTTAAAGTTCGGGGTATACTCAACAAGTCATGACCTCCAGGGGTACTATACAACTGGTTTAATTGTGAGTGAGTGAGTGAGTGAGTGAGTAAGCGACTGTGGGTGAGTAATTGGGGTATTACATTTGAGTAACATCTGAGGTCATACAGACCTGTGGCAGTGGGCACTCATGGCAACTTTGTAGGGCTGCCCATCAGTATATTTACAGTACATACACAGGGCAAAGCATGTACTGAATCCCGGTCTCAGCACCAATGTCACTTTTTGTGTGTGGACAAATGAAGCAAAACATCAAATCCAAACCGTACTCGATCCCACACATCTGCCATTCCGGCATGAGTATTCACAATTAGTCTGGCTACATTCGCTGAGCTAACCAACCTACCACGATTACGTGTGAATGTTACTTTGTAGGCCATTGTCTGGTGATGTGAGTGCATCCGATGAAAACAGCTTAAATTCAAGTAATAATTCGAGAAGTAATTGCTCCATTCACAACTTTCATATCTCATTCTTTATCTTCATACAATGGAAACCCTGATGCGGAGAAGTTTCACTTATTAAATTCAGCAGTTTCACATTGGGGAATGGCGAACGTAATAATCTCCAACAACCATTTTGAGCATTAGATTCTAATCACTCACACTGAGGCTCAAGCTAACATTCCATATACGCGTTAAGCTAAGATTCCTTGTACACGGTATGCGGCATGCGAATGCGGCAAAAAAACGAAAAGCATGTAAATGAATAGTGGTGCTTCTATACGTCCGAATGCGAATGCGAACGCGAATGCGGCAAATGGATCGACCCATGGACCGATCGGTGAGAATGCGAATACTGCTGCGTTTGCCATAGAAAACAATACTAACTTTGATCTTCCTTCACAAATTTGGAGGAAAAACCCCAAAAATGTTATGGGTAATTATTTTGGTGTGTTTGTTTGTTTAACCATCCCCCAGCACACAAAGTAAACATCGGCTATTGGGTGTTGGCATATATCTATGCCGCATATGTACCACATTCGCATTCACATGCCGCATACAGCGTATAAGGAATCTTAGCTTTGTGCTGCATGTCATTTGCATTCACACCGATCAGTCCATTGAGCGGTCCCCCTTGCCGCATTCGCATCCGGACATATGGAAGCACCACCGTGCGTTTACATGCTTTTCCATTTTTTGTCGCATTCACATATCGCATATATGGAATCTTAGTTTTGGTGAGTGAGGTCAATGACTGTAACATTGTCTACAACCGAGATTAGGTCAAGTCGATTAAGCCGCTGTGGCAGGGTTAAAGTTGCATAGTCCGATGGTTTTGAGATTCTAAGATTTTCTGAGATAACTACATTAGGTTGATAATTATAATTGCCTTGAAGTAACTTTAATTCAAAATGGCGATATTTGAAGTGTAAACATGCCAAATTAATTTTGGCGTGCTTGTCAAAACTCCATAGGGTTCAGCATTGACAGGTTCTATTGAATTGCCTGAGTACTCCCTTCTATGCAGAAACAAATGCTTAATAAATGCATCAGTATCGAAGTTGGATATGTAGGATCAAATCTGATTTGATTGATTGATTGATTGGAGGTTGCTTTACGTCGTGTCAGCAGCATAGGCCATATTCACCGCGAGAGGATCAAATCTAGTGTTTTGGTTTTTAAATTTGAAGCTTTCATCGGAGCATGCACCTTTAAGACAGAGGAATCATGCATCATGGAAATTGTTATAACCTGCAATCAGACAGACAGCTAATTGACTCGTAGACGGATATAGCTTCATCTCCCTGGGCTCAAATAGCCTGGCTACTAGCGTCTAATATATCATGTATAATATATAATATCTGTATATGTATATATATATATATATAATATACGTGTCATGGGATGATGAAAATGAGAAATAATGCGCCATCAGTCAAGTGTGGAGGAGTCTTACGGAGAACAATCGGTAGTATCAATAATATCAATTTAATAATATCAATAATGAGAACAATTCCCTTCTGTATTTTTATACTCGCATAATGCGTTATACATCACATATACATGTACACATGTAGGCCTAATTTAAATTTGATATACATATATATAAATATATATATATACACAATAAAACCTCTATAAATCGAATGACCATGGGACCGACTTTAAATGGTCTATTTATATGATTGTGAGTTTTAAAGATTCATGAGTGTCTATTGACACATAATTGATTGCACCGGGTATCCTTTTACATTATATGTAAAGGTGATGGTTGAATAAAAAACAAACAATTCTCGCCGTGAATATGGCCTAGCATGTTGCCGACACGGCATAACAAAACCACCAATCAATCAGGGAGGTCGGTTTAACTTCAATTTTTTTTTTATTGTTGCAATGGTATTGTGTGGGAGATTGGTTGGGACACAAATAAAGCGATCGATATAGAGGATTAGTCGATCTGTGGAGGTTGCCGGTTAGAGAGGTTTTACTGTATATAATTATATATATGTAATTTGAATTGCATTAAAAGTACTAATTTTGAGTCGCTTCGGTGGAGAGTCGCTACCGGGCCCTCACAAGGCATCGACCACTCGCTCCGCTTGCTGCAGCTTCTCGTACATGGGAATGCGTTTCTCCAGTTCGCTGATGGCGTCCAGGATGTTCTGGATGTCCCCGTCGTCCGGCGCCAGTTGCAAGTACAACCGGAAGTGCTTCACGCTCTCCTTCGTCAGCTTCACCTGTGTGAAGATGGCATACCGGAAGTGACTCCCACGCATGTTTTGTTTGCTGGGGTTTTACCTCCTGGCAACATCTATGGTCATATCAAGAAGCAGCGTTCGAAATAAGAGCTTGTCCGCTTGTCCGGGAGAAGTGAAAATTCAGACGGACAAGTGAGAATCACATTAGACTTGTCCGGTGGACAAGTGAATTTTGTTTGGGTTATTTCTATATACACACACATACATATACAGTGATCGAAATAACCCAAATATATATATATGAGTCAGCCTCACGTAAACGGGCCAATCGGTGGTCAAGTGAAGATGTCAGCGTCGCAATTCTTAAAAGTGTAGTGCATTTCTTAAATTATCCTAGAAACAAATAAGGTTGTTGTATTTTCTCGACCTTTACATTCAGTATAAATTTAAGGACTTTCCAACATCTCTGTCAATGCTAAACTATAATTATACCAATCGACGCCGACATCCAATGATCAACGCCGACAACTTTAACAGATGTCGGCGTCGCAATTCTTAAAGTCTCATGCATTTCTTTGTTTTATATTAAATTATCCTAGAAACAAATAAGTTTGTTGTATTTTCTCGACCTTTGCATTCAGTATAAATTTAAGGACTTTCCAACATCTCTGTCAATGCTAAATTATAATGATACCGATCGACGCCGACATCCATGCTCGATGCCGAAACTTCCCCCAATTGGCCTCTTTTCGTGATCCTGACCCATATATATCAGCATTCGAAATAAGAGCTTATCCGGTGGACAAGTGGAAGATTTGGCTTATTTCTATCTCTGGGAAGGGTACCGACTTGTGGGAGTGTACACTCATGGATGGATGTTATATTCAGATATGCCACAAAATAGGCGGTTGCAGTAGTGCAGGCACATATCTACATTGTCGCATTGTAAGCACATCTGAACAATTTCTCACAGTGTCATATCTTTTCCATACTAAATCTTTTTATTTTGTGCTTACAATTTCTAAATTTCCTGTATGCACATGTGAACAATTTTGTGCTTATAATTTCTTTTATTTCTGGCTAGGCCCCTGTAGTGAATAGACAGAAGGGCAATTTGAGCGAAACTCTTATACACATTAGCAATAATCAGGTTGGGTGACTGTTGGAGTTTTACGTCCTGGCAACATCTAAGGTCATATCAGGATGGGTACCGACTTGTGACAGTCTGCACTCATGACGAATTTATAGTGCTGCCCCACTGCGAGAGCAGACAGCCAGGTCCATGACCCAATATCCCACTCAGTCACATTATCCTGACACTGAGCCAACCAGTCCTTGCCCTATCCTAATAATGCCGAGCGGCTGGCTAGGAAGCGACAAGTATCAAATTTGTAAGACTCAACTGGGAATTGAACTCCCGACATTCTGCATGAGAAGCCTGCGCTCTACCGACTCGGCCACCGCATCCGGTGCAATAATCAGGTGATTTACCTTGTTGATGTTGTGTTCGAGGTAGAGCAACTTCTCACAGGCCAGCGCATAGTTCTTGTGCCAGAAGTGAGGCATTCCTGCCATGCTGTTTTGTTTTATTGCTGACCTATACAACTGAAAACAAGAGTAAGAGACGAGTGAGTGAGGGATGAGTGAATTATAAGTGAGTGATGAGTGAGAATGAGTGAGCAGTGAATGAGCTGCATAATCTGATAAAAAACCTCAAATTTTCAAACTGCATTTTACGATGACAGCATCAAATTGTGAAAACACAAAACACTTCCTATATCTCCAACTTTGAAATACTGGTGCACTCACTAAACATTTGTTGCTGCATAGAATTAATACCAAGTCACTTTAATAGAACATGTCACTGCTGAAGCCTGTTGTAAAAATATACGATCTTTCGGTCGTGATAGACGTGCTTGGAATCATATTAATATCTCGGGTGACGGAGTTGGGGACCATTGTTATGTAATATCGATGCAATGTGTGCCCACTCGCTGTGTGACATATAAATAACTATGTGGAAATGTTATGGCGCGCAGTTCCCGGGATTGTGGGATGATGTCCAGATACGAAGACGCAGTTATTAATTACAGAAATGTTCCCTCCATGTACCAGGAAGAGTGCAAGTGGCGCGGGAAAACGTATTAATGTTTATTGTAACTGTATGACGACTACTTGTTACCATGGGACTGCTGGTTAAGCACAACCAGCCATTCTGCATACATTATAGACATGCATTGGGGTTGAGTGACAGGTGCCCCTCTTGGGCACCGCCCCTCCCAGGCTGCAGAGGTGTCTGATTGGCTGGCTGTGTGAGCCCAGGCACCTTATACTCCTTGCACTTGCTATGCAGACAAACTCACTCTAGTGATACAAAAAGAAGCAGTTCACCATTGAGCTGTGTCTAACACCCATGGGAGTTAGGTTTAATGGGCGGTAGGCACTGCTTAGACTGAACAAGCAGGAGCCATGTGGGTCTGTGTAGCAGGTTGTAAGTGAGTCAGGGTGGCAGGCCACTAGTAGATGAACAAGAGTTGTAGCAATAAAGCTCAACCTTATCACTGTCAATCTTGCGTGACTTGTCTTCCTTTCTTTCTTATGAGTTGTTTTTCGTATTGTATAGGTGGAGACTGGCAGACAGTTGCCAGGATCTGCCTGATAGTAAGTAGTAGGACGAGTAACTGAGACGGCCAAACCAGTTATTCTTCACTATGATGTCTAGCTGTTCAACATGTATGTCACAATTCAACTTGCACGTTTTTATTTCCAATATGAGGAAAATTAACCCTTTAAAATAAGTTACTTGAAAATAAATTAAAGTAGATTATAATGATCAATGTAATATATTTAGCAAAAAGTATGGCAGAAAATAACAGCAAAGTCGACCCTTTAAAATAAAAGTTACTTGAAAGTAAAGTAAAGTAGATTATAATGATCAACATAATATATTTAGCTAAACGTATGGCAGAAAATATCAGCAAAGTCGACCCTTTAAAATAAAAGTTACTTGAAAGTAAAGTAAAGTAGATTATAATGACCAACATAATATATTTAGCTAAAAGTATGGCAGAAAATATCAGCAAAGTCGACCCTTTAAAATAAAAGTTACTTGAAAGTATAGTAAAGTAGATTATAATGATCAATGTAATGTATTTCCCTAAAAGATATGGCAGAAACTCAAAACTATCAAGCAATGAAACTTGAACACATTATTCGCAATTAAAGATGCTGTTCGTGGTGAGAATTGGGTCAAACCTTTATGTTACAAAGTTTATAGCATCATTGAGATACATATACCGTATTCTCACGGGTTAACGCCTGAGGTGTTTAAAATGGCAAATCACTGAAGTGGGGCATGGACATTTACCCACACATGGGTATTTAAGGGGTGGATGTTTACAAAATATTGGCCAAGTGGTGGGTGGGCGTTAACCCACACATGAGCATTAACCTACGATAATATGGTCAATACATACAAGTACAGAACATGCATAATACATGAGCAATTAAGGCTCAAGAACCCTGGTCTGGGACACTTGAGTAAAATTAAAGTGCGGTATAATGGTTGAGATGCAATGGAATGTTGTTTATGATAGGTGTTTAAATAATTATTTTCCCGTTTGATTGCTTAGTCTGGATCTATTGGGCCAAAATTGACTATTTCAGGATTCTCCCGATTTACAGGTGGAGTTGTGGATAGACTGACGAAATAAACTCACCTTGTATGCTGGAATCAATAACGATTTCTGGACGACAGGGTCTTTCTGGTTTGGTCCTTGTTCAAAGAGGAAAAATGCAGTTCCAATTCTAAATGATGAAAAGAAACGCGTGTTAGGGGCCGTCCAAAGTTATCAACATCTTCACAGTCGTACAAGGAGGCTGTCAGCAAAGTATGACTTTTATCATTGAATAAAATGTTGATATTTTTTCAGCTTTTACATAATAATAATAAAACAATTATATAGCGCCCGATCCAGCAAGCCGTTCTCAGGCGCTTTACATAACAAACAAATATAGGCGGAACAGCAGCTGGCATAGTAATTCCAGCAGAAACAGCAGCTGGTGCCGGCTGTGTTACTTTGGCGGCAATTGCTGCTTGCAATAGACCTTATGCAGCAGATGTCTTTGGCATCTTAACATTAACAATAACCGCTGATGGCTCAGTTCTCAGTACCACAGTTCCCTTCCTTGTGGTATCTAGTAGAGGTTTAGGAAATTGTTCTCCAGTCCCACTGCATGGTATTCTATCACCAGAGCTGCTCAGTAAACTTGGGCCGTAATCGGGTTCCAGTACCCATGTTTTCCGCTAGGTGCGGTCATATATTTTCTGTATATACATTAGTTGGTTAAACAGGGGAGTTTTCAATCGTGGACAATTGTTCTTCCTCATTCCATTGCTCCTTGCCCTATCCTAATAGGTGCCAGGCTAGGTAGTGACAAGTATCAATTTTTAAGCCATTGGTTTGACTCGACTAGGGTTTGAATCCCATGACCTACCAAATTGAGAAGCGGGTAGCAACTCATTCAGCCCACCCCATCTGGGTCTGTAGTAAAATATTGATGTGTACTACTTTTGGGGGGTGGGGGGGGTCTGGAAAAGTAGTACTCTTTGTACTAATGTTGACAACTATGCATGGCCCCTTAGTGAAAGGTCATTTTGCATATTTTCTGAATGATTAGTCATTCAACAACATATGTATTAGTGGCTAGCGTAAAGTTGCATGGTCCGATGGTTTTGAATTTCCGCAATATTTCTTAGATAAATATATTAGTTTGATCGCTATAATTTACCTAACTTTAGCATCAACTAACTTTTATTTTAAAGAGTTAACTTTTTGAGATATTTGAAATAAAAGCACGTAGAATTAATTTTGGTGTGCATGCTGAAATGTCAGTATCATGAGTTTCAGCTGTGACAGGTTCTATTAAATTGACTTAAGGTCGCATTCCTTACACGTGTAATGCGAATGCGACAAAAAATCGAAACGCCTTGAAACCTATGAGCTACATTCCTTACACGCGTTATGCGTGTAAGGAATGTAGCTCATAGGTTTCAAGGCGTTTCGATTTTTTGTCGCATTCGCATTACGCATTACGCGTGTAAGGAATGCGACCTTAAGTGTTCCTTTTAAAGTTGCATAGTCCGATGGTTTTGACTTTCTCTAAGTTTTCTGAGATAAATCTATTAAATTGATTGTTATTATCTACATTACTTTAGTTTGAAGTAATTTTTAATTTAAATGGGTAGCCTCTAAGATATTTGAAGTGGAAACATGTCAAATTAATGACGCCAACACTCTGACACCATAGGCTTCAGCAGTAACATGTTCTATTAAATTGACTCAGTGTGACCTTCTATTTGGCAATACATACTTAATAAGTGCATCAATATCTAAGTTAGATATGTTGAGTTAAATCTGTATAATTATTTTGGTATTGAAAATTTGATACTTCATCGGACTATGCAGCTTTAAGCAGCAACAAATGCTTACTGAATGCGCCAGAGTCTAAGTTGGACATGTTTGTTTGTTGTTTGTTACTGCATAACTAGGATTAGGCAAGGAACGACTGGTTAGCTCAGTATCGAGTATAATGTGGACAGCGGGATATTAGGTCATGGTGCCGGCGGCCTGGTCTCCCAGTTGGGCAGCACCATAAAGTCGCCATGAGTGTGCACTGTCACAAGTCGATACAGTCGGATATCATCCTAATATGACCTTAGACGTTGCTAGGATGTAAAAGCACAAACACCTGTTTATTAGATTCCCAATGTATAAATTCATTCACTTACTTTGCATGCCACATGTCGTCATTGGCTATCTTTTCCCACGACCTATCATCGAATCTGAAAACACAAAGGCAAACATGGGAAAAAAACACCGATATCCTCAAAAACGGGGTTTCCCACGAGTTCCGCTGGTTCCTCAAGAAGGACTGAAGCTGAGACCCAGCACGCCCGGTCACAGCTACAGTCTACACGGTGGTGGAAGGTGGGTTGGTTGTTTGTTGGAGTTCTATGTCCTGACAACATCTAAGGTCATATCAGGACAGGTATCGACTTGTGACAGGGCGCACTCATGGCAACTTCATAGTACTGCCCCACTGGAAAATAAGGCTGCTGGCACCATGACTCAATATCCCACTCAGTCACATCATCCTGACACTGAGCTAACCAGTCGTTGCCCTAATCTATTAATGCCGAGCGCCAGGCTAGGAAGCGACAAGTAGGCCTATCGATTTTAAAGTCATTGGTTTGACTTGACCGGGAACCGAACTCCCGACCTTCCGCACGCGAGGCCCGTGCTCTACCGATTCGGCCACCGCGCCCGATCGTGTTGATTAAAGTTACATAGTCCGATAAAAGCATCACATTTTCAAAAGCAAAACACTTATCTAGATTTGAACTTACATATCAAATTTAGATACCGGTGCACTTAAGCTTTCATTGCTGCTTAGAAAAGGATACTAAGTATAAATATGTTCAAATAAAGGGCTTAGTTAAATAAAATATTCAATTCAAATCTTTATTTGAGACTAGATCCTTTGTACAGAGACTAATGATTAGGACGATAGCCCCCCAGAATGGTAAGAAGTGGGGGTTTGAATCCTGCCCTAGGCACAATGCAGGGCCAGCTGAAGGTACCGGAAACTGGGGAAGTCGCCCAAGGTGCCCCATGCTATGGGCCGCCAAATATAATTTCCTCCTTACAAACATGTTAAAAAAGATAATACAGTAAAACCTCTTTGTAACGACCCCTCAGCGGATCGACCACTCCCTTATATCGATCGCTTTATTTGGGTCTCAACAATACCATTTTAAGGATATTCTAACTCTTTAAACCGACCACCTCCCTAAATGGACCATTTAAAGTCGGTCCCAAGGTCGGTCGATTTAGAGACATTTTACTGTACTTGTAAGCTGATTCTGTAGGTTTGGAGCGATATGATTCTGTAGTCTACACAAGATTTCACAACATATAAAAAAGTAATCAAAAGGCAGCTCAATGCACTGCTAGACGAACGAAAAAAAAATAGATATAATTTAATTTTATATATATATAAAAAAAGAAATAATAAAAATATTCTGATAATTCAACCAAACTCCTAGAAGGTAAATATGCTAGGCATGATACACCCAGGAGGTAAACTTTAAACTTAACACAAAAACTAATGACCACGAATGCAACAATGTGAAGGCAGCCAGGGAAAATAACTATAGGTAACGAATCAACTAACCAATTGTAGAACTAACAGAATCACAGAGGGTGGGGAGATGTAGAAGAATGCTTACGAACAGACAAAGAATGCATGTAGTAGCTAGGTACACAACAACTGAAAGTAATAAAACAAGGGGAACCACGAGACTATTACTGCTTAGTGTCAAACACAAGTCATTAGACTTAACCATTACAGGCAGCATAAATAGGCCGACACCATCACACACAAAAAAAGAGAAAAAAAGGATTTGACTTACCCATTGTGGGGGTAGGGCCAGTCATTTGCGA
The DNA here is from genome assembly GCA_030323885.1 of Branchipolynoe longqiensis. NCBI lineage: Eukaryota > Metazoa > Annelida > Polychaeta > Phyllodocida > Polynoidae > Branchipolynoe > Branchipolynoe longqiensis. The sequence goes on along the minus strand of CM059186.1, from coordinate 6,195,719 downwards.
AGGCCCCAGTCTCATTAGCCCACTCGTCCGGGTTGATAGTGCTGCCAGCTGGGAGTACCTTCTTACACGGTCCGTACGGCCACAAAACATAGCTCGCCCGCCATGATGACTCATGTTCCTGCATGCCGATACATGCGAACACGCCAGAGAACCTGAGCGACATGCAGTGTACGTGTAAGTCGAAGGCGCAAATGGGATGGGTGAGTTAGGTTGGTTGTTTGTTTGTTGGTTGTTGGTGATTTACGTCATGGCAACATCTAAGGTCATATCAGGATGGGTACCGACATATAACAGTGCACACTCATGGCGACTTTATGGTGCTGCCGCACGGGGAAATAATCAGGCCACCGGCACCATGATCCAATATCCCACTCAAGTCACATTATCATACCACTGCGCTAACCACTCCTCACTTTATCCTATTAATGCCGAGCGATGGGCTAGGAAGAGACAAGTATAAATTTGATAAATCATTGGTTTGACTCAGCCGGGAACCGAACTCCCAATCTCCCACATGCGAGGCCTGCGCTCTACCGATTCGACCACCACGCTCGGTGGATGAGTTAGTGCCTCGCCCCCCCCCCCCCCCCATAAGGATAGTGAAGGGAAACCCTGAAGGAGAGATTAAGTAAGGGATGTGTGGAAAGTTATTGAAAAGAGAGCGAGTGAGGGATTTTTGATGGCCTCTGATCGCAGATGGGAAAGTGAGGGATTTTTGGGTAACCTCTGATCGGAGATAGGAGAGTGAAAGATTGTGGGTCCCTCTGATTGGAAGAGAGAGAGTCTAGGATTCTGAATAGCCTTTGATTGGAGGGCAAATGAGAGATTCTGGTAGTCTCTGATAGAAGATTGAGGTATTCTGAGTAGCCTCTGAGTGGTGAAGGATTCTGGGGGGGGGGGGGGTCTCTGATTGGAGTTGAGGGATTCTGACTATCCTCTGATTGGAGGGCGGGTGAGGGATTCTAGGAGCCTCTGATTGGAGTTGAGGGGTGAGGGATTCTAGGGGCCTCTGATTGGCGGATGGTGAGGGGGTTCTAGCCTCTGATTGAAGGAGGGACAAGTGTGAGATTGACACACCACGTATTCATATGATTAACTTAAATTCATAAAATTTTGAATGAAAAAACAACAATAATGGGAGTTCTTAATAAGCAACATAAAATACACTCGACCAAAATAACAAAGCAAACAGTATTTTCACTACGCATTAGCTATAAAACAAGTACATTTTCTCACTTATAAATCATCTTTTCTAAATGATAGAAAATAGGTAAATGCATTTCTTTATTGGTGGTAAAAATAGTTTATTCATTGAATAAAGGCTTTTGTCAGCGGCAGGTTTTTTGTTGTTGAAGATTTATACTGTCTAGCATGGATAAAGTCTGAATAGACTTGTTTTCACCATTAAGACAGTTTGTCGATAGAAAGCCCGAGCCTACACTTTTACCGACCCAAGGGATTTTTAACCTCCCACACCACATAGAAATGGTATGAGAGCAACCGGCCTTTGATGACACATACATACACAGGGTTGGTCCAAGGTGGGGGCATGGGGACTCAAACCACCGACCTTCAGATAAGGAATACGACCTAGAAAAAAGTCAGACACTCCAACCACTCCTCCACAGAGAACTCCACAGTGGGACTGGTCTTCCGGCCATGTGACAATAAAGTTATTTATAATATGCCTATGTAGTCTGATATAGTCATCCGCAGCTTGCTGATCATCTTATTTATACATGAACCCACAACTACTTGTATGTATGCCTGTTTGTTGGGGTTTTACATCCTGGCAACAGCTAAGGTCATACCAGGATGGGTACCGACTTGTGACAGTGCACACTCATGACAACTATATGTGCTGCCCCACAGGGAGACCAGGCTACCAGCACAATGACCCGATTTCCCACTGTCACATTATCCTGATAGTGAGTCAACCAGTTCTTGCCCTATCCTAGTAAGGCAGAGTGCCAGGCTATGTAGCGACAAGTATCAATGTTGTAAGCCGTTGGTTTGATTTGGCTGGGATACAAACTCCTGACCTTCCGCGCGGGAAGCCTGCACTCTTACCAATTCGGCCACAGCGTTTGGTCACTACTTGTATTATAAACCATTTATACATTATAAACAACTAAAAGTGTACGAACCTTTTAAAGTTAGCATCGAGGAAGGTTTTGAAGTCAAAGGAGATTCTTCCGTCTGGCCACCTGGTGGTGGTACCGTGCAGGTAGTGGCCAGGGAAGTGAATCTTGGGGTAGGCATGGCGCAAGGCGGGTAGGGACCACTGGTACGTGAAGGTCTTAAAAAGAAAAGCACTTCTTAATTATGGGTGCGTGTTGGAGTTTTACGTCCTGGCAACATCTAAGGTCATATCAGGACAGGTACTGACTTGTGACAGTGCGCACTCATGGTGACTTTATAGTGCTGCCCTATTGGGAAATCAGGCTATCGACACCATGACCCGATATCCCAAGCAGTCACATTATGCTGATACTGAGCTAACCAGTCCTTGACCTATCCTAGTAATAATGAGTGCCAGGCTAGGAAGCGACAAGTATCAATTTAGTAAGTCATTGGTTTGGCTCGGTCGGGAATCGAACTCCCGAACCTCCGCACGGGAAGCATGCTCTCTACCAATTGCACCCCCACGTCCGGTCTCTTAATTAAGATGATCATGACTTGTTTTGGGCTGGCCTCGCTAATTGCAATAACAACTTTCAGACATCACTATGCAACAGAAAATCGTGCAAAAAACCTGATGAATAAAATTAAGGCTTTTGTGTGGTATAATATTCCTTATTATTGTAAGGATGGGTGAGGATTGTAACTAGTGCTGGAATTGGGTGAGCAGCTTGAAACCCTCCTCGTCTATGGTAGAGGAAGTTCATAGACTGGATGCGGTAGCCGAATCGGTAGAGTGCAGGCTTCCCGTGTGGAAGTTCGGAGTTCGGATCCCAGCCGAGTCAAGCCAATGACATACAAAATTTATACTTGTCGCTACCTAGTCTGATCATCATCATCATCATGCTGTTGGTCGCAATGTGACAAAGACTGCTTTCATTACCTGACTGTCGCTCTCCATTTAGCTCTCTGCTGTGAGAGTGATGTCCATGAGTCGGTCTTCAGCTTCAGCTTCAGGTTTCTCTTGATGGTATCCTTGAACCGGAGACAAGGGCGCCCTCTCTTTCTGTCACCAGAAGACAGTTCAGAGTAGAGGATCTGCTTTGGTAGCCTGTCTGATGACATCCTCATGAGGTGTCCAGTCCACCGGAGATTCTTCCAGAGGGCAGCCCTGTCCTTCGAGTATTTCCTTATTTGTCACTTTATCCTTCCAGGTTAGCCTCATGATCGAACGCAGATGTCGCATCATGAAGGCATGCAACTTTTTCACCTGTCGTCTGTACACTGTCCAGGCCTCGGCTCCATATAGTAGGGTGGATAGCACGATTGGACGGTAGATCTTGCCTTTGACCCGCATGGACACATGGTAGTTGTTCCAGAGTCTCTGGCGTAGTCGGCCGAAAGATGCGAGCCATGGCCATCCTCCTCTGTAGTTCAGCATCAATGCATCCATCACTGGATATAGTGCTTCCGAGGTAGGTGAATTCTGGAACAGAGTTCAGCTTGTTTCCGTCAACCATGATATCCTCCTCTCGGGTTCTTGTAGAGTTGGGTTGGTACAGCACCTCCGTCTTCTGGATGTTAATTTTCACATCTGATACTGAGCATTAATAGGATAGGACAAGGACTGGTTAGCACAGTATCCGGAAAATATGACTATGTGGGATATCGAGTCATGGTGCCAGTGGCCTGGTCTCAAAGTGGGATAGCACTATAAAGTCGCCATGAGTGTGCACTGTCACAAGTCAGTACCCATTCTGATATTACTTTAGATGTTGCTAAGATCTAAAACAACAACAAACAACAAATGGTGGATGCATAGTGGCATTATGTGGGGAGAGAGTGTATATATATTATAACCAATTGTTTGTTGTTTTATGTCCTAGCAACATCTATGGTCATATCAGGATGGGTACCAACTTGTGACAGCGCACTCATGCGATTTCATAGTGCTGCCGCATTGGGAAATCAGACCACCAGAACCATGACCTGATATCCCAATCAGTCACATTATCCTGCCATTGAGCTAACCAGTCCTTGCCCTGTCCTATTAATGCCGAGCGCCAGGCTAGGAAGCGGCAAGTATACATTTTAAAGTCATTGGTTTGACTCGACCGGGAACCAAATTCCCGACCTTCTACAGGTGAGGCCCACGCGCTGCCAATTAGGCCACAGCGCTCAGTTATAAACAGTTGTTGTGCCAGTTGATGGATAGGTGGTCACGGAATTTTACTTTAATAAATAAGGTGTGCGTTTATTGTCAGCCAGAGATTGTCCATTCCAAAAGTATTGTTCTGTGTTGTCTTTAGACTCTGTAAAATGATACGAGTGCTAATCAAAGCATAATTACCTCCTGGTCCAGGATTTGAAGGTCAGGTCTAACATCTTCACACAGATGGAGATATCTGACAAAAGAATAAAGAGTATTAAAAATTAAGGTTGCATCGTCCGATGGTTTCGAGTTTTTGTAATTTTATTAAAGGTAAATATATTAGGTTGCTTGTTATAATCTACCATACTTTAGTTTGAAGGATTTAAAAAATTTCAAATGGATAACCTTAGAGATCTTTGAAGTGCAAATGTTCAAAATTAATTTTGGTGTGCACATCAAAACTATAAGCTTAAGCAGTCACTAGTTCCATTAAAATGTTTTCCTTTATATGCAGCAACACATGCCTTAAGTTGCATAATCAGATGGTTTTGAGTTTCTGGCATTATCTGAGATAAATATATTAGATTGATCATTATAATTTAATATATTTTTGTTTGGAGTAACTTTTATTTAAATGGATAATTTTAGATTGGTTATTGGAATTTTACGTCCTTGCAACATCTACGGTCATAGCAGGATTGGCACTGACTTGTGACAGTGCACACTCATGGCAACTTGATAGTGCTCGACCGGGATTCAAACTCCCGACTCGACCGGGATTCAAACTCCCGACCTTCCGCACGGGAGGCCTGCGCTCTACCGATTCGGCCACCGCGTCCGGTACTAATTTGAGAGATTCCATTAAATTGACTTAGATTGGGTGAGGGTGGGGAGTGTGAGTTTGGAGTGTGGGTTGGAAATGTGGGTTGGAAGCGTGGGTTGGGAGCATGGGTTGGGAGCATGGGTTGAAGAGCGTGGGTTGGGAGTGTGGGTTGGGAGTGTGGGTTGGGAGTGTGGGTTGGGAGTGTGGGTTGGGAGTGTGGGTTGGGAGCTTGGGTTGGGAGTTAGGGTTGGGAGCGTGGGTTGGGAGTTAGGGTTGGGAGTTAGGGTTGGAAGTTAGGGTTGAAAGTTAGGGTTGGGAGTTAGGTTTGGGAGTTAGGTTTGGGAGTTAGGGTTGGGAGTTAGGGTTGGAAGTTAGGGTTGGAAGTTAGGGTTGGGAGTATGGGTTGGGAGTGTGGGTTGGGAGCGTGGGTTGGGAGTGTGGGTTGGGAGTGTGGGTTAAGGAGCATGGGTTGGGAGTTAGGGTTGGGAGCGTGGGTTGGGAGTTAGGTTTGGGAGTTAGGGTTGGGAGTTAGGGTTGAAAGTTAGGGTTGGGAGTTAGGTTTGGGAGTTAGGTTTGGGAGTTAGGGTTGGAAGTTAGGGTTGGAAGTTAGGGTGGGGAGTATGGGTTGGGAGTGTGGGTTGGGAGCGTGGGTTGGGAGCGTGGTTTGGGAGCGTGGGTTGGGAGCGTGGGCAACTGGCAAGACGTGCACGCACCGCATGCTGTTTGTGGGAAGATCGCCTTTGCTGAGAACGAGTGCATTCTGGGGCATCTTCTCGAGCAGCGTCATCGCAAAGTCCCGCACCACGTAATTACTGCTCTGGTCACAGTCCTCAAAGTTCCGTTGCTGCGAAGAAATATAATGGAATATGAACACCAGCGTCTGTACACACATGAAGATATGGAATCCAAGGCTATTTCAAGCCTGTTTTTGCTATGAATTCAACACTTTTAATTTGGATTTCAGGAACAAAAATGACAATGGCGAATGGCGATTCCGGTGTAATTTAGATCAGTGGGGACAGTTTAAGGCTGTTCAATAGTAATGTCGTGGGGGATGATGAAAATGGGAAATATTGAGCCTAGAGCGGGACTCGAACCCACATCTCTTTGCATTCCGGGCCAGTGTGCTAACCATTACACCACCTAGGCTCCCTGATATCACCACACCTACCCGTCTATGTGGTTACTTGCCTGAGAGGTCAGTGCAGACTATTACACTCGTCCCCCTGGAATTGTAAGTCTTTTAATGCTTACAATTGCATACATACAGGCAATGCACTAACACATACATACACAGGGTAGGTTCAACAAGCATACAGCGCATAGGTTGTACAGGATCATGTGGGGGTGATGAAAATGGGAAATATTGCGCCTAGAGCGGGACTCAAACTCACATCTCTTTGCATTTCGTGCCAGTGTGATATCACCCCACTACCCATGCCTACCTGTATATGTGGTTACTTGCCTGAGAGGTCAGTGCAGACTACTACAGTAATTACCCAAAATACGTTAAATTCAAGCTTTTTAAGGCCTTGAAATAGGACAAATGAATTTTGAGACTTTTCAAGACTTTCCAGGCCCCATATGGACCCTGGAACACTGATAAATAAGTACTCTGTCGTGTACTCATGGGTGTTTGGGGAGGCGGACAAGGCTCTGGAATTCGATATTATATTAATATTATGATAATATAAGGAACATCCCTTACGCACCTTTATACTCGCATAATTATTATTCATAACATATATATAGATATAAATTAGCACTACACAATAACAATACAAAATTCCTCCAGTGTGTGTGGTGCGAGGGGGCCACCCATATACAACTACCCGACAGCTGGGCGGGGGGGCACTCCACCAATGCGCCGATGGAGGAAGTAGCAAAGTATATATGTCCCCTTAGCATTTATACTCGTATAATGCGTTATACATCACATATATATATATTTATATATATATGAGGAGTATAATATATTATGCGTATATAAATACCGGAATTAAATGGTTCTAATTATTAATTATCAGCGATCGATTAATAATTTATTATCCTGCATTTGGCTCGTTAGGGATATCTCGATATTGTCCAATCAATGACCGTTCCCTGCGAGCCCGGCACTGCCCTAGGTGGTGGCAAAACGGCGGGTTCAGCAGCCAGTCCGCCATATTTGTTCATTGTTGGCCCAGATTTCAAACTAGTCAGATCGAGCATTCGAGAGCTCGGATCGTGGTGGAAGGAGAGATGGTCTATTGCACCGATTGCGGGGAAAAGCACGACCAAGGAGATAAGGAGAGTTGTGTGATTAATAAGGAGGTGAATAAGTCACATACAGGGAGGACTACTAGGAGTACAGTGGCAAGGATGGCGAAGGAGGTGGATAGCATGGGTGATGCGACATCGGCGATGTGGAACTATCGATCAGCGAGAAGGAGAGACGAGCGCAAGAGGAGATCGATAGTCTGGAGAGGGCTCTGAAACTAGGGAAGCTAGAGGAGCGACTATTAAACCTGAGGGCATAGCGGGAGGCCCAAATTCGGAGGGCCTACAAAATCCAACATAGCGGAGGGGCCAAAATGGACGAACAGTCACAGCAGTTGAGATCATAGCGGGAAGCTCTGACATCTGGGTACTCGGATTTCGGACGATCAGCATACCGCAGATCGAGGAGCGACAGCAGTGCCTCACGACGGAGATGCAGTAAGTGGTCACTTAAGAGGTACACGTTGCGTGGGAAGGATGTCAGGAAACTAAATATTCATGAACTAGTTGCTGCATCGACACTCTGGTGCCTGGATCTGTAAGAACTTACAACGGCAGACTATCGTGCCTTCATCGATCACATCCACATTATGAGTTGCCGTGCGGGAGACGATTACTCTAAAGACTTTGCGCACGTTGATTATGCTCTAGCGGTGAGGAAAAATGCAGAGTTGATTGGTTTCGCAGCCTTTACCAAAAAGAATGAAGAGTAAAGCGTGCTACACTATGGTGCGCATAATCAGAGGGGCAAAAGTACAGGGACTAAAGAGACTGGATCGATACTGTGGTAGACTGCAGTCGACCTCATGGCGAATCTGTTTATAATTGTACCAATAACATTGCTAAAAAAAATTCATATAAGAGGGTTGACGATGTCACTGATGTAATGGAGCAGGGTGACTTTCTATGCACTGTCGATATTAAAGATGCACACCGGGCGGTTTCAATCCACCCGGATGACAGGCTCAGGCAGGGCCTACTAGGTAGAGCGGACATAGGCGGGGACTATGAGCACTTTATCGATAACCGGCTCTGCATGGGCCTGTCGTCCAGCCCGTACATCTTTTCTCGGATATCTGACTTTGTCCTGAGATGTGCTGCTAGGGAGGGGGTCCTCTGCGTAGTAAATTATTTAGATGATTTCTGTGTGGTAGGATCGGATAAGGTAGAAGCAACGAGAGATCAATGGATATTGATAAATGTTTTACGTAGACTAGGGTTCTATATAAGCTTTAAGAAGGTGAGCACGGTAGATACTTCAGTAAGATTCGTTGGGATAAATATAAAATCTTTGACTTTAGAGCTAACTCTTCCCCAGGACAAGTTAGACAAGACATTGACTGTACTACATCAGCTGCTGGGCCGTAGGAATGCGACTAGAAGGGAGCTGGAGTAAGTGGGCGGTCTTCTAGCACACTGCGCCAAGGTTAGCCGGGGACCCAGGACTTTCACTAGGCGTATATACGACTGATGGGAACCCTGAGAGAACCTTTTCATCGAGCATGCTTGAACAGCGGGGTTAGGGAAGATCTAGCCTGGTGGCTCTCATTTGCCTGGACATTTAACGGGAAAGCCAGGATACTTGGGAAGTTTGTGCCCACGATAAGTACTTACAGTGATGCTTCTAAGTGGGGTTACGGTGCGTTGCATGGAGATGATTGGATGGTAGGGGCATTCAATGAGCAGGATAACGCTAGGCTTAAGGGATATGTAGGTCATCATTATCATGAGGCAGCTGGGAACGTTTGGGATGCCCACATAAATGTCGAGGAAATGTGGGGTGTATGCGGGATGCTTGAGATGGTCCCCAAACTGGGCAGATAGCACTGTCCTGATTATTACTGACAGTGCTGTGGTGCAGGCTGCGTTACATACCGGCCCCTCCAGGAACAAGGAGATTATGTTGTATCTAAGGCGGCTATTCTGGCTAGCTGTGGAGTATAATTTTGTATTTGAGTCTATTTATATAAGGAGCGAGGTGAATGGGGTCTGTGATGCACTGTCCCGCCTAAATGAGCGTAGGAGTGGGGAAAGGATCAGAGGGTTAGGTCTCGGGAATAAGCTATGCTGCAATTCTGTCTTTGATAAGCTGTTCTTCTCATACAGGGCTGGCGGTGTGGGGGGACTGGGTCTCTGAGACGGTTTATGCATATATCAAAACTGCACTCGCCTGTAGGATTTTAAATGATATGAGGGTGGCTGCGACTGAGCTCTAGGCGTGCAGCGGATGGGGTGGGGGGAGGCCCAGGCGCGTCTCCTTTGGCATATAATTGCTAGCCCAGACAGCAATAAAGACTTGTCCATCCCATCACCGCTATGCTTCCCTCCTTGTTTGAATGAAGGCAAATTTATAAGGGGTATAATATATTATTATGCATATATAAATGCCGGAATTAAATGGTTCTAATTATTCATTTTTAGCGATCGATTAATAATTTATTATCCTGCATTTGGCTCGTTAGGGATATCTCGATATTGTCCAATCAATGACCATTCCCTGCGAGCCCGGCACTGCCCTATGTGGTGCCAAAACGGCGGGTTCGGCAGCTGGTCTGCCATATTTGTTCATTGTTGGCCCAGATTTCAAACTTTGTAACCGGTATGCACATAATTGCTAGCCCTGACAGCAATAAATACTTGTCCATCCTATCACCGCTATGCTTCCCTCCTTTTTTGAATGTAGGCAAATTTATATATATATATATATGTTAATATATTTATATGTTTGAAAATGTTCATCCCTGATTGGTTAGATTATATTGTATGGGTAAATTTGAAGGCCGAATAAAACCTACTTACTATTTTTATTACTGCAACGACCACCGCGACTAGAAAGGCAGAACATAACTTGGCTAGATGATGTCCGTTGCCCAGAAGTTGATGAGACACAAATCTTGAATAAATAAACAGGGACTGAGTGTCACATACAACATTAAACTAGACTACAAAAGGAAGTGCTCGTGTCGCATACATAGGGAGGGTATGGTTGATTGATTGATTGATCGGGCGTGCTGCTTGCATTGCAGATTGTGGTTGCAGGGCCATAACATCAATATGGAGTTGAATGTATTATGGTAATTTAAATGTATTATGGTAATTTAAAGCACAGAGGGTGAATATGTATTCTGGCTGTACCACGGGGACCTGCTTGCGCGATCTACGTGCCACCAACGGACGCTACTGTAACTAAAAGCTATGAGAATGGGGGACCTCCGACTTTTTAGTTCAAATTCCTGCCGTTCGCATCGCCACTGAACCAGTGGGCCTATTCGGCACACTGTCACACTGCAAACCCAATGGCTATGAGCAATCTTCATACAGAAGAAGTCAAATATCTCTAAAACCACATGACCTAGACACAAACCACTTGGTATACATATAGAAAACATACAACGAATACATTATATTAAATTTCTAAGGTTAGGGTTCTGTATTTCTATTAATTTTGAATAAAATAAACGTTTTGCACTGGGCGTACCGCCGAACTCAGTGCATTGTCAATGGCCGTGAGCAATCTTCATACAGAAGAAGTCAAATATCTCTAAAACCACAAGACCTAGAGACAAACCGCTTGGTATACATATAGAAAACATACAACGAATACATTATATTAAATTTCTAAGGTTAGGGTTCTGTATTTCTATTAATTTTGAATAAAATAAACGTTTTGCACTGGGCGTACCGCCGAACTCAGTGCATTGTCAATGGCCGTGAGCAATCTTCATACAGAAGAAGTCAAATATCTCTAAAACCACAAGACCTAGAGACAAACCGCTTGGTATACATATAGAAAACATACAACGAATAGATTATATTAAATTTCTAAGGTTAGGGTTCTGTATTTCTATTAATTTTGAATAAAAGATACGTATTGCACTACGCGTACCGGCGAACTCAGTGCATTGTCAATGGCCGTTTAGGACCACTGGTACCGATGCGCCATCTAGTGTCAACAAATGAACTACCCCGGATGTCCCCCATTCTCCACACTTATTTTTTAAAATTTAATTAATTATTTTTTATTGAGGCTGTATTTATACTGTCCATAGCATATAAGCCTGGGTACCCAGGCTTGTTTTCAATGCTGGCCAGTTGTAGTGTTGGTGTTATCTTACCACACAGTAGCTGCTGATAAGGTATTTGATTGCCTGCATTTCAGTAGCAGATAGATAGTTGGTTGGTATGGTTAGTAGCCTATGTTAGTTTTTTTATTTTCTTGGCATATATGTATTTTATTTTGTTCTACTCTTATTACTAGACTAGCCTACTCCTATTTACATATCATAGGCTTGTACGTAGCTGTGTGGTGTGTTATCTGGCTACTTTTGGCATGGTTACCTTCCATTGGGTGTCCCGCTGGTGGGCCGTGACATATCACATGCCCCTTTGCAGTGCAGCTTAGTGGGGGTTTCCTAGCCTTATTTTGCACAGATATTTTTTGTAAGTTTTTAGGTCAGGAATTTGTCGTTCCTTTACCGTTTGGGCATTCCACACCTTGGTAGCCATTTCCAGCATGCTTCTCTCATGAGCTTTTATTTGGCTTCTGGTCTGCTTTAGTAGTGCCACATTATTTGCTCTAGTATCCCTTTGTGGTTTCATGGTGATTATTTAGTATCTGTAGATGTTTGAGCTTGTTTTGTGTTGGAGTTGGCTATTCTAGGTCGATCCGAAATAGGGAAAGACTGCTAGGTAGCTGTTGGCAGTTAAGTGTGTTCTTGGCTCATAGATGTTTGAGCTTGTTTTGTGTTGGGTTTGGCTATCCAAGGTCGATCCGAAATAGGGAAGGACCATTAGATAGCTAAAGGTTTTAGTTCTTCTGGTTGTTTGTTATCTACTGAGGGTGGTCCAGGTTTCTCCCTTGGGGCAGCCCCGTTTGTGGGCCGTGACATATCACATGCCCATCTGGGTTCTGGCCCTAGGGTGTTATCAGCACCCTCCCTTTTTTACAGAGATATTTTTTGTATGTCTTTAGATCAGGGATCTGTCTTTCTTTTACTGATTGGGCATTCCAAGCCTTAGCAGCCATTTCTAATGTGCTTCTTTCATGGGCCTTTATGCGGATCCTTGTTTGTTTTATTAGTGGTGCATTGTTTATTCGTGCTTATATTATAATATATTATAATTTATATTATTATATATTATAATTTATAAGTTATAACTGCTAGATTGTTCTTTTAGCACTGTACAATAAAACCACAGTATGACAAGGTAGATGTAACACAACGCCCTCACTAGCAGGAGCCATTCTAAGGTGCTGTACAATAAAACCACAGTATGACAATGTAGATTTTTAACACAACGCCCTCACTAGCAGGAGCCATTCTAAGGTGCTGTACAATAAAACCACATTATGACAATGTAGATTTAACACAGCACCCGCACTAGCAGGAGCCATTCTAAGGTGCTGTACAATAAAACCACAGTATGACAATGTAGATCTAACACAGCGCCCTCACTAGCTGTAGCCATTCTAAGGTGCTGTACAATAAAACCACATTATGACAATGTAGATTTAACACAGCGCCCTCACTAGCATAATCTATTTTAAGGTGCTGTACAATAGAACCACAGTATGACAATATAGATTTAATAGAGCGCCCTCACTAGCAGAAGCCATTCTAAGGTGCTGTACAATAAAACCACAGTATGACAATGTAGATTTAACACAGCGCGCTCACTAGCAGGAGCCATTCTAAGGTGCTGTACAAAAAAACCACAGTATGACAATGTAGATTTAACACAGCGCGCTCACTAGCAGGAGCCATTCTAAGGTGCTGTACAATAAAACCACAGTATGACAATGTAGATCTAACACACCGCCCTCCCTAGCAGGATCTATTCTAAGGTGCTGTACAATAAATAAAACCACAGTATGACAATGTAGATTTAATACAGCGCCCTCACTAGCAGGAGCCATTCTAAGGTGCTGTACAATAAAACCATAGTGTGACAATGTAGATTTAATAAAACACCCTCGCTAGCAGGAGCCATTCTAAGGTGCTGTACAATAAAACCACAGTATGACAATGTAGATTTAACACAGCGCCCTCACTAGCAGGAGCCATTCTAAGGTGCTGTACAATAAAACCACAGTATGACAATGTAGATCTAACACAGCGCCCTCACTAGCAGGAGCCATTCTAAGGTGCTGTACAATAAAACCACAGTATGACAATGTAATTTAATACAGAACCCTTACTAACTAGCAGGATCTATTCTAAGACGATGTACAATAAAACCACAGAATGGATTTTGGCTTACACATCGGTCAATAATGTTTTAATAAAATTTCAGACACCAACTATTAAAAAATGCTGAATAAAATAATGAATAAAAAAGGTATTCAAACCTACTTACTGGAATGATGCGTGAACTCCGAGACCACAGAAAAGGGACACAACGACATCGGTTTGCATCCAGAAACGTTCCACCTGAGGGAATAAAAGAATATCAGCCTCGGTCATTATGCATTCAGAAAGACAGGGATGCAAAAAAACTAAACAATTGTTATTCTTTGGCCGTGTCTATTTTTTCTTAAATGACTTTATCCACGCCCAACTGTCTATGTGGCTCCTTGCTTGAGAGGTCAGTTCAGACTACAACTACTATTACTGCTACTACTCATACTATTACTATTACTATTACGCGGTGGCCTAATCGGTAGAGCATGGGCCTCGCGTGTGGAAGGTCGGGAGTTCGGTTCCCGGTCGAGTCAAACCAATGACTTTAAAATTGGTACTTGTCACTTCCTAGCCTGGCGCTCGGCATTAATAGGATAGGGCAAGGACTGGTTAGCTCTGTGTCAGGATAATGTGACTCAGTGGGACATCGGGTCATGGTGCCGGTGGCCTGATTTCCCAGTGGGGCAGCACTATGAAGTCACCATGAGTGCGCACTGTCACAAGTCGGTACCCGTCCTGATATGACCTTAGATGTTGCTAGGACGTAAAACAACAACAAACAAACAATTACTACTACTACTAATACTACTACTACTACTCCACACATATCCTCCGGTCCAAGTGGCGGTTTGGCGCGCATGATAAGGAGGAGGAGCGCCGGTGACGGCGCCACCAGTCATGAACAAGGAAGGAGGTGGGAACATACAGAATAAAAAATATATAAATAAAAATAACAATCATAATAATTCCCTTCCGCGCCTTTATAGCCACATAATGTATTACACATCACATATACGATATGTAAATTTCCATATTTCTATGTCACAAAAGTGGTACACAGTTTTTGAGAACGACCCGTATAATATATTATAGTTCACGAAATCAGTAGCGGGTAACGAAGTAGCACTTGTTCTACAAAGAAGAAAGGAGCTCACCACACCACGGAAGAGAGGGTTTTCCAGGTTGAGATTTGCTCTCCAAGCAAAGAAGAGTGCATAGACAACCATCATCACAATGAACACCACTGGCGCACTGCCACCACCACGCCAGCATCTAGGAACGCAAGGTCAGAGGTCACAGTCTCCTTAAAGGTACATAACCCAATGGTTTTGAGTTTCAGTCACTTTTTCTCTTATAAAACAAGGTAAGTTTATAGTTGACAAGACATTTTGTCTGTCTTATATAATGTTAAATGTGTTTAAACAGGTTGTGTTGATGGTTTGTTCATGATGGTTAAGGGTGGAAACCCACAGGAGAGAATGCAGGGGGGGGGCCAGAAGCTCAGCTTTGATCGGACTATGCAACCTTACAGTTACATAACCCAATGAAAGCATACAAATCTCAAAACCAATGCACTTGTCTACATTTGATTCTATTTATTCATATACATGGCTCCCAATCTTCATAGGTTTTTTTCCATGTATTTAAAAAAATAACATATCAGGAATTGAGACAGCTCTCATTTAGGCCTAAATACAGAAATCCTACGGTCATCCTTATAAAATTGTGCAGGCTGCAACCCTGTGAGGATGCTGGAATCATATACTGACCATCCAAAAGTTTATGAATCATGGAGAGTTCAGCAACAAAGGGTTACACAAAAAATACAATTAAGCCTCACCACTGATGGTAGAAAAAAACACAGAATGATGGACATAACTTGTTTAGTGAAATTAAAATGCATGATTTCAAATTGTCATGCAACTATTTTCATAACTTTTCATGACATTTGGCCCTGAACCACAAAGTTTAAGGACTTTCTGGTACTTCATTAATTTAAAAAAAAATCAATTTTAAGTACTTTGTAGGTTTTTAAGAACCAGTACGAACCTTAATCTAGATACTGGTTCACTTATTAAAGTCGCCAGCTATACCTCACCCAGATACAAACGAATCCAGCATCAAAAGCTCTCCAAACATACCTTTGCTTAGTTTGTTCAGTTCATGCCACTGAACATGTGGGAGGAGAGTTGAGGTCTGTGATGTATGAGTGACATCATAGGTGGGATTCCCTCATCACATGACCTAGACGGGTTCCCCACACACAGGGGAAGCCATGGCAACCACCAAGATGGCAGCCACAGAAAACTCTCAATTCAACTTTTAAAGTCTATTAATCTACATGATTTAATCAATTGTTAACACAAAAAGTAGCTGGTTATGATAAATAAACATTTGAACTTTATATTTATCATTTTAGATTGCAATTTCGACATTTATTTCTCTATAGAGGGAGTGCACATGACGTCATTACTTAGCAATCAGCGGTCAGCGGGCTGCCATCTTGGATTACGAGCACCCTCCCTAGCCATGCTGTGAATGCATGCAGATGCAGTAAAACAGAGTTTTCTTGTGTTATGGGAGGTTCTGGGAAATTTACATCCAATGTGTTTACTTACATCACTTTAGCAACAACTTCTGAGGCCAAACTGCTCAAAACAGTGACAAATAAACCAACAAATCAGTAAATAAGCACAGTGTAGGCAGTTGCAAGCCTTCTGTATGTCATCCAATATGGCCACCGAAAGTTGTCTTGTGACATCATTACACTCCCTCTATATGGTTGTCTAAAAGTGTCAGTGCTGGTGGACTAAATAAAACACAACAGAAGCAACCAATGTTAGCATTCTCCCCCCACATATGTAGTTGCATAAACTGAAAACTGGCAAACGTATGCTTGGAGAGCATTTGTCAGAGTACGGGTAGTGTCTAAGCGACCTATATCTGGTCCCTTTAAACATTCATACCTCTATTTGCTCCCTGACAGAGTGCCGCTAGTAACTTGCAAAAGCCAGCAGCACTTCAACACTTTGCAAGCAGCTTTTATGAAATGTACAACCGCACAAAGCGGCGGTTAAGTAATGAAAGCAGTCTTTGTCGCATTGCGACTGACAGCATGATGCTGATGACATAGCAGGATATTAAGTTAATCTAAAAGTCATGTTACTGCTGCAAGTTGGACAACCAAGTCTATGATGTCATGCATTTCAGTGTGCACACCAAATATTTATTTGCATGTTTTCACCTCAAACGTCTCCAAAGTTAGACATTTAGAATTTCTTTTACTCCAAACTAAAGTAAAATAGATTATTTTTTCCACCTGAATATTATTATAACATTATCGATAACCTACTTATTATTATAATTATAATTATTATCGAAAACAACTTATTAAACATGTTGGCTGCAGGCTAACATGGGTAATTTGCACACGAGGCACGTGTTCTATTTATAGTCTTCCTCGTCGATCGCCTACGCCTAGCCCGTCACTTCACCCCTGGCTGCTCTACACACCACTACGATCACCTGCCGCTCCTGCACTATGACCATGTGCGTTTCATTGCATGTAGTAGTTGAACAGTATTCATATGCCCACATTCAGAAGCGCTGAGGTAGGTCATCTCTTTTGCAAGTTTTGCCATATACTCAGCCAGCCAGGGCAGTCAGGTCGTCCTGTGAGTTATGGACCAGAGTTACAACAATCATCGGAGTTCAGCCGTATGAGGCCGGAACAACCTGCACACGCCTTGTCAGCTTCCTCGGACCAGGAGGCAGACCAGGACGTTATTAGACGCCTTAGTAGGGAGACCCAAGGGTGTCAGACGTGACAGAATGGGAGGCGCCTGTCCGTTTAGAGGGTTGCCACCTGAGTCACCAGCGGTGTGACGGCCACCTCTACCTGCTACTCCAGCCCGTCATACTTGGCCTGCCCCTGTGCTAGAGCTTCCCACCCCGGTCATTTCCCCTGTTGCAGTCTGCTCCCCGCCAGTAGTGCTCACCCATGGTCCTCTCTGTAGGTGCCAGCTATACAGCGTGCACGTGGTCCTCCCCGTCCGGTAGCGATGTTCCCGCTCCCTATCCCCCCTCCCCCGCGCCCGCTGAGGTGTCTACCGCCAGCAGCTGCTGCATTTCTTGAAGCCGTTCCTGCCCTACAAAGGCCGGAAGGTACTTCTTTTTTCCCGAATAACTTTATCTCTCGTGGTTGTGCTTACAGATTCAAGAGGAGCTTGCCGCACCAGGAGCAAGTTTGTAAGAAAAAGAGGAAGTATATGGATAAGAAGCTACCCGAACAGTCATCTGGGGCAGTAAGTGGTTTATCCTCTCACCCTCCCGTTCTTTCGATAACTGAGATGTGCGTGCAGCCTGCACTGAGTCGTGGCCACATGGTGGCAGATGGTGTACATACCCCAGCAGATGCTGACCTAATTCTTGCGGTTACTCCCACCCTGCCCCCCAACTCTACTACCCGGCTAGCCACTGGGAGCCCTCCATCTGCCCAGGAACACGTGCGTATATGCGCGACAGCTCTCATGCCCTCGGGTCACTACCGCCATGCCTCCTCTGATACTGATCTATGATTACACGATGTTGTTTTTGAGTGGTTCATTACTGATATCGTGTGCTTCTGTTTCTTCAGCTGTTTTCCCTCCTACTCCTCCTCCCTCCCTGTTTACTGTGCAGGTGTCTGAGGTCTGGCCGGTGAGGTCTCCTGTAATCTGGCCGTCATCTAAGGGTTATTGTGTTAGTTATATGGCAGTGCGGGAGACAGCTCTTCCCAAACTATTTATCAGTAACTATAACTGTGCCGCCGGGTTTTGTAATCCCAGCGTAACGTGCTATGCTACTTACTTATCAAGATACATTGCTAGTTGATTACCTTGTGTTTGGATGGCCACTGAACTATACATCAGCCGAGATACCAGTCCTATCTTTGTTAATCATACGGTGGGAGCGGGTACTAATGTGAACATTAACTTGTTTATTCATAAGAACTAGAAATGAATGCTTGTTGGGTCCAATTGATACTTCCCGTTCTTCCCGTGGTGTCAGAGTAGTCCTATGATGCCTAGACCCAAGAAGAATTCATTGAATAAGTGAGAAATTATTTATTTGAGTTTCCCCCCAGGGCATAGTGTGAATGCGGGTATTATTAATGGTTTCTAGAAGGGTCTACCGTTTATTTACTCCTTTCCATCGGTGTCGACATTAACTGATAAGAGTGTCGCAGTTAGGTGATGGGGTCTGGATGTGGGCACTGGACTTGCCTAGGGCTTTCGCAAATTAGGGTGTATCCGTTGTCTGTACCCTTGCTAGGAATTACACTAAATAGTCAGATCTATATTGATATCGCTCCACCGGTTGGGTGCTTGTTTGTTTGTTTGTTGTTTTACGTCCTAGCAACATCTAAGGTCATATCAGGACGGGCGGTTGGGTGCAGAATTTCAGCTCGTGTATGTGACCGTACTACTCGTGCAGTGGTTTGGCTGCTGAGGCAAGAGGGTTTCTTCGCTCTCTGTTATCTTGATGATTTTGTGGGTTGAGAGTCTACCTATGATAGGGCGGTGAAAGCGTATGCGTGATTTCTGGAGTTAAGTTATATATTAGGTTTGGATTTAGTCATGGAGAAGTGCTCGCCGCCAGTGACATCTTTAGGTTGGCCAGGTTTCAAGATAGACGCCCCGTTTTTGATGGTCTCATTACCAACGGATAAGCTTGCAGAAATTTTGGAAGAGTGTCTATTATGGAAGTGAAGGTGAAGGCCTCTAGGAAGCAATTATAGAGTTGAGTGGGTAAACTGCAGTATTTATATCGAAGTGTATAAGGCCGGCGGTTCGCTTTACTAACGGGATCTTGGAAGTGTTGAGGAATACCCCTTTAAGGGACACTATACATTCATCGTAGACATCTGAGATGACCCGGAGTGGTTCGAGAAGTTGCGGTGTCTTATTCTGGGCATCAGCTTGTGCCCTCAGTTCCCCGGGAAGTTTTCTTGTTGGAGTGTGAGGCGACACTAGCTGCAGTTGGGGCGTTCTCATCAGTGAATTACTATGTGGTCCAGTTCCCGGACTAGGTAATTATTAAGAAATTGACAATTACACAGTTAGAGGCCCTAAAATCTAGTACATGCGGTGGCAGCACTGCTTCCAGTAGACCCTCAGAATTAGTGTAACGGTAAATACGGATAATGCAGCATCGCAATCTGCTCTTGAGTCAGGGAAAGGGAGGAATAGGCTCCTGTGTGCCTGTGCATGACAGTTGTGGCTGTTCTCGGCCACACGTAACTTTGAGCTCGTGATTCAACAAAGGCCTGTTCGGAGGTGGTCCTGGTAGATGGATTCAGGAGGTCGTTCTCGTCGCAGGTAATGAAGCCCAGGGCCGCAGCACTATCTAAGAACATAACTTAAGTAAGGTTTTCCCATCACTAGGGCTCGATCTGTTCCGTTCTGATGTCTGATTTGATACTTGTTTTGCTGGAAGATAGTATATTGTTTGACTCTATCTTCCAGACTACACACACAGTGATACACCACACTGAGCTCAACAATCTCTTCATCGCTGGTTTGGTGACACGTACATGGCAGAATAAGGCAGCCATCTAACCCGCTATTTCTCTTTCTGTTCTATCAGTAATGTCTCTCCTATTAAACCTACTCTATGTTTTACTGTCGTTTCTACTCTTTCTTTCTAAAGCTCTAAATCGCTAGAGTCACTGAGTGTAATTCTGAATTATGTTTCGGCTGTTAAGATTAGGGTTCTGGTAGCCCTGGCCCACACCCGCAATTTCAAGCTAACGAGATGACAGTAATGGGAAGAGATGTGATGAAGCCCTCTAATCACTTCGTAATGAGAGCGCCACCGGTTACCCCACCGGAGTTCAGGCTGATAATTGCCTATCTTGTGTTTATTAAGCCCTATACCTGGGTAATAATAGTAGCACTGCTGCTTGCATTCCTGACCCTTATGCGACAAAGTAATTTGGTTGCATCATCGGCTGGGATTTTAGGCCCTCATGTTCTTAAAGCTATGGATGTGGTGCTATGTAATGTTAAGCTGGTTGTTACTATGTGCTCATCTAAAACCCGCTCTGCTGATTCTATTCTACTATTCCATCTCCCGGACCTTCCTAATTCCCCCGCTGCCCTGAATAAGCCTGAAGGAGTTATGCCGGGATGGTGCGCCTGATTAGGCATTCCTCTAAAACAATAGAGTCCTTCTGAGTGCCTACAGTGTCGCAGCTGAAACAGTAGTCGGGGTGGTGAAGCCTATACCCCGCATAGTCGTCGGAGAAGTGCTGCTCAGGCCTGTGAATCGACAGGTTTGCCCTTGTCCGGTATAATGCAACCTGGTACCTTGAGAACTAATACTGTCAAGAAATATCTCATTTTCCTTCCGCAGCGCTCATTTCTCTTTTTTGGTTTGAGCGCTGCCCTGCTGTCCTCTCCTCATGACCTCATCTTCACATGTCACGAGTTGCTCATAACCTGCTTGAACTGATCTGAACTGCTCAGGGCGTCTGGGTCATCGTGCCTGGCCCTCAACTTGATGCCGCTGATCCGTCAGCCAAGATTAAATTTGATTAAATAAAATAAATAAATAACCTTTAAACGTTCTTATCTGCTTCTAGTCCTTTATTGTATGCTTGTGTGTCGAGTGTGTGAATTAAACATGTTGGCTGCAGGCTAACATGGGTAATTTGCACACGAGGCACGTGTTCTATTTATAGTCTTCCTCGTCGATCGCCTACGCCTAGCCCGTCACTTCACCCCTGGCTGCTCTACACACCACTACAATCACCCGCCCACCCACCCAAGTTACAAGGGTTTGAGCGCTGCCCTGCTGTCCTCTCCTCATGACCTCATCTTCACATGTCACGAGTTGCTCATAACCTGCTTGAACTGATCTGAACTGCTCAGGGCGTCTGGGTCATCGTGCCTGGCCCTCAACTTGATGCCGCTGATCCATCAGCCAAGATTAAATTTTATTAAATAAAATAAATAAATAACCTTTAAACGTTCTTATCTGCTTCTAGTCCTTTATTGTATGCTTGTGTGTCGAGTGTGTGAATTATGTCTTGCTTAATTTGTTAATTATCTAAACAAAACCTAACATAACCACTTACCTCCGTAATGAAAACCCGACCCCAGCAATGGCAAATACAACTTCAACAAGACCAACATTAACAACCAGGTGTTCGAAGTAGGAACTACAAGATAAACACACACAAACATGCAATTAGGTCGTTTATTGCGAACTTGTTACTTTGATACAGATGCCTTCTACTGTTTTTTGTTTTGTTCTAATTTATTTATCAAAGAAAATAAGTTATATTCATAAATAATATTATATATATATATTATATATGTGAAGTGGGCGAGACTATACTCGAGCTGTAGCCATTGCGGGCTTGGGCCGATCAACACGCATTTGGAAATGCGGGCTGCTCGCCAAGACAGACCCGCATTGGCCATCAACTGCGGGACCGGGTTCACTGCTATAACTTGTTGCTAGGAGACGCAGCTGGCGACTCACCTAGCAACGTAGCATCTTGTTTTAGACAAGATTTAGGCTTTAATTGTCGGAATTCCAAACTGTTTTAACTTAACGAAATGGGAGGGGATGTATTTATTCATATTGATCATTATTGAAGAACTTAAGTGATTGGAACGTTCCTTTCATTGTTTACTATTCTCCAGTCCCTAAGTATATTAACCGCTATGGTCAACTTGATATTGATATTCGATTATTCTCTAATATATAATTGAGGGTCTTCTGCCCGGCGGGCTGTATGAAGCCGATCACCCCCCTCTTGGGAAATAATAACCACCTTCTTAATAAAAGCATGAATTACAGTAATAACACCTAACTGAGTAAACGCTATCTAGGCTGTTTATAAGTGACAGCGGTGGCACAAGTGGAGTGTCTGCTTTGTTCTGGATTACTGAAAGTATTACATGACAAGCTATATGGCGGGGAGGAGAGCCAGTGAATTAAGGAAATAATTAATAAATGCTATTAAATGCGGGAAAAGGGTCAATCCACATCTCTATGGCACTCTGGCTCTCCACCCTTAGCCCAGGTTACATAGCATGGAGGTGGTCAACCGGCGGCGGGACGAGAGGCGGTCAATCCACATCTCTATGGTACTCTGGCTCTCCGCCCTTAGCCCAGGTTACATAGCATGGAGGCGGTCAACCGGCGGCGGGACGAGAGGCGGCGGGCCCAGGAAATTCACACAGAAATTCACACAGAATTTATTACGGAAACATTATTTAGGCACGCGAATGGGTGCAGTACGGTTAATATATATAGTTGGCCCCAGATAAACAGAACAACGATAAGACTGACATTAAAATCTGACCGTCCAAACAGGTCTATAGGCGATAATGACCAGATGCAGCTGGCATACAATGCTTAGAGCCCCTCACAGGTGGTGCCAGTGTGGCCAATACTGTACTACACAGGGTCAGGGCCAGTTAGATAGGATATACTGAGTATACTATAATATATGGAATATCCTTGTTTATATTCCCATAATAGATTATAGAGCACATAAATAGCAATATTCAGTTTCATTCTTTACTAAAAGCTATCACAGTGCTGTCCCACTGGGAGACCAGGCCGCCGGGACCATGACCAGATATCCCAGTTAAGTCACAATATCCTGACACTGAGCCTACCAGTCCTATTCCTGTCCTAATAATGCTGAGTGCCTGGCTAGGTAGTGACAAGCATCAATTTTGTAAGTCATCGGTTTGACTCAACCAGGAATCGAAAACCCGACCTACTGCACGGGGAGCCTAGCCTATACACTCTTACTGATTGGGCTATTAAGTCCGATTTTTGTGTTGCTGTTGTTGTTTTGGGTTGACTGATTGATTGGTGGCTGCTTGATGCCTTGTCGGCAGCATAGGCCATATTCATGGCGAGAATTTTTTATTTATTTTTAATCAAACCATTGCTTTTACATGCAAAAGCATACAATCAAATATGTGTCAATGGACACTCATTAAATTAAAAAGCTGACAATTTTTATTTGTGGCCATGGGGAAATAAATTCCTGAGAAAAAATCAAAGGTTATATTACGAATTGATAGAATTTTTTTAGTATACTATATGAGGTGGTACAGATCAACTGCCCTCAAAAAGGCAAAAATTGTTTTCTTGTTTTACTTAAGTAAAAAGGTCATGCATACTGTCTGCAGTGTAAAACTGTTGGTGCAGGGCTAAAAATCAACACAACTTAAGGCCCTGTCACATTACGACACATCTCACAAGCGTGTGGCCAACGCATAAAATCACTTTTTTAAGCCGAGATGCATCAAACTTTTTGGCGCGGGGTGCAAAGTTGGACATATACATAGCTTATGGCCAACGTATGGCTAAGATGCCTCCTGGCGAAAAACGCTCAAATTTCGCTCATGGTACTTTTGCAGAATGCCAGTGAACGTTATATACGTTATTCGATCGCCAAACTATGCCTCATACTTTACATACATCAAGACACGGTGGAGAAACGCAAAACGTACTTTAGATGTACGTTTGACGTTTGTAGTGCAAACATGGTCAATTAATTTGGGCAAACACATCAAAATGCTATCACTATAGGTTTCAGCATCAACACATTCTATTAAATTGCCTTAATATTGCCTTCGATGCAGCAACAAATGCTTAATAAACAAACCGATATCTAAGTTAGATATGTAGGATCAGACATAGGTGAATGTCTATTTGGAAAATATGATACTTTCATCAGACTATGCAGCTTTAAATAGTGTTCTCACAGACAGGTGACTTCATAATACCGATGATTACCATCATCATCATCATCACCCCTGCGTAAAAGCATTAAATTGTTGCTAAGTTATCCCAGAGTAGAAACATACTCACGTGATGCCGTAGTAAAACCCCAAGCCCTCTGAATTCTTGCCCTGAAAAATAACATCATGCACAGAATATATAATCTCAATAGGAATGTTAACAGAATAACATGATTTGGTTGGTTGGTTAGTTGTTTGCAACAGCAAATTGGCTAAAAAGATGTCTCAGAGCCGTCTCAGAGTTGACTCTGAGGCGTACCCTGAACACAGCCCAGGTATACAGATACCGGACCAAAATATCCAACAAGCTTGGGATCGGAAATGGCCCAGATTTCCTGGATTTTCAGGTTTTCTAGAGACAGCCAAAATATATACATAAAACATCAAATAAACTATGAGAAGTAAAGAACTAAATTGCATCTAACAGCGAGCCGGCGAGAGGAGGCGATGCCGGTGTCGCAGTTTGAGCGCCCTGCCAGTTTCAGCTGACTGTCAGTTTCATGAGCATGCGCCAAAATCTAACAGCATCGTCACTAACCTTATGAATTTAATATAATGTTTTTGGTAAAGATGTTTTCTACATGTGTACCAAGCGATTTGTTTCTAGGTGGTGTGCTTTTAGAGATATTTCACTTTTCCTGTATTTTCTGTATGAAGATTGCTCACGACCATTGACAATGCCTGAGTTTGACGGTAGCGCAGTGCAAAACATTAGTTTTATTCAAAATAAATAGAAATCAAGAACCCTAACCTATAAATTTAATATAATCTTTTTGGTAAAGATGTTTTCTATATGTGTACTAAGCGATTTGTTAATAGGTGGTGTGGTTTTAGAGATATTTCACTTCTTCTGTATTTTCTGTATGAAGATTGCTCACGACCATTGAGTGTATGCAGTCAGCTGAAACTGGCAGGGCGCTCAAACTGCGACACCGGCCGAGGCCCTTCCCTTTTCACTTTCCACCTCAGACCCTCCTCTTCCCCCCGCCCCCTCCCCATCTGACGTCCAGGCTCAAGTTGTTGTTGAAGTACACCCCCTACTAAAGTTAGCCTGTAGGTACTGTGATATATGCGTAATAGACGTATAGGCATGTGGCTAATGTATGATAATGAGATGCAAAGGTTTGGACAAAGGATTATGTAAATGAGATGACGTCATGGAAAGTTTAGCCGGTGGGTTCAGCGAGCCCTGGGGTGTGAATAAACCATTCAGTATCCAGAAGTCAAAGTGTACATTGTACTTTCACAGCTACCAGCTACCGCCGGCAGCTGGTACCTATTGTCACCAGGGCCGCTTTCAGGGTGTGTCTCGGACACATCTCGGAGATGCCTCCCATTTCAGACAGGAGACAAAAAGCGCCTCGAAAATGGCCGCCGTATTCAGTGGTTTCAGCCAATCACAGCGCAGATTTTCCATTGCAAATGGCCACCGCCTATAGGGGGGGGGAGCCATTTTCGAGGCGACAAACTGATTTTGACATTCAGACTAGCGTGACGTCAGGGATTCCCCTGAGTCGTCTCGGAGGCATACCCTGAACGCGGCCCAGGACTTCAAGCCACAATGCCCAGTAGTCGCCAGTGAAAAACTGTAGACTGCAAACAACACAAGATGATGATAATGATGACGATGATGATGATTATGATAAACACACCAGGCTGAAAGTGCCGTACTCCTTCCTGAAGACGTGGGTGACAAAGCCGGTGAGCGTGGTGTGATCGCCCCAGGTCCAGCGGGCCGTGTGCAGCCAGGCTGAGAGGGGCAGGTAGGCATAGGGCAGCAGTCCGGCCGAGAAGGCGGCGCCGAGGCGGGCGACGCGGGCCGTCGAGAGGAGGCGACGCCGGCCAAGGCGGGCCAGCACCCACACCACAACGCACCCCACGTACAGTACGACGGTATGCTGGTTGCACAGGGACAGGCCGCATACAAACGCACCGCAGTACGCTACCTACAACACACACCAAGGCCGTGTTCGATTAACACAACCCGGGCGACTCTGTGGTCACCCGAGTCGTCAGAATTTCAAATCGAACACCGCGAGTGGAGTCGAGAAATACACGTGCCGTGTGCAAAACTACCCGACCCCAGTAACCCACCTCTTGGCTGGGGTTCGCTAGGAGCGATGATGTCACATCTGTGCTGGTACCTGTAGGATAACTGCTACCAGTACAAGTTCTACATGTGGTTTTATTGATTTTTTTTTAAATAACCCAGATTGTCAGCTTCTACAATCATAAAATACTTTAAATCCTACATATATCGGTTATTGAAAAAAAATATTTAAGTTTTAGATTAAGCCACCATATTGTCCACCCCGAGCGTATTCGTTTATTTAACCCGAGTCTGTAGGATGTGCGCATGTGCCAAAAAGTGGCTCGGGTCACCCGAGTTGATTAATCGATTACGCCCCAGGTGGGTGAGTGGGTGGGGGAGAGTGGGAGAGTGGGTGTGTGAGTGGTTGAGTGAGTGTGTGTGTATGGTTGAGTGAGTGGGGGGTGAGTGAGTGGTTGGGGGGTGAGTGAGTGGTTGAGTGAATAGGTGGTTGAGCGAGTCGTTGAGTGAGTGGTTAAGTGGGTGAGTGAGTGGATGGTTGAGTGAGTGATTAAGTGGTTGTGTGAGTGATTGAGTGGGTGGGTAAGTGGATGAGTGAGTGAGTGAGTGATATTAATTCATGGACCCTCAACAGGAGAGCTCCAAAGGAAACAAACAATGGGAATGGGGTGCTACTGCAAGATCTCATACTAGACATTTCATACAAAGACCATGTTACCAACGAGGAAATTCGTGCTATGATCCAGCAGGCAATTGGGGCAGACACAAATCTCCTGACAATCGTAAAGAGACATAAACTGCAGTGCTATGGCCATATTTCCCATTCATCAGGTCTGACCAAAACCATCTTGCAAGCCACAGTGAAAGGGGGGCGGGGGGAGGGGGGGGAAGAAAACAAGGCAGACAAAGGAAGAGGTGGGAAGACAACATCAGGGAATGGATAGGTGTGCAGTTTGGCAAGTTCCAGAGGCCAGTGGAGAACAGGGAAAACTGAATACTGAATACAGTACAACCCGTTAAACCCATCTCGGTTAAACCAAACGATCGGTTACTCCAAACTTTTTTCGGCGGCCCGGCAAAATACTACCATTTATCATATAAAAAAGTTGGTTAAACCAAAGTCGGTTAATCCAAATTATCGGTTAATCCAAACAAAATTGTAGGACCCCAGGCCACTTCTGGTACGGTTAAACCAAACTTTCATGTGGTTATAAGGTCATCTGAGACTTTTTTGGATGATAAATGGTAGTATTTTGCCAGGCCGCCGAAAAAGGTTTGGATTAACCGATCGTTTGGTTTAACCGAGATTGGTTTAATGGGGGTATACTGTATATACATAACAAAACAATAATCAGAGTGTCCACGTACATTATATATTACATTCATAATGCCCCCACGATTTTGCCAAAACCAAGTCAAAGTCAAAGCTCGGTTATACCAATGATCCGTTAATCCAAACAAATTTCTAGGGTACCTTCAAGTTTGGTTTAACGGGGTTATATTGTACTAGTTATTAATACTGGAGTTTTTCAAACCTGAAATCCCTCCACCCCCATATTACTTAAACATTTAAAAGTTAACAAGCCATAAGCCATACACTTGGTCACTGGAAAGAAATTGCGGAAAATAGAATATAATTAAAAAAAGAAAATATGGTATGAATGCCATGTTCACAATAGATCACAATTTTAGTAATATTCAACTTTTGGAGGTCTGGCACTTTGCGGCCAACTTTGCGTCTCTGATCTTTATAGCTTCAAAACATCTGCTACCCACTTGTGACAGTGCGTACTCACGGCGACTTTATAGTGCTGCCCCACTGGAAAACCAGGCTGCCGGCACCATGACCTCCATTTCCCACTCAGTCACATTATCCTGACACTGAGCTAACCAGTCCTTGCCCTATCCTAGTGACGCCGTAATGTAAGTCATTGGCTTGACTCGACTGGGAATCAAACTCCCGACCTTCCACACGGGAAGCCTGCACTCTACCGATTGGGCTACCACGTCCGGTAGGGGTGAATGACAACCATGCTTAAATCTTAGCAAAAATTGCTTCAGTACGAATTAACTATGGATGAGGTGGTTCTAGTGTGGCTTAAGTTGAGAAATCAGTAAATATTTTTTTCACATGAAAAACGAGAAAGCAGAAGTACAATACTTATGAGGTGATTTCCCCATTTAAAAAAAACCCACAGATACATTGTTTATACCATAGAAATAATAAATAGAAAGATAAAAGTTACAAGCATATCAACATTACCCTCAATACTGTAAATTAGGCCTACATCTCAATATTTATGTACTAGACTACTATGTGTTTTCCCTCTGATAAAGCTTAAATATTTTCTTTTTATACATTCATTGAAACAACATATAAATGTTTTTTGAACATTTGATATTATCGTCAAGTGAATGCCATATTTTTATACCACATATAGATATACATTGAGACTTTAAAGTTGTTCTTGCAAATACTTGTCTTCGGTTGTTAATTGAGGGAGAATGGGAAAAACCCAAGAGAATGGGAAAAAAACAAAGTCGGTTAATCCAAATTATCGGTTAATCCAAACAAAATTGTAGGACCCCAGGCCACTTCTGGTACGGTTAAACCAAACTTTCATGTGGTTATAAGGTCATCTGAGACTTTTTTGGATGATAAATGGTAGTATTTTGCCAGGCCGCCGAAAAAGGTTTGGATCAACCGATCGTTTGGTTTAACCGAGATTGGTTTAATGGGGGTATACTGTATATACATAACAAAACAATAATCAGAGTGTCCACGTACATTATATATTACATTCATAATGCCCCCACGATTTTGCCAAAGCCAAGTCAAAGTCAAAGCTCGGTTAAACCAATGATCCGTTAATCCAAACAAATTTCTAGGGTACCTTCAAGTTTGGTTTAACGGGGTTATATTGTACTAGTTATTAATACTGGAGTTTTTCAAACCTGAAATCCCTCCACCCCCATATTACTTAAACATTTAAAAGTTAACAAGCCATAAGCCATACACTTGGTCACTGGAAAGAAATTGCGGAAAATAGAATATAATTAAAAAAAGAAAATATGGTATGAATGCCATGTTCACAATAGATCACAATTTTAGTAATATTCAACTTTTGGAGGTCTGGCACTTTGCGGCCAACTTTGCGTCTCTGATCTTTATAGCTTCAAAACATCTGCTACCCACTTGTGACAGTGCGTACTCACGGCGACTTTATAGTGCTGCCCCACTGGAAAACCAGGCTGCCGGCACCATGACCTCCATTTCCCACTCAGTCACATTATCCTGACACTGAGCTAACCAGTCCTTGCCCTATCCTAGTGACGCCGTAATGTAAGTCATTGGCTTGACTCAACTGGGAATCAAACTCCCGACCTTCCACACGGGAAGCCTGCACTCTACCGATTGGGCTACCACGTCCGGTAGGGGTGAATGACAACCATGCTTAAATCTTAGCAAAAATTGCTTCAGTACGAATTAACTATGGATGAGGTGGTTCTAGTGTGGCTTAAGTTGAGAAATCAGTAAATATTTTTTTCACATGAAAAACGAGAAAGCAGAAGTACAATACTTATGAGGTGATTTCCCCATTTAAAAAAAACCCACAGATACATTGTTTATACCATAGAAATAATAAATAGAAAGATAAAAGTTACAAGCATATCAACATTACCCTCAATACTGTAAATTAGGCCTACATCTCAATATTTATGTACTAGACTACTATGTGTTTTCCCTCTGATAAAGCTTAAATATTTTCTTTTTATACATTCATTGAAACAACATATAAATGTTTTTTGAACATTTGATATTATCGTCAAGTGAATGCCATATTTTTATACCACATATAGATATACATTGAGACTTTAAAGTTGTTCTTGCAAATACTTGTCTTCGGTTGTTAATTGAGGGAGAATGGGAAAAAACCAAGATGGCAGCTCCTGAAAGCTCTCCATTCGACTTTTAAAGTGTATTAATATATATGGTTTCAACAATTCTTCCATGAAAAACAGCAGGCTATGATACATAAGCATTTTAACTATATACTTAGCACTTTACATTACAAGATCACACGGTTAGTTCCATAACGCAGCCTTCCGATACTTTTTCTAAGGGGTTGTTCAGCAGCCCTGTCACAAAAACAGACTAACTAAGAAATACCTAGCTGCACAACATTACTACCTACCATGAGAATGTGCTGGTCTTCAACAGCACCATCGAAGATGACGGAGAGCAAGAGGAGGAGGCTGACAAACAGGTTGTTGAGGCCAAACACCTCTGCTGACACAGACCACATCCACACTAGCCGGCCCAGTCCCATAACCGCCGCCGCTACCAAACTGCTGCCCTGGCACTCCGTCAGCCTGAAACAGGTAGTTGGTTGTTGGAGTTTTATGTCCTGGCAACATCTAAGGTCATATCAGGACGGGTACAGACTTGTGACAGTGCAGTCATGACAACTTTGTAGTGCTACCATACTGGGAAATCAAGACGCCAGCACCATGGCCCAATATCCCACTCAATCACATTGTAAAATATTCCGATAAAACGCATTGGTGGGGAATGCAAATGGTCTATAAGGGAATGGAAATGGTCTATTAAGGTAAATGGTATATAGTGCCAGGTGCATGAATGTATTTATGTAGTTGCTGGTGATCCTTTACATATGGTAAATAGTCATTGTGTATTAGGTAGATAGTGTGAAGGAGGCACTAGTGATAGTGTGTAAGGGGCCTCATGAGCTCGACTCACTACCCCCTCCCCCCAACTGTTAGTCACGGATCACCACACACACAGCTCAGGCAGGTGGTGGCCAAGCAGCCACACCGCATGGTGGTGGTAGGCAGATCACAGTAGCCATGGTGACCCAGGAATGCTTACTATTCATTGGTGGAACTGTAAATGCTTGATTCCTATTGGAGAACACGGTCAGGTGGTATGCCATAGCAGATCAATGTACCACTAATAATAATAAACCTGAGGGCATTGTCTCTCTCTACTTTTATTCTTTATACTCTTCCTTTCTCTTCTTGCCTGTATTGATTTCATTATAGCCCGCCTACACAAACCACAGATGCCAGCTGAGGACTTTACAAAATGGTGACCACAACGAGTTAACACGACAGGTTAGAACGTATAGGATGGTACAACTTTACAAAACGGTGACCGCGACGTTCCTAACACCGTACGGTTAGTAATACTGTGTACAATATGACATTTTGACTAAAACTTTATTTTCTATAGACCATATAACTGACGACCGAGAGTTATTTTGACTAATACGTTAGTTCATTACGACGTTATGGACTGGTGCTTTATATTTTTATAGACAATATACTGTGTACTGGTAGTGTTTTGACTAAGAGTTAGACTACAACGTTTATTTCTATTCGAAATTGACAGACATTGCATTTCGGTAGTTATTATAATACGACGGTAGTGACTGCAGTAGTTACTAGATAGTGTTAATTTCAAAATTGATAGAGCTTATTGACTTCGACTGGTTTGGTGTATTGTGTAGGTAGTGTTTTTTCTTCCATCAAATTTTTTATTCTTTCATCCATTTTCGAGGCATAAATTGGTTTAAAATTAGCTAGTCGGTGACTTTTCCGGCAGAAAGTATCTATTCTTAGGGAAAACATTAGTCTTTGATGATGGTATTACTGTAAGTCGCCATTATTGAAGCCTCGTGTCGCCGGTAGAATATTCATTCATTCGGTAATTAAATTTAACCTTGGGGTGAATGGAGGCGTAGTAATACACTGTAAAGAAACTTTTCACTTTGCTTCTGCTTTACACTACAGGCATATAGTATAGTTATACAAATCTTACCTGGGTACAGATGATGGATAACTCTTGTTTTCCCGAGGTACAAGCCTCGGGTAGTCGTGGACTAGGGAGAAGGAAGCAACATCCGGGTTCAGCAATCTTCACCTAATTATTCAGGATAAAAATGAGCTTAATGATGGAAATCTGATGTTTTCGTTTGGCACAAGCGAACATAATAGTCGTGGTAGGGTGTGGTGGGCGGGCCCTAGTCCACGACTACCCGAGGCTTGTACCTCGGGAAAACAAGAGTTATCCATCATCTGTACCCAGGTAAGATTCGCATAACTATACTATTTTACCTCGGTACTAAGCCTCGGCTACTCGAGGCCGAGGGAGACCTTTACGTAGCCTCATTTTTATCCCCAATTATCTGATAAACAATGTAATGTGTCAATAATACTAATAAACTTAGTACCAATCTTGTTAGCTGGTGAGTAGGCGGGTTGCCACCCCGCTTGTCTTTTCTAGTCGTTTGTTGTAATGTTTTGCAAACGACTTGGCCGTCTTCCAACCGGTGTGTGCCAGGATTCTTCTCACTGAGATTCCCAACGTTCTTGCCTTGGAGGCCATCGCACCCCTTGTAGAGTGCGAGGCATAGCGTCCCGTGTCTATGCCCGCTAGCTTGAGCACTTTAATCGTCCATCTGGCGAGGGTGTCTCTAGAAATCGCTTTATGTGGCTTAATAAAGCTCACCAAAAGCTGTCTGGAATTCCGTATTCCCTTGGTCTTGGATATATATGCCCTAATGGCGGAAACTACGCATAATTTCCTATTATGCGGGAAGCTCATTAAATGAATGGAGGAGAGGGGATCTCCTGTCCTGTTTGATTTGAGCAACTTGTCCAAATCGAACGTAGCCTCGGTTTTATCGATGTCGAGGCCGTGTAACAAGAGGGCCACAATTGTTTGTCCTCTATGTCCAGTTACTAAAAGTAATAAAACCGCTAACTTATAGCCTAAATGTTGGATAGAAAGCAAATTGTTCTCCGGCCAATCCCGGAAGAGCTTGAAAACTATTGAAACGTCCCAGAACCGACTATATTTAGGTTTAGGAGGGTTTCTTACATACACTGATCTTATAATCTAACGAATGACCTCATGCTTGCCAATAGTTTGTCCGTCAACTCTAGGTAAAACGACCGAAAGAGCGCAGCGAGCTGCGTTAATAGCACCGTAACCCAGTCCATCATCTTCCAACATTCTAAAGAAACGGCCGATCTGGGCGATGGATGGTTGCATTGGTTTAACTTTATGCAACAAACAGTATAAACCCCATTTCTTTAAATAGCATGAATACAGTTTGACGGTACCGGGCCTCCAAGCATGGGAGATCAACCTGGCCTGGGTGATCTTGTCCAACCCGAACTTTTGTAGATACGTACTCAAAAAAGGAATGCCAACAACGGCGTTGTGGACACATCCCCTTGGGTTGTTACTGGGCCTTGATGTTCTAGATTTGCCAGGCCTCTTGGGAATTAAACAAAATCCTTCGCTTCCCACTCTACTGCCGCTCGCCACGGTTGAGTGTTCCAGTCCGGCACTACCAACACTGCATGCGTCCGGTCGAGCCTGATCTTTCTGGCTACTCTGCTGATTAGGCTAAATGGGGGAAAAATATAGTAAAAAGCATCATTCCAGGTAAAAGAAAAAGCATCCACTCACCAAGCTTGTGGCTCAGGATGCCAAGATACGTAGTTATCAACTTTTTTGTTCCTCCGAGAGGCAAAGAGATCGATCTCTGGCTTACCCCATCGTTGACAAATGATGTAAAATATGTCTGTACTGAGGGACCATTCCAAATGATCGTGGAAATGGCGGCTCTTTTTATCTGCTAATGTATTTTGAGTGCCTGGGATGTGTGCGACTGTGATCCAAACTTTTTGTTTCTCCGCCCAGCCCCAAATGAGTTTTGCCATGGTGTTGCAAGCTGAGGATCTTGTACCTCCCATGTTCCTAATGTAGGCCATTGCGGTAGTGTTATCAGTTAACACTTGGACACTGAGTTTAGGTACTTTCACTAAACTTGTTAAACCTAAATAAACGGCCCGTAATTCTAAAACATTTATGTGGTCATCTATCTCATCATCTAACCAACGGCCCCCTGTCGCCTCCTTATCTCTATGGGCACCCCAACCCTCTAAAGAGGCATCTGTAGTCACTATCGTATTGGGTTCAGTCATGCGGATGGGATTGTAGGCATGATCAATGTGTTGCAACCACCATTGAATATTTTCATGCCCTTCATTGGAAATGGTCATGAGCCTTTCGAAATTACCTTTTGCTTTAGCTAAGGCAATATTTTTATCTATTTCAAGAGATTTGATATGTGCTTTGCCATATAACACCGCCGGAGCGTAAGCCACCATAAGCCCTATTAAGACAGCTACTTGTCGAATCTTTGGTCTTTTTATTAGTAACAAATCTGACGCCGTGTTTGTAAATTTTTCCACCTTACCCAAAGTCAATGTGATAAACATTGACTTTGTATCGATAGAAAACCCCAAAAATTTTAAGTTTGTGCTAGATGTAAGAATCGACTTTGTATCGTGGACGTAAAACACCAAACGAGTCAAAGTATTACATAAGTCGTTCACTGCTAAGTGGCATTCATTAGCCGTGCGTGCTAGGATAAAGGAATCATCAATATAAGGAAACATAACATGGCCTTTAGTGGCCATCTCAGCAAAAACTGGCTTCAACAATTTAGTGAAAAAACGAGGTGCACAAGCTAGGCCATTGGGTAAACAAGTAAATTGATACAATTGACCTCTCCAAACAAACCGAAGAAATTTTCGGTGGGTCTTATAAATGGGGACTGTGTAGTAAGCATCTTTCAGGTCCACGCTCGCTAGCCACGCGCCCGGCATAACTAGGTCTCGAGCTGTTTCTAACGAAAACATTTTGAAATGCTTATATTCTACTAAGGTATTAAGGGTTGTTAAATCAAGAATCATCCTGACATCCCCGTTAGGCTTTGGACTAGAGAAAATATTAGAAATATATTCCCCATCTGTATGATGCACCGATTCAATAATACCTTTAGCCGCAAATTTTGTAACCTCTACCTGAAGCGCCAGATCCTCATCTCTAGCTAGTCGGTAAGGAAAAGGTAGTCTTGACTGGACAGGGGTTTCTATAAATGGAATAATGACCCCTCTAACTAAATCGAGCACCGTATGGTCAGTAGTCAACTTTTCCCATTCCTCATAGTGGTTTGAAATGTTACCCGCAGTAAAAGTGCTTACACTGGTGTGGAAGATAGGCTCTACTTGTTCCCTGGCTTGGGGAACTGCCTCTGTGGGGGAGTGTCTCTCTTGAAGGGGCGATTCCCGTCGTTCCAGCCGTACTGATTCCTGTGGCCACGTCCCCTGGGCTGGTAGCCTTGGCTCCGGTTCGCGAAACGGCTGTTTTGTAGGCCGGTTCGCCGCCCTCGAAAATCCGACCTGGATTTCTTGAACTTAGCCTGGTTGGTATCCTTTTTCCCATCCAGATGTTCGACTGTTTGGCTGCCGTTTCCACCTGTTTGAAGAGGTACTGCAGCTGTCCCCCAAACATTTTAGTCTGGTCTAGAGGCTTTCCTTTGACCGGTTTAGGTGGCAAAAAGAGTGCGTACTCTTTGCCATCGTTGTCGACCACCTTCTTCGACCGTGCGACCTGTTTTCCTGCATCGGTGGTGACGGACTTGAAAACGTTCTCGAACCTGCGGTACGAGAGGAAATTGCTTGTCGCTGTAAGCGCAGCAATGGCCGAATTCATATCGGGGGTGACCGTGGTGAATTTATTCCCTACCATCATGCGGTTGGCGACCAGCATGATAGCAGCGAGTGCTACTAAAACACCCTTGTGGACAGTATGGAGGCACGTCTCGAATTTCTTCCGGTCCTCGCT
Source organism: Branchipolynoe longqiensis (assembly GCA_030323885.1). Taxonomy (NCBI): domain Eukaryota; kingdom Metazoa; phylum Annelida; class Polychaeta; order Phyllodocida; family Polynoidae; genus Branchipolynoe; species Branchipolynoe longqiensis. The sequence continues at coordinate 6,159,588 of CM059186.1, read as the reverse complement.
CATGGTCACATCCTCATCCATTTCTTTGATGGTTGCCTGCGGGATCCCTTTGATCCCGGTATACTTTTCAGCGAGCTTAGTAAGCGTTTCAGCAGGCTTAAAGGTGTCGAAATGGCCTCTCAAATTCTGACGCATCAAGGAGCAGGTGTTTATCCGTTTCTCCTTCACCGCCCTGATCTTCTTCTTAACTTTCTCGGTGATGTCGGCAAAAGTACCAGCATGCGGGTCATCCAACTCTGAGTCGGTTGTGGTGGAATCCTTAGAGGAGTCCGAGGAAGATGATTTAGCCTTCCTTTTCTTGGACTTAGATTTAGATTTTCTCTTTGTTCTCTTGACCTTCCTGACCTTATTTCTGGCCTTGTAATAATCATCGCCCTCCGACGAATAATTGTTGTTGGAGCGCTTACGCTTCCTTCCTAAAACCACCTCTGAGTCGGTAGTCTGTTGGTCAGACACGTCCTCCCAATCGGATGGTTCCGAAGGGGAGGCTTCCTTGGTGGCAGTTTTAGGTGGTGGTGATGGGAGGAGTTCTTGCAACTGTTGCCGAATGAGCCGCACCATCTGCTCCGTAGCATCGACATGGGTCGGCCGCTCAGGCGAACGGTCCCGTACATCTGTATCGACTCGGGACGGCCCTGCCTCAGGCGAGCGGTCCCGGGAGTAAGGCGAGTCGCGTGCAGGGGTCGCGTCACCGTCACTCAACACGTGTGGCGCCCCTTTGCTACTCCGCTTCACGGACATCTCGAGTCATCTGAAATCCAAATAAATGAATTAGAACATACTGAAGGAACACCAGAACACATGGAACAGTGCATAAAGTGCATACAGCACTAAAGAGGGTATTAAAGCCGTATTTACATCGGTTTAAACCAGGCGTGGGTATGCTAAAGGCATAACGAAAGCGCAACGTTCGGAACCCCGAGACGAAGCCGATCAAAGGGACGGGACCAGTGTAGGTAACCCGCCCATGCTCTCTGTGCCATACACTTCTCCTTCCCGTGATTTCAACATCAACGAAACGGAGAAATTGCTATAACACTCGGAGGTACGCCTCAGAAAAAACTAAATAACGACGAAATGGCTCCAGCCAACATGTCTCTCCGTTCGGCAATGGGCGGCAATAGCTAACACTAAGCGACGAAATGACTCCCGCCAACATGTCTCTCCGTTCGGCAACGGGCGGCAAAAACTAAATGGATGCTTCAAGAACTACAGCACCGAAGAAGCACACGGTCATAACCATTAATTACTAAAACGAGTGACCGGTATATGATAACCATACTGTGCTATAAACCTTCATACACAATTAATCACATATCTGTATCGGTACTTACTGTAGAAATTGGTAAATCCTCGGTAAAAACTTGGTGAACAGCTTAGAAAGTGTTGTCGTCCTAAGCGGAATATGCTAATTGCTGAACCCGGATGTTGCTTCCTTCTCCCTCGGCCTCGAGTAGCCGAGGCTTAGTACCGAGGTAAAATTTCTATACTTGGATACAATTCTTTATTTTATTTCTACTGCGCTTTACTCAGCAGCCTAAAAATGCCTATAACACACCACAAGGAGGAACAATTGCGTGACCAATGTAACCTATGGTTTGAAAGGCAATGTGAATTAGGTACATACAGTGCTGAGTCTGATAAGATAGATGCGTGGAGTAGGTTCATGTCACAAAGTCTTGATGTAATTAGAGAAGAGAATGAGGAACAGTCATTTAATGTGAGGGAACGTGCTGAAATGAGGGAGGACAGAGAAGAATGGAGGGAAAAGCAGGAGTTATTACAATTAGAACATTGTCAGCATGAAGTACGCAATATGTCGTTGAAGGCATATGGCAAGTCTGTACCCCTTCTAGATGGGACAGATAGAGGTGCTTTATGCGAGTGGATAGACTTAATTGAGAGGATAGGGACTTTAGCAGATGTTTCTGACTTGAATATCATTCGTTTTGCGTTGTCTAATGCAACTGGTACATTGCATGAGGTCTTGTTCACTGCTTTCCAACATAAAGGTGTTAAGTCATGGTGGGACATAAAAGAAGTTATAGCTAAGACTTTGCTAACAGCTGATGAGCGTAGTCATCTAAAGAGTATTGTCATGTCTATTAGACAAAATGAAGGTGAGACAGTAGCTGCTTATTGTCAACGTTTCAAAACTGCTGCTGCTAAAGGTTGGAATCTTCCTTCTGCCGTCCTTGGTAGTGATACTTTGGAGATACTTATTTCAAGGTTTCTTGACTCCTTGCTCGACGATAATACGATGTGGTACATCGAAACTAATCGTCCTAAATCTCTAGAGGAAGCTTTTGAAATGTCAATTCTTAGTGATAGGTCTGTCATTAGACAGCAAAGACGTTCTAAATCACGTCTAGGTAGTTTAGCTATTCCTGCTCAAATGGATAGTCTAAATTCTTCTTCTTTAGATTTCTCAAATTCTTATGCTTCTAAGGGAGTTTCTAAATCCTCTACTTCAGATAGTCAGGTTCTGAAAACCATTCAAGGTGAGATAAAGTCTCTAAGAAAGTGTGTAGATAACTTGTCTTTGGCCAGTGGGATTTCTGAACATTCAGCAATTCATGCTGTAAGAGCTGCGACGCCTTATCGTCCTTATTCCTGACACCCAGATCCCACTCTGGGCACTCTTGTCCAGGACTCCAGACACTCTGTCTGAGACTCCACTTTCTACACACAAACTAGCAGCAGCTATTCCAAAGGCACTGAGCTGTGTGGAACAACCATGGGACTCAGGTTCAATGGGCTTTTGGCACTGATTTTCATACACACTAGCAAGAGTCATGAGGATCTGTGTGGGCAGTTGGTAAGGAGTGAGGGTGATAGGTCGCTAGTAGGTGAACAGGAGTTGAAGCCAATAAAGCACAACTTCTTCACTGTCAATCTTGCGCGACTTGTCTTCCCTTTTCTTCCTCATGAGTTTGTTGAGAGGGACACCAGGTGGGAACTGACAAACAGTTGTCAGAACACACCTGGAGAGAGTAGTTGTATCCGGGGCTCTGACGGCCGAGCTACGCAGATATTACAATAGGCTTCTGCGGTAATGGGTTCTATTTTTGCATCTCTGCACTTCAAAGATCTAAAAAGTTAGCCATTTCAAATCAAAGTTATTTCAAAGTAAATTAAGGTAGATTACAACAACCAATTTAATATATTCATTTTAGAACTCGGACTCTGCAACTTTAATAAGTGCACCCGCATCTAAGTTGAATATGTAGAATCAAATCAGATAACTTACATTAAGTGTTTTGGTTTTGAAAATTTGATGTTTTCATCGGACTATGCAACTTTAATACCTGTGGCGACATCTACTGGGCGTTACCGACCGGACGCGATAGCCTAATCGGTAGAGCACAGGCCTCGCATGTGGAAGGGCGGGAGTTCGGTTCCCGGTCGAGTCAAACCAATGACTTTAAAAATTGACACTTGTCGTTTCCTAGCCTGGCACTCGGCATTATTAGACAGGGAAAGGACTGGTTGGCTCAGTGTCAGGATAATGTAACTGAGTGGGATATCGGGTCATGGTGTTGTCGGCCTGATTTCCCAGTGGGGCAGCACTATAAAGTCGACATGAGTGTGCACTGTCACAAGTCGGTACCCATCCTGATATGACCTTAGATGTTGCTAGGACGTAAGACAACAATAAACAAACAAACAGGGCATTACCTGAGGACGGTGAGGTGGAGAAGGGCAACTGCTGCGGCGGAGAATCCGGCATTGAGAAGGTTCACCCTGTATGCAGGGCTGCCCCTGCGCACCATCACCATAGCCACCTTGGCCGCCATTGTGAACAGCGGGTAGCCAGGAGGGTGCGCCACCTGGGAGCGAACAAATAAAAAAAGAATCAAAATCAGCCAAAAAAGATAAAGGATTTCCACCACAAAACCCCATCTCTGCTGACAGTCGGAAAGCTTAGGCTGTGGGTATCATATATATCACTGTGCGGCATGCTCTGTGCAGGGATGAAAGATTTCCACGATTTCGCAGATTTCCGGGATTTTTCCTTTAGCTATAAGTGTATACTAATATGTTGTTCAAACGCTGCAGCGCTAAAAGTGTACACTAATACATTGTTTTATGCTGCAGCACCATCAGTGTATACTAATATGTGGTGCAGATGCCACAGCACCATCAGCGTATACTACTAATAAATGCTTCAAAGCCACAGCACTATCAGTGTATGCTACTAATAAAAGCATCAAACACCACAGCACTCTCAGTGTATACTACTAATACGTGCTTCAAATGACGCAGCACTATCAGCATATACCAATATGTATGAAACCTGATTTCAGGGAATTTTCCGCGATTCCCTGACAATGCTAACCCTATGGGAGAATATCAGCATTTCCGCTTTTTTCCTCGGAGACCACTTTCATCCCTGTCTGTGCAAAAGGTATTATAGAGGATTTCCACCACCAATCTGCGCTCTGATGGCAGTGACAGAACTAATGTACGGAGTACGATAAGATATAAGATATTTATTTATTTCCACATGATCATTGTACATAGATGCTGATATTTATATTAGTAATGTTTCACATGAAAAAAGGAGAAAGCAGAAGCACACTACATGAGGCTCACTGTGCAGCATTCTCTGTGGAAAAGGTTGCTGTAAATATAGTTTATTCATTGAATAAAGTCTTTTGTCAGCGCCGTGGCACTGGTCTTCCAGCCATGTGACAATACAGTTATTTACAATATATGCAGCTAGCCCAAATCAGCTGAAATAACAATATCAAACATTCAAAGACTTACATATGGTATAGTTTGACAATTCACATACAAAAATAGCAGTTATATGTTGTATTCCTACACACTTGATACATACATGTGTATTGATTAGACCTTTATATACGGAGTGGTTAGGTGCATAGTTTTCCTTCATAGGTTTGTATGCCTACTATGTTGTGAATTGCAAAACTATCATGTTGTTGGAGTTAACATTTTGAGATGGAGTGAGTGTTAGTAGAATGGTTTGTTTATTCTGTTAGATAGAGTGTGGCTAGCTTATATGGTTATGCCTAAAAGGTCAATACCTCAGGTGTTTTTTTTGACTACATGAAGTAGTTTGAGTAAGTAGGTTGTTAGTAATGATGGGATAAACAATGCTTGGAGGATTGTATGTTTCAGTCATTTAGTAGTCTAGTACAGACTTTATTAGTGTCTATGTTTGTACAAAGACCCTATAATACCAAGACAGCTCACTCAGCCTGTACCGTGTAATCAAAATGATCAAACCCACCACTTGGTGCGCTGGCTGTTCCCCCGGCTAAACAGATGCCACAATATATGCACAAATGTATATATGAATGTGAAAGCTGTGTGACGATGGCGACGATGATGTGTGCCTGTTCATAGCAATCCGATATTGATGTGTATTCACGCTTACCCGCCTCATGCATGATATAACCGTATGTGTTTACATGTGAAACACCAACCAGCAGCTGGGTCGATCAAACCCACCACAAGGTGGCACCGCAAAATTTACATCACATGGGAGAGATAGGGAGTGAGCCATCCCAGTACCATAGGGCCCCCGGTCTATAGCAATACTACCAGACTGATACACCTTTCCGAATTTGTTGGGCAAATAATTTGTACGGTGGATAACTTGGTTTGTTGGCAGCAGGCAAAGGAGCGCGTGGGGTAGTGGGAGGGAGCAGGGTGGCCATAGGTGCTTATAATAGATAGCTAATTAAATATGGCGACCTCATCACTAGGCCTGTAGAAGGGCCTGATTGGCTTGGTGAATTCTTACCAGGTTCTTGAATTCTAGTTGTGTTTGTGCATGTCTAATTCTGACTGGGAGTTCATTCCATAATTTGCTGCCTTTGTAGATAGGGGCTCTTGTCAGTCTATTTGTGAGTGGTTTAGGAACTTTGAGGAGTGTAGCATCCCCCTGCCTGGTAACTCTGGTAGTATGGTCTATGTAGTTATCATCCTTGTCTCTGATAAACATAAGAGATAGCAGATGTGCATCTCTCCTTTGGCTCAGGTATGTGATATTAGATCTAGTGTGCATCTCATTCACTGAGAGAACTTTGCCCCTATATACTGTTCTAAGAGCTCGGTCTTGAGTTCTCTGTAATTTATTTTCTTGTTGTTTTGTTAAAAGGCCATAGATTAGATCATTATAATCTATTATAGATTAGATCATTATAATCTATTATTGGCAGAAGATTTGGTATAGAAGATTTTCACCACCAACCTGCCCTCTGATGGCAGTGACAACTAATGTTACGAGTAGCATCTCACTGTGCAGTATGCTCTGCTGAAGAAGTCTTATAGAGGATTTTCACTCCTAATATTCCTCAGATTTCAGAAAGACAAGAATTAATGTTGGGGTGGGGTGTTGTGGGGTAGCAGATCACTGCGCATGCTCTGCGATTTATTCTCACAGTACCCGGTTGATCCAACATCGATGCCAGGTGCTATGCGTGGATTGCAGGGTGGGAGGGTGGTCGGCTACTTGGTCTGCTTCGGACACCGGATATAATGTGAGAGAAGGATGTGTCATTGGAAGGTGCATATTGCATGCAGAGAGGATGTCAAGCTTGCGCAGTGAACTCACAACCAGGTATGGTCTAACCCTGACCAACATTATCAGCAGTCCCAGCTTGGTAAGTATGCTTAATCCTTTGGACCAGATGGGATGGCCGAATGAGTTGAGCGTCTGTCTCCAGTTTTGGTAGATCGCGTGGTTCGAACCCACGGGTTCGAACCCATGGGTTCGAACCCTTGTCGAGTCAAACCAATGACTTAAGAATGTATACTTGTCGCTTCCTAGCCAGGCGCTCGGCATTATTAGGATAGGGTGAGGACTGGCATGCTCAGTGTCAGGATAATGTGATTGAATGGGGTATCAGGTCATGGTGCTGGTGGCCTGGTCTCCCAGTGGAGGCAGCATTATAAAGTCGCCATGAGTGCACACGACAGTACCCGTCCTGATATGACCTTGGATGTTGCCAGGAGGTAAAACTCCAACAACCAACCAACCAGGCTTAACGCTTTGGTGCCAGGAGTTCCCGGTTGCACCGGCAAGTTCCACTTGCTAAAGCCCCAGTCACACCTACCCGGACGAGCCCCGGATTTTGAGCCGGACCACCCCCGGACCAGTCGCCCGCACCTCCCCGGATAAAATCGCTGTTTTTGTCGTGTTTTTTTTTATACTTGAAACAGTCCCGGACCACCCCCGGACCGGCCCCGGTTCACCCCCGGTCCACCCGGACCATCCCCCGGATCATGCCGGATCGAGCCCGGATCGCAAAATGCCCCAGCTGCCCCGGATATTTTAAACATTTTAAACCATCCGGGCCGGACCCTGGACCAGCCACGGATTACGCCGGACCACCACGGACGAGCCACGGATCACCACGGACCACCCCGGATGACGGTCCGGGGCTCGTCCGGCCTCTGATCCGGGTAGGTGTGACTGGGGCTTTACAGCTCAGGTGCGCCTGGAGTTAGTTGAATTGCAATTTTATGAACTGTTAGTGCTGCGGCTTTGAAGCATTTATTAGTAGTATACGCTGATAGTGCTGCGGCGTCTGCACCACATATTAGTATACGCTGATGGTGCTGCAGCATAAAACAACGTATTAGTATACAGTTATAGCACTGCAGCGTTTGAACAACAATTTTATGAACCATTAGTGGTATAATTTACTCTTGTCAGTTTTGTGAATCACATTTATATGCCAGGGAACATTTTGTTCGTTATCGTGTCACAAATCGCGATACAAGTTATGTAGATCGCTAATCAATTTGTAAATAGATTAACAATTGTCGCTGTCCAAAAACTTCATCGGGCAAACTGGGACAAATGTCTCGACTTGGTAATGTTTGTATAACTTTCTGTCTACATAATGCAACATTTGTGGGGTTCTGTCCACATTTGTTATTAATGTTCATCCAGAAAAAAAGGTAGTGGGAAGAAAAATTAGGAGGAAAATATGATCGTGTGATGAAATATTAAAGCTGCATAGTCCGATGAAAACATCAAATTTTCAAAACCAAAACAATTATCTAGATTTTATCCACCTTAGATACAGGTGCACTTATTAAACATTTGTCACCACATAGAAGGGAATACTGAGGCAATTTAATAGAATTACTTACTGCAGAAGTTTTGGCATGCTTGTCAAAATTAATTTAGGATGTTTGCACATCAAATATCTCAAAGGTTAGTAATTTAAAATTAAAGTTATTTAAAATTAAAGTAAGGTAGACTATAATGATCAATCTAATATACTTATCTCAGGAACTAACAGAAACTCAAAACCATCGGACTATTTAACTTCAAGCTTTCTTCAGGATTTATCTTTTACTATACCGTAATTGGGTCCATGCATAAAGTGTCAAGTGGTGAAAATAGTTCCTGTATTGTATCTGTACTCAGTGTTTGATACAGAGTTTCATAGTGCTTGCAAGTGGAAACAAAATCGTACGATGTTAATGACTCCAGAAAAGGTTAACTATTTCATCAATTTTATAATTTTAATTCAAGTTAATGAAGACATTGTAATGACCATTTGAAGTGAAATGTGCTGTTGTTCAGAGGTTTTCATTAAGTTTGTGACACTTTATTTTCAATGCTGTTGACAATGTCACAAATTAGTGATGTACTTTTCTATTTATTTAGCTACATCCATCCCAATAATATACATAATACACAATATTAACATTTACTTTTGATCTAAAATATCTCCCACATTATTGGGCTAAATGATGAAATCTAAATATTGACACTCCAATAATGGGTTTCTTTGAAATATGCATTTCAAGTAGACTCCCTCAAGTGGTACACAGTTCTTGAGAACGACCCTCAAACCACAAATGGTTTATGCAACAATGTTCTTAGACAAATGCATGATCGTGTATATGGCGCTTTACTCACCCCCAATTCGTGTGCCGAAACAATGAGCTCTCCTGAAAAAACAAAAACAAAAAATTGATTTACACTTTACATGCAGTAGTCTATACTGCCATCGACAGGTACTGGGGTAGGCGTAGATAGGGCGATTGTATCCAACTGTTTTAAGACTTCAAGACTAACAAATAATTAAAACATTGTTTTTTTCACGGACAGGGTTTCTCCCTGTTGATTTGGAAACTCAATTTTTGCTGAAATCAGCGATTTCGTTGAGAAATGGAATCCCTGTTATATACATACATATATTTGTAATATATATACACATGTGTATGTATTATGTATATACACACATACATATATATGAGCCTGTCTCAAAAGGTGATAACTCTTTTTTTTTTGGTCCATTGTAACGATTGACACAAAACAGCACAGAAACGGTTACACTGAAAACACAAGGACAGTTGCTTCAAATCAATATGTATTCTATTGGGATTATGAAACACCATGTAAAAAAACTAATTAGTTTATCCTGAGCAAATGCATAAGCAGATAGTGTGTTGATCGTTACAATGGACAAAGTTTTGTCCCATATTGCTTAGCACCTTTTGAGACAGTCTCATATGTGAGTGACTAAATGCTTATATGCATATGTTGTTTAGGATGTTTTTGCAAATGAAGGGAAACATGACAACTACAGCAGGTCTCGAACCCATACATCTGCCATTCAGGGCCTAATGTCCTAACCACTAGGCTCTCTAGGCCATAACACAAATTCCAAAGGTGCTCGCTATGTAAGCAATATGTCACAATTCAAGTGAAAAAGATTACGCTTTCCCATTTTCCAATGTTGGGAGCTATGTATATAATGAACAGGGATGAACAAGGAACATGCGCTGAACAGGCCATATTTGTCACCGCCTCTAGCCGGAGAGTGACAGACACTGCGCAGCTTAGATAAAAGATTCAACCCCATAATTGCAGTAGGTGTGAAAAACAACTCATTAGAGAAAGTGGCGAAAGGCTGGGTAAATGAAATCAGCACACAAATTCTTAATTCAAAAAGCTAAATATATTCGTTACATTTTTGTTTGCGGGTATGTGATGGGTGTATTTATGCTGCCCATAACGGTTAAGTCTAATGACTTCTTTTCGCCACTAGAACGTAATAGTCTTGCGACTCCCCTTCTTTTTTATCATCTTCAGTTGTTGTGTAGCTAACTACTGCATGCATTCTTTCTCTGTAAGCATTCTCCCACATCCCCCAAACCTCTGTGAGTTTGTTCGTTCTACAATCGGATAATTGTTTGGTTACCAATAGTTAATTTCTGTGAATGTTTTCACCTTGCTGTGTTAGTGGTCATTAGGTTTTGATTTAAAGTTTAAAGTTTACCTTATGTATGTATCATTCCTAGCATCTATACCCTCTAAAACTTTGCTTGAATTATCAGTGTATTTTCTATTTATTTATTTAGCTTTCTTTTTCTTTTTTAATTCATTTTATTTGTTGTTGTCATTAGTCTAGCAGTGCATTTAGCTCTCTTTTGATTAATGTGTTATATGTTTCTATTGTCCCTGTACTTCTTTCTTCTACTCCCAGTGTATTCCATTCCCTTGCTCTCATGTATTCGGTACTCATCTTCATATTTACCCGGTACTTTTGATTTGAAAAACATAATAAAGCATGTAGTTTAATGAATATAAAAGTCAAATTGACATGCATCTGGAGTCGGCATCTTGTCTCATTGCATTCTCTCCCATTTCACCAACTCTATGCCAATATAAGTAGCCATTAGATACAGGAACCAGGAATTCCACTTCCTGTTCCATATTAATTAATTTTCGTCCGTATTTAGACTACGTTGTCACTAACCCTTCTTCGGGATGAATCTTTTATCTATGCGCATCTGCGTGGTACTGAACAAACAACAATACTGGTACGCACGGCCACATGGAGTTATGCAAATACAACGATATGGATCCAACAGTAGCACCTGCAGCATGCATACTGCATACACACACGGCCACCCTGCCCAGTATGGCTCGTCTAAGGGGCCCGCCAAAGTTTTCAACATTTTCACAGCTGTACAAAGTGTACGACTGTGGGCGATTGGGGGTGCGACTTTTATCAAATAAAATGTTGATATTTAAAAAGTTCATATTCTTGTCTTTATGTTCTGTAGTAAAATGTTGATGTATTATTACTTTGGGAGTGGGGGGAGAGGATTGGAAAAGTTGATGGGAGTTTTACGTCCTGGCAACTTCTAAGGTCATATCAGGACGAGTATCGACTTGTGACAGTGTGCACTCATGGCGACTCTATAGTGCAATCCTACTGGGAGACCAGACCGCCAGCACACAAACCTGATATCCCACTCAGTCACATAATCCTAACACCGATCCAACCAGTCCTTGCTGTTTCCTAATAATGCAGAGAGCCTGGCTAGGAAGCGACATGTATCAATTTAAGTCATTGGTTTTTCTTTTTCTTTTTTTTTTAAATTGAGGCTGTATTTATACTGTCCATAGTATATAAGCCCGGGTACCCAGGCTTGTTTTCAATGCTGGCCAGTTGTAGTGTTGGTGTTATCTTACCACACAGTAGCTGCTGATAAGTTATTTGATTGCCTGCATTTCAGTAGCAGATAGATAATTGGTTGGTATGGTTAGTAGCCTATGTTAGTTTTTGGGGATTTTTTTGGCATATATGTATTTTATTTTGTTCTTATTACTAGACTAGCCTGCTCCTATTTACATATCATAGGCTTGTATGTAGCTGTGTGGCGTGTCATCTGGCTTCTTTTGGCATGGTTACCTTCCATTGGGCGCTGGTGGGCCATGACATATTTTTGTTGTTGTTGTTGTAAATATAGTTTATTCATTGAATAAAGTCTTTTGTCAGCGCCGTGGCACTGGTCTTCCAGCCATGTGACAATACAGTTATTTACAATATATGCATATGTAGTCTGATATTGTCACCAGCAGCTGGCCCAAATCAGCTGAAATAACAATATCAAACATTCAAAGACTTACATATGGTATAGTTTGACAATTCACATACAAAAATAGCAGTTATATGTTGTATTCCTACACACTTGATACATACATGTGTATTGATTAGACCTTTACATTACGGAGTGGTTAGGTGCATAGTTTCCCTTCATAGGTTTGTATGCCTACTATGTTGTGAACTGCAAAACTATCATGTTGTTGGAGGTAACATTTTGAGATGGAGTGAGTGTTAGTAGAATGGTTTGTTTATTCTGTTAGATAGAGTGTGGTTAGCTTATAGGGTTATTCCTTTGCAGTGCAGCTTAGTGGGGGTTTCCTAGCCTTATTTTGCACGGATATTTTTTGTAAGTTTTTAGGTCAGGAATTTGTCGTTGCTTTACCGTTTGGGCATTCCACACCTTGGCAGCCATTTCCAGCGTGCTTCTCTCATGTGCTTTTATTTGGCTTCTGGTCTGCTTTAGTAGTGGCGCATTATTTGCTCTAGTACCCCTTTGTGGTTTTGTTAGGAGTTGGTTGGATTCGACCAGGGTTCGAACCCGTGCATTCGAGTTCGAATCCCATGGTCTACCAAAGCGGTGACGGCTGTACAAAGTGTACGACGGTGGGCGATGGGGGATATTAGTCAAGTACAGATTTTATCTTATCGCTTAATAAAATATTTATATTTAAAACGTTCATATTCATGTCTTTATGTTCTGTAGTAAAATGTTGATGTGTAGTGTACTACTTTGGGGGTGGGGGAGGGTCTGGAAATGTAATAGACTTTGAACAACCATGTGTAAAAATATACGGATTTTCGGTTAAGAATTATATATTGGCAGAGAGCATTATTATTCTTGGATACTGGAGTGGGACTGATATTATGTAATCTAAAGGTAACTAAAGTCAACAGAAGTCCACTACCATTGTACATGATACTGAGTGAGGTAAACTATATGTTATCTACTAAGAGTAGAGTTGATGGAAATGTACATGATGCTGAATAGAGTAAACTATCTGTTATATATGATGTTTGGAGTTAATGAAAAGAGTTCCTTTGTAAGAAACAGTACATGATGGTTGAAATGTTCTCTTGGTGTTCATAAAGAATACAAAAGAGGAAAAGAATGATTTTACTATATACAAATCTGTAACTGTTGCAACATCCTGTCCACCCAAGACCACCGACTGACCCACCAGCCTAATTTGCATATGTATAGAGTGCACCACCTGCAGCTGGCTTGAGTGACAGCCCCTAATGGGGTGGTCACCCACCCAGTCTGTGGGGGAGTGTCTCATTGGCTGGCTGGGGAATGTCCGGTCACCTGACTCTCTTGGCCTATCCTGACCCACACACTAGTCTCAGCTAATTAATTATTCATGAGTTTGCTTCAGACACACTGAAGGAGAATCACTCTCAGCCTGGCTCTGGAGTGAGACACACCTACTCTAGAGCAGGACCCCAGACACTCTGTCTGATGCTATCAAAATTCAGCTATTCTAATTGAGTGTACACACAGCCATAGGACTCCTGTCCCATGGGCTGTAGGCACTGTTTGCAGTATACCGGTTAAAGAGACAATGAGACATAGTGTGGGCAGTATATGAGGAGTACAGGTGCTAGGTCACATGTAAGGGGGATGACAGGAGTTGCTGCCAATAAAGCACAACTTATTCACTGTTCATCCTTGTGACTAGTTTTCCTTCCTCTATCCAGACATGGTTAAATTGATTAGGCTAATTGCATCACAGGTGAAATGAAGGGGGAGAGTTTTGTAATCACATAGGGTGCTCACAGCGGCAGAGCATCCTTGTTTTTATACATGAAAATGTTGAAAACTGTAGATAGCCCCTAAATAGGCATGCGAACGGTTTGTCTATTGGGGTTTGACATCCCCGCAACATCTAAGGTCATATCAGGAAAGGTATCGACTTGTGGGAGTGTGCACTTAAGGTGGCTTTATAGTGGTGCCTCGCGGAGACCGGGTTGCCAGCACCATAATCCCGTGTCCCATTCAGTCACACTATCAGTAATCCATTATGCAGGACGCTGCCAATTGTGTATTTAACGGTTATTGTTACAATACCTACCCTGTATGCAGGTATGCAGGTATGCAGGTATGCAAGTATGCAGGTATTGCAGGTATAGCAATACCTCAGGTAGTTTGACGCCCCTGCCTTGCAGAGTTGTAAACCACTGCCTTGTGGTACAGGTTCTTGACAGAACCGAAGGCTAAGGGAGCAAACCCTAAACAGAAAACCATGTCACTGTGGCAGCATTAAGGGCGGTTGATGTATGGAACTCCCAACATCTCCCGACCAGCCACTGCAGGGACAAATAGTTTTGCGCCTGTCTTGACAGGTTCTTGCCGGTGTGAAACCTCTATTTGCTTCCCGAGAGAGTGCCGCTGGTAACTTGCAATACCTGCATACCTAATATAAGCCACCAGTATTCCCCGTTGCCTTCCTTGTGTATGCCCACTCCCCTACTTTTCCCCACCCCCAACCTCCTTCCCTTCGGGGATCCTGCCACCAGCGTACCCTATTCCCTCCTCCCTTTCCACCCGGACGCGGTGGCCGAATCGGTAGAGCGCAGGGCTTCCGTGCAGAAGGTCGGGAGTTCAATTCCCAGTCGAGTCAAAACAATGATTTACAAAATTGATACTTGTTGCTTCCTAGCCAGGTGTTCAGCATTATTAGGACAGGCCAGGGACTGGTTGGCTCGGTGTCAGGATAATGTGACTGAGTGGGATATCAGGTCAGGGTGCTGGTGACCTGGTCTCCCAGTGGGGAAGCACTATAAAGTCGCCTTGAGCGTGCACTCTCACAAGTTGTTACTTTCCTGATATGACCTTAGATGTTACCAGGACAAAAACCTCCAACAACCAACCAATCGATCTTCCCCTTCCATATTCTGCTTGTTCGGGCCTACTCTTATGGCTGGGACAAGCCTTATTTTGACCGCTGATATGGTGGTGTCGTGGGGAAGATATATTAAGGTAAGTACTGTAGAAGAGTGAAAATTCAGGCGGAAAAATCACACCAGAATTGTCCCAAGAAAGACAAGTGAAAAAATTGTGCTTATTTCTATCACTGCATTTATACTAATTTGTGTGTGCATAGTCCTGACTTGAGTACCAGTGGCAGTGATTCGACACTGACAAAAGAATATATTCAGCAGAATAACCATATTCACCATTACAATTTTTTTTTTTAATGAAGAGTACCTACCTGAGTCCCCGCCTGCTATCGAGGGGTGCAGGGTGCGGATGTAGAGAGCAAAAAATAGCATTCCACACCCGGTAGATGCTAGCAGATCTGGCCCCCATGGGCGCGCTTCTTTGAAGAAATCGTCTATTCCGAATGACCTGTGTTTAAAAAGAAACCGGAGTTGTGTTAAAATGTCGGGATATAGCGACATATACTGTTAGAACTCCTCTACAAATAAAAAATACGGCAGAATAGACCCTGCCAGTTAAGCTAGTGATATCTATCGGCAGAATCTGGAACCACTCTATTCAGGTACTTTCCCCGAGTGCATCTGATTTCACATGCTATATTTATCTGAAGAATGCATGGGACAAAAATAAGATGCCTGATTATATTCAGATATTCATATCGCAACAGACATCAAGCTCTTATCCTTGTAATATTTCCACCAAAATGTTACAACCGCTCTCTTCACGTGCATTACACCCCACCAGTTAAGCTCGTGACATCTATCGGCAGAATCTGGAACCACTCTATTCGCGTACTTTCCAGCTTAACTATTAGGATGTGAAGTATTATAGTGATGCTGGTTTGTAGCATTTTGTTTGTTGAGGGTTTTCCGTCCTGGTTACATATCAGGTCATGTTTGTAGCATTTCCCATACAGTTATGGGTATATTGTGTTTATGAGCACACCAAATAGACACTGCTGTTGTGTAGTATAAAGCATTTATAATGTATATAAATGACACTTCTGTCACACAAGTAGTGTGCCTATAACTATAAGCAAATACCATATAATACTAAGACGGCTAACTCAGCCTGTACTGTGTAATCAAAATGATCAAACCCACCACTTGGTGCACTGGCTGTTCTCTTGGTTAAACAGGTGCTATATTATATGTATAAATGTATATATGAATGTGAAAGATGTGTGATGATGGCGATGCTGATGATGATGCTGATGATGATGTGTATTTGTTCATAGCAATTTCATATTGATGTGTATTCATACATACCTATCTCATGCATAATATAATTGTATGTGTTTACAAGTGAAACACCAACTAACAGCTGGGCTGATCAAACCCACCACAAGGTGGCACTGTGAAATTTACATTACCATGGGAGATAGGGAGTGAGCCATCTTAGTATTATAGGGTCTTTGCTATAAGTTATTACAGTGGGCTAGCAGGATCAAACATTAACTTCCAGTAGAGGTTGTGTTGTTTTATATCCTAGCAACATCTAAGGTCATATCAGGCCGGGTACTGACTTGTGACAGTGCACACTCATGGTGACTTTATAAGGCTGCCCCACCGGGAGACCAGGCTGTCAGAACCATGAACCGATATCCCGCAGTCACATTAATCCTGATATGCTGCTAACCAGTCCATGTCCTATCCTATTAATGCCAAGCGCCAGGCTAGGTAGTGACAATTGTCAATTTGATAAGTCATTGGCTTGACTGGGCTGGGGTTTGAACTCCCGACTTTCCGTGAACGTTGTCTACGTTTAAATCCTGGCAAAAGCAGCTTTTGTATGAATCAAGTGTAAACAAGGTATTGAGATCCTAGTTCTAACGTGCAGTATTTATCTATGTTGGTCTAGAGTCGATGAATTGTGAGAGAAAGCACAAATACCACGATGGTGGGCACTAACTAGATTCTCTTCATTCAACTTTTAAAGGGAAGGGTTATACCTCATCGGGAAAACGAACAAACTCGGAATAGTTCTAATTTGTGCCACAGGGTGTTGCATGCTTAGTACTGAACTTTTCCACTTGGCGGTGTAGAGTGACCTAGATTGCTCATGTGACAGCTGTTGTTGTGAAAATGGCTGGGTGAGTGGAGAGAAAGGAGGGTAAAAGTGATGTATTTTCAATTTTATTTAGAGTATTATATATTTGCTTTAATGTAAAATATATGCTTGTACAGTATAAAAGTCAATGAGAAACACATATAGATGAAAAAAGTTTTTTTGTTGTTGAATGTAAAAAGGTTTTGGACTGTATGGGGTTTGAACCCACAAGACAAAACAGATTCAGATTACAAGTTCCAACACCCTAACCACTAGGCCACAGAGACCACACCTAGTTACTTGTCTCAGTTCAGGCTATTTGTGTATAGGACGTCATATATACAAGGTCTATGCATGTATGTATGTGTGTATGTATGTATGTATGTATGTATGCATGTATGTATGTATGTATGTATGCATGCATGCATGCATGCATGTATGTATGTATGTATGTATGTATGTATGTATGTATGTATGTATGTATGTATGTATGTATGTATGTATGTATGTAAGTATGTACGTATACATGCATGTATGTATGTTTTGCATGCATCCATTTGAAATTTGTCAGTTACACTGAATATAAAAGGAAAAACATTTTTGTTATTGAATGTAAAAAGGAGTGAACCATATGGAGTGAGATATGTGCATTTGAAAGTTGTTGACTTTCAGATCTTTTGTATAATTAACTATTAACTAATGCAGCAGCCATTCCATGCTGGCCACATCAGCCGGGCCTGAGCATTAATAGTTTGAGGAGATCCGCTGCAAATACACAGGTTTCTGGTTTTAATGGTATGATGGCAGCAACTGTTCTGGGTGTGCCGATGCATTATCGTTTGGACGGGATCTATTGCAAATGTGCTGGTTCTGCACTTAATGCTATAATGGCAGCAGCCATATTCTACGATCCAGCCGGACCTGAGGGTTAATGGTTTGACGGGATCCACCGCAAAAGCGCGGATTTCCAGGTTTAATGCTATGATGTCAGTGACTGTTCTGGTCATGCGTTATCGCTTGGACAGGATTCATCGCAAATGCGCCGGGTTCTGGGCTTAACGATATGACGGCAGCAGCCCTTCCGCAGTGTATGCGCTGGCGGACGACTCGGTATCGCAGAACGTGCAGTTAGTCATAGGTGAGTGTAGAAACTGAAATGGCGCTACGACCCCAGGTCATCCTCCGACGCATACGCTGTGGAAGAGCGCATTTGCGATGGATCCCATTCAAACAATAACATATAGGCATGACCAGAACGGCTGCTGCCATCATAGCATTAAACCCAGAAACCTGCGCAATTGTGGCGGATCCCGTCAAACCATTAATGCTCAGGCCCAGCTGATTCATAGAATGTGCAGTTCGTCATAGGTGAGTGTAGAAACTGATATGGTTCTACTACCTCGGACATATATATACGGCCATTGACAATGCACTGAGTTTGTGTGCTCAGTGTCAGGATAATGTGACTGAGTGGGATACCAGGTCATCGTGCCGGCGGCCTGGTTAGTGGTTTCCCAGTGGGACAGCACTATAAAGTCGCCATGAGTGCACACTGTCACAAGTCGGTACCCGTCCTGATATGACCTTAGATGTTGCTAGGACGTAAAACAACAACAAACAAACAAACACTGAGTTTGTTGGGTTTGTTATTGTGGTTACTATCGCCACAATGGCCGCACTTCCGTTTAGCGAGACGTGGCTTCAATCCATGACGTACGCCGGTGTCATGGTATACAACCCCTGCCTGATCGCAGCCCCTGTCGTGGCTTCTGCGCAGAGGTTGTAAACAAGCTCAGCTCGGCTGCAGAACGACTACACACTGCCAGTGTCTATTAAAGATTAATAGAAATGCACAACCCTAACCATATAAATTTAATATAATCTGTTCGTTGGATATGTTTTCTATATATGTTCCAGGGGGTTTGTTTCTAGGTGGTGTATAGTTTCATAGATATTTCACTTTTTCTGTATGAAGATTGCACTGACACTCAGAATATCCCAACTTTCACTATTTAGTCTATTATCTCTGTTTTTAATACTTTCAGCATAAATTGCTCTTAGGTTACATTAAATACTTCAGATCTTCCTCTTCAATCGCGCATTAAGATATTTTTAATCGATCCACTGAAAGTTTTTTAATTTATTTTACAAAAATAAATGCTTAGTCAACTGTCTTCACGGCAGGGGCTGCGATCAGGCAGGGGTTTTATACCATGACACCGGCTCATAAAAACGAACGCAGTAACGCCAGATACCACAACACTCAGAGCGATAATAGGAGGCTTTGCGTATTCCAAATAAAAACTAACGTAAATACGCACGCATTTCGACTGGTGTCTTTGCTCTTTGGCCTCTCTTTCAATTGTTGTGGTTCTGTTTTCCTTTTCCGAGCCATTGTGATCTGTGTCATACCAAGAAACTTATCTCCCAAACTTGTTTCTCACAACGATGCCGTGACCCCGAGGTCATGACAATTTCTAGGTCAAGGACGTCCTCTGAGTGTGGCTCGATTGGGTGTTTGGTATCTAAGATATCATGTCGAAAACATCACTGATTTTGCCTTTCATTAGTAATATCCATTTACAAAATGAAGATTTCTAAGTAAATAACTCTAATTTAATGCTATAACCGAGATAAACCTGTCATATTCTGGAAATTTGTTCGAGATTTAATGTCGGCAATCTAAACTATTTTTGATCTCCTTACGGACCACAATTGATCTTGGCGCTGACCTTACTTGTGGCGCCCGTGTTCATTGCTTGGTACTGGAGAGCAAGCACTCAATACAAACTCGATTAGGACTATACTATCATGTCTGTAAGTGTCATTCGACCCCATATATGTTATGTGTGTAGTGCTCGTATTGTGAATAGTACAGTACTTTGTTGAGATCAAATATCCTTGATGTCCCATAATCTCAGTTTTGAAGGTTGCCCTTGCCCTTGGCTTGGACCAAGCTTGGACTCCCGAGTCCGACTTGGGAGTCACTCCTGCTGCTCCGAGATTCGGTTGACTAGCCCTAGTTTGCATACACCTTCATAACTACCAGACCAATACCAAATAAATATGGGTCGTTTCATGGTAAATGGGGCCAATGTATTTTCTAGGCTGTAATGGTCAAAAACAATTATGGAAAGAGAGAGTAGGTATTTTCTTGATAGAATTGGCATTCTTACACTTTGGAGGGATATATGAAAACGTAAGGCCTAATCTAGTAACGATAGTAATGTGACCTAGTAAAAAAAAACCTAGATTTTCATTGAAAAAAATATGGTGTATTAAAGGCATGAATTTGTTACATGGAGAATGTGGACTTTTCTACACACTACTAGACCTTTATTTTGCATAGAATATTACCTGTTAGTGTTAGTCAATGAAATGTTAGTGTAGAAATAAATGTTCATTTTGCATGCATATATATTTTTTTATATCTCATATTCCATTGTAATTAAACTGATTCTGGACGTAACTGTTGTGTGCCCTGCTTGTTTCCTGATTGTTTTGTCAGGGAATAAGCTATTCTGTGAATACCAGAGCTTCAACAAGAAAAACCTTGGTACTTTTGGAGTACCATGACTAGTTATATAATTTTCCTAGTAAGCTGTATGAAAAATTTTGAAATTGAAGTCTCATATTATTTTTGGTGTCTCCTTCTATTCTGTTACGTCCACAACTCAAAATTATGAAGAAGATAATCATCTTATACAGATTCCTTTATAGTGCATTTCAATACTTAGGGGACACAACATAAAAATTAATTGTTTCATTCAATGCATTTTCTTAAATAATTGTTTTGATTAATAAATCTACTCATGTTGATTAATCAGTCCACACTTGGGGCTAGCTACTCAATTAGTTCTTGCTTTTCTGACAAAATGGTAACCTCAACCATCTTTTCCTTCACATTACCAGTATATATATATGTACAAGAGTTGGCTACTCAGCGACAAAATTAGGAAAATACGCAATATTCATTTTTGACTCTCACATCGCACTTTGGCCCCATTTAGAAACGACCGATATACGAGTGGGGACAGTGTTAAAGAAACAAAACAAACAATTTGAGACCAGTCGATAGGTGCTCTACAGGTTCTGAGGTTGGTTCTGTAAATACTTAAGTGCCTGTCACACTATGCATGATTGAGCAATGGACAGAATTTTCTAGTCCGGTGGTGTCCGGGCGTGATAAGTATCAAAATGTGTCAAAATGTTGCAATATCGGGTCAAAGGCCGCCAGACGAACGAACATTAAATGGACATGAAACGTACATGAACGGATAGCCAACGGATGATAAGCGGACTAAAAAACTCAAACCGGACAAGAACCGTAGACGTCAATCCTATCATGGCTGAGGTCTTAGTGAGGTTTTCTGGATTTTTTGTGTGATTTTGTCAAGTTTATCCCACAGCCCTACACTTAGCAACTCTTCCGTGAACAGTGAAGTGAAATGTGAATCTTTTATCTAATATTTATCTCTATTTAAGTTTTAATTCTAAACACCTTGAGATCATATCCCATAATCTATTAATACTACTGATATCCTTGATATTTTGGTCGTTCTGCATTATGCGAATGTCACTGAAGCATTAAATGGTCTTAAATAACTGCCTTGGATATGTGCCCTACAAAGGGGTGGTTTGGGGGGATTCACTATCTCGATCCTTTTTTGGCCCATCAATACCGGATCTGATATTTATATTCATCAATTCAGATGTTCTAGCCGTTTGATATGGTGAAAATAACATTCTCCTACTTAGTCAGTGAATGCTAGCTTGCTGAATCAGCCCAGACATATAATAACATAACACACTCACCTCCCCCCCCCCCCCCAACCCGCCGCACACACTAACTCCTCTAACCAGTTGTATGTGGCGATAAATGTTTAATAAGTGCACCAGTAAGTTAGATATGTAGAATCAAATCCAGATGATTGTTTTCCCAGATCTCTAAGTACCAACTGTTCACAGTACTTACTAAGGGCCTGGTATCTGATTTATCAGATACAAAAGAAAGCACTTATAAAAATGGGTCACGACTTAGATAGTTTGAGGACTCGAGATAACTGATTTGTCTCTTGTGCCCACCAAAGCCCACTTACAACCCCTCCCCTCCCCCTCAACCCTTTCCATTCCCACACTATGTGTCTGCCCTCTACTGTCAATTCCAAGGAAAATCCTTTCTAAAATTAGAACTTACTCCCTCCCATTTTAATTGATTTTGTAACATCTACGATCATATCAGAACGAGCACTGACTTGTAGCAGTGCGCACTCTTAGTGGCTTTATAGTATTGCTGCACTGGGGTACCGTGTCATGATATTCCACTGTCACATTATCCTGACAGTGAATCAACCAATCAATTCCAAGGAAAATCCTTTCTAAAATTAGAACTTACTCCCTCCCATTTTAATTGATTTTGTAACATCTACGATCATATCAGAACGAGCACTGACTTGTACTTGTAGCAGTGCGCACTCTTAGTGGCTTTATAGTATTGCTGCACCGGGGTACCGTGTCATGATTTTCCACTGTCACATTATCCTGACAGTGAATCAACCAATCAATGCCTTATGCCTGCAATGCCAAGTGTCAGGCAAGGTAGAGACATGTGTACACTTTGTATTTGGTTTTACTCAGCCAGGTGAAACATTCTGATAGTGTGAGTTATATCTATATAGGTGAGTTTCTAGTGTGTGTGTGTGTGTCTGTTATATGTGTGTCTGGAACTACTATTTGTATGTATATGGAACTGTTATATGTGTATGGAACTGCTATATCATGTGTGGGTACAGTATGTACCTGTAATCTGAGGAATATGAACACAATTATTGAATCTGCTTCACCATAGCATATAATTATATATGGTTGTGGAAATCTATAGACCAGACAGGAAACCAAGTGCATATCATGTTTCTTCGTGTCAGCAATTAAAACAGAATGTAGAGGGATGAGGCAGTGTGTGTGTGTGTGTGTGTGTGTGTGTGTGTGTGTGTGTGTGTGTGTGTTTTTGGTTAACTAGCTGGGTGTGATGGAAGGGGGCGCAATTTGGGGACAGTGACGATGTTTTTCAAATTAAAACTGTATTGTCCGATGAAAACATCAAATTTTCAAAACCAAAACAATTATCTAGATTGTATTCTACATATCCAACTTAGATATTGATTCACTTATTAAGCATTCGTTGCCACATAGGTGGAAATACTGAGCAAATTTAATAAGAACCAGTTACTGCAGAAACTTAGGGTGTCAGAATTTTGACGTGCTGGCTGAGAATTAACGTCATTGAAAGAAGAATGGATTTCTTCTCCCGATTTATTCTTTTAAATATGACTAAGTTTGGTGTTATGGCATTACCAAAATTTTTTTTTTTTAAATATGGCTAGCAGTAAAAGCAGTGTGTTAGAATGGATGGTGTTAAAAGATGGGTTTTTGTTGCAATTTCAGTGTAGAAAATGTCATGTTGGTTGTTATTTTACATCCTAGCAACATCAAAGGTCATATCAGGACGGGTACTGATTTGTGACAGTGCACACTCATGGTGACTTTATAGTGCTTCCCCACTAGGAAACCAGGCCACTGGCACCATGACCCAATATCCCACACAGTCACATTATCCCGATACTGTGCTCACCAGTCCTTGTTGTATCCTATTTATGCCAAGTGCCAGGCTAGATAGCAACAAGACTTAATTTTGTAAGTCATTGTTTTGACTCGGCTGGGATTCCAACTCCTGACCTTCCGCACGGGAAGCATGCGCTCTACCGATTCGGCCACCGCGTCCGGTCGATGGGATAAAGGTATATATGGCCTTTGTCAGGACGAGACAGGATGGCCTGGTAGGGTAGGGTACCTGTGGAAAGTGGTGGGATTAATCCGCAGCCAAGTGTAACCGAACACTTACAAAACTAGTACTTGCCGCTAGTGCGGGTATGACGCTCAGCATATTAGGCTAGGATAAAAACTTGTTGTCTCTGTGTCTGGATATTCTGACTGAGAAGGATATCAGATTACGGTGCCAGCAGTGTAATATCTCGGTTGAACAGCATGAAGTCATCATAAATCTGCGCTGTCACCCCTGTCCTGATATGACTTTAGATGTTGCTAGGACGTAGGCAACAAACAAGCGCTGTCACTAGTCCGCACCTGTCCTGATATTTATTAACTTTTTTATACAAGTGGTTTTACTCCTGAATAACATGTCAGTGCCGAATAAGACAAGTTTGTTTTATTTAACGACACCTCTAGAGCACATTGATTTTTATCATCGGCTATTGGATGTCAAACATATGGTCATTCTGATATATTTCTTTGGAGGAAACCCGCTGCCACCACATAGGCTACTCTTTCCGATAAGCAGCAAAGGGTCTTTTATATGCACTTTCCCACAGACTGGACAGCACATACCACAGCCTTTGATTAACCAGCTGTGGACCCCGAATAATGCGAAGGTGGATAAATGAAGAATTGGGGATATAATAACATCAAGGAACGGACATGTCTGGAGTTTGGCAAGTCCCAGGGGGCAGTTGAGAACAGGGAAAACTGGTTATAAAATCATCTGTGGTGCCCCAACAACCCTCGTGTTTAAAAGTATTGATAATGACGAAGAGTGCCGAGACACTGGTCTTCCAGCCCCAATAACAAATGACTAAAATAAGAGCGCTATATAGATAAACTGATACAAGAAAATACAGAGCAAAGCATCAATATGAATAAATAGGTAAAGAATGAAATAAAAGAGAGAAAAAGATGGGGGCTTTAGCTTAAATATGACCTTTGCTGTTACTAGGACATAATATCCATACACCCATCCAAGCATTTATCTGGTTATCAGATGCTGTCAGTAATGGTGGATATTATTATTGTTAATTAGTGCACAGGTCTATCTGCCAGTTGACATTTTGTAATGCCGTTGTGCATGACCACTACTGGATCTGTGTGTTTTAAAGACTATAGCCATGTTCACACCTACAGCGTTAGGCCGACTTAGATGAGGCGAACTACATGAGTCGAACTAGCGGCTCGTTCACACATACAGAGTTTTCAAAGTGTGTCTCGTTCAGACATGTGCGTTAAACCGGCTCAGATCGATGTTTGTTTGTTGTTGTTTTATGTCCTAGCAACATCTAAGGTCATATCAGGATGGGTATCCACACATACATACATCCACACATATCCACAGATACATCCACATGCCACACATACATCCACATGTACATGTATACATACAAACAACATACCTAAGGAAGAGATGGGAAGACTAGGACGGTCCAAACATGTGTCTAACCACTATCAAAAGCAACTACCTGTTAGGATGGCTGGGGGGTGGTTTGTAACCTTACAACGGTTACTGGTTGCAGAACTGCAACATTTATAGAGAGGCTCTGATAAATCAGCCCAATCTTTGGTTGAAGTTTAATCTTCAGTAGGGAGTGTTGTAGAAGCTGGGGACATCTTTACAACGTTGTAACGGCGAAGCTTTGAGGTGGCCCCGAATCTCTTCAGTCCGGCGGTAGTTGAGCACTTGTATCTGGTCGACACAGCAAGGGTTTCGAGGAAGGGCGGGTAAAGATGGGTGCAGCGGTGGTTCCAACAACGAGAACAAGGCGAGAGAAAACGTAAAGGTACAGGACCCCACCCAAGCACACAACTCCCCTGGTCAGGGTGAGGAGTATGCCTGGGAGAAAGAAAAAAAGAGTAGAGTCTAGGAAAGAGAAATGAGGAGAGTTGAGTCAAAGGACCATGTCTATTTGCTCTATGGTGACCAACCAGCGAGCCATAGACACGGACAGAGTAAGAGTAGAAAGTGAAATGCCGGTGGGCTCCCCCTCCTGAAACTCTTTTCAGACATATCAAGGAGGAGCAAGGCTGGCGGAGAGGAGATAGAGAGAGGTGTGGACAGAGTGCGGTCCGGATAGCAAGTGCTGTGTGTACCTGTTAGGAAGCAGTCTCCATATGATATATGAAGAAATGGGATGGTCCAAACATGTAGGATGTCCAAACATGTATTCTAACCACTATGAAAGCAACTACCTGTTAGGAAGCAGCCTTGATCCATGTGCTTAAGCCGCCTCAACTAAACCAGTTCCGTTCACACATCCCACTTAGGCCGACTCAAGCTGGTTCACCTCATCTAATTTACTTCGCGAAGCGCTTTACTTGAGGCGAACTAGTTGAGTCAACTCAGCCCTAATTCGCCTCAGCGGCGCGGTCACACGCCTAATGTGAGTCGACTTAGATGAGGCGAATTAGTTGAGGCGACTTAAGGCCGGTGTGTGAATGGGGCTTTTGTCACGCTCCAGTTTTTCACCCCTATCGGGTCATTGAGATAGTGTGATAGTGATAGTATGATAGCTGATAACGATTAGCTGATGGGGTGTGACATTACAGTTTGTGCTGTTACACATATTGACGTGTAATGATGAATTTTTATTGGCATCTGGCTTTAGCTGATGTGGGAAGACCGACCCTCACACTCTTGTCTGTGGTAACAAAAAACATGCATGCATACATACATACATACATACATACATACATACATACATACATACATACATACATACATATATACATACATATATACATACATACATATATACATACATACATACTACATACATACATACATACATACATACATACATGTATACATACGCCGTCCTGGTATGACCTTAGATGTTGCTAGGAGGTAAAACGACAATAAACAAACGACACACATACGTATGTATGCATATATTATATACACACACACGTGCATACATAAACACATGTATAGTATCTCAAGGATGAAAAATCTCCGCCATTTTTTTATATATAAATTTACCAATTAACGTTAAAAAAAATTCCAAGAAATCAGGATGTATATGACAAACACTTGGGTAGTTCGAATCTCGCCCTTATATGACATTAGATGTTGCTAGAACATAAAAGCCAAACAAGAACGAGTTAAATATGGGTGATAATATAGGCACAACAAGGATAGTTAACACCTGACTTCCGGCATTTTCCCCCGATTCCCTGACAGTGGGAGGGGGGGGGGTGGAGTCTGTTTTCGCAGAAATTCACCGTCGGTGTAATTATCTCGGCTTGATTTCCGCATTTTTTGTTGGCGATCACTTCCATCCCTGCTACCTTGCATACATACCAGATGGGATGGCCGAATGAGTTGAGTGTCTGTATCCCGTTTTGGTAGATCGTGGGATTCGAACCCTGGTCGAGTCAAACCAATAACTTAAAAATTGATACTTGTCGCTTCCTAGCTTGGCACTTGGCATTACTAGGATAGGGCAAGTACTGGTTGGCTCAGTGTCAGAATAATGTGACTGAGTGGACATCGGTCCATGGTGCTGGCGTCCTGATTTCCCCATGGGGCAGGATTATAAAGTCGCCATGAGTGCACACTGTCACAAGTCGGTAGCCGTCCTGCTATGACCTTAGATGTTGACAGGACGTAAAACTCCACCATACGTACATACATACATAACATACATCAGGCATGTGATTTCTCCGGTTTCAATCAGAAAGCGTTTTTTTTCTGGCCGTCGAATCCAAAATTCTGTTTTTCTTTAAATTCCGTTTTTTTCTGGTCGCCGAAACACCTCTGAAATACACTATTTGCATCCCTCTCGCGACTAAGTGGGATGCTGTGTGTCCCCACGATAACCTAAGAAAACATTCAGGTTTTTTTTCCCTGCACCCAATCACATGCCTGCATACATACTATACATGTATTCGGATAGGGTAGCCGAATCGGTAAGAGCACATACTGGCTCCCTATACAGAAAGTCATGGTTTGCTGAGTCCAATGAATTACTTAGAAACTTGATCAGACGGGATGGCCGAATGAGTTAGAGCGTCCGTCTCCCGTGCTGGTAGATCGTGGGGTTGTGGATTCGAGTCCCGGTCGAGTCAAACCAATGACTTTAAAATTGATACTTGTTGCTTCCTAGCCAGGCGCTCCGCATTATTAGGATAGGGCAAGGACTGGTGTGCTCAGTGTCAGGATAATGTGACTGAGTGGGATACCAGGTCATGGTGCCAGCGGCCTGGTTTCCCAGTGGGACAGCACTATAAAGTCGCCATGAGTGCGCACTGTCACAAGTCGGTACCCGTCCTGATATGACCTTAGATGTTGCTAGGACATAAAACAACAACAAAAAACTAAACTTAGAAACTTTATACAGGTTAGCATTAGAACTGCTTTAAGCTAAGATTCCATATATGCGGTATATAAATGCGGCAAAAAAAAGGAAAAAGCATGTAAACACACAGTAGTGCTTCCATATGTCTGAATGCGAATACGAACGTGAATGCGAATGCCGCAAGTGGATCGCTACATGGACCGATCGGTGTGAATGCGAATGCAAATGCTGCTGCGTTTGCCATAGAACAAATAGGAACTTTGACTTTCCTTCACAACTTTGGAGCAAAAGATTGAGAAAATGGCATGGGTATCTATGACGCATGCCGCATACCACGTATATAGAATCTCTGCCTTACTCAGTATTAGTATGATGTTGAGTGGGATATTGGGTCCTGGTAGTGGAGGCTGGATCTCCCAGTGGGGCAGCACTATAAAGTCGCCATGAATGCGCACTACAAATCGGTGCCCTTTTGCTGTGAATGTCCGTTCTGCAAGCGCATTAGGGCATCACAAATTAATCAATCAATACATCAATGCACATCCTTTAATGTTTCTAGGATGTAAACCCATGCAAACAAGCATATATATCCACATACACATATGTGGGGGGGGGGGGGGTGACGAATATGGGAAATATTGTGCCTGGAACAGGATTCGAACACACACAAAGTGGGTTAACTTTGTTGACAAATGGCTAAATTAGAACATAATTGAACTTTGAAGTGCTAGTAATAGTATGGGAAATAATTTAGGCTAGAACACCAAAACGTCCATAGTTGTGACCCAGATTCCCATCTCGTGAGGGCCACGTGATAGATTGGCCTACTAATATAGGTAACCTGATCCCTCCCATTTTACGTCCTAGCAACATCTAACGTCATATCAGGATGGGTACCGACTTGTGACAGTGCACATTCATGGCGACTTTATAGTGCTGCCCCACTGGGACACCAGGCCGCCAGCACCATGACCTGATATCCCACTGAGTCACATTATCCTGACAATGAGTCAATATGGGGTTTAGAGGGCGCTTGCCCATTTTCATTTCTAAATTTTTATCAAACCGAAACTTTAAGTTTGGGTCAATGCTACCCTCTCTGATCCTTTTTGATCAAGAGATGGGAGTACCTCAGGGTAGCATTCTATCTGTTAGCCTTTTTGGCATTAAAATTAACAATATAGTAAAATCCATAAAGAGTACTGTATCCTGTGGTCTTTATGTAGATGACTTTTTAATATGTTATAAGGTAAAAATATGGACACTATTATAGAACGGCAGCTCCAATTAAACATAAATAGCCTTTCCTCATGGGCAATGGAATACGGTTTTAGATTTTCCAAATCAAAAACCGTTTGCATGCGCGTTTGTCTTTTACAGACTTTGCACCGTGACCCTAATTTAACAATTGGAAATGATCCCATCAAAGTCGTCAAAGAGACCAAGTTTTTAGGAGTCATCTTTAACAACAAATTGTCTTTTATCCCTCATATTAAGTATTTAAAGTCCAGATGCCTTAAGGCACTGGACATTTTAAAAGTTCTAGCCCACACACAGTGGGGAGCAGACAGCACTGTCCTGCTCCAATTATATAGAACATTAATACTTTCAAAATTGGACTATGGCTGTATTGTTTATGGTTCAGCCAGAAAAATTATACATATCACAGTTAGACACTATACACCATCAAGGCCTTTGGCTGGCCCTGGGGTCTTTTAGAACCTCGCCCATCCATAGCCTCTATGTTGCAGGCCAAGAGTAGAAGGCTCAAACTATCTATGCAATATGTGATAAAATTAAAAGGAAATATTTTAAATCCTGCATATAATTACATTTTTATGCCACCATATGAACGTCTCTAGGAAGCAAGGCCAACATACATAAAGCAGTTAGGCCTCAGAATACAGCCTCATTTGGAGGCCCTGTGGGAAAATCTACATAGACTGGTTCACAATATTCAGATGTTCCTCCTTGGCAGCTGAGGAAACTAAACATTGTCCTCCAGCTGGCCATGTTGAAGAAATCCCAAACGCACCCACTTTCATATCATGAAAGCTTTATCGATGTGCCAAGTGCTTTTAGTTCCCACCTCGCCGTTTACACTGATAGGTCAAAGACGGACAACAGAGTCTCTGCGGCAGCAATCGTCCACGGACGTGAATTAGGTACGCGTATTCCAGATCAGAGTTCCATCTTTACTGCTGAGGCACAAGCAATCCTACTCGCATCAGAGTGCATCGTAACCTCAGCCAGTCATAAATTCATCATTTTCACTGAGTCTTTTTCCTGCCTTCAGGCTTTAAACAATAGGAAACTGGACCACCCAAAACTACTTAAAGTACTCATTAAACGAAACTCTCTTTCAATAGCAAAATTTGACATTCACCTATGTTGGGTGCCCAGTCATGTGGGTATCCCAGGAAATGAGAGAGCAGATCAAGTGGCCACTTGAGCCCTGACTGCTCCTTTGGAACACTGTCATATTCCTCACTCTGATCTGAAACCTACCATTCAAAAATACATCTGGGACCTATGGCAGATCGAATGGGGTGAACACCCAAACAACAAACTCCATAGAATTACCCTCTTCGTGAATGGACTGCTGCAGAGTCGTCTGGAAGGGTGACACGACCAGGTTGTTTTAACAAGATGCCATATTGGCCACTCGTGGTTAACACATGTTTTTCTGCTCAAGTGGGACCCTCCCCCTGAATGTATTGGATGTCAGTCCCCACTGATATTAAAACACACTTTATTAAACTGTGTGGATTTCATGGCCCTGCGCCAATAATTTTACACTGCAAACAGCATGCATGACCTTTTTACTAAAGTAAAACAGGGGGACATTTTAGCCTTTTTGAGGCCAGCTGGTTTGTACCACCTCATATAGCTTTTTAAATAAATGTCATCAGTCAATAATAGTATCATTTAGAATTTTATTTAGCTTGACCAGAAACTATATGATTGTGAGTTTAAAAAATTCATGAGTGTCTATTGACACAAAATTGATTGTATGCTTTTATATGTAAAAGCAATGGTTTGAACAAAAACAAACATTTCTCACCGTGAATATGGCCTATGCTGCCAACACGGCGTAAAGCAACCACCAATCAATCAATCTGAGCCAACCAGTCCTTGCCTTATCCTAATAATGCCGAGCGCCTGGCTAGGAAGTGACAAGTATAAATTTGTACGTCTTTGGTCTGACTCAACCAGGTTTCGAACCCAAGAAAGAAGGAGGAATGAAAGGAAGGAAAAGAAAGAATTAGACTGGAAATGTAGCCACATGGAAGAAACAACAAAAATAATAATTGCAGTATAAATACAGCCACACACACTCATTTAGAATTATAACAATGTCGTTGGTTTTTGTTTTTATTGGTGGTGGGGCTTGTTTACATTGATAATAACTCTAGTTTTAAGTTTTCGGGAATAATGTTCCTTGATGAATTCCCCAACTGCACTAAACTATAATTACAATGCAAGAGCTCCATGTATAACGGTCCTTTGCTTCAGATTGCCGAGTACAGTACAGTTTGTTTGGCACTGAGCCAGCAACATTGTCCACAAGCGGAAGTAGCTCTCATGGGTGAGTGAGCATGTCAGCTCGGCGCCTTTACTGTTTAGCCACCGAGGAGGCTCCTATTTCAGGCAGCCACACAAGCGTCGCAATGGCAATGGGGGACCCGCCCTCAACGATTGACCTACATAATGGGTCTGATAGAAAGGTGAGTTTAATTTGGGCGTTGGATTGATTGATTGATTGATTGATTATTGGAATTTTAAGTCCTGGCAACATCTCAGTCATATCAGGATGGGTACCGACTTGTGACAGTGCCCACTCCTGGCGACCTTTGAGTGCTGCCCCACTGGAAGACCAGGCTGCCAGCACCATGACCTGATATCCCACTCAGTCATATTATCCTAACACTGAGCCAACCAGTGCTTGTCCTATCCTATTAATGCCGAACACCTGGCTAGGAAGCGACAAGTATCAATTTTTAAGTCATTGATTTACTTGACCACTGGTTCGAACCCATGGGTTCCAATCCGAAGATATACCAAAAAGGAGACGGATCCTCAATTCATTTGGCCATCCCGTCTGGTTTGGGGGGTGGACAGGGTTTACATCCTATCAACATATGACGTCATGTCAGGACGGGTACTGATTGGCTTGTGAGGGTAGAAACGTGTGCTGGTTTTATTGTGCACTTAATGCAATATCTCATTCAGTGGTGCTATCCTGACATGACACCATTTTGTCAGCGACCAGAAGCACATAAAAATGTGGGGTGCGGGGGAGGGTTGGTGGCTGCAGCGAAGACAAGTCGGTGATTGGTTGGCTATCGGTCAATGAGTGGTTGGCAATCGGTCTGCGAGTAATCAGGGACTGATTTGTGCCTTGTTTGCAGATCAGTCGCAAACCAGTCCACAACCACTCGCCAATCGGTCGCAAATCAGACACAAACCCATCCCCCTCACATTCTCCATGGATCGCAGGTGGTTGGCAGCGTGCCAGGTTAGCAAGAGGTCGACAGCCTATGAAAATGTTTGGTGATCTCCTGGTGACCAATTTGGTCGCAAGGAGGTTTTTGGTGCCACCTGCAATCTTGTAAACAAAATGATCACCAGGAGGTCGGGGACCATTTTGCGACCACCTATTGTGTTGTGGTCGCAAGCGTAGTGGGGTGTTACTAGTCCGTTGTGTATATTACTAGTGCCGAGTACCATGCTAGGTAGATAAAAGATTCACTCGGTACTTGTAGTACACGGGTGAAGACCAGCCTTATATAAATACCGGCGAAAATAGCGTTAGTATGGAACAAAAGTAGAATGCCTGGCACCAGTGTCAAATGGTTACTGATATCAGTACAGAGTTGGTGAATGAGAGAGAATGCAAAAAGACAAGATGGCGGCCAGAGAAAGCCGTCGATTTCACTTTTAAATCTGATTAAACTAGATAATATATAATATTTTTCAACTCAAAGGTAGCGGGCTAATAAAAAGACATATGTAAAGAATAATTGTTGCTTCTTAGATTGTGAAATTAGGCTCTCAAATCATTGACCCGTTTTTTCGACACCTTTTACATAGGGTTGGTTTGCATCCCTACTGCAGCAGTACGGGGTGAATCTTGTATCTACATGCTAGGTAGCTACATATATAGAATAAATATCTTGTGGCTTAACTCAGGGGTCGGAGGTCAATTCTCACAACCTGGGTGGGGGTGGGGGGGGGGTCACTGCTATGACCTCCTGCTCTGGATACGGACGCTCTAACCACTCGACCATCTCGCCCAATACTAAGATGAGTCATCAGGGGTGAACGCCTTTATCGGTGACACGAACGTGAAGCGATCAGTCACTGGTGGCGTTGGTGACATGGATTGAGTTGGTTGGTTGTTGAAGTTTTACATCCGGGCATCATCTAAGGTCATATCAGGAAGGGTACCGACGTGTGACAGTGTGTACTCATGGTGACTATATAGTGTTTCCCTACTGGGAGACCAGACGGGAAGGCTGAATGAGTTAGAGCGTCCGTCTCCCGTGTTGGTAGACCATGGGGTCGTGGGGTCGAATCCTGGTCGAGTCAAACCAATGACTTAAAAATTTATACAAACCTACTGGGAGACCAGGCTGTTTGTTTGTTGTTGTTTTACATCCTAGCAACATCTAAGGTCATATCAGGACGAGTACCGACTTGTGACAGTGCGCACTCATGGCGACTTTATAGTGATGTCCCACTGGGAAACCAGGCCGCCTGCACCATGACCTGGTATCCCACTCAGTCACATTATCCTGACACTGAGCACACCAGTCCTTGCCCTATCCTAATAATGCCGAGCGCCTGGCTAGGAAGCGAGTATCAATTTTAAAGTCATTGGTTTGACTCGACCGGGACTCAAACCCACGACCCCACGATCTACCAGCACGGGAGACGGACGCTCTAACTCATTCGGCCATCCCGTCTGGTCGGAGACCAGGCTGCCAGCACTCTGACCCAATATCCCACTCAGTCAGTATGCACCAAGTTGATAATTATAACCTATTCTAATTTGGTCCAGAGTAACGTTTATGATAATTGACTAACTTTGCAGATATTTGGGGTACATAATTTGCACATGCACACTAGTTGAAGCTAATAGCCCTATCACACTACGACACATTGCGCAAGCATGCACCGATGTAGGTGATTTTGCGCCACTACATCGGTGTACGTTGATATGCGTTATGCGTACATTGGTGTACGTTGATGTTCATCTTATACGGCATTGCTCGTCAAGTGGTCACGTAAGTTTTGTGCATGCACAAAACGTTTTACGTTTGACAATTTGTGGCTGTTGCGTCGGGTGTACGTTATGTATACGTTAGATATACGTCGATGTATGTTAGACAAGCATTGTTCATACATAGCACTACATTGACCAACATCAGTCGGATGGAGAGCCAGCGGAAACCTACAGTCCGTGTATTGACAACGTATGGATAACATACGTCTAACATATGTATAACGTACATTTTGCGTTTCTCCACCTTGTCTTGACATATATAACATATAAGGCATACTTCTGGCGATCGAATTACGTATATAACGTTCACCGGCATTCTGTGAGTGTATTGCGAGCGTTTTTCACTGGGAGGCCCATACGCTCTGATACGTTATATGATACACTCTCATACGCTGGCACACGCTAGCAATAGGTCGGACATATGTTCTGCATACGTTCATACCGGGCGCGGTGGCCGAATCGGTAGAGCACAGGCCTCACGTGCAGAAGATCGGGAGTTCGCGAGTTCAGTTCCCTGTCGAGTCAAACCAATGACTTAAAAATTAATACTTGTTGCTTCCTAGCCTGGTGCTCGGCATTATTAGGATAGGTCAAGGACTGGTTAGCTCGGTATCAGGATAATGTGACTGAGTGGGATATCGGGTCATAGTGACGGCGGCCTTATTTCCCAGTGGGGCAGCACTATAAAATCGCTATGAGAGCGTACTGTCATAAGTCGGTACCCGTCCTGATATGACCTTAGATGTTGCTAGGATGTAAAATGACAAACAAACAAACCTACCAAAATGGAAGGTGGGCGTTCAACTCATTTGGCCACCCCGTCTTAATGCTCTCAAGGGGGTAAACGCCAGAAATGAGGAATGAGTACAATAATATTTAAATTGGCTCTGTAGGATCAAATCCAGGTAGATATTGTAGTTTAACATTAGTATATTTTGAAACTAGGCCCAAATATCTTAAAATAATTGGTGATGGTCCACGCCAGTGCCTGAAAAATCACGTGCCCCTGATTTTAAATTAAATTAAATTTTCGTGAAAAATATTTTCTGATAAACTTTAAACAAAAGAAGTATGAATGTATATCATTATATGACAGCAATTAGTTGATTCGAAATCCGTTCTTATATGACCTTAACTGTTACTAGAACATTAAACCCTAACAAGAAAGTGTTAGGTATGGGTGATAACAGAGCCACAGCGAGGAAAGTTGTAACCTGACTTCCGGCATTTTTCCTCGATTCCCTGACACAAAGTGACAGTGCTAATCCCATGGGGGAAAATCCGCGTTTTCGCGGAAATTCGCCGTCGGCTTAATCTCGATTTAATTTCCGCGTTTTTTTGCCGGAGACCACTTTCATCCCTGATGGCTTAATCCATGCTGGAGGCCTCCAGGGTAAAGCTGACTCTTGAGGAGCACTCTGGCCTAATAAGCCTCCTCAACCACTGGAGTGACGTAGAGCACGTTAGTACCCGCCCCTCTGAAATTGTACTGAAACAGGTTTAGACTCATACTAGCGACCAGATGGGATGGCCGAATGAGTTGAGCGTCCATCTCCCGTTTTGATAGATCGTGGGGTTTGCGCCCATGTGTTCGAACCCTGGTCGAGTCAAACTAATTGTTTAAAATTTTATACTTGTCGCTTCGTAGCCAAGCGCTCGGCATTATTAGATATGGCAAGGACTGGTTGGCTCAATGTCAGGATAACAACATATTGCTCAATTTGTATAAGATTTAAATAAAAAAGTGACAGGTTTCTTTTCCAACTCTGATATGTGCACAACATGCAAGCCTTCATATGAACATAGATTTTGCTATTATTTGGAATGTTTTCTCTGTTATTTGGAAGGTTTTCACTTTTGGTTTCCATGTCACATTTTAGTGCCCAGTTTCAGAGAATGACTCATAATTGCAGTATGGGTGAATGACAACGTAGTCTAAATACGGGTGAAAATTGCTTTCGTACGGAACAGGAAGTAGAAATCCTGGTTCTAGTATCAAATGGCTACTTACATCGGCACAGAGTTGGTGAAATGGGAGAGAATGAAAAAAGACATGATGGCGACCATAGAATGCTGTCGATAAGTCCATTAAACTACATGTTTTATTATATTTTTCAAATCAAACATAACGGGTAAATATGAAGATGTATGTATTATTTTATTTACTAAATGTATTTTATTCAGCGAATAATGTCTTTTGTCAGCGCCAGAGCATTGTTCTTCCGGCCGTTCAGTACAATTTGTTGGTACATAAATGACAATGTCAGTTGCAATAATAACCACATGAAAATCCTGTTCGATAATAGAAGCATATTATCAATGAACTATTAGTTGTAATAGTAACTGCATACAATTTCAATTCAACATATAAAACATTAATAAAAAGAGAGCTAAATGCACTGCTAGACAGATGACAACAACAAATAAAATGAATTAAAAAAGAAAAAGATAGATAAATAAATAAATAGAAAATACACTGATAATTCAAGCAAAGTTTTACATTCAAAGGTAAACTTTAAACTTAAAACCAAAAGCTAATGACCACTAACACAGCAAGGTGAAGCCATTCAGAGAAATTAACTATTGGTAACCAAACAATTATCCGATTGTAGAACGAACAAACTCACAGCGGTTTGAGGGATGTGGGAGAATGCTTACAAACAGAGAAAGAATACACGCAGTAGTTAGCTACACAACAACTGAAAGTGATGAAAAGAAGGGGAGTCACAAGACTATTACTGTCTAGCGGCAAAAAGAAGTCATTAGACTTAACCGTTATGGGCAGTATAAATACACCCATTACCCAAAAAAAAAACATATGTATTATGCACTTGGTGAGTATGCATCACATGGTATTGCATGATTCTAGAATTGTCTTTAAACCCTTCTTTCTTCCTTTGTCTTTCTCTCTTCTTTTTTCAAAAAGATACAACATATCTCCAATACACATATATAAATATTATATTGTAAAGATGCAAATCAGTGGATCCAGTCACCAATAACAGATGCAAGAAACCTGGCCATTGTTGGATCCCATCACAAGTGTTTTGTATTGTGTGGCCTAATGATGGGATCGGAAGTCTGAAATTGCAGTGGGGACTTACATCACACACATTTTATGTCAATTTCAAGGAAAATGTTAAGTAATAGGTTTTGAAAGGTGTAGTAGGGTATGGTAGGGGTGGGAAGCTGATCAGCGTACAGTGCATTTGAGAACATTTATATATACATATGTATGTACAAGGGTCAGGGCAAGGATGGCCTTTAGAATACCTATAACTGTGTAGGGGTCTGAGAGGCCTGTTGTATTTTCAATAAGTTTTTTAATTCAAGGAGACTTGTGGACCGTCTTGTCCTCACTGGAATTTATTCCATAATGTGCCACCTCTGTAAATCGGTGCTTTAGTCAGTTTGTTTGTTAGTGGCTTGGGTATTTTTAGAAGTGTAGCCTTGCTCTGTCTGCTTACTCTGTATGGTCAACATATTGTTCATCATTGGATCTTATATACATGAGAGTGAGGAGATATGTGTCCTGCCTTTGGCTAAAGCCCCAGTCACACCTACCCGGATCAGGGGCCGGATGAGCCCTGGACCGTGATCCGGCGTGGTCCGTGGCTGGTCCTTGGTGATCTGTGGCTGGTCCGGCCTCGTCCGGGGTCCGCCCCGGATGTTTTTAAATGTTTAAAACATCTGGGGCGGTCCGGGGCATTTTGCGATCTGGGCTCGATCCGGCGTGGTCTGGGGGTAGTCCGTGTACCGTCCGGGGCCACGGTTTAACCCGAACTAGCCCGGACATAGCCACGGACCACTCCTGCACTGCCCGGATAAGACTAGTCCGGGGCTCATCCAGGTAGGCCAAAAACAACCAAAATAGGGATTTTATCCGGGACAGTCCGGGCGACTGGTCCGGCTAAAAGTCTGGGGTCGTCCGGTAGGTTTGACTGGGGCTTAAGGTAGCTGACTTGTGCTTTAGCATGCATTTCTAAACCGTCCTGATATGACCTTAGATGTTGCTAGGACGTAAAACAACAACAAACAAACAACAACCTTTACAGACAGGCTGTTTCCTCTGCAGACAATTCTAAGTGCCCTTTTTTGGATCCTCTCTAATTTGTTTTCTTTTTGTTTTGTCAGAAATCCATATATTAAATCATTATCTGTATTTTCGCTCATGTAGTACCTAATTTTTCTGAAAGTTGTCATTTTTATGGCTATCATTTGATAAGTCTTGGGAGTTATCGATTACCATTTAGTGTGGAATCGAGTGTGGTCCCTAAATATTTGTATGTGTCTCTCATTCAATACTGCATCACCCAAATGTAAATTGATAGGTTGTGCTCTGGATTTTCTAGTACATCCTCAACTACCTATGCTGCAGATTCAATGCTTGGGTTATGGACTGTGAGGGCCGTATCATCAGCAAACAGTGTGAACATGGCCTCATTTGTTACCAAGGGCAAGTCATTAATGAATATGAGGAACAGTAGTGGCCCAACCGTGGAACCCTGGGGTACTCCAGTTGTAATTGATCTCTCTGTTGACTTAGTGCCGTTTATTTTTGTAACTTGTTATCTATTTGATAGATAGTTGGCTATAAATGTACAAGATTTAGGACCAAGAATATGAAGAATATATTTTGCTTTTTAAATTCAGAATTTATGTGTTCATTTCATTTACCCAGCCTTTCACCAGTTTTTCTAATGGGTTGTTTTTCACCCCTACTGCAAGTGCGGCTGGCTCTTTTATCTAGGTGTACAGGGAACAGGGACTGGCTTAAGATTCAGGCTACTGGATAGCGATATGGAAGTGAGAAATACGAACCAACCAAATGACGTCAACATGTCACCTTAGTTACAGCAGACTTTGAATCCACGGTATAGAGACGGCGATGGTTGCACTCATCTTGTTGTAGATTATATATGTTACAAAGTAACATACACAATATCAGTAAAACTGAATCAACAGCAGTGAGCACACATTTATCAGACACCTTTTGTTAATTAAAGTTAGCATGTTTTTCTCGGACTGGAAGCCATGCGGGATGGCTGAATGAGTTAAGCATCCGTCTCCCGCTTTGGTAGATCATGGGATTCGAACCCTCGTTGAGTCAAACTAATGACTTAAAAATTGATACTTGTCACTTCTTAGCCAGGCGCTCGGCATTATTGGGACATGGCATGGATTGGTTGGCTCAGTGTCAGGATAGTATAACTGAGTGGGATATCAGGTCATGCGGTGTGGTCTCCCAGTGGGGCAGCACTATAAAGTTACTATGAGTGCACTGGCACAAGTCGGTACCCATCCTGATATGACCTTAGATGTTGCTAGGACGTAAAACAACAATCTAGGACTGGTTATCGGAAACAATTGTTTGTTTGTTTTGCCTATGCTTTGGTAAATCTGCGCAGATATTGACAGTTAATCGGGGAGGAGAGTGACACTTAATGACTCAACCAGGGAGGAGAGTGACTTCACCCTGGAGCTTTGTCCTCAGCCTTTCTAGAGATATGTCGGCAATATGGACCTCTCTCCCTCTCTCCTTCCCTCCCCTCCCCTAATACCCTCCTCTCCCCCCCTCTCCTCTCTCCTCTCTTCTCCTCTCGTCTCCTGTCCTCTCGTCTCCTGTCCCTCCCCCTCTCCTGTCCCTCCCCCTCTCCTGTCCCTCCCACTCTCCTCTCCCTCCCGTCCCTTGCCCCTCTCCCCTCTCCAATCCCCTACCCATGTCTCACCCCACCAAGCCCCGCCAAGCCAGCCTCGCCAAGCCCCGCCAATCCAGCCTAGGCCAGGTCCAGCTAGGGCTTGCCATGCCCGGTCTTGCCCTGTCTTTCCGTCTTGCCCTGACTTGCTCTGTCTTGCTTTGCCCGACACGACCCTGCTTACTCCGCTCACTCTCACACATCCCTTAACGTGACACCGCCCACCCCTTCCCCCCACCCCCAACCCCACCCCCGTGTGAAGGTCGCGCGACGTGTGAAGGTCGCGCGATGTATGAAGGTCGCGCGATCATTGGCTTTGACATTATCGCCACCCGGCGCCACAAAACGTCCCCACACAGGTGTAGAGACCCAGTCGGCCACAGTGTCTCTCGCGCGCCCCCACATCGCCCCCGCCGCCCGCCGTCCCACGCGGCATTCCCCGTCCCCGTGTGGGCCGCCTCTCCTGCCACTCCCGCCGTGTACGGAGAGCCCGAAGCCAACGGTTCGATACATTGCTCCCCATCGCCCCGCCCCTCTCCCCGCGCTTCGCCGCCCCTCTCCCTTCTCCCCTCCCGCTCCCCGCGCCCCGCGCCCCTCTCCCCTCCCGCCCCCCGCTCCCCGCGCCCTCTCTCCCCTCCGCCCTCACGCCCCACGCCCCGCTGCTCCCTCCCCTGTCCCTCAGGCTGGTGGTTGCGTTGCGTGGAAAGTGAACCCGCTACACTTGAACTCACAACCCTCACTGCGGGTCAGTCAGTAGCCAGTCATGAATCTGCTCCATCGGCGAGTGTCTATGGTGAGTTCGGCGCTCTTCTTACTCTTGTTGTTGTTGTTGTTGTTGTTGTTGACCACCGCACTCTGACGCACGGTGAGGGTGTACATGTATACCAGTGATGACCCGAACCTTGCGACTAGTTCCGCCCTCGTGACTTTACACCGTTGTCGAACAATATCTGACAGTTGGGCGCACGCCGGCAGTCAAAACGAACCCCGCCTCCTCTCACTGGGCGTGGTGGTCGAATCGGGAGAGCGCTGGCCTCGCGTGCGGGGAGATCGGGGGGTTCAGTTCCCGGTCGAATCAAACCAATGACTTATAAAATTGTATACTTGTCACTTCCTAGCCTGGCGCTCGGCATTAATAGGACAGGGCAAGGACTGGTTACCTCAGTGTCAGGATAATGTGACTGAGTGGGATATCAGGACATGTTGCTGGTGGCATGATTTCCCAGTGGGGCAGCACTATAAAGTTGCCGTGAGTGCGCACTGTCACAAGTCAGTACCTGTCCTGATTTGACCTTAGATGTTCTAGGGCGTAAAACTCCAACAACCAACCAACCTCCTCCTCTTAGCCCAGCTGGGTATAATGCGGGGGATTGTTTACCAGTGTGCTGCATTTAAAGTTGCAGTCCTTAAATTTAGCAATTTTCTTAAAGCTGCATAGTCCGATGAAAACATTAAATTTTCAAAACCAAAACAATTATCTAGATTTGATTGTACATATATAATTTATATACTGCTACACTTATTAAACATTTGTCACTACATAGAAGGGAATACTGAGTCAATTTAATAGAACCTGTTACTGCAGAAGGCTATGGTGTTGGAGTTTTGGCAAGCTTGCCAAAACTAATTTTGCACTTTTGCACTTCAAATATCTCAAAAGTTAGCCATTTAAAGTAAAAGTTACTTCAAACTAAAGTAAGGTATATTATAACGACCAACCTAACATATTTATCTCAGAAAATGACAGAAACTCAAAACCATCGGACTATGCAACTTTAAGGTTGCATAGCCTGATAGTTTTGAGTTTGTCATTTTTCTGAGATATATATATTAAATTGATTGTTATAATCTGCCTTGCTTTAGTTTGAATGGCTAAGTTTTGAGATATTTGAAGTGCAAACATGTCAAATTAATTTTGGCAAGCATTCCATAACTCTGACATCATAGGCTTTAGCAGTAACAGGCTGTATTCAATTGCCTCAGTATTTCCTTATGTTTGGCAGCAAATGCTCACTAAGTGCATGAGTATCTAATGCTAGGTACACACCTACCATTTTTCCGCACCCACCTACCGTATTCGATCTAAAATTGCCAAAAAGTCTTGAGGTGTGCACTCCCCTAGCACACCTACCGATTGCGATTCGCGACTTAAAACTCAATTTTAGGGCTAAAAGTGCTTCCTTACGATTGCGATTCGCGATTCGAAAAATGAATCGGCCCGTTTTCAGTTTTAAGCGGGTCGGGTCGGGTCGCGAGTTTTAGTGCGCGAGTCGTAAACGGTAGGTGTGTACCTAGCATAAGTTAGATCTGCAGAATCAAATCTAGATCATTGTTTTGGTCTTGGAAAATTTGATGCTTGATCGGACAATGCAGCTTTAACTAATTACCCCGCATCGTGCACTTCGTACAGCGTCGTGCCTGTGGATGTG
This sequence comes from Branchipolynoe longqiensis, assembly GCA_030323885.1. Lineage (NCBI taxonomy): Eukaryota > Metazoa > Annelida > Polychaeta > Phyllodocida > Polynoidae > Branchipolynoe > Branchipolynoe longqiensis. The sequence goes on along the minus strand of CM059186.1, from coordinate 6,117,149 downwards.
TGTGTGTGTGTGTGTGTGTTTGCTTGTTTGTTGTTGTGACTTTCCGTCCTAGTAACATCTAAGGTAATATAATCAGGACGGGTCCCGACTTGTACCAGTAGACACTCATTATGACTCTAGTCTATGCCATACTATAGGATACCGTGCCGCCGACATCATGACCCGATATTCCACTCAGTCACGTTATCTTGACAGCCAAGCACTCCTTGACCTAACCCGGTAATGCAGAGAGCAAGACAAGGATCAATTTTGAAAGTCTTTGGTTTGAGGGCCGGAGATTGATATCAGGTCCTTCTACATTACCTTCCTCGCTTGGTTTGCTGAATTGGTGTTTTGAGTCCTAGAAACATCTGAGGTTGGGGTAATATGGGTACTGGAAATGAGTGGACAGGGTGGCCGAATGAGTTGAGCGCCTGCCTCCCATTTCGGTAGGTCATGGGATTCGAAACTAGGTTTGAACTTTGGTAGTGTCAAACCAATGACTTAAAAATTTATATTTGTCGCTACCTAGCCTGGAGTTCAGTGTTATTAGGATAGGACAAGGAGCAGTGGAACGAGGAAGACCAATTGTCTGCTTAATCAACTAATGTACCAAAAAAAACACACGCATGGTAATGTTTTACTGCTACCCCACTGAGATGCGTGCTTCTGGCAGCGTGATCCACTATCCAATTCATTCGCATTATCCTGACACTGCACCAACCGTTCTTTTTGCAAATGCCATAAGACCCAAATCCCTTACACTAGAGCCAGCTGTCATCCCCGGTAATTATTACAATACAACCCAGTGGTTTTGTGTGATGGTTTATTCATATTGCGGTTTATTCATATTGCATACCTGCTTTCCCAGTCTAGTCGAGTCAAAGCAATGAATTACATTAAAAGTTTATACTTGTCGCATCCTAGCTGGTGCTCGGCATTAATAGGATAGGGAAAGGAGTCTCAGGATAATGTGACTGAGTGGGATATCATGTCATGCTGACAGCCTGATTCCCAGTGGGGCAGCACTATAAGTCACCATGAGTGCACACTGTCATAAGTCGGTACCTGCCCTGATATGACCTTTGATGTTGCCAGGACGTAAAACAACCAACCAACTGTAGATATTGCTGACCTGAGATTTGCATAGTCCGAGGGTTTTGAGTTTCTTTCTTGAAGATTTATACTGCCTATCATGGATAAGTCTGAATAGACTTGTTTTCACCATTAAACAGTTTGTCGGTAGAAAGCTACACTTTTACCAACACAAGGGATTTTTAACCTCCCACACCACATAGACATGGTATGAGAGCAACTGGCCTTTGATGACGCTGTAAGTTATACACAGTGGTGGAAATCCAAATTGGTAGAGGTAGGGGCACAGGGAATCGAACCACTGACCTTCGGATTAGGAGTCCGACCTAGAAAAAAGGCTGACACTCTAACCACTCCACCACAGAGAACACCATATTTTTTAGATAAATATATTGAAGCTCTATAGTCCAATAGCTTTTGAGTGTTTCCCATATTTTTCAGATAACTGTAGCAGGTTGATCATTAATTCCTAATCTTCATAAGTTTGGGATAATTTTGATGACTCCGTGGTTAAATTTGGAGTTATTTGAAGTGAAAGTATGCCAAATAATTTTGGCAAGCACACCTAGAAAACAGACATCCTAGAATAGACCTGCACAAACAGGCTAATATTTGCGTGCTCGAAAATAGAAGAGAAAGGAGGCATTCGACTGGGCCCTTTCTATCCGCAAGATTTACGGATGGAGCGGATGGAGCCACAACACACATCCAAATCATACGTATAGTAACCCACTTCTGGTCCGAGTCGAATAGAAATTTGTAAGGAAATATTTTGATATTCGCATAGAGAGGCCCAGTCGAATGCCTCCAATCACACCTCAGAATACTAAATGTGGCGCGGATGTAAAACCGTAACAAGAAAGAAACAATCAAATAGTTAGCTGGCCGGTCGGCGCCGTTGATATCTAGATATCAACTTGGTACACTGGGCGCGGTGGCCCAATCGGTAGAGCGCAGACTTCCCCTGTGGAAGGTCGGGAGTTCAAACCGAACCAATGACGTACAAAATTGCTACATGTCGCTACCTAGCCTGGTACTGGGCATTACTAGGATAGGGCAAGGACTGGTTAGCTCAGTATCAGGATAATGTGACTGGGATATCGGGTTATAGTGCCAGTGACCTGATCTCCCAGTGGGGCAGCACTATAAAGTATCCATGAGTGTGCATTGTTACAAGTTGGTACTCATCCTGATATGACCATAGATGTTGCTAAGACGTAGAACCACAACAAACAAACAAAGTACTGCAGAGTTCACCAAAGTACATGTAGGACAAGTTACTGACTAAAATTTGAAGTTGACGCCCATCCTGATATGACCTTGAATATTGTTAGGCCATCAACCACACAAAACAAAAGAATCGTCAACTAAGTTTCGCTGACTGATGCCATTGATATAGTGAAATGTAATACTAATAGTACAAGAATATAATTAAATCTCTGCAGGACTCCTATGGACCCACCAGTCCACCACAAGGTTTGCATGGGGTATCCTGGTACCTGGCTAAGCTGTGTGTGGTGTTTGGAATTAGGGCAATACTAATGAGAGCTCATGAGATTAGCCTACTTTATCAGTAGTGCACCTGCTTTAAGGCTTTCTGGAAGTAGTTGTCCAGAGGGGTGGTCTAATAAATTAATTAATGTGTACCAAGTTCCTGTCAACACATTTGACATATTTAATTAACTCTTTAGAAGATTCTAGATTTAGATTTTGTTTGTTTGTTGTTGTTCTACATCCTAGCAACATCTAAGGTCATATCAGGATGGGTACCGACTTGTGACAGTGCGCACTCATGGTGACTTTATAGTGCTGACCCACTGGGAAACCAGGCCACCGCCACCATGACCTGGTATCCCACTCAGTCACATTTTCCTGACACTGAGCACACCAGTCCTTGCCCTGTCCTAATAATGCCGAATGCCTGGCTAGGAAGCAACAAGTATAAATTTTTAAGTCATTGGTTTGACTCGACCAGGGTTCGAACCCACGATCTACCAGCACGGGAGACGGACGCTCTAACTCATTCGGCCATCCCGTCTGGGACTAGATTTAGATCTAAGGAAACAGTTAGTTTGATGATCAGTTTAAAATCAAAATGTCATTCATGTTTTCATTTCGATAAACGATTCACCCCATACTTGCAGTAGGGGTGAAAAAACAACCCATTAGAAAAAGTGGCGAACGGCTGGGTAAATGAAATCAGCACATACATTCTTAATTTAAGAAGCAAAATGTTTTCTTCATATACATCTTCATATTTACCTGCTACTTTTGAGTTGAAATATATAATAAAACATGTAGCTTAATGAACTTTTAAAGTGAAATCGACAGCATTCTGTGGTCGCCATCTTGTCTTTTTGCATTCTCTCCCATTTCACCAACTCTGTGCCAATATAAGTAGCCATTAGATACTGGAACCAGGAATTGCACTTCCTGTTCCCTACTAATGCAATTAGTAACATGAGTGGGATGAAAACATTAATAAACTTAAAGAAATTGAACCATCTGTGGGAAAGCCACCACAGACTCATGCGGGAGGTCGGTGGGACCAAGTGGTCCTTAGCTGCTGCCGTATTGGCCACTCGTGGCTTACACATGCTTTTCTGCTCAAGGGGGAACCTCCCCCTGAATGTATTGTGTGTCAGTCCCCGCTGACACTCAAACACATTTTACTAAGTTGCGTCGATTTTTTGGCCCTGCGCCAACAGTTCTACACTGCAGACAGTATGCGTGACCTTTTTACTAAGGTAAAACAGGAAAACATTTTAGCCTTTTTGAGGGCAGCTGGACTGTACCACCTCATATAGTTTACTAAATAGATTCTATCAATTATTAATAAAACTTTTCTTTTTCTATGGGAATTTGTTTCCCTTGACCACAAATATATGATTGTGAGCTTTCTAATTTAATGAGTGTCTATTGGCACATAATTGATTGTCTGCTTTTACATGTAAAAGCGATGGTTTGAACAAAAAACAAACATTTCTTGCCGTGAATATGGCCTATGCTGCTGACACGGCGTAAAACAACCACCAATCAATCAATCAACTAATGCAATTTTCACCCATATTTGGACTACATTGTCATTCACCCCTACTCTCCATAGGGTTGAATCTTTGTTCTAATTTTCATTATGTATGATGATGGTTCATAGCAAGAATAGGTAATGTGTAGGCTCTAGCAGTCACTATGCAAGCCACCGAAGCAAGTTCTTGTTGACAAAATTCACCTTTTCTGTATTTAGGTGTAGATAAATCTGGAACCAGATAATTTTAGATTTAGATCTAACTATGTCTAATTACTACTTCAGTTGTTAGTTATTACCTATTCCTATTTTTCTGACCAAAACGCCAGGACAAGATCACACACTGGTGATCACTTCCATATTGTATTCATTTTGTATTATTAATGTATGGGATGGTTCAATTACCAGTGCATTAATAGTAAAGTTCACAAACTTAGTAGACCAGGCGGGATGGCCAAGCGAGTTGATCGTCTGTCTCGCATTTTGGGAGATTGTGGGATTCGAACCCATGGTTTAGAACCCTGATCGAGTGAAACTAATGGGTTTGTGGGTTCGAACCCTGGTCGAGTCAAACCAATGACTTAAACATTGATACTTGTCACTTCCTAGCCATATGCTTGGCATTATTAGGATAGGGCAAGGACTGGTTGGCTCAATGTCATGATAATGTGAATGGGATGTCAGGTCATGGTGCTGGCAGCTTGGTCTCCTAGTGGGACAGTGCTATAAAGTCGCCATTAGTGTGCACTGTCACAAGGCGGTACCCATTCTGATATGACCGTAGATGTTGCCAGGATGTAAAACAACCAACAGACTTAGTACTCGCTTCCAGAGTTGACCTTTAACACAGGTCTTAGTGGAGGAGTGCACTTTGCACTTTGTTAAAGAGCTATTGTTTGAAGTGCAATTTGTGAGGAGTGCTAGCAGATAGAACTAGAACGAGGCTGAGTAGAACTCAAGGTTTATGTGGGGAGTGATTGTTTGGCCCACCTATGCACTCTCATCTTGTGCCAACATGATACGCATATTATTAGGCCGACACATGTATTGTATACAAATTATACATTGGAAACTTTAGCGCGTAATTAAATCCAAATGAACTCTTTCACCGCATTACATAAAAGGTTGGAATTTCAGTAGCAGGATAAAGCGGCAGGTTTGCAATACGTCATTTCTGAGATACCAATGTTGGTGTTGACCCACCCAGCAGTAACTAGTGATACGAAATGTTGAATTCTGGTGGGTTTTGACGAAAAATGTGCATATAAGTGAAGAAATAAAACGAGCTAATATGGTTATTTGGCGGGATTATTACAATCAAATGCGGGAAATCGGGGGGGGGCGTTATTTTTCTATATTTTATGGTGGTCTCCCACCAAATATATATATATATATATATCAATTTTACCTCGGTATACCGCCTCTGGCTAGCCGCAGGCTAGGGAGAAGGAAGCACATCCGGGTCCAGCAATTAGCATAAGTGACTCACAACGGGAGGACGTTTGTGAGTTGCTCCAACAGGATTTATCTACTAACTCTACTTAATCACAAAGTAAGTAATAAAAAATTTCGTATAAACTGTGTATGATGCATTATAGCATCACATTATGAAAGTTCAGAACTTTCTCAGGTCCATTTTGGACTTTGTACGTGTTTTTTACTTGAGGATAGAACACTGCGTGCCGCTGGCACTTACGAAACCGATAGTCCTTTGTTCTATCGACACCTGTTTTTGAGACAGGGAGAAATGGTAACCCGAGTTGCTCATTTCCTAAGAAAATTCTCCCGGATCCTGAATAGAGGATGTTGTTGGGGATGCTTCTGGGTGTTTTTTATAAACACCCCAGACCGGTTTTAAGGCGAACCTCCGAGTTTCGTAATATTTTCTCCAACTTGCTGGCGTCGTAGCCGCGGGTGGGAGAAGTGTACGGAACAGAGAGAGTGGGCGATCTTTGGATCGATACCCCCCGTTTGGTTGGTTTCGTTACCATAACCCTACGGCAAAACTTAGCTTCACGCCTGTGCTGAAACGTTGTAATACACGCTATTCTGTACCATATACCTCAACCCAGTTTACTGGTTACACTTTGTGTCGTTGAGACCACCTGTGGCCCTCCTCACCTCCACCGGATGTTTGCCTGTGTCAGTGGCATCGGAGGATTTATATATATATATATATATAATAGTTTTTGATTTGACCCAGTTGGGGAGGGGGGGGGGGCTACATAAGTAGCTAAGCTTTCCTATTCGGTGTATCGCTTTGTAGTTGTTTTATTTTAATGACAAACTGATTTAACTGTACCAGTTTATACAATGGCCTCTCACTGCGTGATCTGTTGACAATCTAGAATCCTAGGGCGAGTTTTAACTTATAATTAAACACCTATGTTTTGTAGATAATACACTCCCGATGCTAATACTAGTAATAGTCATACTATGATAGAAATACACCATTTTATGCATATTGTACAATGTATGGACCACTCTCTTTTATAATATGTGTAAATAACTATGGGTGTATAATGGTCGGAATACTAGAGGCCCCATGCAGAAAAAGAGAATTGTTTCAAAGAATACATTTATTTACTTCTCTCCCCCCCCCCCCCCTATTAACCTTTAAGGCCGGAACCTCCCATATGCGCCAGCAAGTTTCACGGGCTTACCGTCCAGTAGCGCCTGAATGCGCCCGCCATATCTCATCTCATGTCTCATAACCAGTAATACTAAGGAGGCTAAATTTGGTCTCATTTGAAAGAGAAATGACAGTGGGGGGGAAACAATTCAGACATGACTCCAGGGACTTAACAATTGAAATCTATTTAGGGCTGATAGCGTTAAGCATAGTTTACCTCGGTACTACGCCTCTGGCTACTCGTAGTCCAGGGAGAAGGAAGCACATCCGGGTCCAGCAATTAGTATAATCAGCTCACAGCAGGATGACATTTGTGAGCAGCTCCAGCAGTTTTTCTACATTAACTACAAAACCAACAAGGTTAGTATCTTTCAAAATCGATACATTGGTTCAGTTCATGTTAGCATACACATACAAAGTTTTTTGAAACTTCACTAAGTTTTAACTGGTTTACAGCTTAGTTTCATATGATCGTTAGAACAATGCATCCAATGTTCAGTTATTAATCAAGCCGCCTGTTGCCGAACGGAGAGATGTTTGGCAGGAACCACTTACATCGCCAGGATTTATTCCTGGGTTTCTTTAAGATTCCCCATTGGTTATTCTCGTAAGGCGTACCTCCGAGTCCTATAGTATTTTCTTCAACTTGTTGGCGACGAAAGCCACATGTGGGAGAAGTTTATAGGTTCTTAGAGTGTGGGAGGGCACCGCTACACTGGTCCCTACCCCTCGTTTGGATCGGTTGGTTTACCATACCGTTTTCCTGCGACTCAAATTAGCCATACCCCTGCATTAAATACTGGTTTTAACCCCATAAAACACACCTCATATAATTATATTCTAATTATCAGTGTGATATTCAGCCTAACCATTGGTTTTTGTTTTTACTCACAGTCTCCGAGCCATGGCTATCAAACGGAGTGAGGCTGAGGCATCTCATGCGCTCAGTACAAAGGTCGCCCTTGCCTGAACAAAGGGATTTAGACAAGGCGGGGGGGGGTACGACCCCGGCCATGGCCCAACTGACCTAGATGAACAAGTCACTAGACTGGTTCAACAAAGGATGGAGGAGATGTTGCCCTCCAGAGTGGCCACTAAGAAAAAGAAATCTAAAGTGGTGCTGGATTCTGATGAATCCGAGTGGGAGGATCTCTCCGAAGATCAGGCCTCGTCTGACGATGAGTCAGAGGAAGAAGTGGTTGTGTCTGTGCACAAATGCAAGCACAAAAAGAAGGAGCACTCTTAAGAAGGGGTCGAGTAAACGAGGGCCCGTAAGAAGAAGCCCCTCGTGAAAAATAGTAAGAAGAAGAAGACGAAGAAAAGGAGGAAGCACAAATATTCTTCTTCCGACTCTTCACTGACTCGTCTTGTACAAGTTTGGATTCCAACACCAAACACGCAGGTAAATACGCAAAATCCTGTGGTAAAGAGACCAAAAAGTGCAAGGTGCAGAGGCAGAGGAAAGTCCACATAACAACACTTATGAGGAAGATGTATCATGGGCACTTCAATACATTTAAGCTGGTCGAAGTGATCATAAAGATGGCCGAGAAATTTACAGGGATCAAAGGGATCCCGAAATCCGTCACTAAAGAAATGGACCCAGAAGTAAAGCTCAGCGAGGAGTGGAAGAAGTTTGAGGCGGCTCTGCATACAGTGCACAAAGCGGTTGCCGACACGGCGTAAAGCAACCACCAATCAATCAAATCTTTCAGCCCTCACAGCCATCGCGCCTATTGCAAATATGATGATGGCCGGGAACAAGTTCTCGTCGCTGTGCAACGATATAAACGGGGGGATTGCATTGCTAACCACGACGAGCAATTTCCTCTCATACAGACGCTTTGAGAATGTTTTCAAGGTGGTCTGCACGCATGCAGGCAAAGTAGCCAGGTCTAAAAAGATCACAGACAATGATGGGAAGGAATATATGTTATTCCTTGCCCCCAAGCTCATTAGGGGAGACCACTGGACAAAACGAAGATGTTTGGTGGCCAACTCCAGTACTTGTTTAAGCAAGTGGAGATGAGCTCCAAGTGTGGCAAACACATGGAGACAGACAAGAAGTCCACAGATGCGAATCCTAACTGCTTCAAGAAGATGAGGCAGGATTTTCTAAGCCAACGAGGAGGCTGGTTCGGCTTCCAGGCCAGAGGAAGGGGCCAAAGGCAGTCATTCAACTGGAATGACGGGAACCGGCCCTTCAAGAGGGAGTTCAACGCCCATAAGCCATTCCCCCATCCAGGGAACAAGTAGAGGCAGCAACGCAGACACCAGTAAGCAATTTTCAAGCTGGTAATCTCAATAATTGCCTATCGGAATGGAATAACATAACGGATAATCTAACTATTGTTAGTTTAGCTGAGGGGGTAAGAATCCCTTTGATAGAGGAACCTATTCAAAAGAATGTACATTATCCATATCGATTTCATGGTTCCGAACGCGAGGCGTTAGACAATCAAGTCCTAAAATTTTGTGAGAAAGGAATTATAGAACCAGCACTACATGTGGCTGGGGAATTCATATCCAATATTTTCTTGTGACCCAAACCAAATGGAGATGTAAGATTAATTTTAGATCTAACATTATTTAACAAATGTGAAGAATATAAACATTTTATAATGTTCTCCTTGGACACAGCAAGAGACTTAGTTACGCAAGGTGCCTGGTTAGCCAGTGTAGATTTTAAAGATGCATACTACACATTACTTATCTATAAACTAGATCGGAAATATCTCAGATTTTGTTGGAACGATGAACCTTATGAGTTCATGTGTATGCTGAATGGACTAGCTTGCTGTCCACACATTTTTACATCGTTACTTACACCAATATTTTCCCAAATGGCTAGGGAAGGACATATTATGTTTGCATATATCGATGATTCATTTATTGTTGCACAAGCACAACAATGCCAGACGGTAGTAGACAAATTATGTGAAACATTTACTAAATTAGGTTTCTACATACACAAAACTAAATCAGTACTAATACCAACAAACAAATTAAAGTTTCTGGGATTTTTTATTGACACTATGGAAATGACCATTTCATTTAACAGAACAAAAAGTTGATGAATTTACAACAAGAGCAAATCAATATTACAATTGAACAAAACAAAGATACGACAAGTCGCAATATTGATAGGAATTATGATAGCATATGCACTGGCTATTCTTGCTGGCAAGGCTCATATTAAATCGCTAGAAATAGATAAGAACTTGGCGTTGGCATGCACAAAAGGAAACTTTGAGCGGCCCATGACGATAATACAGTCACAACAGAGACAATTGAAACCTGACTTCTGCCATTTTCCCGCAATTCCCAGACTGCTAATCCTGTGGGGGAAATTCTCGTCTTTGCGGAAATTTGATGTTGGTGCGAAGGTCTTGACTTGATATCCACATTTTTTGTTGACCACTTTCATCCCAGACAAATGGTGGTAATAGTGCTAAAGGCTGCATTTTTATTAGCCTTTCCTATTGCAAAATTATGTAAAAGGCCATCATCATCATCATCATCATCATGCTGTCGGTCGCGATGTCATCATTTGACTGCCGCTTTCCATTTAGCTCTCTGCTGTGAGAGTTGTGTCCATGAGTAGGTCTTAATGTCTCTCTGCAGTTGTACATTTGATGAAAGCTGCCTGCAAAAGTGTTGAAGTGCTGCTGGCTTTTGCAAGTTACCAATGGCACTCTCTCGGGGAGCAAATAGAGGTTTCACACTGGCAAGAACATGTCAAGACAGGCGCAAAACTATTTGTCCCTGCAGTGGCTGGTCGGGAGATGTTGGGAGTTCCATACATCAACCACCCTTAATGCTGCCACAGTGACATAGTTTTCTGTTAAGGGTTTGCTCCCTTAGCCTTCGGTTCTGTCAAAAACCTGTACCACAAGGCAGTGGTTTACAACTCTGCAGGGCAGGGGCGTCAAACTCCCTGAGGTATTGCTATGCCTGCAATACCTGCATACCTGGGTAGCCTGAGTAGGGGTGAAGAAAAACCCATTAGTGAAAGTGGAGAAATTGTGGGTAAATGAAATGAGCACCTAAATTCTTAATCTAAGAAGCAAAATATATTCTTCACTTACCTTGTTATATTTACCCTCAACTTTTGAACAGCTTAGTTTGTTTGTTTTGTTGTTTTACGTCTAGCAACATCTCAGGTCATATCAGGACGGGGAACTGCTTAGTAGATTAATTCCAGTAGATAAATGAACATTAAAGTTTGAATAGACATAACCCACATTTTACTGGGTAATAATCCAATCTAGGACAGTGAGCAGTCATTTTCATTGGCTGAGCTAGTGAGGTGGTGAACCAGTTCATTCAAAGATGGCGGATTTACTTCCCGGACTCTGTCAATTCAAAATGCTTTTGTGCCAATATGCCTCAATATTATGTATTATTAAATCCTTCCATAACCAATAGAGGCAGTAAAAGAGGAGACAAGTCAGATTTGTGTGGATCGAGCCTATAACTCTGGCTGGCCCTTAAGACCTACCTTTAATTTATTTAACTAAATCGGTGGCGAAATGGGCCATTAGTAGGTGGGTGAGGCGCCGCCTGGAGGAAAGGAGGGAATTAGGGGAGCTGCTTGGAAGCAGGCCTCCCGTTCCCCAGACCGCACCCCAACCTCCCGTAACCCATAGAATCAAGGAACATCTCAAAAGGAAGGTTTACAGGAGCAATATCAGAATATGAACAATAACAGACAGGAGCATTACATAGATAATAATATTTGCATAATTACTTTATACCTCACGATTTGAAGGCTGTGGAGAGTTGTAAAAGGCCAATCCTTTGTTAAATACACATGCTCATGAATTCCTGTAAGCCTTGCTCATTTTAATTATTAATAATATAGAGACTAGATGTTTGTAGACATGTTAGAACCGATTGAAGGCATCTGGTGTGTTTCAGGCTAGTTCGCTTAGTTGGTTTGTATTTGGAGTATTTGACAACATTTAAATCCGTCCTGCACTAACATCGTCATAGCAGGATGGATACTGTCTTGTGACAATGAGCACTCATGGTGACTTTTTAATGCTGCCATACTGGGAGACCAGGCCACCAGCACCATGACCTGATATCCCACTCAGTCACATTATCCTGACACTGAGCCAACTAGTCCTTGGCCTATTTTAATAATGCCTGGTTAGGAAGCGAAAGATATAAATTTTTACGTCATTGGTTTAACTCGACCAGAATTCGAACCTGTGGGTTCGAATCCCACGATCTACCATAGCGGGAGACAGACGCTGAACTCATTCGGTCATCCTGTCTGGTCAGGGTTGTTCGCGGGGTCTGAGCCTCGTTCTGATATCTACCACGATAATATTAAAGTTGCATAGGCCAATGTTTTTGAGTTTTTGCCATTTTGTGAAATAAATATATCACGTTGATCGTTATAATCTATCTTACTTTATTTTGAAGTAACTTTTATTTTAAATGGCTGACTTGTAAGATATTTGAATTGCAAACATGCCAAATTAATTTTGGCAAGCACACAACAACTCTGAGACCACAGGCTTCTGCGATAACCTGTTCTTTTAAATTGACTTGGTATTCCCTTCTTTTTCATGTAGCAATGCATGCTTACTAAGTGCACCAGTATTTAAGTAATGTAGGGTCACAATCTACATCCATATTTTGCTTTTGAAAATGTGATGCTTTCATTGAACTATGCAGCTTTAAATAAACATACTGTGCAGCTATAAATAAAACCAACTGTGCAGTTTTATTAACCTACCATGCAACTTTACATAACCTACTTTGCAGCTTTAGAAAAGCCGTACGTCCGGTGCAGCTTTGGTCGTAATGCGAGCTATTAAAGATGCTGACTCAAACCCCATAGTAAATACACTGACTCAAACCCCACTATTAAAGATGCTGACTCAAACCCCATAGTAAATACACTGACTCAAACCCCACTATTAAAGATGCTGACTCAAACCCCATAGTAAATACACTGACTCAAACACCACTATTAAATAAACTGACCAACCCCATAGTAAATACACTGACTCAAACCCCACTATTAAATATGCTGACTCAAACCCCATAGTAAATACACTGACTCAAACACCACTATTAAATATGCTGACTCAAACCCCATAGTAAATACACTGACTCAAACCCCACTATTAAATATGCTGACTCAAACCCCATAGTAAATACACTGACTCAAACCCCACTATTAAAGATGCTGACTCAAACCCCTCAGTTACCCTGTTTGTACCTTACTTTGTCATTTATTGTTATTCTCACTGTTTCTCTGTATGTTGCCCGAGGCGTCACAATAAACGCCTCAGTTTTCCCACCTCCGCCTCTGTTCTTCCTTCTCGCGCATCAAGTACAAAGTACCAAAGTAAAGCTTGTTTTATTTAATTACTCCTCTACAGCACATTGATTTTCGTATCCTCGGCTATTGGATGTAAAAAAGTACAACCTATCATACCGTGCAGCTTTGGACACCCACCATGCATCTTTAAGTTTTTTTTAAAAGAGGAAGAAAAAGTACCATGCAGCTTTAAATTGGTTAAAAACCATGCCATGCAGCTTTACATAACCCACCGTGCAACCGGGCGCGGGGCCCTAATCGGTAAAGCGCGAGCCGCGCGTGTGGAAGGTCGGGAGTTCGATTCCCGGTCGAACAGCATCGTCACTAACCTTATAAATTTAATATAATGTTTTTGGTAAAGATATTTTCTATATGTGTACCAAGCGATTTATTTCTAGGTGGTGTCGTTTTAGATATTTTCTGGGGCAAGCAAGGCACCACTACTAAGGCAGACCAGAAGCCAGATCAAAGCCTATGAAAGGAGCACACTGGAAATGGCTGCCAAGGCATGGAATTCCCAAACGGTGAAAGAAAGACAAATCCCTGACCTAAAAACATACAAAAAATATCTGTGCAAAATAAAAACTGGAAGCCCCAACTGAACTGCACCACAAGGAGGCAGGTGATATGTCACGGCCCACCAACTGGACAGCCCAGGGCGGGACAACCGGAAATATAAAAGCCAGATAACATATCTAACAACAATATAAGTCAAATCAAATTCAACCACCTATTACATACAGGCCTATGGACATGTAAATAAAATAGGCTAGTATAGAATTAAGTAGAAAAAAGCGGAAAACTCTTCCCAAGAAAACCCCAAAACACTAACATAGAACCTTAAGAAAACAACTAACATAGTAATAAGAATAGAACAAAAATACAATGCCAAGAGGGCCCCCCAAAAAACTAACATAGACTACTAAACATACCAACAGACTATCTATCTGCTACTGAAATGCAGACAATCAAATAACTTATCAGCAGCTACTGCTTGGTAAGACAACACCAAAACTACAGCTGGCCAGCATTGAAAACAAGCCTAGGTACCTGGGCTTACATGCTATGGACAGTATAAATACAGCCTCAATAAAAAAAGAAATAAAAAAAAAGTCAAACCAATGACTTAAAAATGTATACTTGTCGCTTCCTAGCCTGGTGCTCGGCATTAATAGAATAGGGCAAGGGCTGGGTAGCTCAGTGTCAGGATAATGTGACTGAGTGCGATTTTGCGTCATGGTGCTGGCGGCCTGATTTCCCAGTGGGGCAGCACTATAAAATCGCCATGAGTGCACACTGTCACAAGTTGGTACCCGTCCTGATATTTGTGTAAATAACTCTTACATCGTATGGCTGGTATTCAACTGTTTTTTGTGTTGATGACCGAAATGTTCAGATGAATAAAATATTTACAACAAGAACAAAAACATGCAAATTTTGCGCCGTTCATTTTATCCCTCTAAAATCAAAGTAATTTATCCGACAATCTCGCCAAGTCTGCATTGGTTTCTGGGAGACAAAGTAGTCTGCATTAACTAGGGTTGACTGTACGTGTTCTACCCCGGGCACAAACGTCTATATCGGTCAATAAGTGCTTATTGCTCTGTCAACATCATCTTCAAAACACAAGTATGCATTCCCCTTGTGCGCACACGCGCGCACGCACACACACGCACGCGCGCGCACGCACACACACACACACACATTCACACACACACACACACACATTCACACATTCACTTTCATATAGATTACGGTCCAAGCACCAGTCCAGTACAGGTATTCCGAGTTCCGCCGGTCCCTCAGGAAGGACTGACCCCGCGACCCAGCATGTGGGGTCACAGCATCATCTTATATGGTGGAAGTGGGGATTGGTGCCCTCTCAGCCCTATCCTTCACTACAGGCCCTATATTTGAAATCCACTTTTACCCTCTCATAGCGACCGGACGCAGTGGCAAAATCGGTAGAGTGCAGGCTTCTCATGCGGATAGGTCGGCAATTTGATTCCCGTTTGACTTCAAACCAACAACTTACAAAATTTATACTTGTCGCTACCTAATCTGGCAAGGACTGGTAGCTCAGTATCAGGATAATGTGACTGAGTGGAAAATCAGGTCAAGGTGCCGGTGGCTTGATCTCCCAGTGGGGCAGCACTCTAACGTTGCCATGAGTGCGCACCCTCACAAATCGGTACCCGTCCTGATATTACCTTATGTGTTGCCAGGATTTAAAAGTAAAACTCAAAGATGCCGAGTGCCAGGATAGGTAGTGACTAGTATATCCTGGTTTGAAAGGCTAACCTGCCAACCATGAAGTGGGTGCTCAACTAATTCAGCTACTGTGTCTGACGTGAAGTTAAGCCCTCAGCTACACAACGCCTTGCGACCACTTTAAACCAAAGAACCCACCTCTTTGCGACTTCATTGCGACCAAAGCAATGGTCGCTGATCTCCTTCCGACCATTTTGGTCACAAGGTTTTTGTGCAGTAGCTGCAACTTCCTTGTAACCAAAATAATCGCAAGGAGGTTAGTGACCACTGAGGACCACATTGTGACTAGTTGCAACGATTTTGTGACCATCCCTTTTTTGTTGTTGAAAAATGGCCGCAAGTGGTCGCAAGCAGTAGTGTGACTGGGGCATAACTAACTCAGGGTCCATACAGGGCCTGGAAAGTCTTGAACTTCATTTGCCCGATTTCAAAGCCTTGAAAACCTTTGAATTTGGGTAATTAGGCTTGAAAAAAACGTGAATTCCATTAAACTCTTCTCAGTGATGTAAATTACTCTGAAATCACCATTCACCATTGTTGTTTTTTCCTGAAATCCAAATGAAAATAGTCTTGAATTCCCATCAAAAACGGCCTTTTGAAAGCTTTGAAATGGCCTTGAATTCCATATCTTCAATTAGGATAGGACAAGGACTGGTTGGCTCAGTGTCAGGATAATGTGACTGAGTGGGATATGGATATGGTGCTGGTGGCCTGGTCATGCAGCACTATAAAGTGGCCATGTGTGCGCACTGTCACAAGTCGGTACCCGTCCTGATATGACCTTAGATGTTACTAGAACGTTAAACAACAACAAACAAACCATATCTTCACATGTGTACGGACCCTGCCGGCTAACTGTATGCACTCTGGTTGTGGCTGCAGGAATCGATGTCCCGCGGGCACCAGCGGACGCCGAGTGATGCCGAGTTTCGCGAGCTGACCCTGCGGGATGCCCAGGTTTCGCTGCGCAACGAGCTCGAGAAACTCATCAAGACGGCCAAGGAGGAGCAGCAGTCGGTGAGTGGGGCCTGGCACACAGCCGCATTCTGTAAATGCATAGATTGGTGCGTGTTGCGACATGTGCAATGCGTATTGTGTAAAGGACGAAGATTGAAACGGCTGTGGATCAATGAGGGTGGTTCCATGAGTCCATCAGCGTATTAAAGTTGCATAGTCCAATAAGCCCGTCAAATTTTCAAAAACAAACACTTATTACATTTGAACCTACATATCCAACTCAGATATTGGTGCACTTATTAAAGCTGCATAGTCCGATGGTTTTGAGCTTCTGCCATTTTTCTGAGATATATACATTAAATTGATTGCTATAGCCCACTTTACTTTCATTTGTAGTAACTTTTATTTTAAATGGCTCAACTTTAAGGTAATTGAAGTGCAAACATGGAAAATTAATATTGGTAACCATGCCAAAACTCTGACACCACAGCTTTCTGCAGTAACTATTAAATTAACTCAGTATTCCCTTTTAATAGCCAACAAATGCTTAATAAGTCCATCAGTATCTAAGTTACATATTTAGAATCAAATCTAGGTAACTGTTTTGGTTTGGATATTTTTATGCTTCATTGGACTATGCAGCTTTAAATATTTGTTGCTGCATAAAGCATAAAGTGAATATAATAATAGATCCTGTTATCGGTGAAGCCTATGGGCTCACAGCTTTGTCAAACATTTCGAAATTATTTCTCCATGTTTATTCTTCAAATATCTCCGATGTTAGTCATTTTAAGGCAATGTTACTTCAAACTGAAGTAAGGTAGATTATAACGATCAATGTAATATATCTATCTCAGAAAATGACACCATGACACCAACTCAAAGCAATCAGACTATGAAACTATATGTGGAGGTATGAAATAATGAGGACATATCAGCGAAGAACAGCCATTTATACCAAACTGGAGTTCTATGTGTGTGTCAAATCGAACCAGTCCATGTAGTGATAAGACTTACAGATTCAGATGGGGTATCCTGTGATATGATGCTAAGTCTTGTATCGCATGCTAGATGTTGCATATCGCATGCCATACACACTATCGATGCAATTTGAGCTTGTGTGTCTGTCTATTTTTACATGTATTGATATAATACAATAAAACCCCATTATAATACGATCATTGGGGTCCATAAAATGCCACCGCGCAAACAGTGGGGTTTGAGTCAGCAGATTTTTTATTTATTGTTGTTGTAAATATAGTTTATTCATTGAATAAAGTCTTTCAGCCATTTAACAATACAGTTATTTACAATATATGTATATGTAGTCTGATACTGTCATCAGCAGCTAGCTCAAATCAGCTGAAATAACAATATTAATCATTCAAAGACTTACATATGGTATAGTTTGACAATTCACATATAAAAATAGTAGTTATATGGTGTATACATACATACTTAGATACATACATGTGTATTGATTAGACCTTTACATTACGGAGTGGTTAGGTGCATAGTTTCCCTTCATAGGTTTGTATGCCTACTGTGTTGTGAATTGCATAACTATCATGTTGTTGGAGATAACATTTTGAGATGGAGTGTTAGTAGAATGGTTTGTTTATTCTGTTAGATAGAGTGTGGTTAGCTTGTAGGGTTATGCTTAAAAGGTTAATACCTCGGGTGTGTTTTTTGACTACATGAAGTAGTTTGAGTAAGTAGGTTGTTAGTAATGATGGGATAAACTATGCTTGGAGGATTGTACATTTCAGTCATTTAGTAGTCTAGTACAGTCTTTATTAGTGTCTGTTTATAGCAATACTACCAGACTGATACACATTTTCTGAATTTTCTGGGCAAATAATTTGTAAGGTGGTTTGTTGGCAGCAGGTAAAGGAGCGCGTGGGGTGGTGGGAGGGGGGGGGTGGCCATAGGTGCTTATAATAGATAGATAATTAAATATGGCGACCTCATCACTAGGCCTGTAGAAGGGCCTGATTGGCTTGGTGAATTCTTACCAGGTTCTTGAATTCTAGTTATGTTTGTGCATGTCTAATTCTGACTGGGAGTTCATTCCATAATTTGCTGCCTTTAATAGTGGGGTTTGAGTCAGTGTATTTACTATGGGGTTTGAGTCAGCATCTTTAATAGTGGGGTTTGAGTCAGTGTATTTACTATGGGGTTTGAGTCAGCATCTTTAATAGTGGGGTTTGAGTCAGTGTATTTACTATGGGTTTTGAGTCAGCATCTTTAATAGTGGGGTTTGAGTCAGTGTATTTACTATGGGGTTTGAGTCAGCATCTTTAATAGTGGGGTTTGAGTCAGTGTATTTACTATGGGGTTTGAGTCAGCATCTTTAATAGTGGGGTTTGAGTCAGTGTATTTACTATGGGGTTTGAGTCAGCATCTTTAATAGTGGGGTTTGAGTCAGTGTATTTACTATGGGGTTTGAGTCAGCATCTTTAATAGTGGGGTTTGAGTCAGTGTATTTACTATGGGGTTTGAGTCAGCATCTTTAATAGTGGGGTTTGAGTCAGTGTATTTACTATGGGGTTTGAGTCAGCATATTTAATAGTGGGGTTTGAGTCAGTGTATTTACTATGGGGTTTGAGTCAGCATCTTTAATAGTGGGGTTTGAGTCAGTGTATTTACTATGGGGTTTGAGTCAGCATCTTTAATATGGGGTTTGAGTCAGTGTATTACTATGGGGTTGAGTCAGCATCTTTAATATGGGGTTTGAGTCAGTTATTTACTATGGGGTTTGAGTCAGCATCTTTAATAGTGGGGTTTGAGTCAGTGTATTTACTATGGGGTTTGAGTCAGCATATTTACTATGGGGTTTGAGTCAGTGTATTTACTATGGGGTTTGAGTCAGCATCTTTAATAGTGGGGTTTGAGTCAGTGTATTTACTATGGGGTTTGAGTCAGCATCTTTAATAGTGGGGTTTGAGTCAGTGTATTTACTATGGGGTTTGAGTCAGCATATTTACTATGGGGTTTGAGTCAGTGTATTTACTATGGGGTTTGAGTCAGCATATTTAATAGTGGGGTTTGAGTCAGTGTATTTACTATGGGGTTTGAGTCAGCATCTTTAATAGTGGGGTTTGAGTCAGTGTATACTATGGGGGTCACATATTTAATAGTGGGGTTTGAGTCAGTGTATTTACTATGGGTTTGAGTCAGCATATTTAATAGGGGGTTTGAGTCATGTATTACATGGGGTTTGAGTCAGCATATTTAATATGGGGTTTGAGTCAGTGTATTTACTATGGGGTTTGAGTCAGCATATTTAATATGGGGTTTGAGTCAGTGTATTTACTATGGGTATTAG
Source organism: Branchipolynoe longqiensis (assembly GCA_030323885.1). Taxonomy (NCBI): domain Eukaryota; kingdom Metazoa; phylum Annelida; class Polychaeta; order Phyllodocida; family Polynoidae; genus Branchipolynoe; species Branchipolynoe longqiensis. Next base: position 6,097,522 of record CM059186.1, on the reverse strand, counting down.
TCAGCATCTTTAATAGTGGGGTTTGAGTCAGTGTATTTACTATGGGGTTTGAGTCAGCATATTTAATAGTGGGGTTTGAGTCAGTGTATTTACTATGGGGTTTGAGTCAGCATCTTTAATAGTGGGGTTTGAGTCAGTGTATTTACTATGGGGTTTGAGTCAGCATATTTAATAGCTGGGTTTGAGTCAGCATGTTCAATATGTGGGTTTGAGTCAGCATATTTAAAACAGGATTTGATCGCATGTGTTAGGGGTTCGTCGATCATTGGGGGTCGCTGAAGACAAGCCCTAAATATAGTTCATTATTGGACTCCGCGTATTTGTTTCCAGATGATCCGGAAGGAGTTTGATGGATTCGAGCGTCTCTTCAGTCGCTTCCTGCAGGAGACTGGTCCTTCGGTGGAGTGGGAGAACATTCAGCCACTTCCAGATGGAGCAGTGAGTTTACTTTACCAAATCATCTTTTCTAACAATCTCCCATACTTTCTTTCTCCTGTTTTGGGGAGCGAGTAAATTTGTCATTTTTCAGAATCTCTTGTAATCCTTTTCTTTCTCTTTTTATTTTTGTTACTTCCTTTATTCTTTTGTTTCTTTGGCTAAATAAATATTATTCATATGAATGTGATTTCTCATTGCTGGAGAAAGTGTCTTCAGGCCATGTGTTACAGTTATTTATACAAAATTGTAATTTGTCTGTTTAAACATAATTGTAATACACATTATACATGGAAGTATCAACTTTTCAAAACTAAAACAATTATCTAGATTTGATTGTACATATCTAACATAGATACTGATGCACGTAGTAAGCATTTGTTGCCACACATAAGGACACATTACGTCAATATAATAGAACATGTTACTGCTGAAGCATATGGTGTCCGAGTTTGGCGCACTTACCAAAACTAATATACATGTTTGCACTTCAAATAACTCAAAAGTTAGCTATTTAAAATCAAAGTTACTTCAAACTAAAGTAATGTAGATTAGATCAACAAATCTAATGTATTCTCAGAAAATGGCAGAAACTTGAAACTATCGGATTATACAACTTTAAGTAAAAGGGTAGAAGTTACAATATTTAGAAGTAGAACTCTTAAATAATGTCTCTTTACTTTCTTGTGATTTATTGTCTCATGTTTCAATGAGCTCACCTGTACATACTTATTATACTCTGAGGTCATACAAATTTTGATGCAAGGGAGAACCCCGTCCCCGAGAACATTGGGTGTCACTGTCCACGGCGTGTCACAAAACTATAAAAATCCAATAAAAACAATAAAACAGCAAAGCCCAAAGAAAAAACTACAAAAACAACAAGAAAACCAGCAAGTAAAACAACAAGAAAACAACTACAACGGTGATTACAAAAACAACTACAAAACCAAGTACAAAAGTGACTACAAACACAACAGACACAACTACAAACACAACTACAAACACAACTACAAACACAACTACAAACACAACTACAAACACAACTACAAACACAACTACAAACACAACTACAAACACAACTACAAACACAACTACAAACACAACTACAAACACAACTGGGGGTTTGAGTCAGTTCTAAAAAAATGTAGTTCTACAAAAACAACTAGAAAACCAGCAAGAAAAACAACAAGAAAACAACTACAAAAGTGATTACAAAAACAACTACAAAAGCGACAAGCAAACACAACTACCAAAACTACTACAAAAACAACTACACAAACACCTCCAAAAATAAGAAAAACAACACCGTGTGGTTTGTTCAGGTCCAGGACTACAAGGACCTGCCGGAAGCGTCCGATAAGGTGCTCATGAGGGACATGCTGAACAAGCTGGTGGTGATCAAGCTGAATGGCGGGTTGGGCACCAGCATGGGCTGCACCGGGCCCAAGTCGGCCATCTCCGTGCGCAACGAGCTCACCTTCCTCGACCTCACCGTGCAGCAGATCGAGGTCAGCCCCGCCACCGTGACGCATGACTGACTCGGCCTCGTTCTACTCTCTTTAAAATTAGTTTTTTTAACTATTTATATTTCCTGATCCAGACATCAGTATGTAGTACAGTAATAAGTGTGGGAGATATCGATAGATTGGGTATAATGCTAGGATACGCGTCTTATGACTACACAACATTACCGCTATTTAAACTATTTATATATCCTGATCCAGACGTCAGTATGTAGTAATAAGTGTGGGAGATATCGCTAGATTGTGTATAATGCTGGGGTACGCGTCTTATGACTACACAACATTACCTCTATTTAAACTATTTATATTTCCTGATCCAGGCATCAGTATATAGTACATTAATAAGTGTGGGAGATATCGATAGATTGTGTATAATGCTGGGATACGCGTCTTATGACTACACAACATTACCGCTATTTAAACTATTTATATATCCTGATCCAGACATCAGTATGTAGTACAGTAATAAGTGTGGGAGATATCGATAGATTGTGTATAATGCTGGGGTACGCGTCTTACAATCATGCGACCACTAATTACACAATTTATCTTTCTCTTGTGATCATGTGATGTTACCGCTATTTGCGCTATTTTTTTTTACTGATCCAGACACCAGTATATAGTACAGTAATAAATGTGAGAGATATGGATAGAATTCATGTAAGTAAATAAATTTATTTGGTACAAATTCCTTTACATTTTTAAAAATATATATTTTTTAATTATGGAAAGTGAATGGCTATGGACATTTGTTTAAAGGGAGGATCTGTCATGGTAGCTTTTGTTCCCTCTACAGAACCTCAACAAATATTACGGAGCAGATGTGCCGCTAGTTTTGATGAATTCGTTTAACACAGACGAAGACACAGAGAAGATTCTCAGGAAATACACGCAAATCAAAGTCAATATTTATTCCTTCAACCAGTCAAAGTAAGTACTTTATTTTTATTTTTATTTTTTTTGGGGGGGTGATCGTTTGTTTATTCTGCTCATAGCGGTTAAGGGGCAAGCACTTGTTTTTCCCGCCATGCAGTAGTAGTCATAATCCATATGGATTGATTTCCTTTATCAATAATTTCTGTAAACTTGGTTTGGGTTCAAATCTGGGAGTTCACAATTTTTATTTTTGTTTCTTTTCGTCTATATTTTGTACATAGTCAACATTTGTAATATAGTCAACATAGTCAACATTTGTACCAATACGATTAATGTTTTAATCTAGAGATACTATGTTAGTTTTTGTCACACCTTTGAAGGTTAGGCTTGTGCATAATTTTACAGATTTCAGCTACTCCATTTTCTTTGTTGTTTTCAGCCCATTTTGCTTTAGAAATACCTCCCATTATTTGAACTGCACATCTTGCCTGGCACTTACGTGATCAGTATTTGTGTAACATGGTGTCTCTGATTGGTTTGTGATGTTTTATGGCTTACTTACTGTTTACAGGGATGAAAGATCTCCGCGATTTCGCGGATTTCCGTGTTTTTTCCTGTAGCTATAACTGTATACTAATACGTTGTTCAAACGCCGCAGCACTATAACTTAGTATAAGTGTATACTAATACATTATTTTATGCTGCAGCACCATCAGCGTATACTAATATGTGGTGCAGACACCACAGCACTATCAGCGTCTACTACTAATAAATGCTTCTAACGCCACAGCACTATCAGCGTATACTACTAATACATACTTCAAATGCGCAGCACTATCAGCGTACTAATAAATGCTTCAAACACCGCAGCACTACCAGTGTATACCAATATGATAGAAACCCGACTTCTGGGAATTTCCGCATTTCCCTGACAATGCTAAACCTATGGGAGAATATGAGCATTTTCGCATTCTTTCCCGGAGACCACTTTCACCCCTGTGTTTATCCCAGATCTATTACTTAGTACATATTTCTTTATCTATATCTCACTTCCAGCCTGGAGTAGTACCTCAATTGAAAGAAATTATCTCCGAGCATATCAGCGTTTTAAATGTATTAGATGTGGACAAGGAGAGCCAGTTTTCTACTCCCAACGAAATGTGTAATAATGTTCGGCTGAGTCAAACCAATTATTAAAAAAGTTATACTTGCCGCTACTTAGCCCGGTGTGGCGGTTTCAGCCGTGTCCCGTGCTCAGCCGTGTCCCGTTGCTTCTGCGCATGCGCGGATTTCGCATCAACTCGGGTCACCCGAGCCACTTATTGGCTCATGTGCACATCCTACAAACTCGGGTCGAATAATCGAATACGCTTCTCCGCGCTCGGGTGGACAATTTTTTCTTTTTTTTTTAATAACCGATAAAACTACAGCAAAATAGGATTTAAAGTATTTTATGATGGCCTAGTTTAGCTGTATTTCCATTTCATTAATCTAAGTTATTCTTTTTTTGCACACCGCACGTGTATTTGTCGACTCCACTCGCCGTGTTCTATTTGAAATTCTGACCACTCGGATGACCCGAGTCGCCCGGGTCGTGTTAATCGATTACGGCCATGTTTTTTAGATTCTGACACATGCGCAGAAGCGATGGACACGGCTGAGCACGGGACACGGCTGAAACCGCCACACCGGCACTTGGCATTACTAGGATAGGGCAAGGAGTACTGGAATATGGAAGACCAATCATAATTTCTCGTGCCTGGTCAATGAGTTTAATAATAATATATATCACTGCCACCATGACCTGATTTCCCAATCATATTATCCTGATAATAAGCTAACCAGTCCTTGGTCTATCCTATTAATGCCGAGCGCCAACCTAGGTAGTGACAAGTATCAATTTTGTAAGTCATTGGTTTCACTCGACCTGGAATCGAACTTCCTACCTTCCGCATGGGAAACCGATTCGGCCACCGCGTTCAGTGCAACTTTGGATGTCCCCTAATACTGATGGTCAAAGTAGGCAGTTCGTGGTGGCAGGTATCAATTTGGGTGCTCTTTGGTTTTACTCGGCCGGGGATTGAACCCACGACCTCTCGCATGGAAAGCGAGTGCTCTATGGAGTCGGCCATCCCGTCCACTTGTGCAGCCGTGTCGAGCCCTCATCGGGGTTCGACCCAGTCACCCTCCCGGATGTAGGCCACAGCGCATGCGTGGCAGTAATTAGACCAATAAGGGTGCAGAATGTAGGTCACTGTTGGTACACGCGTGATCAAAGGGCTTTAGAGGTCATGTGACTGGCCGTGTTTTGTGTTTTATATTTAAAAAATCAGCAAATAACCAGACGAAATGGCCAAATGAGTAGATTGGTTGTTGGTTGTTGGAGTTTTACGTCCTGGCAACATTTAAGGTCATATTAGGACGGGTATCGACTTTTGACCGTGTGCACTCATGGTGACTTTGTAGTACTGCCCCACTGGGAAATCAGGCCACTGGCACCATGATCCGATATCCCATTCAGTCACATTATCCTGACCCTGAGCTAACCAGTCCTTGCCCTATCCTATTAATGACGAGCGCCAGTCTATGAAGCGATAAAGTATCAATTTTATAAGTCATTGGTTTGACTTGACTGGGAACTGGACTCCCGACCTTCCACACAGGAGGCCTGCGCTCTGCAGATTCGACCACGGCGCCCGATCAAATGAGTAGAACAGTCACTTTTCATATGACAGGTGGGAGGATTCGAACCCTGGGTTCAAACCCCAACCAACTAAGAAAATGTATACTTGTCGCTACCTAGCCGGACACATGGAATTATTATGATAGGCCACAATGAGCAGTGGCATGAGGAAGACTTGCCCTGTTTAATCAATGAAATGTAACAAAAGAACAGAAGAGCATCAAATCGTTACCGCCAACTGAGCCACACCAAAAATGTGCAAATTAAGTACATATCAATATTTATCTTGGCCCTGTGAATTACTCGGATAGGGTAGGAGTGGTTAGGGTAAGTGTCAGGATAATTTGAATGATCGGGCCGTGCTATTAGTGTCATGTTTTCCTAGTAGGGAAGCACTATAAAGCCATCATGAGTGCGTACATCATGGGATTCAAACTTATGGGTTCGAACCATGGTCGAGTCAACCAATGACTTGAAAATTTGATACTTATCACTTCCTAACTAGGCGTTCTGCATTATTAAGATATGGCAAGGACTGGTTGGCTCAGTGTCAGGATAATATGACTGAGTAGGATATCAGGTCATGGTGCTGGTGGCCTGGTCTCCCAGTGGGGAAGCACTATAAAAGCACCATGACTGCACATTGTCACAAGTCGGTACCCATCCTGATATGACCTTAAATGTTACTAGGACATAAAACTCCCAACAACTACCCAACATACTTTCCTAATCCGGTACTGGTCTTAAAATAACCTCAGCTGTTGCTAGGATATAAAACCCTTCACTCACATTCCACAGTTTTAAAATCTGGCTGTGGCAGAATGACCAGACAGTACAGCGGAAACGATAAGAGCACTGGCTGGTTTCCCTTGCAGAATGTTGTGGATTCGAAACTCGACCGACTGAAATCAATGGCTTACAAAGTATATATACTTGTCACTACCTAGCTTGGCACTCAGCATTAATAGGATAGGGAAAGGACTGGTTTGGCCAGTATTTGGGTGTCAACAATTAGGATATTGGGTCATGGTGCTGGCAGACCAACCTCCCAAACCTCCCAATTGGGCAGCACTATAAAGTGGCTATGTATGTACGCTGTCACAAGTGGGTACCTGTCCTAATATGTACCGTGTATGTTGCTAGGATGTAAAACCCCAAGAAACAAGCTGTTGAGTAACCGGAAATGCGGTTTGGTGGGTGCGTTCGCTGGGAGGGCATTATGGGATGGTTAATGCGGAGATAAGGTAGACAGTGATGGAAGATTATTGGTCATTGCAGTTTTATGTCCTAGCAACATCTAAGGTCATTCAGGATGGGTACCGACTTGTGACAATGCACACTCATGGTGACTTTATAGTGCTGCCCCACTGGGAAATCAGGCTGCTGGTAATATGACCTAATATCCCACTCAGTCACATTATCCTGGCACTGAGCTAACCAGTCCTTGCCCTATTCTATTAATGCCGAGTGCCAGGCTAGGAAGCAACAAGTATCAATTTGATTTTATAAGTCATTGGTTTGACTCGACCGGGAACCAAACTCCTGACCTTCCGCACGCGAGGCCCACGCTCTACGAGGGGAGAACTTGTCCCATGTCACTCCTTGCAGGCCGACCAGGGTGCCTAAGTAGGTGGAAGGTTCCCGATTCGGTTGAGGGGTTTCAGAAACAGGTCTAGCTGACATGACATATTACCGCCGGAGGTGATTATCTAGTCTCTGGTACACTTCACCTGCACAGGTTGTGGGTTCACACGCACATACATATGTACATATATACATACATACACACACACATACACACATACATACATACATACATACACATACATATATACACATACACATACATACATACATACATACGTACGTACATACATACATACATACATACATACATACACACATACATACATACATACATACACACATAGACACATACATACATACATACATACATACACACATACATACATACACACATACATACATACATACATACATACATACATACATACAATGCTAATCCAATGTCCTTTGAAGGTTTGCATGTTGTGCATAGGTCAGAGTTGAAACATATGAGTTTCACTTTTTGAATTAGATCTTATACAAATTGAGCAATGCATACATTTTCACATTTTCACTCTAGCGCAAAATCATACAATTATAATTTTGATATCTTTTGTGGGATAAATTCAATACATGTAGAACGGCTAACATACCTAGACAGAGGCAGAGGTTACAGTGTCGCTTCCTAGCCAGGCGCTCGGCATTATCAGGATAATGTGACTGAGTGGGATATCGAGTCATGGTGCTGGTGGCCTGGTCTCCCAGTGGGGCAGCACTATAAAGTCGACCTGAGTGCGCACTGTCACAAGTCGGTACCCGTCCTGATATGAACTTAGATATTGCTAGGATGTCAAACAACAACAAACAAAAACAAACAAAACAAACATTGACAGGTACCTGCATATCAACAGGACTGAGATGGGTTGACATCTAATATGCACGCTGCTTTCTCGTTGACAGGTACCCACAAATCAACAGGACTGAGATGGGTTGACATCTAATATACACGCTGCTTTCTCGTTGACAGGTACCCACATATCAACAGGACTGAGATGGGTTGACATCTAATATGCACGCTGCTTTCCCATTGACAGGTACCCGCGTATGAACAGGACTGAGATGGGTTGACATCTAATATGCGTGCTGCTTTCTCATTGACAGGTACCCACGTATGAACAGGACTGAGATGGGTTGACATCTAATATGCATGCTGCTTTCCCATTGACAGGTACCCGCGTATCAACAGGACTGAGATGGATTGACATATAATATGCACGCTGCTTTCTCATTGTCAGGTACCCACGTATCAACAGGACTGAGATGGGTTGACATCTAATATGCACGCTGCTTTCTCATTGTCAGGTACCCACGTATCAACAGGACTGAGATGGGTTGACATCTAATATGCACGCTGCTTTCTCATTGACAGGTACCCACATATCAACAGGACTGAGATGGGTTGACATCTAATATGCACGCTGCTTTCCCATTGACAGGTACCCGCATATCAACAGGACTGAGATGGGTTGACATCTAATATGCATGCTGCTTTCTCATTGTCAGGTACCCACGTATCAACAGGACTGAGATGGGTTGACATCTAATATGCGTGCTGCTTTCTCATTGACAGGTACCCACGTATCAACAGGACTGAGATGGGTTTACATCTAATATGCACGCTGCTTTCCCATTGACAGGTACCCGCATATCAACAGGACTGAGATGGGTTGACATCTAATATGCGTGCTGCTTTCTCATTGTCAGGTACCCACGTATCAACAGGACTGAGATGGGTTGACATCTAATCTGCATGCTGCTTTCTCATTGACAGGTACCCACGTATCAACAGGACTGAGATGGGTTGACATCTAATATGGACGCTGCTTTCTCATTGACAGGTACCCACGTATCAACAGGACTGAGATGTGTTGACATCTAATATGCACGCTGCTTTCTCGTTGACAGGTACCCACGTATCAACAGGGAGTCATTGCTGCCCATCTCCCACAGTATGAGCACCTCAGACCATGAATCGTAAGTACAAGCCTCACTCGGCAAGTCTGCAACGTAGGTGTTTTATATACCCAGTAGGTGAGAATGGGGGGGGGGGGGTGGAGGGACAGGGACGTGGGGGGAGGGGGGTGTAATATCACACAGTTGTGACACCGACTGACGCTGTCACAGAAACAGCTAATATACAGAAAAAGGTTTACTGAACTACATACCTTTTCCACACAGCATGCGGGGTGAGCTGCAACCAACATTATTTCTTACCACTGCTACCAGAGAGTGGAATGGTGGTGGAAATCCATGTATAATACCTTTTCCACAGATCAACTGTTTTTTTTACTGAAGCTCTGGTATTCCCAGGATAACATATTTCCTAATTTAACAAGCAGGGGACAAGCAGGGGTTTCAACAGTTACATCCAGAACCAGTTTAATCACCCTGGAATATTAGATGTACAAAAAAAATATATGCATGCAAAATGGATATTTATTTCAATTAAGAGTCTTCTTTTATTATTTCATTGACTAACAGGTAACATTCTATGCAAAATAAAGGTCTAGTAGGCTGTAGAAAAGTCCAAATTCTCCATGTCACAAATTCACGCCTTTAAAACACAATATTTCTGGAATGAGAATGTTGGTTTTCTTTTTTAACTATGTCAAATTAGGCCTTAATATTTTCATATCTATCTCTCCAAAGTGTAAGAATATCAGTTCTATAAAGAAAATACCTCCTCTACTCTTTCCATAATTGTTTTTGACCATTACACACTGAAAAGTACATTGGCCCCATTTACCATGAAACAAGCCATATCTGTACTTTTGTTTCACATCCCCAACTCACTGGTGTAGGTACAGAAAGGGCACAAACTTTGTTCAGGTTGATTCACATCTTTCCTTTGGTTCCCCGCCTTTCCTTTTACTTTACCTTTGTTTGTATATGGGGGAAGGGATCGGACAGGTTTTTCTCTTTAAACAAAAAGAAAATTATTGCTATTTAGAGGTATTCAGCCGTATTTGTCATGGTTATTAATGCTTGAATAACTAAAAGTGAAGTTTTAAAGTATGTGTGTGTGTGTGTGTGTGTGTGAGAGTGAGAGTGAGTGCGAGTGAGTGGGTGAGTGAGTGGGTGGGTGGGTGGGTGGGTGAGTGAGTGAGTGGGTGGGTGGGTGAGTGAGTGAGTGTGAGTGCGATTGAGTGAGTGAGTGAGTGTGTGTGTGAGTGAGTGAGTGGGTGAGTGAGTGAGTGGGTGTGTGTGTGTGTGTGAGTGTGAGTGTGACAGACAGACAGACAGACATACACAGACAGACACAGACAGACACAGACAGAGTGAGAGGATGTACTCAGTGTTTAAGTTATCTCTACAAGTCATTATTTGATTATTTGCTAACAGATTAACAGCGTTGTTGCTTTAATTAGCTTAATGTTTCAACCATTGTTTCTTGATATTAGATTTGTTTATTGTCGCATTTCTTTCAGTGTGAGAAAGGGTCAAGTTATCATTTTGTTATCTCCTTTCAAGAAGATTCAATGACTTCTCCTCACCCCCTCCCAAGTTTGTTTGGGTTTTTTCAAACTTGGAATTGGGAAGTAGTGTAGGGACCCCCCATCCCGACCCCCCGAACCCCCCCCCCCCCAATCCCTAAAACCCCCATACACAGTGGCACAATGAACCAAATATGCTTGCATTTGCATCACAGGAAATCTGTGTCAGGTGTGAAATCTCACGAGTGGTAAGTGGCCGTTTTATAGGTGAATCTCATGAATGCTGCCTTTCTGTTCATGTTGCCCCTGTAGTTTTCCAGATTTAGGTGTTTTGGGAATGTGAATGAATGTCATAGCATTAATCTAATACTCCCCTGTTTACCCATCTTTCCTGTTTTTTAAAGATTTTTTTTCTTCTTTTCCCTCCTCTTTAAATTTTTGTATTTTATATTACTCCTATCCCTCATCCAAAAATAAACACACAAAAAGCCATCATGTACACACTGGTGTACTATCTAAGGACAGGGCATGGGTGAAAGGATGCTGTAACAAACCACAATGGGATGGGATCCTCTCCCAGAGGCCTGTATGTCATCTGCGTAGATGTACATAGTAGGCTAAGTTATCATATACAGGTTAGGAAAGAAGTTGAAAATTAAAAAAAAAAAACTATTATAGAAACTACTAACACCCAAAACCGCGAAGGTTGGCCCGAGAAAGATCAGGTAAAGGCTCCTGAGTGCGGGACCAGACCAATCCAGTATCACAGCTATCCAGCGTTGAAAACAAGCACCCTCACGGGAGCTTATACGTTATGGGCAGAATAAAAAGACTTGTCACAAAAAAAAAAAAAAATCATGTCTAAGTAAGAAACTACCAGTTAGTGGATGGATGGTGAGTAGATTATCCGATTGTAGGACTTGTTTGACACTTCGAAGAGATTTCAACAGCATCTAAATATTAATCCTCAGCCTATTTGAACTTAGTTGCATGATTCAATGAAACCATTACATTTCCAAAGCCAAAGCGCCTAAGTACATTAATATGAACCTGTCACTGCTGCAAGTCATACAAGTCAATGGAACCAGACGGGACGGCCGAATGAGTTGAGCGTCCGTCTCCTATTTTGGGAAATCGGGGTATCCGAACCCATGAGTTTGTGGGTTTGAACCCTGGTCGAGTCAAACTAATGACTTAAAAATTTATACTTGTCGCTTCCTAGCCTGACACTCGGCATTATTAGAATAGACCAAGGACTGGTTGGCTCATTGACAGGATAATGCAACTGAGTGGGATATCAGGTCATGGTGCTGGCATCCTGGTCTCCCAGTAGGGCAGCACTATAAAGGTGTCATGAGTGCGCACTGTCACAAGTCGGTACTTGTCCTGATATTTCCTTAGGTGTTGCTAGGACGTAAAATAACAACAAACAAACATACAAGCCGATGATGTCCAGCATTTCTGTGTGCACAACAGAATTTTGGATGTTTTCACTGAAAATATTTCCAAAGTTAATCCTAAAAGTTCAAATGAAAGTTGGCCCAAACTAAAGAGTGAAGTAAATTATGGCGATCAATCTAATATACATATATTTAATATGGCAGAAACTTAAACTGTCCGATTATGCAAGAGTGATAATAATGATACTGATAATTATTTATAAATATCGGATTATACAAAAGTGATAAATAATGATGATAATGATGATGATGACAATAATAATAATAATAATAATAATAACAATAAGCAACAACAATTTTGTTTTAAAACAATTAAGGTACGATTCTCTAGTCTGTTTGATTTCAAATGCCATACATCTGTTTTTGCTAATGAGTTCATTAATCAATTTAAATAAGGGGTTATTACTGAAGTACCGATCGCTTGACGACACGCTATATGCCTGTGTCCAGTGTCGGTGTGTTCTGTATGAAGTGCCCCCACCTCCCACCCCCTACCCCCTACCCCCTTGTTGCTACAGTAAGTTACCTGGGCCGCGTTCAGGCTCCATCTCGGAGGCGACGGGCCTGACGTCAGGCTAGTCTGAACGGCAAAGGCAGTTTGTTGTCTCGAAAATGGCCGCCTCCATAGGCGGCGGCCATTTGCAATGGTAAAGCTGTGCTGTGATTGACAGTGAATACGGCAGCTATTTTCGAGGCGCTTTTCACCTCCAGTCTGGAAAGAGAGGCGTCACCGAGACGTCGCCGAGACGCACTCTGAACGGAAATAAGCCAAAAAGCATCGCCAAGACGCCGCCGACGCGCCTCCGAGACGGACCCTGAACGCGGCCCTGTTGACGGGCCCGTTCCTACAGTGATGGTGGTTGTTGGTTAACCTCCCCCAGCTGGTTGCTGTTTAGTAAAACATAATCCTCAGTTTGAGAAGAACTATGTGACGACATGCCGCATGATAACCACCATAACCTTTGACGTGATTGTTTCAATCAGTTCCATTTACCTGACATTGCACCGTGTTTGCCTGAAGAATGCCACCCTCTTTTCTCCTTCTATTTAGGGGCCATTCAAATATGACACCGCTTAGGGGGTTGGGAGGGGGGGGTATAGGTCTAAACGTTATGTGGCGTATCGTCTAGTATTATGGGTCGTTACAAGGGGGGGGTCTAATTTTGACAAAAATAGCCTTACGTATTATTTGAATGGCCCCATATGCTTTTTTTTGTTTTTTTTCCTCTTTTTTTTCTGAGATGCATATTCTCTCTGCATGCACTTCTGGTTTGTATAACTTCACGATCTTTCCACGCCATTTTGGCTAGGTGTGCGTGTATGTCATGCAGAGATAACAGATCTATGCGCTTTTGCTAATTTCCGTTAAAAAGCAGACAACCTCTCATCGGTTGCTTAGCACCCACAGAAAATGGCGGGAAAAATACCGGAAGTCAGATTTTCAGTTTGGTTTTGGTCAGAGGTGACTTTCATCGCTGAAATTCATGTATGCATGCATTTTCTTTCTAGTGTCCCCTAATTAAAGTGTTCCCTAGTGTCTTCCAATTAAAGTGTTCCCTAATGAAGTTCACTAATTAACATGCAGGTTAAAGTGCAGTTGGCTTAGTTTACACTATAGATTAGTTATGCATGTTTTTCATATTTTTTTACTCATTTTTAGTTGCCTGCTACTATTTAGCAAATATTAATATAGTAAAGTCTTATTAATTAATTGAAACTATTTGCACGTCACAGTTTATTATCATTTCAAATGTGAACACTTTTCTCCCAGTGGTGGGTATTTAGGAGGAAAGCAACTGCATGATTCATACAAGTCCTGGAAATCCTGGAAAGTCCTTGAATATCCTTGAATTTCATTATTTTAACATCCATGCGTGGGAAAATAGCCGAGGTCGCTGATGTCCTTGAAAAGTGCTTGAATTAAACAAACAGATTTTATTTTTAAATGCTTCGCAGTTCTATTCTTCATTCGAGCCAGCATACACATCTATCTACATACACGTATCTATTAAATGTTTCCAAGTGGGTTTTCTTGGTTCAAAAACAAACATTCCAAAATGTTTTAGATATGGGTGTGACTTTTAAATTCACAATAGAAAATAATAAGAGTGCATTTGATGTCCTTTAAAAAAAAATCACTTGATCTTCTGCAAAAGGAGATTCTATTGGTTTCTTTTTGAACGAATTTTGGAACGGGCCGAATGGCCTAGCGGTACACATCCCCCCGCTTCTCGTATGGGATGCCGTGGGTACAATCCCCGGTTGAGTCAGACTAAGGACTTTTATTTACATGAAAGCTGCATTTGCCGTTATCTCGCCTGGCGCCGGGTGAGAATAGGTCATGGTGACCCCCAATAGAGGGTATGCACTGACGTCATACTAAACGGAAGTGTGGCCATTGTGGCGATAGTAACCACGATAATAAACGTATTGTCATTGTCATTGTCAATGGTCGTGAGCAATCTTCATACAGAACAAGTGAAATATTTCTAAAACCACACCACCTAGACACAAACCGCTTGGAACACATATAGAAAACATATTCAACAAATAGATTATATTAAATTGATACGGTTAGGGTTCTGCATTTCTATTAATTTGGAATAAAATAGACGTTTTGCACTGCGCGTACCGGCAAACTCAATGCATTGTCAATGGCCATGAGCAATCTTCATACAGAAAAAGTGAAATATCTCTAAAACCCCACCACCTAGGCACAAACCGCTTGGAACACATATAGAAAACATATTCAATGAATAGAGTATATTAAATTTATATGGTTAAGGTTCTGCATTTCTATTAATTTTGAATAAAATAGGCTTTTTGCACTGCATGTATCGACAAACTCAATGCATTGTCAATGGGTTGTTTACTAGTTGATATCACCACAATGGCCGCACTTCCGGTTGATTACGTCATGGGAATACCCTCTATAGCCGTTGTTTACTTTTTGTGCTGGGGGGGGGGGGTCGTTCAAAAAACTAAACAAAGATATTGCATCCTGGTGACACTGGGTGTCGTGTCCTAGTGGGGCAGCACTATAAGGCCACAAAGACTCTTCACTGTCATAACTCGGTGCCCGTCATGATATAACCTCAGGGTCCGTACATGACCTGGAAAATCTTGAAAAAAACTTCATTTGCCACATTTCAAGAAAGCCTTGAATTTCACCTATTTTGGGTAATTATTCTTGAATCCCATTAAACTGTCCCAACTGATCTAAATTAGTCTGAAATTATCATTCGGCATTGTTTTTTTTTTCCCCTGAAATCCAACTGAAAAGTCTTGAATTCCTATCAAAAACAGCCTTAAAATAGCCTTGAATTCCATATCTTCACATGTGTATGGAGCCTGTAACCTGAAATGTTGCTCGCACATAAACCCCAACCACTCACCCTGTTTAGTAGACCGTGTTGACATGCACCCAATATCCAGAGAACACGGACATGATTCTCTCCTCACTTATTTTCAAATATTACTTTTCACTGTATATAGTTTTGAATTAATCATTTTCTCCACGCTTGAATTACGCATGTTTTGCAGCACTGTTATTTTGTTGTCTTCCTGTCTGGATCATTTAGCAACTCAATGTAAAAGCGGTGTTAATTTGTTAAAGGAGCCATTTCTTTTTTTCAAAATGGGTATTTCACCAGCTCCCGTTAGAAATGTAGTGCAAACTATTTCTACACGAACATATCGTTAGAGGTGCTTCAGATATGTGGGTGCTATGCCTAGAGAGGTAATCGAACTCACGTGTCTGCCATTCCGAGGCGCGAGTGCTACCCTTTGGACCATATATACAACCACCCTACCCACGCCATGTCGTATTTCACCTGGTGAGATGCTTTTAAATTTAAAAAAAGAAAGGATTTTTATTTTTGTTGGAATATATGGGGTAAAGTTTATATTTTTTGGAGTGTTTTTGTTTAGGGCCGGTGTTCTTTTATGTGCTATATGATGTATTATGTGAATATAAATAACAAAAGAACTCACATATTTGTGTGACCTCATTGTCACTTTTTTCATGAAATCAAAGGGAGAGAATAAATTCGACTAACCTCTCGCTGGGAATATGGGCTCTGGTACCGATATGTTGTTAAGCCATCACCAATCAATCAATCAATCAATCAACCAGGTACTGTGTGAGTGGGTTGGTACGGTTGTATGGTGGTTCAGGTGCGGGCTGCGCTGGTTACCGACATGCTGACTACTGTGTGAGTGGGTTGGTACAGGTGTGTGGTGGTTGAGGTGCGGGCTGCGCTGGTTATCGACATGTTGACTGTACTGTGTGAGTGGGTTGGTACGGTTGTATGGTGGTTCAGGTGTGGGCTGCGCTGGTTACCGACATGTTGACTGTGCTGTGTGAGTGGGTTGGTACGGGTGTGTGGTGGTTGAGGTGCAGGCTGCGCTGGTTGTCGACATGTTGACTATACTGTATGAGTGGGTTGGTACGGGTGTGTGGTGGTTCAGGTGCGGGCTGCGCTGGTTACCGACATGTTGACTGTGCTGTGTGAGTGGGTTGGTACGGGTGTGTGGTGGTTGAGGTGCAGGCTGCGCTGGTTGTCGACATGTTGACTATACTGTATGAGTGGGTTGGTACGGGTGTGTGGTGGTTGAGGTGTGGGCTGCGCTGCCTGCCGACATGTTGACTGTGCTGTGTGAGTGGGTTGGTACGGGTGTGTGGTGGTTGGGGTGCGGGCTGCGCTGGTTACCGACATGTTGACTGTACTGTGTGAGTGGGTTGGTACGTGTGTGTGGTGGTCCAGGTGCGGGCTGCGCTGGTTACCGACATGTTGACTGTACTGTGTGAGTGGGTTGGTGGTTCAGGTCTTGGTTGTGCTGGTTACCGATGTGTTGACTGTACTAAGTGAGTGGGTTGGTGGTTCAGGTGTGGGCTGCCCTGGTTACCGATGTGTTGACTACTGTGTGAGTGTGTTGGTACGAGTGTGTGGTGGTTTAGGTGTGGTCTGCGCTGGTTACCGACGTGTTGACTGTACTGTGTGAGTGAGTTGGTGGTTCAGGTGCGGGTTGTGCTGGTTACCGATGTGTTGACTGTATTTTGTGAGTGTGTTGGTGTGAGTGTGTGGTGGTTCAGGTTCGGGCTGCGTCGGTTGCTGACGTGTTCACTAGTGCCATACCTGATAAAATAGATGAATTATACATGTCAATATTTGGAATATATTGCTATGCTTGTTATAAAGAAGCATACCATTGGTCGGTACACCTACACTAATTAATTAGTCTAATTAGCTTTAATTATGTCATTTCTTGAACTGATGGTCAACAAGTGTTACTCTACTTAATAGTATTCATGTGTGGAACATATATATAATATATTGTAATAACTGAACCACATATCCTCTTGCAAACCTGCATATTAGATGCTATCTTATCACCAATAAGGTGTGTGGCGGTTGATGTGCGGGCTGCACTGGTTGCCGACATGTTGACTGTACTGTGTGAATGAGTTGGTACGGGTGTGTGGTGGTTCAGATGCATGCTGGGCTGGTTGCAGACGTGTTAACTACTGTGTGAATGGGTTGGTGCGGGTGTGTGGTGGTTGAGGTGTGGGCTGCGCTGCCTGCTGACATGTTGACTGTACTGTGCGAGTGGGTTGGTACGCGTGTGTGGTGGTTGAGGTGTGGGCTGCGCTGCCTGCCGACATGTTGACTGTACTGTGTGAGTCGGTTGGTACGGGTGTGTGGTGGTTGAGGTGCGGGCTGTGCTGGTTGCCGACATGTTGACTGTGCTGTGTGAGTGGGTTGGTACGGGTGTGTGGTGGTTGAGGTGCAGGCTGCGCTGGTTGTCGACATGTTGACTATACTGTATGAGTGGGTTGGTACGGGTGTGTGGTGGTTCAGGTGCGGGCTGCGCTGGTTACCGACATGTTGACTGTGCTGTGTGAGTGGGTTGGTACGGGTGTGTGGTGGTTCAGATGCATGCTGGGCTGGTTGCAGACGTGTTAACTACTGTGTGAGTGGGTTGGTACGGGTGTGTGGTGGTTGAGGTGTGGGCTGCGCTGCCTGCCGACATGTTGACTGTGCTGTGTGAGTGGGTTGGTATGGGTGTGTGGTGGTTGAGGTGCGGGCTGCGCTGGTTGCCGACATGTTGAATGTACTGTGTGAATGAGTTGGTACGGGTGTGTGGTGGTTGAGGTGCAGGCTGCGCTGCCTGCCGACATGTTGACTTTACCCGTGTGGCTGGTTCCTTTCAGCTGGTACCCGCCCGGGCACGGTGACGTCTACGAGAGCCTGTTCAACTCGGGGCTGCTCGAGAAGTTTGTCACCGCCGGCAAGGAGTACGTCTTCATCTCCAACATCGACAATCTGGGCGCCACCGTCGACCTGAGTATCCTTGTTAACGCACACATGTAAGAGGCCTGGAGTTTGGCAAGTCCCAGAGGGCAGTCGAGAACAGGGGAAAATGGAGAAGACTGGTTGCAAAGTCATCTGTGGTGCCCCAATGACCCTCGCGGTTATGGGATTGATGATGATGATGGCAATGATGTAGATACTGGTGCACTTATTAATAAGCATGTGTTGCTGTGTAGAATACTGAGTCAATTTAATAGAAACAAACAATACAACCTTGTGTTATGTGCCTTAACCATATCACAGATATCCTGAATTCACTGTTGAACCCTGGAAATGGGAAGTGCGCACCAGAGTTTGTGATGGAGGTGACGGACAAGACAAGAGCTGACATCAAGGTAGTACACCGAGAGCAACTGGGTAGCGCTGGAGGTGCTGGGTTCGATCCCAGACCGAGGCAAACCAAAAACTCACAAAGTTGATACTTATCGCTGGAACACTAGGTGTGACCTAGATAAAAGATTCACCCCTACCCAGAGGAGGGGTGAATGACAACCTAGTCTAAATCCGAGCATAAAATGACTTGGTATGAATCAAGTTGTGGAGTTGCTGGTTCCAGCGCACAAGGCTCTCTATATTGGTGTAGAGTTGAGAAATTGGAAGAGAATGCGAAAGCAAGATGGTTGCTTTAGAACGCTCTGGATTATACTTTTACGGTGTAATAATCTCCATAATTTGATCTATTCTACAATTCTAAATACAGTATAACCCCGATAAACCAAGCTCGGTTAAACCAAACGATCGGTTAATCCAAAAAAAATTCTGCGGCCCGGCAAAATACGACCATTTATCATATAAAAACGTTGGTTAGACCAAAGTGGGTTAATCCAAATTATCTGTTAATCCAAACAAAATTGTCGGTCCCAGGCCACTTCCGGTGTGGTTAAACCAAACTGAGACCCCACCACATCTTACACCACGCTTGTTTGGATAAGTGTTAGCAATAGTGTGGGGTGGGGGGGGGGGAGTATGGTGGCTAGCCGGTGTCATGGTATAAAACCCCTGCCTGATCGCAGCCCCTGCCGTGAAGACAGTTGACTAAGCATTTATTTTTGTAAAATAAATTAAAAAACTTTCAGTGGATCGATTAAAAATATCTTAATGCGCGATTGAAGAGGAAGATCTGAAGTATTTAATGTAACCTAAGAGCAATTTATGCTGAAAGTATTAAAAACAGAGATAATAGACTAAATAGTGAAAGTTGGGATATTCTGAGTGTCAGTGCAATCTTCATACAGAAAAAGTGAAATATCTATGAAACTATACACCACCTAGAAACAAACCCCCTGGAACATATATAGAAAACATATCCAACGAACAGATTATATTAAATTTATATGGTTAGGGTTGTGCATTTCTATTAATCTTTAATAGACACTGGCAGTGTGTAGTCGTTCTGCAGCCGAGCTGGGCTTGTTTACAACCTCTGCGCATGCGCAGAAGCCACGACAGGGGCTGCGATCAGGCAGGGGTTGTATACCATGACACCGGACGAGGGAAGTGAGTGTGTGGGGGCAGTAGTGTGTGTGTGTGGTGGGAGGGGGGGGGGGGATACGGGAGGGAGGGGGGAGTAGGGTGGTGAGCCGGACAGGGAAAGTGAGTGTGTGTGTTTGGGCAGTAGTGTGTGTTTGTTGGGGGGGAGAGGGGGGGTAGTCAAAGTCAAAGCTAAAGCTCGGTTAAACCAAAGCTCGGTTATTCCAAACAAATTTCTAGGGTCCCTTCAAGTTTGGTTTAACCGGGTTATACTGTAGTGGGGTAAGAGGTATGTGAATAATATGTTTTGCTTAAATTAAGAAGTTATCTGATCATTTCCTTTTCCTGACGCTCTGACACTTTTTCTAATGGTTTGTTCAGCAGCCTGTCACAGGATCAGGGCTGCGGGACTAACCAGTGTCATGGGGGTGATGAAAATGGGAAATATTGCGCCTAGAGTGGGACTCGAACCCACATCTCTTTGCATTCCGGGTCAGTGTGCTAACCATTACACCACCTAGGCTCCCTGATATCACCATACTACCCACACCTACCTCTCTATGTGGTTACTTGCCTGAGAGGTCAGTGCAGACCACTACCCTCGTCCCCCTGGAATTGTAAGTCTTTTAATGCTTACAATTACATACGTACAGGCAATGCACTAACACATACATACACAGGGTAGGTTCAACAACCATACAGCGTACAGCTTGTACAGGATCATGGTCACGGCAACCAGTGTCATGGGGGTGATGAAAATGGGAAATATTGCGCCTAGAGCGGGACTCGAACCCACATCTCTTTGCATTCCGGGCCAGTGTGCTAACCATTATACCATCTAGGCTCCCTGATATCAACAAACTACCGATGCCTACCTGTCTATGTGGTTACTTGCCTGAGAGGTCAATGCAGACCACTACACTAGTTATTACCCATCACATCGAATTGGGTATTCAGTAACATTCTAGACTAAGTGAGCTATTTCTGGGGGAATAGGAGAGTAGGAACCCTATAGTAGATAATCAAGTTGAGCTATTTGTGAATTAAAGTGTATTAACCGCTTTTTTGATTACTATTATTAAATTAACATGCCATACCATGCTCTCATCATTCAATTCTCTATTTAATTTTTATGAATCTATATTCTATTTCCACATCATGAACACAGCGACTTCAATTCTCTATTTAATTTTTATGAATCTATATTCTATTTCCACATGAAAACAGCGACTTTAATTCTTTATTTAATTTTTATGAATCTATATTCTATTTCCAAATCATGAAAACAGCGACTTCAATTCACTATTTAATTTTTATGAATCTATATTCTATTTACGCATCATGAACACAGCAACTTCAATTCTCTATTTAATTTTTATGAATCTATATTCTATTTCCGCATCATGAACACAGCGACTTCAATTCTCTATTTAATTTTTATGAATCTATATTCTATTTCCACATCATGAAAACAGCGACTTCAATTCTCTATTTAATTTTTATGAATCTATATTCTATTTCCGCATCATGAACACAGCGACTTCAATTCTCTATTTAATTTTTATGAATCTATATTCTATTTCCACATCATGAAAACAGCGACTTCAATTCTCTATTTAATTTGGCTAATTGTCCGTGAATTACCCATTTCGCGTAATGTGGACAGTTTAAATTAAAATCTATTGACATGATTTAATTTATCTAAATTCCAGCATAATTATGGTTAAAGAATACAATGTGTCCACGTAGTAATTAATGTCCAGTGTTATGTGCATTGTAGGGTGGCACGCTTGTTCAATACGATGGACGAATGAGGCTACTGGAAATTGCGCAAGTACCGAAAGAACGGGTATGCATCATTCTTTGTTTGTAGTTTAATTTAGTTCTGGGTTTATGTAATGGTGTGTTATTAATTCCTTCCATAACAAATTAGAAGATAAGACCGACATATTGGATCGAGTTTAAGACTCTGGCTGGCCCTAAAGACCTACCGTTACATTTTATTGAGCAAAATCGGAGCCGGAATGGGCAGATGGTAGAGGGGTGAGGCACCACCTGGAGGGTAGGAGGGGAATTAGGGGAGCTGCTCGATAGTAGACCTGCTCTCCAGGTCACGTGACCACCTCCAGTAACCCAAACTATGCAAGAACATAAGGTTGTTACATGAGTAGATGCAGCGAATAGAAAAACATAGTAACAAAGCAGGAGAATTACATACATGAATAATATTTGCATAATTACTTTATACCTCAAATCATATAAATGTCAGATCACCTGATCAGATGGGCGATATTACATGGTTCATATACATCCAGGAAATCCTTTGAAGGCCTTGAATTTCATGATTTATAAATCCAACCCTGGGAATGTCTTGTAAAAACACTGGGTGATCATTGTCATGGGAGCGAAATACAAAAGGGAATACTGAGTCAATTTAATAGAATCTGTTACTGCAGATGAACTCATTACTCAACCCATTCTGCCTCTGGTGGAGTTTTGGCGTGCTTGCCAAAACTAATTTGACACATTTGCACTTCAAATATCTCAAAAGTAGCCATTTAAAATAAAGGTTACTTCAAACTAAAGTAAGGTCGGTCATGACAAGCAATTCGATATATTTATCTTAGAAAAATGGCAGAAACTCAAAACCATCGGACTTTGCAACTTTAAGGAAATTACGTGATGTCAGTGAATTGTTCTGAAAGTGTCCTTGGTGTCTAGGAGTAATAGACTAATTCCTTATATTTTAATTGTGATGTACAGTCTACTCTGTCAATAACAGCCTCTGTCAATAACAAATCTCTGTCAATAACGGCAAAAAGTGCTGGTCCTGTCACGGCACCCCTTTAATTTAATAGCATTGCCTCTGTGTCCAACAGACAACTGTCTTATGCGGACAACAAGCCATTTTTTCACCTATTTGATCAATATTCTCTGTCAATAACGACATGCCATATAGTTATTCTAACATGTGAACCATGTGTTTTTTGCCATTTCCTCACAATTGAATGCAATCCCAATGGTTTAATTTAATAGCATTGCCTCTGTGTCTAATGGAAAACTGTCTTATGTGGACAATGAGTCATTTTTTCACCTATCTAATCAATATTCTCTGTCAATAACCTCATGTAAGGACCTTCCTAGTCAGTCAAGTATAAAAGAAAAACATTGGTTTCAACCCATTCCGTCAGTCAGTGTCTGCCTATAACGGATCTCTCTCTATAACGGCATCTTGCTCCAGTCCATGGGTGTCCATTATAGACAGAGTAGACTATATATATATATATATCTATATATATTTCTTTTTAGAAAACTACTGCTGTGCACAGTAAAATTGTCATGACTTATTTGATTCTAAATCCGCTGAGAAATATAATGCTAGTTATTTCTGCTGTTATTATTTCTTACAGGTAGATGAATTTAAAAGTGTCAGCAAGTTCAAGTAAGTTTATTTTCCTCTTTTTTCTGATTCAGACATGAATTTGTTTGGGTGAGAGAGTATGGTGCTTATTTCTATTGGTGCACATCACAAAACAAGAACCACTCACCACCCCCCCCCCCCCACACACACACACACATACTCACACCTCTCACCTAACCTGATCTCACATGAGCCATTCCCCACCGGACACGGTGGCAGAATCGGTAGAGCGCAGGCCTCCCGTGCGGGAGAAGGGAAGTTCGATTCCCGGTCGAGTCACACCAATGCCAAACAAATTTGATACTTGTTGCTTCGTAGCCTGGCGCACGGCATTAATATGATAGGCCAAGGACTGGTTAGCTCAGTGGCCGGTCGTTGGAGTGGTACCGGTTCACTCCGGTCCGATTGTAGCAGTGCACTCATGTCGAGTAGCCGATGGTTCAGGAGGAAGGGATGGGAAAAGGTGGGATCTGCAGGCAAGATCAAAGTTAAACAGTGAAAGGGGAACAGGGCCCCACCCAAGCAGACAACTCCTTTGATCAGGGGGAGAAGTAAGCCCGGGAGAAGAAGAAAAGAGAGGGTAGTATAGATGAGAGAGAAATGAGGAGAGTTGAGTCAAAGGGCTGTGCCTCCTTGCCCCGTGGTGGCCAGTCGGCGAGACAGAGACACGGACGGAGTAAGAGGTAGAAAGTGAAATGCTAGCCGGCTCCCCCTCCTGCAACTCTTTTCAGACATAATCAAGAAGGAGCGTGGCACAGCGGAGAGGTAATAGAAGAGGTATGGACAAAGTCAGGCCCGGACAGGAAAAGTTGAATTATTAGGATTAAATGTAGATAAATCTAGGCTTTTGAAAATTAGTTTTCGTTGAATTATGCAACTTAAAAATTACCATGCATACCGTAGTCAAAAACCATTACAGGATCAAAACAATTAAATCAAGCAATCGGACCGAAATCGCGCTGACGTGTCACTCTAAAATTTAATTTGATTTCAGGATATTTAACACGAACAACCTGTGGATAAATTTACGAGCGATGCAGCGTGTTATCGAAGAGCGTTCGTTGCACATGGAAATCATTGTCAACCCCAAGGTTAGTGAATGACTGCTGTGGAAGTTGTTTTAGAAGAAAGCGACTGGGCGAGTAGGTGGAACGACATGGGTTATAGTGTCCCATGGGTTATAGTGTCCCATGGGTTATAGTGTCCCATGTATTATAGTGTCCCATGTTATTGGTGTCCCATGTGTTATAGTGTGCCACATGTTATAGCATCCCATGTGTTATAGTATCCCATGTGTTATAGTGTCCCATGTTGTATAGTGTCCCATGGGTTATAGTGTCCCATGGGTTATAGTGTCCATGGGTTATAGTGTCCATGGGTTATAGTGTCCCATGGGTTATAGTGTCCCATCTGGTATAGTGTCCCATGTGTTATAGTGTCCCATGTTATTGGTGTGCCACGTGTTATAGTGTGCCACGTGTTATAGCATCCCATGTTTATGGTGTCCCGTGTGTTATAGTGTCCCATGTGTTATAGCCTCCCGTTTGTTATAGCATCCCATGTGTTATAGCGCCCCATGTGTCATAGCGTCCCCTGTGTATAGTGTCCCATATGTTATACTATATCTAGTGTCCCATGTATTATAGCATCCCATGTGTTATTGTGTCCCATGTGTTTTCAATGCCTCCATGCCACTAGGCTGGGGATGGTGCTGCGATCAGCAATACTAGGATAGGGCAATGACTAGTTGTTTTAGTGTCAGGATAATGTGACTGAGTTGGGTGGGGGTTGGGGTGGGCATGGTATCCCATTTTGGAAACACTAATAAGGTGCGATGAGTGCACACTGTCGCAAGTCGGTCTCCGGCCTGGTATGATTTTTTAAGTTGCTAAGGCATACTTTAAAGTCTGGATGAAGAAAACGGTTAGTAGTAAAATGTACCCACACTTCAGGTGTGTAACCCTACAAGGTGCCTGTCGGGACAGGCAGGGGACCAGGTTGGGAACTACTGGTATGTAAGCTGCCTGTTCTATGAGTTTAATACTCCTGGACATAGCCGAAGGAACAATGGAGGCTGTTTTGGGGGGGGATTACGTGGTACAGTGTAACCCTGTTAAACCAAGCTCGGTTAATCCAAACTTTTTTCGGCGGTCCGGCAAAATACTATCATGTATCATATAAAAAAAGTTGGTTAAACCAAAGTCTGTTAATCCTAATTATCGGTTAATCCAAACAAAATTGTCGGACCCCAGGCCACTTCCGGTATGGTTAAGCCAAACTTTCATGTGGTTATAAGGTCATCTGAGACCCCACCAACTTTTTTATATGATAAATGGTAGTATATTGACGGGCCGCCCAAAATAAAGTTTGGGTTAACCGATCCTTTGGTTTAACCGAGCTTGGTTTAACAACAGGGTTATACTGTATATACATAAAAAAAAACAATAATCAAATTGTCTACATACATTGTATATTACATTCATAATGCACCCACGTTTTTGCCAAAGCCAAGTCAAAGTCGAAGCCGGAGCTCGGTTAAACCAATGACCGGTTAATCCAAATAAATTTCTATGGTCTCTTCAAGTTTGGTTTAACGGGGTTATACTGTAGCTGATAGCTGAGGGCTACAGAGAGGAAGGAGCATGTTGCTGCCTGCAGGGAAATGGGAGGGTAGGAGGTCTGTACCAGATCATAATAAAGACTTATTCTAATCCTGCGTGTTATGGGGCCAGACTGGCCGGCAGAATTGGTGAGAGCGCTGGCCAGCTCCCCGTGTGGGAGGTCATGACTTTGAACCCCCGGCGAGTCAAACCAAGGACCTACAAAATTTATACTTGAGCTACCTAGCCTGGTGCTCGGAATTAATAGGATAGGGCAAGGACTGGTTTGCTCGGTATCGGGATAAGGTTACTGGTTTGGATATTAGGTCAGGGTTCCTGGTTTTCTAGTGGGGCAGCACTATCAAGTCACCATGAGTGAGTACTGTCATAAGTCAGTACCCATCCTCATATGACCTTAGATGTTGCCAGGATGTTAGACCCCAACAAACAACAGCATGTTGATGCTACATGTGTGGTGAGTTCCTGTTCTTCCCTGACCAGGATAGGACCTTTTAGTAAGACCTCAATTTACAAAACCAACATGACAGGCCTAATTTTAATAGTGACCTAGACTGATGGTCTTTATTAATGTGATAGGCCATGTCGTATTGTGTCTGGCCAGAACTTCTGTGAATGGTGACAGCAAAGGAAGGAACGACAGAGGCAATCCTTTCGGCTTCTCACATTTATTCTTTCCTCCGCTCTTGCACAGTCATTGGTCATGCGTCAAGTGACCCGCCCCCTGACCGGCATCTCACTGGTAACTTTTGGTGGGTGGCCGCCAGCCAGCCACAGAGGACCAGTCCACCAGGGACCGCACCTCTTGATAGCCTGCTGCCACCTGTTGCCTCGGAAGGGCAACAGAGGTCAGTGTTGTCCCTGCCACCACCGGGGCCGTAATCGATTAACACGACCCAGACGACTTGGGTCACCCGAGTCGTCAGAATTTCAAATCGAGCACCGCGAGTGGAGTCAAGGAATACACACGCCGTGTGCAAAGCGATCCGACCCCAGTAACCCACCTCTTGGCTGGGGTTTCCTAGGAGCGATGACGTCACATCTGTGCTGGTACCTGTTGTATAACAGCTACCGGTACAACTCCTACATGTTGTTTTAATACTTTTTTTTAATAACCCAGATTTTCAGCTTCTACTATCATAAAATACTTTAAATCCTATTTTGCTGTATTTCTATCGGTTTTTGAAAAAAAATATTAAGTTTCAAATTAAGCCACCATTTTGTCCACCCCGAGCTTATTCGTTTATTCAACCCGAGACTGTAGGATGTGCGCACGCGCAAAAAAGTGACTCGGGTGACCCGAGTTGATTAATCGATTACGCCCCTGGTGTTACTGAGGCTCATGTACGGACTACTACATTAGTATGTATCTTTCTTTTAATTTACAGACGCTAGACAACGGATTGAATGTGATCCAGTTGGAAACTGCTGTCGGTGCTGCCATCCAGAGCTTTGAGGGTGCCATAGGTGTGTATAGATGTGTGCATTGAGGCATGTGTAGTGTGTAGTAAAGTTGCCGAGTCCGATGGCTTTGAGCTTCTGTCATCTTTTTATTAGATAAGTACATTAGTTTGAACAGTAAAGCAGGGTCCTTACGGAGCCTGGAATGTCTTGAAAAGTCTGGAACTTCATTTGCCCCATTTCAAGACCTTGAAAAGCCTTGAATTTAACCTATTTTGGGTAATTATTCTTGAAAAGCCTTGGATTCTATTAAACTGTCCCCACTGATCTAATTTAGTCCGAAACCACCATTTGCCATCGTTGTTTTTTCCTGAAATCCAATTGAAAATAGTCGTGAATTGCTATCAAAAACAGCCTTGAAAAGCCTTGAATTCCATATCTTAACCTGGTAAATTCTACCTTAGTTTAGTTTGAAATATATATATATATATTATAAATGGCTAACTTTGGAGAGATTTGAATTGAAAACTTTCAAAATCGATTTAATTTTTAGGGACATTGTATCTTTTTTGGCGAAGGTATTGTGGTAAAATCTAAGTGGAATATTAGTAACACTCTATTTTGTCACTAGCCATTTTTTCCATCTCCGTTCCACAAGGACATTTTTGATTTAGTGTTGGTGTAATGCTGTGTTGCATAATTTTTAATTCCGTGTGATTCGTTGGAGAACAATTTACGCCGCCCACCCCACCCTCTCACTCTCACAAACGCGGTGGCCCAATCGGTAGAGCGCAGGCTTCCCATGCGGAAGGTCGGGAGTTAGAATCCCGGCCGAGTCAAACCAATGACGTACAAAATTGATACTTGTTGCTACCTAGCCTGGCACTCAGCATTACTAGGATAGGGAAAGGACGAGTTAGTGCAGTATCAGGATAATGTGACTGAAGGGAATATTGGGTTATGGTGCTGGTGGCCTGATCAGCCAGTGAGGCAGAACTATTAGGTCACCATGAGTGTGCACTGTCACAAATCGGTACCCGTACTGATATGACCATGGATGTTGCTAGGATGTAAAACCCCCAAACAACAAACAAACTCACTCTCAGGCTGCCGCATCCCTTCACCTGTCATCTCAGACTACGCACTCTCCCCCCAACCCTGCTTCCCCCAGCTCCAATGCCTTCTCTGGGGAGCGGGATATAGCTCAGGCGGTAGCATGTCCACCTGTGAAGGTGTCGGTCGTCCTATCGATCCTGCTCAGTGGACCCATTTGAATTTTGGGTTATTTTCCCTTCCAACCATTGGTTCACAACTATTTCATCAAAGGCTGTGGTATGTGCTGTCATGCCTGTGGTAAAGTGCATATATATATAAAAGACCCCTTGCTGCTTATTGGAAAGAGTAACCTATGTGGCGGCAGGGGGTTTCCTAAGAAATATGTCAGAATGACCATATGTTTGACATCCATTAGCCGATGATACGAAAATCAATGTGCTATAGAGGCATCGTTAAGTAAAACAAGCTTTACTTTACTTTCGAGCCTTCTCAGCCACTCACCTTTTCCAGTTATTCCGGGCTTTCACATCCAACCTGCCTCCTTGGCCAATCAGCGCCTCCCTCTCCTGGACCTCCTGCTGACACCCCTTGGGGCCCTTTTAAGTCTTCCCACCTCCCTCTCCCAACAGCAATCTATCACTCACAACCAACGATGCAATGCCTCCCACCCTTCCACATTTTTCCACCCACCCATATGTATACTTCTCTTCCATCTCTAGCGCTTAGCCTGCGGGCCACTTTCCACTGCCGTATTGTAATTGCCATCTTCCTGTCCACTGTAAATAAGACGTTCACCTCTACTCCTGTGTTGCTGGTCCTCACTTCGCGAACCGCCTTTGGTATTGCAGGCATTAATGTTCCGCGGAGGCGGTTCCTTCCGGTTAAGACAACGTCGGACCTGGTGATTGGTATGAGCAACCTGTACAGCCTCCGGGCCGGCTCCTTGGAGATGAACCCAAAGCGGTCTTTCCCATCGGTGCCCCTAGTCAAGCTGGGCAACTCCTTCAAAAAGGTACCGTCTGTAATCAGGGATCCCATTTCTCACCGAAATCGCTGATTTCAACGAAAACTGAGTTTCCAAATCAGCAGGGGGGGGGGGGGGGGATCCTGTCGGCGAAAAAACTTTTACTTTTACTTTTTTTTTTAAATCTAGGAAGTCTTAAAACAGTTGGAATTTCGAGGCCATAATATTTCCAAGTACATGCCAGATTGCATCATTGTAATCCTAGGTTTTAAATGATTTCTGGGGGGGGGGGGCATGCCCCCCCACCCCCCTAGTTTTTCAGGGATTTGGTTTTCTTTTGTCACTGGGATCCCTGGTAATATACAAGTATTAGCATACATTACACCCTCCACACGTCTGAGCCAGTGTGCAGCCAATTTTCAGCGGTAGCAGTTTTTATTCTGCAATGTTAAATCCATAAAAAAAGTATAAAACCTAGAACCTAATAGCTGGAAACTATAAGATGTATGGCATACCTCGCTAGTGATAACGCAATGGTGATGTGTGTAGTATATCACTATCCATAATAGATTGTAATAATGCATTGCCAGATTTAAAGTTGGTAGATCGTGGGTTCGAATCCTGGTCGAGTCAAACCAATGACTTAAAAATTGATACTTGTCGCTTCCTAGCCAGGCGCTCTGCATTATTAGCATAGGGCAAGGAGCAGTGGAATGAAGAAGACCAGCAATCTACGACTGAAATTTCCCCTGCTTAAACAACTAATGTAGCAACAACAACAAAAAAGTTACACAATCCGATAAAAGCATCAAATTTCCAAAAGCATGGCACTTATCTAGATTTAAACCTACAGACTTAGATATTATTGTGCTTATAAAGCATCTGTTGCTGCATAGAAGGGAATAAAATACTATAAAATAACTATTTTAATAATAATAAAAAAAAGTTGTAAACTCAGGTAGGACGCGGCTGCGTACCTGCATATATGAAAGCTACGCTTCTGCAATGCGCTTATATTTTATAGGGAGGCCAAGGTTATATAAGCTAAGACTATGCAGAGCGCTTATCTTATACAGGGATTATACAGCAAACTTATACGGGGAGCACCAGACGCGATGGCCGAATTGATAGAGCACAGGCTTCCCTTGCGGAAGATCGGGAGTTCGAATCCCAGCCGAGTCAAACCGATGACTTATAAAATTGATACTTGTCACTACCTAGCCTGGCACTCTGCATTAATAGGATAAGACAAGGACTTGTTAGCACAGTATCTGGATAATGTGATTGTGGGATATTGGGCAGCCCGGTCTTCTAGTTGGGCAGCACTATAAAATCACCATGAGTGTGCACTGTCACAAGTCGGTACCCATTCTGATATTACCTTAGAGCTGCATAGTCCGATGAAAATATCAAATTTTCAAAACCAAAACAATTATCTAAATTTGATTCTACATTAAAATTAATTTTGCATGGTTGCACTTCAAATATCTCAAAAGTTAGCCATTTAAAATAAGTTACTTCAAGCTAAAATAAGGCACATTATTTATAACGATCAATCTAATGTATTTATCTAAATAAATGTCAGAAACTCAAAATTATTGGACTATATGCAACTTTAGATGTTGCTAGGACGTAAAACAACAAACAAAGTATACAGTGAGCTCAGATTATGACCATATATGTTGATAGGTCGTAAAACAACAGCAAACAAAGAAAGCTTCAGCTAGCTCTGGTTCTGACTGGATGGCCGTCTGTGCTTGCAGGTGAATGAGTTCTTGTCGCGCTTTGAGAGCATCCCTGACATGCTGGAGCTGGACCATCTGACGGTGGCCGGTGACGTCACGTTCGGCCGCAACGTCGTGCTCAAGGTGAGCTGCTCGGTTTGGTGTGGTTTTCTACCTGGCGGGCTGGGAAACTGTTAGATAAACGATTCACCTCTGACTCTTGTGTCATAGGTGAATTCCATCCCTATGTAAAAGTTGGAGAAAATGTGTCTCGATATTTATTGAAGGGCTTAATTTGGCAATCGTACCTTATGTTGATTAAAATCAAATAGCTACAATCCAAGTGTATATGTTTCCCCTCAACATATACTCTCCAGAGTGTTCAAATCAGATAATATCAAGGCATAATGACACAAAATCAATTTGAAGTGATTGAGTCCATGAAGTAAATCCTCCATGTTTGAATGAACTGGTTGTATCACCTGACTACCTCAGCCAATGAAAACGACTGCTTCCTGACCTAGATTGGACTCTACCAATATGGCCGACATGTGGATATGTTGATCCAGACTTTTAAACTTTCATCTATCCACTGGAATGAATGCACTAACCAATTCAAAAGTTGCGGGTAAATATATTGAGGTATGTAAAGAATATAATATTTTACTCTTTTGATTAATGATTTATGTCCTCTTTTCATTTATCCACATTTTCGCCACTATTTATATAGGGTTGCTCTTCACCCCTCCTGTGGATACCGCATCAGGACGGGTTGAATCTTTTATC
Source organism: Branchipolynoe longqiensis (assembly GCA_030323885.1). NCBI lineage: Eukaryota > Metazoa > Annelida > Polychaeta > Phyllodocida > Polynoidae > Branchipolynoe > Branchipolynoe longqiensis. The sequence continues at coordinate 6,065,668 of CM059186.1, read as the reverse complement.
TGGGAAACTCTGTGTGGGAAACTGCAGGTGGGAAACTGCGGGTGGGAAACTGGGTGGGAAATTGCGGGTGGGAACGGGTGGGAAACTGCAGGTGGGTAACTGCGGGGGGGGGGGGGGGAGACTGCAAGGGGGGGGGGGGCGGAACTTCCCTTTAATTAACCGATCTAAAAAAAAAAAACAATATCTGAATGAATATATAAACAGAATAGTAGTAACCTTACATTAACTTTGTATTATAGCCAAATATTTACATCCAGAAAGATTACCCGCATTAGTCTTAGAATTAGCTATTCATGCTCCAATCCGATAGGGGCTGATCTGTGTCCCATGGCTACTGTTAAAAATAGTTCTACATCAGACCAGGATGGGACAGGTTGAATTATATAGGTTATAAACAGGGGTCTTGCTATATATCATAAGAGATGGCAGGCCTGGCATCTGTTGGCTGCATGAGTTGACTTATTTCAGTAACTCACTATTCCTTGGCAGTGTAAGCTGCACAATGTACACAGCTGAGAACCAGCTGTACCGATTCGCGCCATCCCTTTTACCGATTCCTGCCTTTCCTGAATACCGGGGAGAACACTGATAAGGCATAGTTAAAGTGATAAGGCATAGTTAAAGGGTTTCAAATTGCTATTAGTGTTGATAGGGTTTGACCTACTTTCCTCAGGGACTTGTATTAATTTGTAGTGGATTAGTTGTTTATAACCTATAAGCTATACTTAGTGACTCATGCACGCACACATATAATACATATAATACATACATATATATAGCTACACATAATACATATACATACCTACACACATAATACATACCTATACACATAATACAAACATATCCATACCTGCACACATATAATACATATATACATACCTGCACACATATAATACATACATACACATACCTAGTCATATAATACATATACATACTTACACACATAATACATACATAGACATACCTACACACATAATACATACATATGCACACCTACACACATATAATACATACATACACATACCTACATTCATATAATACATAAATATACATACCTACACACATAATACAGACATACACATACCTACACACATATAATTCATATACACATACCTACACACATAATACATACATGCACATACATACGTACATACACACACATACACACAGTCTGACCGTGCTTCCCTCCTTCTTCCAGGGCACCGTCATCATCATAGCCAACCATGGCGAGCGGATCGACATACCACCAGGCGCCATCCTCGAGAATAAAATTGTTTCCGGCAATTTGCGCATTCTCGACCACTAGAGCAACTTCACATGAAGCAAATGAGATTCCTACAAGTACTTACATTGATGTACAAAAAGGAAATAGAAGAAAAGGAAAAACTACCCTACTTCCAGATTTGAAATACATGCATGTCTCAGTTCCGATTGTAATTATTAATTATAATATAACCCCCCCTCCCTCCATATTATCCTTTTTCATGTCAAGGATATCAACAAAATCAGACTGGCGAAAGAAAAGAGAGGTGGTTCGAAGAGGATAGACTTGGCGGTGACAGGATTAACCCATTGTATCCGAGACATGAGTATAGTCAGTTACCCTTTTTACCCGGGACACGATTCTGATCGTAGTTCATCATTCCCGGGATACCATGTGCTAAACAGTGTAATAGTATCAGCATATCAAAATCCCATTGGACACTATCTTCTTTACAATGATGTATCCCATTTGAAATGTGGTTTGGGAAACGATGAATTTACGCCAATTTCAACTGATGCCCTATCATTTTATGAGGCTGAAAGAGGAATTTGTGAATTTCGTCCAGAACCGGCTGTGGCTCATCTGGAGTAGCTTCAGGATAATACGGGTTAATAAGATGGCGCCAAAGTTTCTCTAATTTTTTTAGCGGGGGATCATTGTTGTTTTGGGTGCTGCTTATTCCACGTTGCTGGTTTGCGATGCTGAATGCTCATTCAGTAAAGTTTGTTTTCTTTAATGACGCCTATAGAGCACATTGATTTTTATCATCGGCTATTGCATGTCAAATATATATGGTCATTCTGACATATTTCTTTGGAGGAAACCCGCTGCCGCCACATAGGCTAGTCTTTCCGATAAGCAGCAAGGGGTATTTTATAGGCACAGACCGGACATCATATACCACAACCTTTGATGAACCAGTTGTGGACCACTGGTTGGAACGGAAAATAGCCCAAACTGCAAATGGATCCACTGAGAAGGATCAATTCAATGACCGACAGCTTCATAGGTGGACACTCCACCGCCTGAGCTACATCCCGCTCCATGCTTGGTTCAGATACTATTGGGCGCTGGAACTGTTGTACCACTTCCTTTTGACTAGCAACATTACCTAACGGTGCTTTGTTTATAGTCATTGTGTTTGTTTTCCCCCACCCACCAACCCTTCCCAAACCCAGAACACCGCCAAGAAAGAATTGTATATCATGTTTCTTTGTTTCATGTTCAAATGGTGGCTTATAATCTATAATTCCGGTGAATGTCGCCACAGTAGCAGAGGTCTCGTTACGTAGTGTAAAGGATGGAGGGCCTGCCATTTGTTGGCCACATAAGTTGACTTATTTCAGTAAGCCTGCCATCCGTTGGCAGCATAAGTTGACTTATTTCAGTAAGCCTGCCATCTGTTCGCAGCATAAGTTGACTTATTTCAGTAAGCCTGGCATCCATTGGCAGTGTAAGTTGACTTATTTCAGTAAGCCTGCCATCCGTTGGAAGCGTAAGTTGACTTATTTCAGTAAGCCTACCATCCATTGGTAGCGTAAGTTGCACAACTTAGACATACTGCTTACAAGTGGAACCAGCTGTAGCGATTCCCGCCATCCCTTTGACCGATTCCCGCCACCCATTTCCTGAATACTGGGGAGACGCCTGAGTACAGTTTATGGCAATCTACATTTTAAAGCTGCTTAATCCGATGAAAGCATCATATTTTCAAAACCAAAACATTTACTTTCACTTGATCCTGCATCTCCAACTTAGTACACTGATTAAACATTTCTTGCTGTGTTAAAGAAATATTAAATCAATTTAATAGAACCTATTACTGTTGTGCGCATACAAAAATTAATTGAAAGTAAATTAGATTATAACCATGAATCTAACATGTTTATCTAAAAGAAAATATGGTGGAAACTGAAAGCCATCGGATTGCGCAACTTTAAATTAAACCATATTTCTTCTACCCACCTTCCCCCACTTACTCCTGCTCAGTTTGTTGGGATATCCAAATGCTAATTTCTGGACAGTTGGGTTGTTTGGACATTATGGTTGTTCGAGGTTGTCTTTCTGATGCTTTATGTTTTCTGGTAATGAGCTACTGTTTAGGAATAAATCTCGGCTGTGTATGAATGTGATCAATAACAAGAATACAATTTTCAAAGATTGTTAGGTGGATTTGTTTAAAGTGGAGCTTTCCCTTTCTGAAGGTGCACTTGGGGAAAAAATCAGGACATAACCTGCATTGAATCATGCCTGCAGCAGGACGCGACCTGCATTGAATCATGCCTGCAGCAGGATGCAACCTGCATTGATTCATCCCTACAGCAGAACGCAACCTGCATTGAATGGTGCCTGCAGCAGGGCGCGATCTGCATTGATTCATCCCTGTAGCAGGATGCAACCTGCATTGAATCATCCCTGCAGCAGCACACAACCTGCATTGGTTCATCCTTGCAGCAGGATGCAACCTGCATTGAGTCATGCCTGAGGCAGGATGCGACCTGAATTAATTCATCTCTACAGCAGGAGACAACCTGCATTGATTCATCTCTGTCATAGGATGCAACCTGCATTGATTCATCTCTGTAGCAGGATGCGACGTGTATTGAATCATCCATGCAGCAGGACACGACGTGTATTGAATCATCTCTGTAGCAGGACGCAACCTGCATTGATTCATCTCTGTAGCAGGTCACAGCCTGTATTGATTCATCCATGCAGCACGACGCGACCTGCATTAATTCACCGCCATCACCGTGTGGTAGTGGGGCTCATTAGTGACTGACACTAACCATGATTAACACATTGTTAATCTCCTTTCTGTTTAAAATTGTGCAGTTTTATATTTCTGACCTGGAACAATATCGAGTTTTTTATATATTTTTTAGCAGAGCAATCATAGAGTGGTGGCGACCTCTTGAGAATTTGGGGAGAAATAAGTGGTGGCTTGGTAGGAGGCTTGGTAGGAGCAGTGGTGAGTTGGTAGGAGGCGCTGTGAATGGGTTAAAGCCCTTTTCAAAGGTCCTTGACCTTTATAACGGTTTAACCAATGAGGGTTATTGACAGAAGTGACTGGAAAAACTAAAAGCAAGAACTTGTTCCGTTTGATATACAGTATACAATATGCGTAGCAATTCTAAATGGCCTATTGGGGGGCCATTCCTTAGGTCTGAATTTGTACATGGAACACGCTATGTGTAAAATCAAATTGCTCCATGTAGCGATTTGTATGCTTTCACATGTGAATTTATGTAAGTAGCACAGATTAGGTTTTGAAAGTATATATCAGCTTGTCGCATATGTAATTTGGAATGTCACAATCAGATGTCGGCTTTGTGCATTGCATGTCGCATAAGCATTTCACGTTGGATTATGGAATATGGAAATCAATGTTGCATATGTGTATTGCATATCGCATTGAATTATGGAATGTGGAAATCAGATGCCACATATGTGTATTGCATATCGCATTGAATTATGGAATGTGGAAATGAAATGTTGCATATGTGTATTGCATATTGCATTGAATTAAGAAATGTGGAAATCAGATGTCGCATATGGGTCATTCTCAGAAACTACTAGATTTTTCGTTTCCACATTACATTGTTAATCATTTTGCCTTCTTTTTGGGGGATAGTAAGTCAAATAATTATTGTTGACTTTGTGTTTTAATTATGTTAGCAATACTACATGTATTTAATCTATCCCACAAAATGTATCCAAAATATGCTTATGTGATTTTGTGCTGAAGTAAGAAAAAGAAAATTTGCATATCGACACCATACATCTTACACAAACATTTTTAAAACTTTTTTTCTTGTAAGAAACAATTCTCCTAAGAGAAATCAATCGGTTACTTTCAACCGCTTTCTCAGTTTGTATAAAATCAAAATGTGAAAATAAACAATTTCAAGGCTGACATATATGCACATTTAAATCTAGGAAAAAATTATTCACTTATCTCTGCTTGGATTCTTCTCACTGTTCTTTGTACATTACACTTTCTATATTTTATTTGAATGACTGAGCTTCCAGCATGATTCCTAACAGGGGGTGGGGGGGTACATATTGATTCTACTAATATTTTTAATGTTTTCTGCTATTATTTGGAATGTTTTCACTTTTCGTTTCCATGTCACAACGGTGGTACACAGTTTCTGAGAATGACCCATATGTGTTTGCATATCCCATTGAATTATGGAATGTGGAAATCAATGTTGCATATGTGTATTGCATATCGCATTTAATTATGGAATATAGAAATCAAATATTGATTATGGGTATTGCATATTACATACACATATTGTATTGTGGAATGTGACTATCGGATACACATACCAGATAGAATATACTTTTTGAAAAAATGATTCACTTATCTCTGCTTGGATTCTTGTCACTGTTCTTCTTTGTACATTGCACGTTCTTTATTTTATTTGAATGACTTTGCTTCCAGAATTCTTCCTAACTGGGCGGGGGAGGGGTAAATTTTCGAATCATTGCAATCATGTGAATCAATCTGTATGTGAGTTAAGGGAGCTCTCTTCTTGTGTTAGACAATACCACATGCGAGTGCATCAATGCCAAATAAATATTTTTTAAATTGGTGATCGCGCCCGCCCATGCCTGAAAAATCGCCGCCCCTGATTTTTTATAACTAAATTTGTTTAATTTTTAACTGTTAAAAATACATCGGACTAGCAGCCATTCAACTTTCATATCAATTATAATGTCGTTGGTTTGACTCGGCCATAGTTTGAATCCAGGAGTTTGAATCCCACAACCTACCAGAACGGGAGACAGATGCTCAACTCATTCGGCCATCGTGTCTGGTTACATATTACGTCTATGTCATATGGCAGAAAAATAAAAAATAAAAAATAAAAACTGCCCACCCGACCCTGATTTGTGTGATCAAAAGGACGATCACCAATTTAAACAAATATTTGACCTAGTTCAAAACAAACTAGCATGCTGTTTTATGTACGCTTCTAATTGGATTTGATTCTAATTCTGTATAGGAATCGTTGACTAAGTTATGCAGTGCATCATGAAGTCGTCTGGGTCTGCCTGAAAGCAATTGGAATAAGGCAATACCCGCACAACCCGTGGTGTTGATGGGTATAATTGTGAATAGTTTACTATTGTGGTAATTTGTTGGAGTTGGTTGTGTCTAGAACATGGACATGTACAGCTAAAACTAGCCGCAGGTAGGGAATATCTACGCAACCGCTTTTTAACAGAAATGTTAAAGTTGCATAGTCCGATGGCTTTTGAATTTTGAATTTTTGTTTAATGAATGTATCAGTCTGACCATTATGAACTACTTACTATTTATTAGTCTGGAGTGATTTTGATGAATAATGGCTAATTTTGGAGCAATTTGAATTGAAAAGTTAAAATATTTTCGACAATATTGCTGGAAACCAGTCAAACATATTGTGAGGCATCCAACCGTATCTGACTCAAATCTGACATATTGACTGCGCTGCACTTTTGCATGTGTTATATAGATATATGTATACCATATATTATACAATAAAACCTCTCTAAATCGACCGACCTTGGGACCGACTTTAAGTGGTCCATTTAGAGAGGAGGTCAGATTAGGGAGTTGGAATATGGTTACAGTTGTATTGTTGGGACCCAAATAAAGTTCGATATAGGGGAGTGGTCGATCTGTGGAGGTGGTCGGTTAGAGAGGTTTCACTGTATATATATATATATAAAGCTTATAGCACCCTATTAAGTAGATAAAAGATTCATCCGTACTTCCAGTAAAGGGGTGAAAACCAACCCATTAGAAAAACTGGCGAAGAATTTTGACATGCTGGGGAAATTAACTGAGCTGTTAAATTCTTAATTTAAGAAGCACAATATATTCTTTATGTACGTCTCCATATTTACCCGCTACTTTTGAGTTGGAAAATATAATAAAACATATACTTTAATGCAATTTAAAAGTGAAATTGACGGTGTTCTATGGCCGCCATCTTGTCTTTTTGCATTCTCTCCCATTTCACCAACTCTGTGCCTATATAAGTATCCATTTGATACTGGAGGCAGGCATCCTACTTCCTGTTCCATACTAAAGCTATTTTCGCCCGTATTTACACTATGTTGTCGTTCACCCCTGTACTGGAAGTACGGGGTGAATCTTTTATCTACCTATTAAGGTATCTATGGAAACGATCACTATGGGAGATTCCACTAAGTGGTCTCGCAATGCTGGAATCGAAAGACATGATTTTATATGTGTATAGGCATGAATGTGTGGTTTTAAATTAGGTGAAGCCGAAAGCTGAGGCCCATTTGAAATCACTCTGCCCACGCTTAGATTCTTAGGCTGTCTACAAATTAACGAAATCATACTTTTCAGTGGGTTTTTTGTTATATTGCCATGTATACCGAGCTATTTTGATATTTTTCTATGGAATTATATTCTAATAATTTCATAGGGCACTAGTTCTATTCTACCTAGCTGAAGGCACCCCCGACATCAAAGCAACGCGTGTGTAATAAAATAGCATGTGTGAACTATTAATCGATCTAGATGAATAGTATGCAGGCTTGGAATAGTGAGTCAAAGCGCTTGTTCTGAATTCCGGTCGTCCCTCAGAAAGAACTCAAGCTGTGACCCAGCACGCTATGTTAGAGTTACAGTAAAGTTTGCTTTATTTAACGACGCCTCTAGAGCACATTGAATTTCATCACCAGCTATTGGACATCAAACATATGGTCATTCTGACATAATTCTTTGGAGGAAAACTGTACCCCCACATATGCTACTCTTTCCGATAAGCAGCAAGGGGTCGTCAGATCTACAGCTTACATGGCGGAATGTCCGAGAGGTGGTGAATACATGTATACAAAGTGGTACTTTAGCGCAATCTAAAATATTGATTAAAGTTGCATAGTCCGATGGTTTTGAATTTCCGTATTTTTTCTGAGATAAATATATTAGATTGATCACTACTATCTACTTTACATTAGTTCAAAGTTACTTTTATTTTAAATGGTAAGCTTTTGAGATATTTTGAGTGCAAACATGGAAAATTAGTTTTGGCAAGCTTGCAAAACTCTGACACCCATAGGCTTCTGCAGTAACACGTTCTCTTAAATTGACTCATTATAGACTTCTACACAGAAACAAATGCTTAATAAGTGCATCAGTATCTAAGTTAGATATGTAAAATCAAATCTAGATCATTGGTTTGGTTTTGAAAATTTGATATTTCATCGGACTATGCAGCTTTAAAACAATTTCACTGTAATCTACATGAGAAACAAATGTATGCTAAGAACCCTAAAGTTTGGTCATGTATTTGGTTATAGATGAAAAGTGAATTTAAAGTGTACGGAATATAGTGATGGATAGGGATTGGAGTGGCACCAACCCCCACCATGCGGTGTGTAACCTGAAGCTGTGACCCGGCATGCTGGGTCAAAGCTTCGGTCCTTCCTGAGGGACCAGTGGAATTTGGAATACCCATATTAATAATACAAGCAATTGTGTCTGTTATGTTATGTTGTTACAATGTGTGTTGCAATGCACATGGCCATTTAGTAATTTAATAGAAGCTTCTATCGTGTGGATAGAATGTTTATGCTTGTTTCAAATCATGCAGAATAAACTGAAATTGACATGGTTTTGTTATTGTTTTTAACTGTAATTTGCATACACTTTGAAGTCTGCCATGCGTAATGATTCAGAATCAAATTAATGTAAACAATCAAAATAATCTCAACCCGTTTCTAAAAAATATATATATATTTACATCCAGACTTCTCTAGCTCTACTGGGGGTTGTGGACTAATCGGTAGAGCGCAGGCCTCGCGTATGGAAGGTCTGTTCACGGTCGAGTAAAATCGATGACTTTAAAATTGATACTTATTACTTCTTAGCCTGGCACTCGGCATTAATAGGATAGGGCAAGGACTGGTTAGCTCAGTGTCAGGATAATGTGACTCGGTGGGATATTGGATCATGATGCCAGCAGCCTTATTTCACAGGGGGGGGCTGCACTATAAAGTTGCCATGAGTGCAGTCACAAGTGGGTACCCACTGTCCCGCTCCACGATGTTAGCTGTTACCAGGATGCAAGACCCCAACAAACAAACATTAGCAGATGACTCGTTTTTTAACCACTGTGAAAAGTCGTCTTATGGCAGCTGTAGTTGTGTAGGCAGGCTAATAATAGGTACTCCAAAGTGATTTCTATTTTCAACAGGTCAGTATTACAAGTTATATACCTGTACAGATCTTTTAAATTGGATCCCAATGATATAAAAATCATTTAGATCGATTGAATAGTTGCAAAGTTATGAGTGTTTAAAGATTGATTTGTTTACCCCGATTTGTGCACATTTCCAAATGTTGGATTTTAGGGTCCCACCTGGAAGCTATTTTGCATATGATCTGTCCAATATTAAAGAATCTCATTCTCTATAGTACAAATAAGAAGCTGAATTTTTTACAGACCATCACTGTTAGTATTCTTTCTGAAATTTCATATCAAACTTGCTAAATTCCTTAGTTTCCAGCAACCACCAATAATAAATTCAGTGAAATAAAGAGAAATAGCATAACTCCCGTTCTAATTGTCCTATCACAGCAATCTTTATACCAAAATAACCAGAATTAAATGCTCCACATGATGACATAATTTTCTAACTGATCAGAGAAAGAAAGCCAACATTCACTTTTAGGCACCGCGAGCTGACAATAAAATTAAGAAAAATAGCATAACTCCCGTTCTAATTGTCCTATCACTGCAATCTTGTTACCAAAATAACCAGAATTAAAAGCTCTACATGATGACATCATTTTCTAACTGATCAGAGAAAGAAAGACAACATTCACTTTTAGGCATCGCGAGCTGACAAGAGCCACATTCTTGCAGCAGTCACTTCTCAGACCAACCTTGATGCACATGATAGAAATCTCAACCAAATATTGTTCTGGTTAGGTAGAGGAAGACTTAAGCTTTCTGATGATATACTTTTCAAAATGATCCTGATCAATTTTCAAGGAGGATTAATGTCTTAATGTTTTCACTCCTTCAGTTCAATCAAATTTCCCACTCAAAAACACCCATGCTTGATATGCTAATGAAGCCTAGTTTCTTCTGTCTTTCATTGGTGGTTATTTTTACCTCAGGTCAATGTACTCACCAAGGTATCAATTTTAGGGAAGGGAGTAGCTCAGACTGGATGAAAACAAATTCGGTGAGCATGCTCAGAGCTTCCGATGGTACCCCCCAACAAGTGCCCATTGACTGTAATATATTTCATAATAATAATTAAAAATCAAATACCCTAAAAGACAAAAGAACGAGCTTTAATTTCATATAAATTTTATTTCAAACCAAGCAGAATTAGTGAAGATTCGAGTGTTTTTAAAAGGGTTAAAATATGTCAAATTTCGCACTGCGGACACCGTACACACCCACTTTGGAGTACCTACTAATAGGAAATCAATACAGGCAAGGATAAGAAAGGCGGAGTATAGAGTGAAAGTAAAGTAAGTGAGAGCTTTTACCCTCAGGTTTATTATTATATAGTGGTTTCTGGACCTGACATGCATACCACCTGACCTTGCTCTCCAATCAACACCAGACGGGATGGCCGAATGAGTTGGAGCGTCCGTCTCCCGTGCTGGTAGATCGTGGGTTCGAACCTTGGTCAAGTCAAACCAATGACTTGAAAATTGGTGCTGGTCGCTTCCTATCCAGGCGCTCGGCATTATTAGGACAAGGCAAGGACTGGTGTGCTCAGTGTTAGGATAATGTGACTGAGTGGGATACCAGATCATGGTGCTGGTGGCCTGGTTTCCCAGTGAGACAGCACTATAAAGTCACCATGAGTGCGTACTGTCACAAGTCGGTACCCGTCCTGATATGACCTTAGATGTTGCTAGGACATAAAACAACAACAAACTACTACTACTACCCCACACATATCCTCCGGTGCAAGTGGCGGTTTGGCGCGCACGATAAGAAGGAGGAGCACCGGTGACGGCGCCACCAGTCATGAACAAGGAAGGAGGTGGGAACATACAGAAACAACAAACAAACAAACAAACTCTCCAATCAACATCAAGCATTTCTAGGTCCACCAATCAACAGTAAGGATTCCTGTGTCACTATGGCAACTGTGATCTGCCCACCACCATGGCTTGTGGCTGCTTTGGCCTCACCTGACCTGTTGTGTCTGTGTGTGGTGATCCGTGACTAACAGTTGGGGGGGGGGGGGGGGGGGGGGGGGGTTGTGAGGAGAGCTCTTGAGCTCCTTCCACACTAACAGTAATACCTCTCTCACACTATCTATTTAATACACAATGACTATTTAATATAAGTAAAGGATCACCAGCACTACATAATTACATTCATGCACCTGGCCCTATACATCATTTACCTTTATAGACCATTTGTAATCCCTTATAGACCAGTTCATATTCCCCACCAATGTGTTTTATCGGAATATTTTACAGCTGCATGGTAATTCCATTTTCACATATAACATGACTACTCTTTTCATCAGGATAGTAAATACTTTTATTTTCAATAGAATGATAATCTAAAGTACATTACCAGGTCTAAATACAAGACCGAAAATAGAAGTAAAAACACATACCAAAAGAAAAACACCCACCGTCACTTAGGACGATTTACATATTTTCAAAGATCTCCATTTTCCCCAACAATTTACCTAAGCTGCTAAAATTCACCAGGTAAATGCTAAAATCAAAACTAAATTCACAATAAGCCATGTAAATTAATGTTATTTATGTGTGCTAAAATGTTATGGGTGGTTATTATTTGGAATGTTTTCACTTTTGGTTTCCATGTCACAAAAGTGGTACACAACTTCTGAGAACGACCCATATGGTGATTATATCCCATAAAAGATCATAAAGTTGAAAGTTGAGCGTCTCCCTCCAGTGTTTGTAGGGTCGTGGGATTCAACCCAACCCCCCCAACCCTCAGTTTAGAAACCTGGTCGAGTTAAACCAATTGTAAAGTCGACGGCTGGCAGCTGTGGTTGTGTAGGTAGGCTAAATATGAAATCACTACAGGCAAGAGAAAGGTAGAGTAGAAGTGCACAGAAAGACAAGAGAGCTTACACCCTCAGGTTTATTACTATATAGTTTCAGGGATCCAAGATGGCTGTCACACCTGATCAGCTCGTCCAGTCAGCAGTAGACATGCTCCAATCAACCAATGGACATTCAATATGCTTGTATCCAAGCCTTGGTTGTTTATGGCTACAGTGCCCTGTTGTGTCTGGGTGTGCAGTGATCCATAAATAACAGTGGAGGGGCGTGGGGGGAGGGGCTATGTGAGCAGAGCTCCTAAGGCTGTCACACTAAAAGTAGTGCCCCTCTCACACTATCTATAACTACATAATGTTTATATCAAACTCAGTAAAGGATCACCAGCACCACATAATACCTAATGCCTCTGGCTCTATATACCATTTACCTTATTATATAAACCTTAATACATGAGGACCAATAACAGAACTAGAAGCGGCCACCAAATTGCTTTGTCGCATGAATGTCAGAAAACCTACAAGTAACGCTACTATGATAACATAAGGAACAGGCGTAAGCCTAACTAAGAACAAAATAATACTACGTAACTCGCCTGGGGAAAGCAGCGGCGCCCTACGGACAACATGTTTAGAATTCTTAATAATAGCGCGCTTCATAATAGCGATCTCGTTGGAGGCAAATTCAGGATGATCCCCTGGGCCTCCCGAGACCCAAATCTTAACAGTGCTAAAATAGTTTAATACAGCGCCAGGAGAATGTAATGAGTCAGAAAGGAACATCAGACGATGATAACGATAATAAATCATACAAAGAGGGACGGAGAGGGTCAATGGTATGCTCTAAACAAAAAGCATGGAACTTCTTCAGGTGGGCAGTTTTATTTTGCCATGTTCTCAGTGCAAGTCCCGACTTGTAGAGACGTAGAAGCTTCTGGTGGTGCATCACTGAGTAGCTTGGAAGATTGGGCAATAAAAGTCTATCTTCCAGGCGAGTAATCAGGGTAATGATATTTACAGTTCGAAATCTAGAATATCTAACGACAACCGAGGTGATCTTTTAATTAACTTGCGTTCTTCACATAACTTATTTGCTTTCGCGTACATTTTATCATCAGAGAACGACCTGCTCAATGCATCAGCCAGAATTAATGATACACCTGGCTTATGTATTACTTCTAGTTCAAAGTTTAAGGAAGCAGAAAGCAACCATAACTGTCACGCACAGGCACAGAGAACTCTATCTTTACCCCTTCCTGATGAGAGTACTATCTGAGATGCAATATTATCGGTATTGACCTGAATCATAAAGTTATGAGGCTCAGCAGGGAGGAGGGAAGCGACTGCATGGACTAAATTCAAGGCTTCTAACTGCGTGATAGACAAACTCTTCTCTACCACTGAACTCGGGTATCTCTCGGAATAGTAGTGTGTATCAGAGAACGCACCACCAGCTAACAAAGTTGAGTCGCATTCTAATACATACACCTCACGGGGAGCGGAGGGGAGAAGCTGAAGACCATTATATTGGGCTGCAAACCTCTCGAACCATGCTAGATCATCAAGAAGATCCCTCGCAAACACGTGCTGACCAGAGAACAGGGTGTTCCTGAGTGCCTCTAAGACCCTATTCGTGAACCTGACTGCCGGCATGATACACTTGGAAATATGTTGCAGCTTGCCTGCCAGGCTCTGCAACTGCTTCCTAGAGGCCCTAGACTTCCTTTTCCACTCAGCACATTCAGATACGATCTCCTGCAGATTCTCTACCGGGAGGGAGACCGACAGAGTTGGGGCATCAATCTTAAAACCTAACCAGACTAACGTGTTCACCGGAGGAGAACATTTGTCTAATGCTAAGTCTAAGCCCAACATAGTAGCTAACTGGTTGAACCTCTCATACGCCTCTACTGCCTTTTCATAAGATGCCTCTAAACCAACAAAATCGTCCAGGTAGCATAGCGCGAAGAATCCTTCTTTCCGCAGCAACCACACTACCGCCCTAGTTGTACGTGCGCAGGCGAGTGCGTATGTACGGCACCCAAATGGAGGAGCTATATCAATATAAAATGCGTTATTCAAGGAAATCCCTAGCAGCGGAGCCGACAGCGGGCAAGCTCTCAACTGGTGATACGCCCTTGCTAAATCCGCCGCCCAGAGCCAAGCTGAGGACCCCAACAAGGACAACCTATCTGTAAGCGTGGACACACGCGGGAGTGAGAAATTGAACAGAGTACCCTGATAAAAGCCCTTAATGATACCCGCATTGACGCTCCGACCAGCAGGAAAACTTAGATCAATAATCACTCTCTTCGCTAACGAATTCTTTTTAGGATGGGTCATCATCGGACTCAGCTGACACCACGGGTGAAAGGGCGGTGCTGAAAACGGACCCAATAAAGCCCCTAACCTCACCTCTTTAGCAACGAACGTATTAATATGGAAATCTGTATCGGCAGCTGGGGTATGATTCACAAGGGTAGGCAATGGGGGTGGGGGGGAACTAGCGGTGTAATCCAAAGGCCAACCGAATTCCAAATGATCTATCAACAATGTATCAGGATAATCTAACAGCAGGGCCTTCCACGCAGGAATGTTAAGTCCAGAAGGAACCGGAACATGGGCAGCAAGGTAATTTGGCAAGGCAGTAACGCGAACAGCATTGAAAATATTGAAATAATCACCGAAATCAGACCACAAGTCAGCTGACGCATATGGCCAAAACGCCTCTAACGCATCCTTAAACAGCACTGGGGAGGGTGGAGGGATGAACCGAGACCCCGAATCTACCTGCAGTAAAACATTGAACCAATCAAACACTATATCAGGCAACGACAGGTCTAAGTCCGAGGACAAAAGTGAGTTTTGTTCAACTGTACTAACTTGCTTATCAACAACGCCAGCCAACTCAGGGCCGCCATCTTGGGAGCCTTGCGCATGCACCGGGACAGAGTCAGACGAGGAGGGAGACACGTGTTCAGCAGATGGGCGAGCCATATAGTCTGGGATCCACAACCAGAAAATGTGCAAATTAAGGGTTTTGATGTGACACCCCTGCTATAAAATTTTTGACACTTGGATTATGTCTATAGGGGTCTTGGACATCTGAAAAGTGAATTTGGACACTTTGAATGTATTGCGCAAATTCGGTAGACACCGTTTTTGGATGATAGGCTGTGACGACACCAGCCGCCTAATTCCGGGGATGGGGAAACTAAATCTAGTATATCATCACAATGCAAGACTCTACTGCAACAAATTACCACTCATTCTTTTGGTATGGATGTAGCCTAAAACAATAAGCAGAGTAGATTCTGATTGGATGAACCTCAAGGTCACTAGAGGTCAAAAGGTCGTGAAGGTTGTGGTATGCCAGAAATCCTGGACTTTCATCAAAGAAGTGCCTATTAATATACCGTATCATAAGTTTTTTCACTCAAATACTGTTTCAATCAACTCCTTAGATCCCTGTGATGTTTTTAGGAAAGGGGTGTCAAGGCTCATATAGAATAAATGGCGTCCTGTAGACATATTTCTAAGTTATGTTTTGGAAAAATATCTAAAAACATTACTTTTTGACAGATCCATTTAAGTCAAATAAAATGTGCGTAATAATCCATTTATTTCAGCCATTAACTAATATAGCATACTAGGACAGGTCTAAAAGGGGTTTGTAAATTCTCCTAAAATGAAATAATTTTCAAGAATGATATATAGCCAGTTCCACAGTTTTTAAATTGGTAAGTACTAGTAATAACATTTTAGTTCTAGTTCTAGATACCAATAAGTGCCTGAATACAACCCACAGCATTGAATAGGCCACGACACCCATCAACACATGGAAAAATATACCATGCAGAATGCACATGTATACATGTGCGTTCAGTGCCTCTTATGTCTAGGGCACTCAAGAACGCACATAGATGCGAAAATCGAGCAGCGAAATCTACTAGCCAGTGATGAATCAGGCAGATTCATCACCGGCACATGGCTGCTTGACAGGATGTTGGTGTTAGGCCTCTTTGAAGTTGGTGTGCGTTCTTGAGTTGCCCTAGACGTTATGTAAAGTAATAACAAATGTAACAGTGACTTATCTGATTATGAGTCCAAATAGTGAATCTTTAGTCTATACCCTCCTGTTCATTTGATTACGTCCAACCCCCCCTCCCCACAGTAATTTAGTTTGTGCATCTTCTCTGACTGTGAAAGAATTGTGTGACCAGATAGTTGACCTGCAAAATGAATTAGATGAATACCAGCTATATTGTGAGGGGGATGATGTTGATTTTAATCTCCTCAAAAACATTTTGAGTACATCATATCCTTTGGCAAAGTACTTGCGAACAGAGGTAAAAACAATTGCAAAACGAATGCATGCTGCTGAAGATAGAGAAATAGAGATATCTCATGAAACAGCATCTCGCCAGGTTCCAGTAGATTTGTACAATCTAATAGCATGGATAATTACTGACAATGATGATAGCCTTGGCGATGATGGAAAAGTTCATCTTCCGGAAAATGACAAAGAGAATGTGTTGAACCTAGCCCAGGACATTATTGGGTATCTTGGTACACAGGTTATACCTAAACAAGTAGGAGTTGCTCTGCATATTCTCAAAGAAACGCATAGTAAAAATATTGTGACAATTTTAAACCGATTTGGTAATAGCATTAGCTATGCCAGTGCCCAACGTTACCTGACAACCACAGCTAATGAGGTTACTGAACGGGAAGAAGGAGAAGGTATTTTTATTCCGTCCAATGTTGTTCATGGTCAATTTGCGCAGTATGCTTTTGATAACCTGAACTTTCATTCAGAAACCGAGGATGGTGGTAGTCTTGATGCAACTACAAATATTATCTATCAGTATAGAAATGATAAGGAGAACAATGTTGGGACTGGAAAAGTTCCTCTTCAGAAAACAAGACAAGTAACAATTATGGAAGCTGTTAAATTTGAACCAGTTGTAAGTAATCTATCACTGAAGGACCGAAAAGAGGCTAGATCGTTACGTGGTACAGAGATTAGCTGTGGCAGCAATATAAGCAGTGATGATTTGGTTGATGAAAAGATTGTCTGGTTTCTACTTTGGATGTTCCCAACCCAGATGATGATAGGTGAAGATGAAAGTGTTTGTGGTACACCAAATTGGAATGCATTCTTTGAATTTTATTCCAGGAAACAGACACAGAAAACAAAAATTGGCTATGGTCCAATGTATCCTCAAACTCCTACAAATCCAGATGTTGTCAAAACCTCTCTTGACTACTTTGCTACACTGAATCTGAAATTGGGCCTGTAAGACTGTGGTAACATGTGACCAGGCAATTTATGATATCATAAAAGGCTTGGTGAAAAAGGAGCCTGCCAGATATAAAGATTTTATAGTACGATTGGGCGGATTCCATATTGCACAGAACTTTTTGGGGTCCACTGGTTTCTTCATGAAAGAAAGCGGCATTGAAGACGTACTAGTTGCAAGTGACATATGTGGTAGAGGAACAGCTAATAAAGTGATGGCAGGGAAGGACTATTATAAAAAGGTTTGTTACCATTCCTTGCTCAGTGAGGCATTCTTTATGCTCAAGTGGGAAGCCTTTGAGCAATGGTTGTTGCAAGAAGATGAAAACTTTGAGAATACATTGGGTATAACAGCTCGGTTATGGGGAATGTATATTGAAATGATGCTCATTTTGAAACATTATATCCATGCTGAAAGAGTTGGCATTTGGAAACAACATCTGCTCGAGGCACAAAACATGCTACCATACATGGTCTGTTCTGGACATAGCAAGTACATGTCCTGTCTGCCAATTTATCTAAGTGAAATGAATGACCTCCCTAACACTGCGCCTGAAGTACACAAGGAATTTGAAGCAGGTAATTTTGCAGTGCACAAGATGGATGGAGACTTTAATGGAGTATGGACAGACCTTGCATTGGAACAAACTTACAACAAGGAAGGGAAGACAAGACTATTCAAGGGCATTACCCAGGCAGAATTAACAAGAGAGAAATACATAAAAACCATGCCATTCCTAACAGCGATCTCTGAGAGTGTGAAGCAGATGGTACATATGGAGCCTTCTCAATCAGATCATCATGAGAAAATGAATAAAGATGATATGGTAAAGGTACTGAAAATCAGAGACACTGTGGCAGAGAAAATGAGAAATCCGTTTGCTGCTTCCCTCGCAGATGATAAGTTAGTTAACATTGCAATGGGAGAAATGCTTGTTTCAACACTACTCGTGGACGCCAACAAACTTGGGTTAGAGGCAATGATGGCTGCCAGCAAAACTGATGCTGACCAAATTATCACCCCTAAGATAATGACTTTTGCCACACAACAGAAGCAAGGCAAAAAAAAGCAGGACTCTGTAAAACAATTAATTTCTGAGGAAAGCTCGGTTACTAGGGCCCTTTGCTTTACAGATGAGTTGAGTGACGAGGCAAGAATTGAAGCCTTCAGTTACGAATGGAGTGACTATCCACCATCGTTATTTGAGCCAGACAAGACTGGGGGATTTACCATGCGCAAAGGAACTAAATCTGACTTTATAGGAACTCTTCAAAACAAGGTTAAGGATTCATGGGAACCAATGAAAGTGTTGCCTCCCTCCGAATCGGAACCGGTGTATGTTATTGATGCCATGGCATTCATGCAACGTTTTCAGACCCTTGGGGCAAGTGATTTTGGCAAACTTCAGGAGAGGTACAAAAACAAGATTCTAAGTATGAAACCCAAACATTGTTCAAAGTGCATTTTGTCGGCGATAGATATGACTTTGGTTCAATGAGCCTAAAGAGTGATGAGCGCCATAGACGGGAAATGGGAGCAAACTCACCGGAGTATATTCCTGTTCATAACATGAAAATACCTGTGTGGAAAACATTCCTTTCGAACCCTAAAAACAAGGCAAACCTGCTCTCATACCTGTCATCTTCTTGGTTGCAGTCTGTATCCCTGGCAGTTTTTTTTTCTTATCTCCAGATAGTTCAGACGTTTTCTACTAATAGTTTCACAAATAATAACAAAAAACTATTGGATAATGAGATTTATATCAATAAAAATATACGAAGGAAAATTCACTGAATTTGGCTTTTTTCTGAAATATGGCTTAGTAAAAGATGTTCAGGGGGCCATTAGTTCTTTGCCAATCCTCACATCCCTTTACTAAAATAATCAGGGGGATCTCAGGAGTTGACTGAAATAGTATTTTAGTGAGAAAACTGATGATACGGTATATTAATAGGCACTTCTTTGATGGAAGTCCCAGATTTTGGGCATGCCACAACCTTCGTGACCTTTTGACCTCTAGTGACCTTGAGGTTAATCCAATCAGAATCTACTCTGCTTATTGTTTTAGCCTACATCTATACCAAAAAAATGAGTGGTAATTTGTTGCAGTAGAATCTTGCGTTGTGATGATATACTAGATTTAGTTTCCCCTACCCCGGAATTAGGCGGCTGGTGTCGTCACACCGTATCGTCAAAAAACGGTGTCTACCGAATTTGCGCAATACATTCAAAGTGTCCAAATTCACTTTTCAGATGTCCAAGACCCCTATAGACATAATCCAAGTGCCAACAATTTTATAGCAGGGGTGTCACATCAAAATTATTTTTCTGGTTGTGGATCCCAGACTAATAGCAGGTGGCGGGGCCACAGCAGATGGCGGGGAAACCCCTTCCGGGGCAGGGGAAGTGGAGGGGGAACCTACGTGCTTACTAACCAGCTGTTCTATTACGGGCGCCACGGGGAAGCCCATGGCCGGGGTTGGAGAAACAATAACACTTACTGGTGCGACGGAGGACTGCTCAGCCTGCTTCTTGTCTAACCACTTACGCTTCTTCATACAGTCCTGCTCTCTATGAGGCAGACTGCGCCTGAACCTATATGCACACCAAGCGCACACATGAACATACTTATCAGGTAGAGCACCGTGACCAGTTTGAAACCCACAGTTCTTGCCCCAGTTCCATTGATAGCAAGCTTTCCCATCAACGTCCTTATTATAGTCTTCCCTGGGGTTCAGAGGAGCCGCGGCTGACACAGTCGCAGCGACAGCTACTACCGGAGCAGGTGCAGGGCATGCCTCTGGGTGCAGGAACACCGGCCGGACACTCACTGCCTTACTAGCATCAGTGCAGACTTCGCGCTGCACATCCTTCAACACTGAGGGGTCAGCCCAAGCTAGCGGCAGGCGACCATCCGCTATCATCATAAAAACTCGCTCCGACCACCGCCGGCAAGTCCCATGTGATAGCCATTCGAGCTAACTCTTCTTCATGAAACAACAATGGCGGCCACCAGTCCTCCGGAAACGAAGGGTGAGCAGCCAACCGCCTCAATGCCACAAAATACTCAGGCCACGTGGCCTCACCGGTATTCACCTTCCTACAGGCATCTCCCCGTCTAATAAAGTTATGTGGGAAAAATGCCATACCTTCAGGACGCTGTAGCGCGGGCATGGCATCCACAAACGCAGCTGCAGCCACCTCAGCAACTCTGGCCGGCCTAGGTGGTGGTGGGGTGGGCATGGGCGGCACCACTGGCACTGGGTGCGGCGGCACACGACCACATAGCGACTGCGCCTGCACAGGCGGGAGCCGCGGCGTACGCGGGGTCGCAGGGCAGGGTGGAGGAGGCATAGGAGACTGGCGTGGAAGCGACACCGGCCTTGGAAGCCGCCGAAAAGGACCGGTCGCCCATTCCAATGCGTTGAGTCTTGCTGTCAGGTCATCAAGCTTCTTATTTTCTTGCGTCAACCTCCTTATTGTCTCCCTGTCAGACTCCTGGTCAGACGAAGTCGACGGCAGCGGCTGTGCCGGAGTCAACGGCATAGACATACTGGACGTGGGAGAGTCCGGAACCGAGAAAGGGTCACAGGTAGACCGAGCTGCCCTATCCGGCTGCTGCCTCGTCTGTTGCAGTAGCGGTACAGGAGCCGCCTTACGCTTCTTTGCCGGCGGCATGTAGACAGCTTATCTTGACAAGCAGCAGAAAGCATGTGGTAGCAATTACACCGGGAGCGAAGTAGTCAGGTGAGTTGAAGTGTCCCAAGCAGCGGCCAGCGGAGAAGTGACGGTTCGGGGGTCCACGATTCAGGAGGTAAGCTAAAAATAGATCAGCGCCTCGTGTGCAAATTACCCATGTTAGCCTGCAGCCAACATGCATAATACCACAGTATATATTTAAAATTTAATAGCATTTAAACAAGTTTAAGGTATTGGAGAATTTTCATTTACCACAAGAGACAACCAGAAAAACCTTAAGAGAAACGTGGCTAAAATCACACGTACCCCATAATTTTGTATGTATGGTATAGCATATAAATTATAATATATATTATCAGTACATCATAATGAATGGACAATCAATCTAATAAAACTACCATACATTCATATTGCTTTCTGCAGGTTTGGATTGTAGCATAAACAGTTAATTTGATGTCTAATCGAATCATCATAAAGAAAGATCAAGAAAATACCTGTCAAGGCAGGAAGACTACAATACGCACACTAAAGGAACCCAAGACTAATTAATGCACAGGTGCTACATCAGCTTTTACCACCTATTTCTGTTTATTAAAAAGTCAAGAACCGGCCGCAGTGGCCGAATCGGTAGAACGCAGGCTACCCGTCCAGAAGTTCGAAACCCGGCCGAGTCAAACCAATGCCTATTTTCTTGATCTTCATAGAATACAGCAGAAACTTAGACATAAATACCACACACGCAAAATTACTCATTTCGCGACTATATTCAGGTCGGTGATGTGCGTAGACCTGAAATATATTTCCTATTATTTATTTTTATATTTTGCCTTTTGGGCTTTCACTTAAATATATTAAAATTATGCCATACTTGGTAATAAGACACGGTTTCAAGCTCCTTTAACCTCTCCAAACACCATGCTTTTTGAAAGTACACGTGATGAGAAGATACTAGATAAAAAAAAGTAATATTTTTGGATGGTGGTGGAGAAATGTGGTGCTCAGTTCCTCTGCAGTCTTTCGTACAACTGAAGTAAGTCGCCTTCGCTTATTATATCATTGTTTTTATAACTTAACATTCTGCCCCATTCGGAGATACACAAGAATATACATAAATACATTGAATTGCTATCGAGTGGTTATATTATTTAATACTGTCATATTATACATCTTTGTGTGAAAATGCAAGGTATTCACATGATCCATACACATGTGAAGATATGGATTTCAAGGCTATTTCAAGCAGGGATGAAAGTGGTCTCCAGGAAAAAACGCGGAAAACAAGCCAAAGAAATTTCACCCGCAGCGAATTTCCGCGATGACGCAAATTTTCTCGCATAGACTTCGCATTGTCGGGGAATCACGGGAAAATACCGGAAGTCAGGTTTCAACTGCTCTTGCTGTGATTGTATTATCACCCATATCTAACACCTTCTTGTTTAGGTTTTGTGGTCTAGCTACATCTAAGGTCATATAAGAATGGTATTCGAACCACCCAACTGTTGTCATATACATCTATTTAAAAAAAATGTTGTTTAACGTTAATCAGTGAATATAAGAAATCCCTGAAATCCGCGAAACCGCGGAGATCTTTCCTCCATGTTCAATGCTTTTCAAGGCTGTTTTTGATAGGAATTCAAGCTATTTTTATTTGGATCTCAGGGGGGGGGGGGGAATCAGTGGCAAATAGCGATTTCAGACTAATTTAGATCAGTGGGGACAGTTTAATGGATCTCAAGGCTTTTTAAGACTAATTTCCCAAAACAGGCTAAATTCAAAGCTTTTCAAGGCCTTGAAATGGGGCAAATAAACTTCAAGACTTTTCAGGCCCCATACGGACCCTGTATTTTATAGTCTTGAGTGCATATAAATGTGATTCATCTATCCATTTATGAGATTATGAATGGCGAGCTGTTGTTGTTGTTGTTGTTGTTGAGAGTGACAGGCTCTGAGTGGTGAGTTATCATCATCTAGAAGTTACAGGAGATGTCCACTCATTGAACAGTTTACGGATACTCCGCAGCACCTCGGGTGAACTCTGCAAAACAAAGTTAAAAATTTAGCGATGAAACTTGCCGTTATAAAAAAAGACCCTCATAAACGCAGAGAGAAAGTAAAAGGGAGGGAGAGAGAGTAAAAGGGAGGGAGAGAAAGAAAGGGGAAGGGGGAGAGGGAGAAAGAGCGGTAGAGAGTGGAGAAAGGGCGAGGAACAGAGAGAGTGGACGGGGGGGAAATGAGAGGGGGAGAGGGGAGAGGGAGAGAGAAGAGAAAGAAAAAAGAGAGAAAGAGAGACACGTTTGTTTGTTTAACGACCCCCCCTAGCACAAAAAGTAGACATTGCCTACAGACAGACAGACAGACATACAGACAGACAGACAGACAGACAGACAGACAGACAGACAGACATACAGATATACAGACAGACAGACAGAGACAGACAGACATACTACTGCACCGTGATCCTCACAGGTACAACAAACCACAAATAAATAATATTGTAAATGTGAGCGACTATCTGAGCGCTGATAGTGCTGCGAGGTTGCAGTACAGTACAAATCGCAGAAACCAGCAAAATCGCAAAGATCTTTCATCCCCGATCAATTATATCATAAACAGCCTTCCGTACGTCAGAAGAGTTTGTGACGGTGAAATACAAAATGAAGGCACTTGACTCACCATGTCGGCTCGGCGGGGCATGCTGGCGTTGTTACTCGGGCTGAGTTGAGGTAGCAGCAGGTGCAGTACCTGCTGCCAGCCTGGTCGGCCATCACCCTGGTACACCCAGGGACACCACGTGTGGTGCTCACTCAGCGGCAGGAAGCACGTCTTCTGGCGTTTGTGCTGTGATGTGATTGTGATTGTGAGTGTGTGTGAGTGTGAGGTGTGTGTGTGTGTGTGTGTGTGTGTGTGTGTGTGTGTGTGTGTGATGGTGGTGGTGCATGTGATGTGGTGGTGGTGTGTGTATGTTTGAGGTGTGTGTGTGTGTGATGTGGTGGTGGTGGGAGTGAGTGGTGAGGTGTGTGTGTGTGTGATGTGGTGGTGGGAGTGAGTGGTGAGGTGTGTGTGATGTGGTGGTGGTGGTGTGTGTGATGTGGTGTGTGAGGTGGTTTGTGAGGTGTGTGTGTGATGTGGTGGTGGTGGTGCGTGTGATGTGGTGGTGGTGGTGGTGTGTGATGTGGTGTGTGCATGAGGTGGTGTGTGAGGTGTGTGTGGTGGTGTGTGTGTGATGAGTATGAGGATGTGGGAGTGATGGTGGTGTTTATGAAGAGTGTGAGTAGTAAGGTGTGTGTATGTGTGACGTGGTGGTGGTGGGAGTGAGTGGTGAGGTGTGAGTGAGTAGTAAGGTGTATGTGTGCGTGTGTAAAAAAAAACAAAGCTGGTATTAGCGATGCTGTTAATTCAAAGGATGGCCGAAAGAGCTTCTTGCACGATTGTTTCAATTCCACGCTGAGTCAAACAAAATACTCATAAAATAGATGCTTATTGCTACCTTGACTTGTGCTCAGCATTACTAGGATAAGGCAAGGGTCAACAGGAATGAATGCCAAGACCGAATGTCCAGGATTGAAATTTCCCATTCTTAATCAACAATTGTAACACAAAATATGTTTGAAAAAAATATCAGCATTTCCATCTCATGCTTTTCACAATTTTCGTCGAGGGAATTAAATCACTTTACAAAGTTCTATGACTGTCAATACCAAAGCGGCTTAGGCCAAAGGATTGAGGGTACAGTGGGTTGATTATCATTTGAACCATTCGTGTGAACAACTATTTGTTCTATTTCAAATCTGAACACGATGAATGCCTTTTTAAAAACTATAGCTGTGCTGTAGTTCTACACCGATAGGACAAGAACTGGTTAGCACAGTTTCAGGATCATGTGAATGTGTGGGATAACAGGTCATGGTGCCAGCAGCTTGGTCTCCCAATAGACCCTATTTCATATGACGTCAGCATAGGTTTTTGATTGATTGATTGGTGGTTTCTTTACGCCGTGTCGGCAGCATAGGCCATATTCACGGCGGTCAGCATAGGTAATTAGGTCTGTGCGCGTGCACCTTGGCTGCAAGACAACATACGGCCACACTGCAAACTCAATGGCCGTGAGCAATCTTCATACAGAAAACGTGAAATATCTCTAAAACTGCACAACTTAGAAACAAATCGCTTGGCACACAAACAGATCAAGTGTTTAACAAACAGATTATATTAAATTTATATGATTAATGTCCTGTATTTCTATTAAATTTTAATAATATTGATGTTTTGCACTGCACATTTCGGCAAACGTCAATGGCCGTACACCATCTTCATACAGGAAAAGTAAAATATTTCTAAAATCACACCACCTAGAAACAAACCGATTGGCACACAAAGAGATAACGTATTCAACGAACAGATTATATTAAATTAATGTCTTCATTGATCTATATTTCTATTAATTTTAATCAAATTGATGTTTTGCACTGAGCGCATATGCAAACCCAATGATCAGCAAACTCACTGAGCGCATATGCAAACTCAATGATCAGCAGCCAACGCGTGCGCGTATCCACGATGATTATAAATATTGAAAGGGGTCTATGGGGCAGCACTATAAAGTCACCATGAGTGTGCACTGTCACAAGTCGGTACCTGTCCTGATATGACCTTAGATATTGCTAGGATGTAAAAACAACAAACATACTTCACCTAATTAAAAAAAATTTTAAACCCCACCTAACCCTACACTACACTACACTAATAGATCACATTGGGTGAGACTATGTGTGTGTGATTAGAACTTACCTTCTTCCTGATAGGTTCTGCTGGTTCACTGCACTTCTGTCGCTTTGCAGGTGGCTCTTCTGCTTCTTGCTCTTCTGAGACATTCTTTTGAACCACCTTCTGAATGCTGTCATCCTTTCCGCCACTCTCTCCCACAGAACTTCCAGTGCCGTCCGCGCAGTCATGCTCACCGTCTACAACACTGCTTCCAGTTCCGGTAACCAGTGATGAATCAGCAGTGTCCACCTGCCCGCACTGTTTGGTGTCCATCTGCTCTACACATCCAAGATGGTCACCGTGTTGCCCGAGTCCTGCAGTTTGCACACTGCCACCACTCACTTCTCCATTCCTTTTAACAGCATCTTTTACAGGGTCAGCAACACCTTTGCTTGCTTTGTCTTCTATTCCAAGCATATCACCACAACCAGAATTCATAGCTATGCTCAGAGAATCATCACCCTTGAATTGTTGATCATCATTCTTTGGCGAGTTCACCACAACACCTTTAGCTGGCCCTTCGGTAGAGGTCTGTACAGAAGGATCCGAACACTCAACAGAAGGATCCGAACATTTGACAGAAGGATCCGAACACTCGACAGAAGTCTGAATGGAGGGTTTGGGTACATCCGCAATGGCTGGAATTGCTGCAGAGCTTACAATGGATAGATCTGTCCCCTTAGTGGAAACCCCTGTGGAAGGTTCTATTCCAACCATAGAAGTCTGAGTGGAAACGAGCAACCCCTCAGTAGAAGTCTGTGTGGAAGGGACTGACACCTCAGTAGTATTCTGAGTAGATGGCTCAGGCCCATCTATATGGGACTGAGTTAAAGGCTCCGGTATATCCATAACAGTCTCACTAGAGGGTTCCAATCCTTTGGAAGAACTCTGACTGGAACCATTGGAGGATAGTGCATTGCCTGAACCGACAACAGGTGTTGGTGTCAATTGATCGGAACCCCCAGCACAGGTTTGAGTAGAGGGCGTTAATGCCCGGGCAGACTTCGATTGAGGCTCAGCCATGGAGGAGGTCTGCCCAGAGGGATTCTGGGTAGATTGCTGTGCCCCATCAACAGTAGGGATCTGATTAAGGGGCTTGGACCCTTCCACTAGCATTATATTCTGATTAGGTCCTGTTAAAGTCTGAGATGGCTGCTTGGCAGTCTGGTCTCCTCCCTCTTGACAACACTCATCCACCTCGTCCTTGGTGACCTCATCGATAGGATTCGCAATAGTGAGAAAGTTCCACGCTCCGATATCACGGTTACAGATGTCGCAGTGTATCATCGATGTATTGCTGGCAGCCTCGCTAAAAGACACAAACATGACAATTTCAATAACACAGGAATGAGTCACTTCCAACAAAAACAAAACAAAAAAAACACGGAAATCTGACTTCTGGGAAATCTGACATCTGGGAAATCTGACTTCTGGGAAATCTGACTTCTGGAAACTCTGACATCTGGGAAATCTGACTTCTGGAAAATCTGACTTCTGGAATTCTTGCGAAATCTGACAGTGCTTTTTATATGAAAGGATATGACCCACATGACCAAGAAAAAAGAAAAAGCACTTCAGCCGAAAGACCATAGTCGCAAAAAAAAAAGTACTCTATTCTCTGATGAAAAATTATGATCTACCAATTTTTTCTTTCTTTCTAAATCAGGGATAAAAATGAGTCTCCTGCGAAAAACGCGGAAATCAAGTCAAGATTATTAATTTGATTGCAAATTTCCCCAAAACGCGGACATTTTGTTTAACGTTAATCGGTAAATACAAAAAAAATCCCGGAGAACTTTCATTCCTGCTAAATAGTCATGTGTTCACTTACCTTGTGGTCCAGCCAGTGATGGCCATAATGGCGGCTGATTGCACTTCCGGTGATGATACATCAGTACAAAGATGGTAACTTGTGCCGACAACCTGCTGCAGCTTGTGGAGATCCAGGTTCTGTAGGTGTAATAATAATATTAATAACAACAACAATATCAAACTCTTGTTGATTTTAGACTATTATAAACTTGAATGAATGTAACATAACATGGCCGGAAGACCAGTGCCTCGGCATTGAACAAATACCTTTATTCTACTGAATAAAATGATCATTTAGCAAAAAACACAGCAGGAACTATTCTAAGGCACAAAACAGTAAAGACATGATATTTAAATTAGAATTTCTATTTTAGTCTGATGAAAACATAAAATTGTCAAAACCAAAGCAATGATCTAGATTTGATCTACATATCTAACCTAGCTAATGATGCATTTAGTAAACATTTGTCGCCACATATAAGGGAATACAGAGTCAATTTAATAGTTACTGCAGAATCCTATGGTGTCAGAATTTTGGCGTGCTTTACAAAATTAATTTTGCATGGTTGCGCTTCAAAATATCTATTTAAAAAATTTACCTTTAAAACAAAAGTTATTTCATGCTAGAGTCTGGTAGTTTATAAGGATCAACCTAATATATTTATCTTAGAAAATGTCAGAAACTCAAAAGCATCGGACTATGCAGCTTTAACCATCAAATATGGTATCGTGTTTTCGTTGGCATCCCCCAGGGGCGTAAGGTTTCTCCATGGGTCGCTTTCAGAAACTGTGTGCCACTTTTGTGACATGGAAACCAAAAGTGAAAACATTCCAAAGAATAGCCGAAAACATTCCAAATAATAGCAGATTCCATGTTGCTATGAAGGATTGCATGTTGTGCCTGTCAGAGTTGGGGTTTTATTTTTTACTTATTGAGAAAAATGCTAAAATTAACAATGTAACATCCATAACACCATTTTAAATTAAGACACCTATAATCACTTTAAGACACACACCAAATTAAGCAAAAAAGGTGGTATCTTACCAGAAAAAAGTTGAAAAACAGTTTGGGTAGACACATGGTGTCGATTTGCATATTTTTAGATTAGCACAAAATCATATAACTAATAAGCATACTTTTGATATATTATTTATTACACTTATTTTGTTGTTTTGATTTATTTGTGTAGTTTTATTCCCATAACCATGGAGGTTAACAGAGATAATAAAGGTAAGTACTGTGGACAAGTGAAACTTCAGACTGCCCAGTGAAAATCACACTAGACTTGTCCTATGGACTAGTGACATTTTTTGATTATCACTGTTAATCAACAAATGGAATAACCAAAGAAAGAAAAAGTAATTAAAAACTGATAACGTTTGTTTGTTGAAGCTTTACGTCCTAGCAACATCTAAGGTCAAATAAGGATGGGGATTCTGATAACCGAACACCTGGTATATCAGGACACCATTGGTTTAGATGCAGAGTTATCGCTTACAAACAGGTACCACAGTAACGACAGTCAACTAGAAAATGGTGCAAGATATTGGTTGCGGATGCCAGTACCTAATTAAATACTCACCAATGTGTTTAACACCGACTCCGGTACGAGTGGCAGTTGCCCGCCCAGTTTAACGAGCCGCTGCAGGTACTCACTAAAGTTGCGAGTTGCCTTGGGGCGTGTGTCATGGGGCAGCTGGAGGAAGTATTGCGGGGACGGAGAGCTCGACCAAGGACAGGCCAAGCGATGGCCTGACAGCAGTGACTCCTTCAACTGCACACAGCACTCCTCATCTAAACAAAGCGCGGGCATACAATCAGCGGTGAACATGGTCCTTGAAGAACAGAAGTGGAAATGATGGTGAGATGGATGATTGGTAAATAGGCTTGGTGCAGAAACTATACTTGGAGAGTACTAGATGAAACCTAACTTCCAGAAATTGTCCCGCCATTCCCTGGCAGTGTTAAGCCTATGGGGGAATTTGCGGAAATTCTCCACTTGCACAGGATACTTTGACCGGCTGGCACGGGCCGCTGATCGATTGACTGACTAACTAAACTCAGCGATTCCCTGACAGTGCTATGGCCATGAAAGGCTTTTTGCGTTTTCGCAAAAAAAACACTCATTGCGTTTGGTTCGATTTGTCTTCGCAGCATCTAAGGTCAAATCAGAAGTGTCTGTCTGTGATAGCTAATAGGTGAAACAAATATCATCGCGGAAATCCTCCCTTTGTTGGTTTGTATTTTGCGTCCTACCAACACATAAGGTCATATCAACATGGGTACAGACTTGTGATAGCACACATCTTTGCAACTTTATAGTGTTATCCCACTGGGAGACTGGATTGATTGATTGATTGATTGGTGATTGCTTTACGCCGTGTCGGCAGCAGAGGCCATATTCACGGCGAGAAATGTTTGTTTTTTGTTCAAACCATCGCTTTTACAATTACATGTAAAAGCAGACAATCAATTATGTGCCAATAGACACTCATTAAATTAGAAAGCTCACAATCATATATTTGTGGTCAAGGGAAACGAATTCCCATAGAAAAAGAAAAGGTTTATTAATAATTGATAGAATTTATTTAGTAAACTATATGAGGTGGTACAGTCCAGCTGCCCTCAAAAAGGCTAAAATGTTTTCTTGTTTTTGTTGGGAGACTGGGTAACCAGCGCCATGGCCCAATATCCCACACAGTCATATTATCCTGGTACTGAGCAAACCAGCCCTTGCCCTATCAATGTTGTATGTCATTAACTTGATTCGACTGGAGTTTAAGCCCATGATATTCCATAGAGGAAGCCAGCAATCGCTCTTACCGGTTAGACCATCTCATCCGGTGCAGAATCTGTGCTAGCCTATGATATCCATCATTTCAGTGTGCACACCAAATTTACTTAACAGATTCTAACTTCAAATAGCTCCAATGTTAGTCATATATAAAAGCTGCTCCAAATTAAAGCTTACTTTTAATAGTAGATGACGATGAACCTAGCATATTTATTTTAAAAATATGACAGGAACTCACAACCATCGAATTATGGAAATCATATTTTCATTAAAAATATCTCCAATGTTAATCATCTATAAAATTGACTCCAAGTGCAGAGTCCGATGAAAGCATAAAAATTTCAAAAACAAAATAATTATCTAGATTTGATTTGACATATCTAACTTAGATACTGTGACAGGCCCGATGTCAGCCGTTCCACGGTCTTGCACTCGCTGTCACACACACACGGAAGAACGCCAAGATCCAGAAAAAGTACGCTTCACCTGGTTTATTGGTAAACCTATCCGCTCTCCGCGGCGTCAACAGTCAAGTGACCCGCCCCCTAACTCACTACGTCCCACATCGCCTCTATAGGTGGATGGGGTTGTGCTAGCCACACGCAGTAGAGAGAAGCCGAGTCGGGGCTCAGCCCGGTGGGTAGCATGCCACCACCTAGCCCAGTTCAATGTAACTGCATAGGTGTGCGGCGTAGTGTCTGCCCCCACCGCGTGGTAGCGGAGCTCATGTACAGACTACTACAATACTGATGCACTTATTAAGCATTTATTTCCACATAGAAGGGAATACCGAGTCAATTTAATAGAATCTGTTACTGCAGAAGCCAATGGTATCAGAATTTGTGTGTGCTTGCCAACATTAATTTTCTATGTTTGCACTTCAAATATCTCAAATATTAGCCATTTAAAATCAAAGATACCTCAAACTAAAGTAAGGAAGACTATAACGATCAACTTAATATATTTATCTCAGAAAATTACAGAAACTTAAAGCCATCGGAGCATTCAACTTTAAAGTAAAGTAGATAATGATAAACCTAACAATGAGAATAACATATTTATTTTTAAAACATGGCATGAAAGCACACCCATCGGACTATACGGCTTTAATAACGATACAAATTTGGTGGTATCTGGATGACCACTGTGAAACATACATGCTTTGGGGTTGTGCGAGGCCGGCATTCTCCCCGAGATGTGGATCTTACAGCTGACACAGCGCAGGATGTCCACATCGACGTTCTCCCATCCATAACGCGAACACTCCATAGGCGACAGCCAGGTCGGCTTAGCAAACCAGCGCAGAGGCTCAGGGAGTTAAGGAGTACAAGTCCATCCGAATGGCTTAATGGAACCTAATACTATTAGTAATACTCATAGCTTGCTTAAATATTTTAAACGGGAGTTCAGGTTTTGCAAAAACTGAAACCTTGTTTTATTTAATTACGCCTCTAGAGTGCATTGATTTTCTTATCATCGGCTATGGATGTAAAAGATATGGTCATTCTCACATATTTCTTTGTTGGAAACCAGCTGCCGCCACATAAGCTACTCTTTCTGATAAGCAGCAAGGGGTATTTTATATGCACTTTCCCAGACAGGACAGCACATACCACAGCCTTTGCTGAACCAGTTGTGGACCACTGGTTGAAACGGAAAATAGCCCAAACTGCAAATGTGTCCACTGAGCAGGATTCATCGGATGACCCACACCATCACAGGTGGACACTCTACCGCCTGAGCTATGTCCTGCACTTCAGGTTTCGATATAGCAATAAAGATACAGAGTCCATTCACACATGTGAAGATCTGAAATTCAAGGCTATTTCAAGGCTTTTCAAGACTATTTTCATTTTCATTTTCATTTGCATTGGGTGGTGGAAATAGTCTATTATTAACTGATTCACTAAAGTCATTTTTAGTTGAACATGGTATATAGAAATTGGCATATGAAAAGTAATGTGTACTACACTGAACTCTGCGGAATGTTCTCCCACTGTATTAGTCAACAGCACACCACATAAACTTTACACTACGGCAGTATTTATTTACTTAGTCATTTGGGGGGGGGGGGGGGTCAAACAAATGTATTCAGCTAAAGATACACTTTTTCAAGTCCACGGCACTGGTGTTCAGCCTATAACTTTATAAGTATTACCAGTTGGTCGTTTGTTCTTGGCGTTTTACGTCCTGGAAACATCTACGGTCTTATCAGGACGGGTACCGACTTGTGACAGTGTGCACTCATGGCAACTTTATAGTGCTGCCCCACTAGGAGACCAGGCCTCCAGCACCATGACCTGATATCCCACTCCGTCACATTATCCTGACACTGAGCCAACTAGCCCTTGCCCTATCCTAATAATGCCAAGAGCCTGTCTAGGAAGTGAGAAGAATAGTATAGTTATACGAGTCTTACCTTGGTACAGATGATGGATAACTGTTGTTTTACCGAGGTATAAGCCTCGGATAGATGTGGGCTAGGGAGAGGTAAGCACGTCCGGTACCAGCAATCTTAACCTACTTATTGAGGATAAAAATGACTTTCAAACAATGGATACTATTACTTTACCGAAAAGGTACACCAACGGAATAGATGTGGCAGGGTGTGGCGGGAGGGCCCTAGCCCACATCTATCCGAGGCTTATACCTCGGTAAAACAACAGTTATCCATCATCTGTACCAAGGTAAGACTCGTATAACTATACTATTTTACCTCGGTAAACAGCCTCAGGCTAGCCTCAGGCTAGGGAGACCTTTACATAATTCATTTTTATCCTTAATATCATTCTTTCTTATTATTATAACATTCTAAATTTTTGTTCTCACCTATTCTTGTTAGTTGGCGAGAAGACGCTTTGCAACGCCGGTAGGCTTTTCTAGTCGTTTATTATAATGTTTTGCAAACGACTTAGCCGTCTTCCAGCCTGCATGCGCTAGTATTCTTTTCACAGAAATACCAAGCACCCGTGCCTTGGAGACCATGGCTCCTCTAGTTGAGTGGGAAGAGTATTTACTCGTATCCACTCCAGCCAATTTCAACACCGTAATTGTCCATCTGGCAAGTGTGTCTCGTGAAATCGCCTTATGTGGCTTTATAAAGCTCACTAATAGTTGTTGTGATGCACGTAAATCCTTTGTCTTGTATATATAAGCCCGTATGGCCGACACAACACATAATTTCCGATCATTCGGAAAACAGTCTAAGTGAACCGTTGATAAAGGGTCACCTAACGTGTTCGATTTAAGCAATTTTTCTAAATCAAACGTAGCTTGTTGCTTGTCTATTTCTAATCCAGTTAAGGATAAAGCAACAATCGTCTGTCCTCTGTGTCCGGTTACTAACAATAACAGGACCGCGACCTTAAAACCTAACTGTTTTATATCTAACCACGAGTTGTGAGGCCAAGCCTGAAACAACTTAAATACTATAGAAACATCCCAAAACCGACTATACTTTGGTTTTGGAGGATTCCTTTGATAAATTGAACGAAGTAAATAACAAATAACATAATGTTTTCCAACTGTTTCGCCATCAATTCTAGGTAATATAATTGATAACGCACACCTCGCCGCATTAATCGATCCAAAGGAAAGTCCTTCATCCTCTAGAGAACGAAGAAACCGAGCTACTTGTGAAATCTTTGGATTTGTTGGCTTAACTTTCATTAACAAACAATGTACACCCCATTTCTTTAAATAGGTTGTATACATTTTGACAGTTCCTGGCCTCCAGGCATCCGATACTATCCTATCCTCAGTAATTCTGTCCAATCCAAATTGCTGTAGCTGCTTCCTTAGAAAAGGAATGCCAATAGGGGCGTCGTTGACACGTCGCCGTGAACCACTAGCGGTCCGTGGTGCGTCAGATTCCCGAGTTTTCTTGGGAATCGTATACGATCTTTTGCCAGTTGTGAAACTGCTGGCAGCCAAGGTTGCGTGTCCCAATCGGGCACCACCAGTATCGCATGTGTCCCTTCCAAGCCGATTTTTCTCACTACTCGGCTGATAATGCTAAATGGTGGGAAAATATAAAAAAAATTATTTTCCCAGGTAATAGCAAACGCATCTACTTTCCAAGCATCCGGTTCAGGATGCCAAGAAACATAACAGGGTAACTTGTTATTATTTCGTGATGCAAATAAGTCAACTTCAGGTGTACCCCATTTTTCACAAACGAAGTTAAACAAAGGTGTAGAGAGAGACCACTCTAAATGGTCATGGAAATTTCTACTTTTATAATCTGCAAGTGTATTTTGTGACCCTGGAATATGCGCTACAGTCAGCCAGACTTGTTGAGCCTGTGCCCAGTTCCAAATCAGTTTAGATAACTGATTGCAAGACTTTGATTTGGTTCCACCCATGTTACGAATATATGCCATGGCAGTAGTATTATCAGTTAGTATTCTAACCTGTGATTTATTTATCTTTACTAAACTACGTAAGCCCAGATAAATAGCACGCAATTCTAGTGCATTAATATAGTCTGATTTTTCATCATCAAGCCATCTACCTCCTGTTGTGACCCCATCTCGATGAGCTCCCCAACCTTCTAACGAAGCATCAGTAGTAATTACTGTATTAGGTTCCGCCATGCGGATTGGATTTGGTGAACTTGCTATATGTTGCATCCACCATCCAATATCCTGTAACCCTTCTTGCGAAATAAACATCTTTCGCTCAAAATTGCCTTTAGTTCGTGTTAACGCTAAATTTTTATCTATTTCTAGCGACTTAATATGGGCCTTCCCATATAACACAGCAGGTGCATATGAGGTCATTATGCCAATAAGAACAGCAACCTGTCTAATTTTTGGCTTTGATAACTTAATAAGCTGAGTCGCTGTAGTCATAAACTTAATTAGTTTTTGTTCTGTTATCGACACTGTAAGGGACTGTGTATCCAGAATAAACCCTAAACATTTGAGTTGTTTTGTTGGTTTAAACACTGACTTTTGTTGATGTACATAAAACCCCAATTTAGTGAGTAATGCACATAAATCCAAAACTGCATTCACACAACCAATTTGTGTTGATGCTATAATAAAAGAATCATCTATGTATGGAAACATTATGTGACCCTTCCTCGCCATTACCGAGAAAACAGGTTTAAGCAATTTAGTAAATAAACGTGGCGCACAAGCTAAGCCATTCGGCATGCAGGTAAACTCATAGAGTTGGTTATCCCAAATAAATCGAAGAAATTTTCGGTATTGTTCCATTATGGGAAGCGTATAATATGCATCCTGTAAATCAACACTAGCCATCCACGCATCTGGTGTAATCAGATCTCGTGCCGTATCTAGAGAGAACATTTTAAAATGTCGATATTCCACCCTTTTATTAAGGATTGTTAAATCCAGGATCATTCGAACATCACCATTAGGCTTCGGTCTCGAGAAAATGTTTGAAATAAACTGTCCTGAACAGTGTGTCACTTTTTGTATAATTCCTTTCTCAAAGAATTTATGTACCTGTTTAGTTAGTGCGTCTCGTTCAACTGGTTGAATGTTATATGGAAAAGGTATTATACTTTGTACAGGAATTTGTGTAAAAGGAATTTGAACACCCCTAACTATTTCTATAATTTCTTGGTCACTAGTAATTTTGTGCCACTCAGAAATATGATTACTAATATTACCAGCCACAAAGTTGCTTACAGTTTGTGTGTTTTTAGAGGCTGCAGGGACTTGTAAAGTTTGTGTTTGGACCTCTACTTGGACCCGCCCCTGGGGAAAGGTCTCGACGAGTTGAACCCTCGACCTATTGGCCGTGCGGTGTTGTCGGTCCAGCCTGGGCGAGCGCCCCGGCCCCGAAACCCTTGACCGAAGTTTGAACTCGGTCTGGTTCCTCTGGTGAACCGTCGTGGACGAAAATCCCCTCGTGACTTTTTGAAACGAGGAACTTCCTGTTTCTTCTTGCCATCCATGTTTTTGCCACTCTTGGCTGCAGTCTCTACCTCTTTATAGAGGTATTGTAGTTGACCGCCAAACATCTTGGTATTATCTAAAGGTTTCCCTTTAATCGGCTCTGGAGCAAGATAGAGCGTAAACTCCTTCCCCTCATTATCGGTAACCTTCTTAGAGCGAGCCACTTCTTTGCCAGCATCTGTGCAAACTGACTTGAAGACATTTTCATATCTTCGAAACGACAGGTAATTACCTGCCGCCGCTAGCACTGCAATGCCTTTGTCCATTGTCTTAGCCAAAGACGAGAACTTATTTTCACTCTGCATCCTATTAGCCACAGGAACAATAGCTGTTAGGGTAGCCAACACTGCCTTATGCACTGTGTGCAACACATCCTCAAACTTCTTACGGTCATCCGTCATATTGACATCCCGATCCATTTCTTTAATGATGGAGTTGGGAACACCCTTTATGCCTGTTAACTCATCTCCTAACTTGGAGATAACCTCCGCCGGTTTGAACGTGCGAAAATGACCATTCACGGTCTCGCGCATAAGCGTAGTGGTTTTAACCCGCTTAGCCTTTGGCTTCTCCACCTTCTTAGCCACTTTAGTGCCAATGTCCGCATAGACCCCTTCATATATGGTGTCTGAGTCTGATTCCGTAGAAGTAGACTCAGTGGACGACTCAGAAGAAGAATATTTCCTCTTCCTCTTCTTCTTTTTGGACTTAGTCTTCCGCTTTTTGCGCAAACCAGTCTCTGCCCGCTCCTTGGTGAATTCATCACCCGAAGAAATCACCTGTTTCTTCTTCTTCCTCCGTTTAGGAGAAGGAGGAGGAGGAGCCTTAAGCTCCACCGCCGAGTCTGTGTCCA
Source organism: Branchipolynoe longqiensis (assembly GCA_030323885.1). Taxonomy (NCBI): domain Eukaryota; kingdom Metazoa; phylum Annelida; class Polychaeta; order Phyllodocida; family Polynoidae; genus Branchipolynoe; species Branchipolynoe longqiensis. The sequence continues at coordinate 6,028,202 of CM059186.1, read as the reverse complement.
AGAAATCCTCAAATGAATCCTCTTGGACACTCGGCCTACGCCGCTTCCGAGACACAGGCGATTTGGCAGTCAAGATGTGGCTTTCCAATCTTGCAAAGCGAGCCTCCCAATCTGGAGGCGCAGGCACATCAGGCACTGCGTCCTCGTCCGGGTCGGAGAGGATATGCGCCCGGGGCTGTGTCGACGGCCCTGCCGACAACACAGGTGAGGAGTCGTACTCCTCGTCCACTCCACTCGGAACACGCCCCTCGGCTGCTGCTGCACCGCGCTTACTCCGCTTCGTGGCCATCGGGAGCTGAAACAAACATTTTTGGTCAGTCCCGGTATATATATATGTCACAATATGGTTGTTTCAAACTCATTTGGACATCTATTGGTGTTAGAGAACGTGTTTATACCGTTATAACACAGGCGTAATAAGCTAAATTTGTGCGTGGGTTGTGGGTCAAGCCCAAACCTTACGCGGGGTCGGGACCAGTGTATCGGCCCGCCCATCCCTCTGTTCCGCACACTTCTCCCACCTGTGACTACTACGTCAACAAGTTGGAGAAAATGCTACGAAACTCGGAGAAACGCCTGAAAAAGTTTTGTCTAGGGGAGTCTATAAAAGAAACCCAGGAGCATCTCCAACATTACTCTCTATTAGAGTACGAGAGAATTTCCACATGAGATAGGGCGAAACCCACATCTCTACCCATAGTCACACGGTGACCCGGGTGTTGACATAACCGCTAATGACCGGTTTGGTTCCTTCGAGAAACCCACTCGAGTGTTCTATCCTTGGTTGTTTATAACCAAATAACTCGTCCAAATTGGACCAACGAAAGTCTAAACTTTCCATAATGATGCTCTAATGCATCATAATTAAGCTAACCACAGTTTTTATTATACTTACTGCGTATTTGCTTGTATGTAGACTAATTTTGCCGGAGCAACCCAACGACACGTTATCCAGTCGTGAGTTGTATGTGCTAATTGCTGGTACTGGACGTGCTTACCTCTCCCTAGCCTGAGGCTAGCCTGAGGCTGTTTACCGAGGTAAAATAAACTGTTAAGTCATTGGTTTTACTCGACCAGGGGTTCAAACCCCATCATCTACCAAAAACGGGAAGCGGACGCTCAACTCATTCGACCATCCCGTCTTACCATGTGGATATGGGTCATTCTCAGAAACTGTGTGCCACATTTTTCGTTTCTACGTTACATTGTTAATGATTTTGCCTTCTTTTTGGAAGAAAAGTCAAATAATTATTGTTGACTCTGTTGCAAAATACATGGCTGATTTGTGACATGCTGAATAGTATGATAAGCAGAATGCAATTACATCCAACAAATGGGATAAATACACTACTAAACTATTTGTAAGACTTGTTTCTACTACTTAGGGTACAAATCATACTGTCTACCTTCATATGTATTAAATTATTAACATGTTAAACTTGCCGTAATGGTAGTTACACTTCGTATCCACTTTAACTAGGACTTTTCAAACTCCCTGTGCACTGGTAAGCACATTTTCTGGGAACTATTTTTACACAACATTGTCAGGAGTGACTTCTATAAAACACATATATACATTTTATTTAAACATTGCTAATGTAACCATATTTTAAAAGATTCATAAGTATTTAATTTGAGCATGGTGTCCATTGAAACTAAGAACATACATAAGAAATTATACATAAGAAATTATCAGTAATATCATGCTAACTCTTACTTCCATGACCCCCTGCAAAAAAAAGTGAGTGGGTCAACTATCTTTTCCCCCTCAAAATATGTTGTGGTGTGACCATGTATTTAATTTAACGTGTGTCATTTAGGGGTCATTTGTAGAAAGTTTATTTTTAACCCATCATGTCACACTTATGAACCACCTTTTCTGAGAACAACATCTACAGGAAGTAGCATTACTAAGTTTGATAAAATTGTGACAGACTTGACAAGAAAACCTGCACTGATTCAAAGTAAAGCTACATTGTTCATTTCCAAGGTATGTCTCAACATTTTCTTGTGACATTCACAGATATAATTGCTACCTGACTCATGAATTAATAATGTAGGGAAAGTTACCTTAAACTTCAGAAAGCTGGGTATCTGTCAATTCCTGTTGGATTTTGATCAGACAAAAATTATAATCTGTCAAAATTAGTGTGCTGCAAAATGGTATTAATCGTATCCTATTTTGCACAGAGCTAATATTTTTAATCCGCATTTCCGTGCGCGACGAAAAACGGAACGATGAAAAGTGATGACATCACAGTGCAACTTTAGTAGCACGACAGATTTTCAAGTGCCTGCCATAAGTATCTCTGCGGGCACTTCAAGTACAAGTAATTTAGTCAAAATATTAGTCAAGTATAAATAGATTATTTCATCTGATATGGATCAGAACCTGGAAGGACCGACTTTTCCGCATAAACAGACAATAGCCTAGAATGATGCCTACCTAGACCACAATCCACGAGCCAGGTAAAAGTAGATTATTTTTTGTAGAAGGATACAGAGTATGAATGTACTCGCTGGAAGAAATCGTGTCTATTCCTCGGCCGACTGATTTGCTGTTGTCCCTCTTTGTTGGATTTGCTAATATTCCTGTAAGTCAAAGCAAAAGAGCATATTTAGTTAGAAGAACAGGGAATGTACAGACTGGGGGTTCCCACTGGAACGGTGTATGCAACTAATACAAACAAAAGCTGTTCCCCAACAAATGTAACGCAGAAATAGACAACAACTAACACTGACATGTGTAAGTTAATTTCAAATCTAATCGCCTTGTAAAATTTTCCGATATTTAAGACATTGGTTATGGTGTACTATTCTATAATAAATTACAAATGGTCTATATAATGGTAAATGATATGTAAAACCAAAGGCATATAAGGTATATGTGGTGTTGGTGATCCATTACTTGTTTAAGATAGAAATTGTGTATTATAATAGATAGTGTGTGAGGGGCACTTCTTGAAATGTACAGAGTCTTTGGAGTTCTGCTCACATACCCCCTCCCCCCAAGTGTTATTTACGGATCACTGCACACCAGACACAACAGGGCACTGTAGCCAGACATAACTATGCCTTGGTTACAAAGTTCTTGAATATCATTGGTAGATATAAGAATGCATGTTGCTGATTGGAGAGTTTGGTTCCTTCTGCACACTCTATATCTTGCCTTCCTTCTCTATACTTGCCTGTAGTGATTTCCTATTTAGCCTGCCTACACAACCACAGTTGCCGGCCGTCGACTTTACAGCCTGATTTAGTCCTAGGTGACCGAATCCTCACTTAATGTCATTAATTAGATTCCTGAGGTGATTACCTTTAATTTGATATGTTACTTGATAGTTGTGTTGACATAAGCCAATGAATGACACATTTTTGTCCAAAGTGTCAAGTCTGTCACAATTTTCTCAAGGTTTGTAGTACGAACGAAAAGGTTTAACTTTGGACATATCTCGGGTTCTCATAAGGCCGTATAATAAATGTGGTATTTTTGTGCAGCATGAAATGGTCCTCACACATCGCCCCATAGGAAAAACTTGACCAAGTAGGGTGTTGCTTCACCCATGCTATCTCTATGGGGGCAACCTTTCAGTGCTCAGCCCTGCTAAATGGCAAATGGCCCCCATATAAAATTAGCATCATCAGATTGATAAACATGTCTCTTTGACTTTGTGTGCCAGGCGATTTGATTGTATCTGGTGCGATTTAAAAAAAATTGATATTTTTATTTTTCTGAGGTGCAAAGTGATCTAGTTCACTTGCAGCTGGGTCACCTGACCAGAATGCAGTATTCTGATTGGTTTGTCATGTGCTGTTGTTGACATTTACATGATGCAGGCGATGTTCTGTTGTTTATATTTACATGATGCAGGCCATGTGCTTTTGTTGATTATCATTATATTTTGTGAATTTTTTAACTAATAATTTGCAGGTGTTTAAGATAGATAGTGCACATGCATTGCAAAGACAGTTTATGACTTTGGGACTTTTTTTATATTAAAAACTGGTGTGGTTTATTTACTATTTTAAGCATGTCAAAAATCCTGCAATTGAAAACCAATGGAGTAACTGTGAGATAATTAGCCTATATTCCTGATACATAAACTATAATAACTTTGCTTCTGCGTGACCTGTAAAGTCCATATATATGTCAAATTAAAGGGTTTGATGTATTTTAACAGAATACATTGTATTGACTCTTTTAGGGTTATCTCATATCTGGTATTTGAAATTTGTGTCTACAAGTCTCTAGCTATTGATGATCAACAGCTGAATTTGTGAATATGAGGATTAAGTGATCAGTGTAGGTAGGTACCCTCCAATCCGCCCGCCGCGCCCCTATCGCCAAACCAGTCTGACTTGTACAACTTTTTGCGACCTCATCGGCGACAGAGTCCATTGCAAAAAAGGCACCTCACCTGATGCACAATGCTCAGTACCATAGTTCTCACATCCGATTTTGAAACACCATTGAATTCAGCAACAATAGACTATTTTCACTGTTGTGCAACGTTTGAAAGGCATTTTAATAGCCCCTTTAAGTCTTCCGATGTAAAATTCAAAGGAAAGGAGCCAATGAATGTTATTTTAACCTCCGGAAAATGAATCCGTAGCATTTTTCCTGGCTAGAAATGGCCACACAATAAGTATAACATGGCTCGCGAATGTATAATGTAGCCCGGTATTGTCAACGTTTACCCGACTTTTGCTTTGACCAAAATCTCGATTACCCGCCAGCACCATCATTATATTTTTAAAGGGGGTCAAGACATTCAAATTATAATTTCACTGGAAGCTCCAATGAATCAGAAGCAATATGCCTTTTGAATTCTTTTAATATTCGAAAATTTGATTGAGATATCTGCATTTTCTCTTCCTAGAAATGGTCACACAATAAGGATAATATGGCCTGCGAATGTTTTTATAACAAGGCCCGTTATTGTCAGTGTTTAGCTGACTTTTGCTCTGGGCAAAATCTCGATTACTGGCCGGTACCCTCCTAACATTTCCAAAAGGGTCCAAACATTCAAATTTCACGGGAAGCTCCAATGAATCAGAAGCAATATGCTTTTTGAATTTTTTTATATTCCTAAATTTGAGTGAGATATGTGCATTTGACAGTTTTTGACTTTCAGATCTTTTGACTTAGATATTAATGCATTAGAGAAGTGATTTATTAAGGAGTGGTAAATAGGTTTATTATAAGGAGCAAACAAAGGCAATTTTAACCCCTATAAAGTGAATCTTTTGCATTTTTTCTTCCTGGAAACTTATTTAGGCCTACCTCATTTTATTGGTAAATAGTTGGCCAGTTACTTATCATAGGTGGGTATGGTTGTATTCCGATTGCCATGGAAATCAACAATTTTCAGTAATCTTAATATTTAAGTCAGTTTTAACAAGCTGAGGTGAGGTGCTATATGAAGATGAATCGTGATGTCAAGTTTGATCGGGATCTGACCATTAATCAAGAAACTACAGGTGACTGCCATGTTGTAGGTGGTCATGCTTGTATTATGGTTGCCATGGAAACACATTTTTCTGTGATCTAATTTTTTTTTTAAATCAGTTTTGATAAGCTGAGGTGATTTGCCAAATGAGGAAGAATCTTGATGTCAAGTTTGATCAGGATGTGATCATTAATAAAGAAACTACAAAGAAATGTTATAATTATCCTGTTTACAACTCCTTAATAGAGGGAGTGCATATGACATCAAACATCACTCAGTGGTCAGGTCAGCAATCAGCCATCTTGGATTACAAGCACCCTTGCCTAGCCCTGTTGTGAATGTATGCTGATGAAGTAACATCATTTTCCTTGTGTTCTGAGCTGTTCTGGGCAGTTTACATCCAATGTGTTTACTTTCAGCACTTTAACTTCTGAGGCCAAACTGCTCAAAACAGTGACAATTAAACCAACAAATAGGTAAATAAGCACAATGTAGACAGGTTCAAGCCTTCTGTATGTAATCCAATATGGCCACCGAAAGTTGCCTCGTGACATCATTACACCCCCTCTATGAGGCACTTCTCTAATGCATTAGCGAATACAAGACATCTCAACAACTTTCAAATGCACACATCTCACTCAAATTTTGGAATATTAAAAAAATTCAAAAAGCCTAATGCTTTTGATTAATTGGAGCTTCCAGTGAAATTATAATTTGAATGTTTAGACCCCCTGACAATTTTAGGAGGGTACCTAGTGTAGGTGTATGGTTAAACCAGTCAACACTATAAATTCAATAGCAAATTCCGGGCGCCACTACCAAGACTCAATAGTTCTAGATGTGTTCAGTTCGATGTTGCTTCTTCTTGTTCTTAAACTTACTTAAGTGCCTGTCACACCTTACCGGATTGAGCAACGGACATAACCGGACAAAGAATTTTCTAGTCCGGTGGTGTTCGGTATCAAAATGTTGCGCTATCGGGTCAAAAGCGCCCGGACAAAAAACCGCTAAACGGACAAGGAACGTACATTAACGAATAGCCACCGGACGATAACCGAACATCAACCGGACACATACTGGACTGTTCACTGTTCACAGACGCGCTGAAAACATATACTGACCGAATTCCCGGAACACCGTCAACACACTATGCAGGAAGCAAACCGGAGATGTAACGGATGGGTAACGGACATGAACCGGACAAAAGGGACGAAACGGACTTAAACCGGACACCAACCGTACACGTCAGTCCGGCGGTGTCCGGTACAAGTTTTGTGCATGTTCAAAACTTGACACCATACACACCAGGCAGAGAACAGACACGCCGGATGCCTACCGTATATAAACTGGACATTGACGTATTTCACCGGACAGGATCTGGTTTCTATCCGTTTCCCAAATCCGGTAAGGTGTAACTGAGCCTTAATGTTAGTCTTAAATCGCAATCTTTAACGTATAATTTAGAAACTGGTACAGTGTTATTCCCATGCTTAAATCATCTTCTCACATACTTACCGATCATCCTTCTCGTCGCTATCTTGGCGTACAAACGAAGAAAGCAGCTGCATTGCATTCACATTTCGCTTGGAAGACTCCATTTTGACAAACTTTGTCGTTCCAATACTCAACAACAGGGGGCAGACACATACAACATCCGGGTCAAACGCTCTATCGAGTTCAAATATCTCTGCTCGCATAAAACTGCTTGATTTACCAATTTTTCTCACATCATATCTTTTCTTAAATATGCCAATTTCAACTTTTATAAAGAAACCACTATGTCAAAAGCCAAGAGTCAAGACACATGGCAAGACTGCCAAGAGGTGGATCTCCAAAATATCCCCACACGAATCTTAGGATTAGAATTGACAAAATAACACACTTTGGAAACACTTATGCCATATCGTTTGGATCCGACAGTTTGACTGTCTTGTTTTCAGCATCAATCTTCAAATGGCATGAGGGATTGGATTTGTCCAATTTAGGTGACACATATACTAGATTAGCGCAGAAAGTGTCAAGTGGTTGCGCTGGAATCACTTGGTGCCCTCTAGTCTAGAACACACTCGCACCGCAGATATGGACAGCGTACAAGTTTATAGTTAGAACACTTCTCATTGGTTCACTGATCAACCAATCGTGTGTTGTGTTACATATAATTTTTTTAAGCAAAACCTAAACTTTCAGTAATGGCGGCGAGCGTGCCTCTCCTTCAATTTGAACGTCTGAAACCAAAAGCTGAGCATAATCACCGATGGGGTAGGTATTTAAACTAGACATATCCAGGCCAAGTAATGCATTGCATAGATAGTGCAGGGTATAGACTATAGTACGGGCGGAAACTACATCCTACTAAAATGTGTTAATGAATAGACGGGAAAATCAAGCTTCGGATTGTTATGATTTTACTACACTGCCTACACTACTCACTAGGCAGTAGTAGGCTACAGTCTACGTCTACGAGTACGACTACTACTCGGATACCCATTCCTTAGATAAAAGATTCACCCCCGTACTACCGTTCACCAACCCATTAGAAAGCTGGCGAAAACTGCTTTAGTATGGAACCGGAAGTGGAATCCCTGACCCTGGCTCCAGTATCAAATGGCTACTTATATCGGCACAGAGTTGGTGAATTGAGAGAGAATGCAAAAAGACAAGATGGCGGCGATAAAATGCCGTCGGTTTTTATTATTTTAATTCCTAAAACCACATGTTTTATTATATTTTTCAAATCAGAAGTAGCGGGTAGATATGAAGATGTATGTGCAGAATATATTTTGCTTCTTAAATTAAGAATTTACCAGCTCAGTTCATTTCCCTCAGCATATCGAAATTCTTCGCCAGTTTTTTTAATGGGTTGGTGTAGGTATGTGGCCAACAATTTTTAGTTTAGTGTATAGAAATGAAACTGATACTATTGTAAAGAGCAAAAAATATGCTTTTAAATGACACCAAGATCATGCATATAGGTCTAATATTAAGAAAGTTATGAATTTTTATTTCATTAAAATCGCATGTTTTTTGCCATGTAATTAACCTGAAACAAAGGGAATGGGTGTGATCCTAAACAATGCAAACTGAATGAAAAAAGTGCATGACTTCATTAGTTTTCATGATATTTACATGATTTTTGTAATGGATTAAATAGAAAAAAAGTCCATTTAAAAGACTGCATCAAAGCCTGATTTTGTATTATTAATCTTTTAATTAACAAATTAATTGATAATTAATCTCAAAGAAACACAAAATATGCGAGAACTTACTTAATTTTCATGATATTTACAAGATTTGTGTCAATCTTTTTGACACTGACACCGAGTAGTCTAGATGCAGGGGGGCAGGGAGAGAGCAGGCATGAGGCAAAGTCAATGGGTCGTTCAGTAGGTCACATTATATATTTGCAGTGCCAGGTTTAGGGCCTGAATAACCAGGTGAGCTCTGTATTCATTTTTAAAGGCAAGGATCGAACCCGCTTCTCTGGTTTTGGTTGGGAGTTTATTCCACATGACACTTCCTTTGTAAATCGGAGCTCTGATTAACTTATTTGTATTAGGGTTGGGCACCCAGAGTAGGGTCGATGTCCCCCTTCTCATTACCCTGGTTGTGTGATCTATGTATTTGTCATCACTTGCATGTTTATACATCAGTGTCATTAGGTGTAGGTTCCTACGCACATCCAGAGTGTCCAATGCTCTGCTATGCATTTCAACCACACTTAGTATCTTGCCTATCTTGGAATACTGTTCTGAGAGCTCTGTTTTGCATTCTTTGTAATTTGGTCTCTTGCTGCTTCGTTAGTAATCCATAGATATCATTGTATTCTATAATTGGTAATATTGTTGACTTGTACAGCTGTAGTGCAGTATTCTCACTTACATAGGTCCTTATTTTTCTGAATGTGTTCGTTTTTATTGCCAGTTTTTTGTTAAGTCTCGCCAGCTGTTGGGTACCACTTAGTAGCATCGAGAGTTGTGGCTAGGTACTTATAGGAGTTCACCTCACGGAGCACTAAGCCACCCATCTGCAGTTGTATTGGCTGGGCCCTGGCCTTCCTTTCGTTCCATAGATTACATACTCAGTTTTAGTGCCATTTAATGTTAGGTTATTCTCATGGCGCCATGTATTCACTCCATCCAGTACCATTCAAGCCTCGATTGCGGCTATGGCAAGGTCATTGTTATGTATTGTTAACACTGCATCATCGGCAAATAATGTGAAAGATGCTTTGTTGGAAACTAGAGGTAGGTCATTTATAAATATATTAGAAACAGTAGGTGTCCCAGAGTGGAACTCCTGATTTTATTTGTCGGGTGGTCGAGTTGGTATCACTTAGTTTTGTGTATTGTTTTCTATTGCTGAGGTAATTTGTGAGGAAGCTATGTACTCTATTGTCTAGCCCAGCTCGTTCTATTTTATGGATGAGGATTTTGTGGTCGATCGTATCAAATGCCTTCTTGAAATCCAGGAAGACTGCGATAGTAAGATCACCCTTGTCAATGTTTGATAGACTCAAGGAATGTGTTAATTTGGTCCTGTATTATTTGTTCTATGCTCTTGCCAGGCAGCGGGAGGATCGATATTGGGCATAGTTCACTACAGGTTTGTGGGAAGTTGACTTTAGGTATGGGCGTCAGTGTGGCTACTTTCCAGTCGTCAGGGAAGGTGCCTGTGCTGATTATTAGGTTATATAAATGTGTAAATTCTGCACTCAGTGTTGTGATCGTGCTTTTTTTTTATCAAAGTGGTACTGATCTCCTTCATACCTGATGATTTGTTGATCGATATTTTGTTAGTTCTATCAAGGATTTCGTCCTGGGTTGTTTCCAGGAGGTCATACTTTTATTTAGTTTGGCCTGGAAGGTTTTGTGTTGGTCATCTGTTTGAATTTATTGTCTAGTTTCTCACATATCTATGAAATAGTTATTGATTTCCTCTGCTAATATTTCATCTGGGATTTTATTACCAGTCTCTTCATTTGTAAGGCCACTGATTCTTGTCTTCTTTTTTATGTTCGAATTGGTTTATTTCATACCAACATGAAGAAATTTCAGATGAGAAAAAGCATCTCTCATGAATCCTATGAGAGATTCTCATTGAGTAAATAGGGTGTCCTTTTCTGATGTAGACATTCACCATAATAGTGCCTGTGATTTCCTGCAAAGACATCACTTTGTAGTAATGATATTAATGTACATGTACTGATAGTGGTTCAAATAAAGGGAACACCGCACCTAGAGTGGTTCTCGAACCCACATCTCTCCCATTTGCTGGCAACAGTCTTAACCATCAGGGATGAAAGATCCCTGTGATTTTGCGGATATCCATGGTTGTTGATATTCACTGGTTAACGTTCACAAAAATGTCAATATATTATGTAATATATGACAGCAACTGATTAGTCTTAATTACGCTCTCATATGACCTTAGGTGTTGCTAGAACATAAAACCCAAACAAGATATGGTTAGGTATGGGTGTTAAAGTTGCATAGTCCGATCGCGATTTAATTGTTGTCTTATTTTTTAGTTAAATATATCAAATTGAACGTTATGACCTACTAATTGTAGTAGTCTGAACATGAGCTCTACTATCACGCGGTAGCAGCGGAGACTACGACGCCACTGGCGCAGTTCCACTACACTGCGCTAGGTGGCGGCACGGGTCACCACCGGTCAGACCCTAGCCGGGCTGACCTCTACTGCGTGTGGTTGACCCACCCCCCCACACACACCTATAGAGTCGATGTGGGATCTGGCGAGTCAGGGGGCGGGTCAGACAACTACTGACACCGCGGAGAGCAGAGGTTTCAATAAACCAGGTGAAGCGTACACTGAATTGAATCTTGGTGTTCTTTCGTGAGAGAAAGGGTGAGTCGGAGGGCGGTTGACTTCACGATGAAGCAGCGCACCGACTTCCATTACAGCAGGGAAACCCTGGTGCTGCCTAGGCAGCACAGGTTGATTGCCCTGTTTATATATGTTCCTGGGTCATCGCCATGAGTGTGCACTGTCACAAGTCGGTACCCATCCTGATATGACCTTAGATGTTGCTAGGACGTAAAACAACAACAAACAAATATATATTTAATATAATACATATTTAATTGTATTTCTTGAATTTACATAATTAAAAACTAGTCCATAGTTAATTCCAACGATAGAATTAATCAAATTGGGTACATATATTGATTTATTATTGATGTATTTGTACATCTGTGAATATAAAAAATAGCTGGCAGAACAGAATTCAAACTAACTATAAAGTAGAAGTTGTGGCATTGAACGCCCACTTCCCTTTTTGGTAGGTCATGGGATGACTTAAATTACTTTAAAATTGACTTAGAAATTGATGTAAATGACTTAAAAATTGATTCTTGTTGCTACCTAACCTGGGGTTTGGCATTATTAGGATCAGACAAGGAGCAATACCAATTGTCTGTAATTGAAAATCCCCCTTCTTAATCAACTGATGTACAACCGCCCCCCCTCCTGACACAAACACAAAGGAAAACCCCAAAATACCCAGGGTACCATAAGATTTTCAGTTCATCTGAGTTGGAAACATATGATCAAATGTAAGTATATGCTTTGGCATTAAAAAGAAATTATGCTTCATAGGACAATGCAACTTTAAGACGGTTCAGGCTATGGTGCCATCAAACTTCCAGTGGGACATCCTGGAACCTGACTAGGTTACATATGGTACTTGGAATGAGAGCTTGGCTAATGAGGCCACGAGATTGACCTAATTGCTTAATGAGTGTTCCTGCATAATGGCTGCCTCAAGTAGGTGTCCAAGTGGATGAGGTAATAAATTCACTGATTATTCGGAATAGGATGTCCCCAATCCTTAGCTAATGCACTAGTATCTAAGTTGGATATATAGAACTAAATTTAGATAAGTGTTTTGCTTTTGAAAAAAATACGTTTCATCGGACCATGCAACTTTAATAGTCACAAGGACATTTGAAACCTCACTTTCAGCATTTTCCCCACGACCGTGGTAATCCTATGGGGTCAAATGTGTGTTTTTGTGGAAAGTCGCCTTTGGCACCAATGTATCAGCCTGATTTCTATGTTTTTTGTCGGAGACCACTTTCATCCCTATCTAGTCTATCTAGGCTCGCTGATGCAATCCACTTAGCCACGCACACCTCTACATGTGGCTTCTTACCTGTGAGGTTAATGAAGCTTGCTACATTAATCTTTAGACGTTATCCAATGCGATGTACAGGATCTGTATGGAGCCTGAAAAGTCTTGAACTTCATTTGCTCCATTTCAAGACCTTAGAGTAATTAGTCTTGAAAAGCCTTGAATTCCATTAAACTGTCCCCGCTGATCTAAATTCGTCTGAAATCGCCATTCGCCATTGTTGTTTTTTCCCGAAATCCAAATGAAAATAGTCTTGAATTCCTATCAAAAACAGCCTGGAAAAGCCTTGAAGTATGCAAATGTCCTTGAATTCCATATCTTCACATGTGTACACATGACCGTGAGTGTATAATTTGTACACTGTTTTCTATTTGTAGTTACAGTACCTGAACCACGAAGTGGACATCGAATAGTTGTCGACGACGGGTGTCTATACTCTATAGGCGGTTACAATCCAGACTTCTGGGCAGTGGAGAACACAAGTGAAACATATTATCCCCTATTTAGAGAGGTATGGATGTGTGCAGTATACACTGGGTACACTAGGTATACTGTAATTTGGTCATTGTAGCTAGCCTTACCTCAGGACTCTCAATCAGAAATTCTATCTTCGGGATTGGCGTCTTAACCCTTTAAGTCCCTGGAGTCCTGACCGAATTGTTGAAAAATCTGAATATGCGATGTTAGTGCAATTAAATTGATATATATAAAAACTGTTGAAAATCGAGTAGAATTTATACGAAAGTACATTGATTTCTCTTTCAAATACTCCTTGATGTTATGATATACGATAAGAGATATGCGGGTGTATTCAGGTACACCTGACCTTTAAGTACATGTAACTTGCGGGTGTATTTTGGCGCTCCTGTCTTAAACAGCTTATGGATAAAGTTTTTTTAGGAGTCATTTGTGGAAAATTCAGTCCAAGAGTTTAATTTTGCACATTTTGTCAGGTCACTTCTATTTGTTTTCCAGTCTATTTTGCACGTTTTATTGTAAACAAAAGTTTTTCAAAATTTGTATTTCACTCTAGAATATTTGGTTTAATGTGTATTTGACCCAAGCTCCTGATTCATTGAGAACTTTGTTTATATGCGTCAGCCATCACTCATCTAGAATTCTGGTTAATGTGTTGTAGTAGTCTGTACATGAGTCTCACCACCGCATAGTGGCGGCAGGGACTATGCTGACCACTGCTGGTAGTGCATGGTGGCCGAAGCCTAGCCAGAGGCGGTCCCTGGGTGGATTGCCCCCTTCTGCGACTAGCTAGCGGCCACTCCCCGCCATGAGAGGTTACCTGAAACTGGCTTGTCATGGGGCGGGTCACTTGGTTCTATGACACCATGGAGAGCAGAGGAACGTAAAGGAATAAATGGCGAGGTGACCGTTTCCTCTTCCCTGCCCTGTTCTTCAAGTGTGTTCGATACAGACCAAGGGGAACCGACCGTACACGATGACACAGCCTATCACAATATCTTAAAAGTCATCGCTTTATAATATGAATATGCCTTCATTATGCATTGCTGCTCTCAGATTGGAATGTGGTATTAATTAGCAAAAGATTGCGTTTAATTTGCTTTCACTAAGTATGCCCACTGACTCTATAACCATATAGGACAAGGCCCAAACACACCTATTTTTGCTCAAGTTTGCCCTGTTGTATCTCCATAAATAATGCACACATATGCTAGAAATATGAATGAATGGCTAAAGCAAACTTTCTACCTTCCATATATATGACTTTATTATATGTCAGAGTGTGATTAGTGCACTTTAGTAGCTTTAATCCCTTGGTATCTATTATGTTTCAAATAATGCGCAACCACTTTCGGAAAATGACCAGACTGGCAATGCATTTGGGACACCTCAGAAAAAAACTTTACTGATCTTCTGAGCCTCGACCAATCAGAATGAGCCTTATATCAATGGAAAGCTATGATCTTGACCTATGAGTATGATGTAGTATGATTTTTGTAACGATGCATTTAGGTTTTACATTTTTTCTAAACAAGTTCAAGTTGCTGTATCCACTTTGACACTTTATAGGACTTTAGGCTGTGATCTGTTCTCAAAGAACTCTATACCATTAAAAATAGGAGAAAGAACTCTTTAAAATTATATATAACCTGACCTGGAAATACCGCCCTCTGAAAGTCTGTCTTTTTTTTGTTTAGTTAAAAAAAAAATTAATATTATTTATTGTATTTCTTTACCATACCCATACAATTTTAGTCTGTGATGACTTCTCAAAGAACTCTATACCATTAAAAAGAGGAGAAATCACTCTTTAAAATGATATATGAAACGACTCAGAAATACCGCTCTTGGAAAGTGCGGGTTTTTTTGTTTAAAAAAATATATATATTTGAATTTATTTACCCTGACCATAAGATTTTAGTCTCTGATCAGTTTTCAAATAACTTTATTCCATTCAAATGAGAAAATGCTCTTTAAAATGGTATAACATGACCCGGAAATATCGCTCTAGGAAAGTCCAGTTTCTTTTGTTTAGTTTTTGGGTGGCTTTTTTAAAATGAATTTATTTACCCTGCCCATAGAATTATAGGCTGTGATCAGTTCTCAAAGAACTATATCATTAAAAAGAGGAAAACTCGCTCTTTATAACGATATATAACATGACCCAGAAATATCGCTCTCGGAAAGTCCGTTTTTAACATATATTTTTTTCTTTAAATGAATTTATTGACCGTGTATGTCTCTTTATGTTCCTAATTATCTCCATTATGTTTATTATATCTATGAAATGTTGTGTCTGTACATTGCTAACTGATGGCAGAATTGATTATATACAAAAATTTCAACAAAAGTCCAAATTTGAAGGGGGAAAGAATTGTATTTCAATTGTGAAAATTAGACAAAATACCATTTCTGAGGCTTCATATCTTCTTTCTTCCTCTGTTGTATAACTAGAAAAAAAATACATTTGATAATTGTACTATAGATATGGTGTGTGTCAACTATGAGCTCTGTATTATCAATAGTTTTAATTTTATGAGTTTTGAAAAATGGCAGTTTGAATTATTTGTGCTAACAGCCAAAATATACGTTTTTTCAACCTATCATATCTCATTTTACCTACTTTCACCAACAGCTCTGGAAATTCAGCTTTGCTAGACGAAAATGGGAGCGGTTGCAGACAACTGGGTACATGCCTGTAGAACTTGCGTCACACTCAGGTAAATTATTAGTAATGTAGGTTCTGATACTCAAGTACTCAGTACTTTAACAATACTGTGGCACTGCACCAAATTCAAGATCGTAAATAGGATGTATGCATTAGGCCTGTTGCTGATCGAATAAGTGTCAAATTTGGTATTTTTTATCTTACCCGAATGAGTTAGAGCATCTGTCTCCCGTGCTGGTAGATCATGGAGTCATGGGTTCGAACCCTGGTCGAGTCAAACCAATGACTTAAAAATTGATACTTGTTGCTTCCTAGCTAGGCGCTCGGCATTATTAGGACAGGGAAAGGACTGGTGTGCTCAGTGTCAGGATAATGTGACTGAGTGGGATACCAGGTCATGGTGCCGGTGGCCTGTTTTCCCAGTGGGACAGCACTATAAAGTCACCATGAGTGCGCACTGTCACAAGTCGGTACCTGTCCTGATATGACCTCAGATGTTGCTAGGATGTAAAACAACAACAAACAAACAAACAATCTTACCCGCCCAGACTAGCATACATATAATAGTTAACTGCATAAATAAGTAATAAGGAACAAGAAGAACATCATAGTGGGTACAAGTATAATCTTTGGCTAGAATTTTGAGTGAGCGTAACAGTCGCTGAGGCGTGGGCGAGTAGGTGGCATCACATAGAGAGCTGAGGTTGTATCAGTAGATGACCTAATGGATACAGTTAACCAGATGATGACGGAGGAGCTGTGGAGTTGAAGGAATCTTTCGGCTTATTATACTCGTATAACGGCTTATACAGCATATAATAGATTATATCTCAAATACAAATGCGATGAATTTTGTTTCTGAAACTAAACAAACTATAATCTAATATTAGCCTTTCCCCCTTGTCACTTGAATGTGCAGCGCTACTGCATGGCCGGCATTTGTTACTGTATGGGGGCACCGGTGTTCCATTTGGAAACAAAGCCAGTCACGACCTCAACGTCTGCAACCTTGAGTCGCTAGAGTGGAAGCACATTGCCTGTCAGGGTGAACGACCAAGGCGGTCCTACGGTCACGTAAGCATCTTCACTCTGTATTATATATCCTGTCTGGTATGACCTTAGATGTTGCCAGGACGTAAAACTCCCAACAATCAACCAACCAACTCTGTATTATACAATGACAGCAGCCTAGCTTCCATATGGGTCGTTCTCAGAATCTGTGTGTCACTTTTGAGACATGGAAACCAAAAGTGAAAACATTCCAAATAATAGAAAACATTCGAAATAATAGCAGAATCTCTATTCATACAAAGGTTTGTTTATATGTTGTGCACATGATGTCAAAGTTGAAATTCTTTTGTCACCATTTGATTTTGATCTTGTACAAATTCAGAAAGCCGTTAGAATTAACCCGGTAGCATCCATCCACAACATCATTATAACACATCCATAACATCATTAACCCACACCAAATTCAAACAAGATTTGATTGATTAAATAAGATTGTGTCTTACAAGAAAAAGGTTGAAAAAAAACGTTTGGTTAGATGCGTGGAATTAATATACAAATTTTCATATTTTCACTTTAGCACAAAATCATATAAGCATATTTTGTGGCACATTTTGTGGCATAAATTAAATGCGTGTAGTATTGCTAACATACTTAATACACACAGTCAACAATAATTATTTGACTTACTACCCCTTCTCTCCCCACCCACCCACCCACCCATCCACCCCCAAAGTATAATTATTAACAATGTGACGAGGAAACAGTTTCTGAGAATGACCCACTTGAAATTACAAATATTTATTTTTTATTATATTAAAATATCTGATGTATTGTTTCAATGTGTTTTCTTCCAATATTATTTTATCCCAATATCCTTTTATTCCGCCTGCGTACCACCTGAGAATCTTAAGCTAGGCCGTTGGATGATAGTGTAGTGGTCTGCACTGACCTCTCTGGCAAGGAGCCGCATAGACAGGTAGGCGTGGGTAGTATGGTGATGTCAGGGAGCCTAGGTGGTCTAATGGTTAGCACACTGGCCCGGAATGCAAAGAGATGTGGGTTCGAGTCCCGGTCTAGGTGCAATATTTTCCATTTTCATCACCTCCACCACACTTGTTGCCGTGACCATGATCCTATACAAGCTACGCGCTACATTGAACCTACCCTGTGTATGTGTAAGTGCACTGCCTGTATGTATGTAATTGTAAGCATTAAAAGACTTACAATTCCAGGGGATGAGTGTAGTGGTCTGCACTGACCTCTCAGGCAAGGAGTCGCATAGACAGGTAGGCGTGGGTAATATGGTGATATCAGGGAGCCGAGGTGGTGTAATGGTTAGCACACTGGCCCGGAATGCAAATAGATGTGCGTTTGAGTCCCGCTCTAGCACAATATTTCCCATTTTGATCACCCCCCATGACAATTGCATACTTCCCACCCCCTATCATTTTTGTTGTAAAACTTGTTTTATTTACCTAATACAATAAGGTACACTGAGCACCAAGCTACAATAAATGTTTAATGAGTGTACCAGTATCTAAGTTGGATATCTAGGATCAAATCTAGATAAGCGCTTCGGTTTAGAAAATTTGATATTTTCATCGGATTATGCAGTCTTTAGCAGAGAAACAACGGCTATATAAGGTCCCCTCAGGATTTCAGATCTACAGTTATGTTGACTTTTTATTGAAAGAAAGAAAGAAAGAAAGAAAGAAAGAAAGAAAGATCATTATACAGTAAAGATTGTGATCATTATACAGCAAAAACTCTAACCGACCACCTCCACAGATCGACCACTCCCCTATATCGATCGCTTTATTTGGGTTCCAAATGATTGCCCATACAATACCATTGTAATGATGAAAAAACCTCTGTAAACTGAACACCTCCCTAAATGGACCATTTAAAGTTGTGTTTAGGCAGGTTTTACTGTATATTATACAGTGTAACTATACTGCGTGACTATTGTATAATGTAACTGTTTTGTTACTGCAGGCTATGTTCCTGGTAGACAACAACCTGTACGTGTTTGGGGGAACGACCGGCTGGGCGTACAACTCTGACCTTTATCGACTTCAGCTAGATAGTCGTAAGTGGGACCATGTGCTCACATGCGGTGATGAACCACCTGGAAGGTGGGCCTCTACACTTCTCCTTTTCTTAATTACGGTATTCTTGTGGGTTAATGCCCATGTGTAGGTTAATGCCCACACCCCACTTGGCCAATATTTCGGAAATGCCCACCGCTTAAATGCCCATGTGTGGGTAAACGCCCACCCCCCACTTCAGTGATTTGCCAATTTAAACGCCCAATGTGTTAACCTGCGAGAATACGGTCTGACCCATACTGGTTCTTAAAAACCTACACTGTACTTAAATTGATGATTTTAAAAATGAAGTGCTCGAAAGTCCTTAGAATGTGTGGTTGCGGGCCAGATATTGTGAAAAGTCATGAAAATTTAGTTGCCTGACAATTTAAAATAATATGTTTTAATTTTGTAATCATGGTTTGCAAATAAAAATGGTTTCATCTTTGCTGGGATAATAACTATGTTTTTGTGACCCCTTTGTTGCTGAATTCTCCATGATTCATTAACTTTCGGATGGTCAGTAGATGATTCCAGCATCCTCACAGGGTTGCAGCATGCAACATTTCATAAGGATAACTGTAGGATTTCTGTATTTGGTCCTTAAAAAGAAAAAGTCTTTAAAAAAAAATCTTTTTAAGAGTGGGAACCATTCAATCTCAGCATAAACAATGGGACGTCACAATGAGGTTCCTACACAGGTTTTGAAAACATTGGCAAATTTGGGAAATAAATTTTTTTTCCAGGTCCTTCCTTGAAAGTACTTGAAAATCAAGGTTTTGGAAAGTTATGGGGGAGAAATCATTGACGGTATAGATTGAAGTTTTGTTCATTTCACCATATATGTATATCATATTACATGCATCTTTTGTTTAGCGCAAAGTGATAACAATAAATTGCTAGGATGTGATTGATTGATTGATTGACTGATTGGTGGTTGCTTTACGCCGTGTCGGCAGCATAGGCCATATTCACGGCGAGAAATGTTAGTTTTTTGTTCAAACCATCGCTTTTACATGTAAAACCAGACAATCAATTATGTGCCAATAGACACTAATTAAATTAGAAACAATGGGAAACAAATTCCCATAGAAAAAGAAAAGTTTTATTAATAATTGATAGAATCCATTTAGTAAATTATATAAGGTGGTACAGTCCAGCTGCCCTCAAAAAGGCTAAAATGTTTTCCTGTTTTACCTTAGTAAAAAGGTCATGCATACTGTCTGCAGTTTAGAACCGTTGGCGCAGGGCCAAAAAATCAACGCAACTTAGTAAAAATGTGTTTGAGTGTCAGCGGGGACTGACACCCAACATTCAGGGGGAGGTTCCCCCTTGAGCAGAAAAGCATGTGTAAGCCACGAGTGGCCAATACGGCAGCGGCCAAGGACCACTTGGTCCCGCCGACCTCCTGCATGAGTGTGTGGTGGCTTTCCCACAGATGGTTCAATTTCTTTAAGTTTATTAATGTTTTCATCCCACTCATGTTCTAAAACCCCAATAACCATGGGTAATGTTTTTTTGCTTCCGTGAAACAGGTGATGGGAACCGGGTGTTGATAGAATATCTTTTGTAGATATGTGTATTTATTAAAGTTGCATAGTCCGATCGCCTTTGAATTTTTGTTATTTTTTTAGATAAATATATCAAATTGATCATTCTGACCTACTAATCATTAGTCTATAGTCATTTTGATGAAAAATGGCTAGTTGAGCTGAAAGAACCCAAAATACTTTCGACAAGAATCAAAAGTCCTCTCGCTATGACTGGTATTGACATCTCGTGATGACCACGTGATGTGGAATGACCTAAATCAAACATAACCTGGTCACCTAACACAATAAATTCACTGATTATTCTATATATGCTGTCCCAAATCACTAGTTAATGCACCAATATCTAAGCTGAATTTTTATAATCAAATGAAGATACATGTTTTGGTTTTTTTAAATAAATATTTCATCGGACCATGCAACTTTAAGACTATAACAATCTTTGATACCATAATATAATTTGTGCATATAACTTTTAGGGGAAACACTTTTAGGTAAGGACACGCTACCGGAAATGATTGTTACGTGAAATCCTATAAGTTGTTATGCACATCATTTCTTTGGGGTTCAAGTTATTATTTATTTAGATACATGTAACTCTTCGTAATGGGACAAAATTTTCACTCGACGGAAATTTTCCACATAATTCCCCTCAACCTCCTCATCAGAGTTTGGACTGAAATACAGTATAACCCCAATGTTATAATGCGCCCTTAAGCTAAGATTCCTTACATGCCGTATGCAGCATGCGAATGCGAATAAAAATTGAAAAGCATGTAAATGAATAGGGGGTGCTTCCATACATCCGAATGTGCGAATGCGGCAACTGAATCAGTCCATGGACCGATCGGTGCGGAATGCCAATGTGAATGCTGCTGCGTTTGCCGTAGAAACCAATACTATTCCTTCACAAATTAGGACGAAAAACCCCAACAAATGTTGCGGGTTGGCCTATATCTACACCGCATATATGACATTCGCATGCCGCATACTGCGTGTAAGGAATCTTAGCTTTAGTTAACGCAAATTAGGATATAACGCCATGATTCATTGGACCCAGAATTCTTTAATTAAAAGGTAATTCAGTAATCTGCACCCCGATTTAACGCAACCCAGCTGTTTTCGCGATGACATTTTATTGACCCTAATGGTGACGTTATAACGGGGTTTCACTGTACTTTACTCGCACAATTTCACTTTTATCAACCACACATATACAATATAATCATCACAAAGGATTAGCATTGAATATTCAAACTGCACATCAAATACACAAGTCGAATGTTAATTTTCAAAAACTCTGAATTAATCATTTGTGGTTTCTTCTGATGTTCAGATATCGCCATGAAGTTGCATTTCTAAAAGGCAAACTTTATGTCTTTGGGGGTGGCCGCGATTTGGAGTCATATAAAATGGAGAAGGTAAATGCAAATTACTTTCTTAACCCTTTCTTCTCTTTTTTTTTTTTAAAGAAGAAATTGTCACTAGTTTGCTGTTTAACTCATTCGGCATTAAAGACATTTCAATTGTTAAGTTCCTGGAGTTTGACTAAATTGTTGAAAAATCTGAATATGTGATGGTAGTGCAATTAAATTGATATATCTCAAAAACTTTTGAAAATCAAGTTGATTTAATATGAAAGTAAATTGATTTCTTTTTCGAATGATACCAAATTTAGCCTCCTTGGTATTACTTGTTTTGAGATATGATATGAGATATAGTTGTCGCTTGCAGGTGCTCCCGATCTGTAAGCACATGTCTGTTGGGAGCGCATTTGGGCGCTCCCGTCCTTAAAAGGGTTAACGTTTCAGTCTGATGGTTTTGAATTTCTGCCATTTTCTGAGGTAAATAGATTAGCTTGATCGATATAGTCTTTACTTTAGTTTTACAGTAACTTTTATTTTAACTTTGGAGATATTTGAAGTGAAAACGCGCCAACTTAATTTTTGGCAAGCACATGCAAATTCTGAAAACGTTGGCTTCAACACTAAAAGATTTGATTAAATTGGTTTAATATCCCCTTCTATGTACTAAATCACACGGGATGGCCGAATGAGTTCACCGTCCGTCTCCCATTTTGATAGCTCGTGGGGTTCAAACCCATGGGTTCGAACCCTGGTCGAGTCAAACCAATGGCTTACAAAATTGATACTTGTCGCTTCCTAGTCAGGCACTTGGCATTATTAGAATAGCATGGGCTAGTTGGCTCGGTGTTAGGATAATGTGACTGAGTGGGATATCATGGCAGCGGGTCTTCCAGTGGGGTAGCACTATAAAGTTACCATGAGTGCACACTCACAAGTTGGTATCCGTCCTGATATGACCTTAAATGTTGCCAGGACGTAAAACTCCTAACAACCAACCAACGCCTCCCCCGTCATTCCATAGTACACTTTGTACAACCATGAAGATGTTAAGAATTTTGGATGAACCCTTTGTCATACTGTATTCCCTCTGCATTGTGTTTTATATTGCAGTTACCGGTGTTTGATTTTGAAACAGAGTGTTGGAGTGTTGAGAACACACTACCTGATACAGTTAAACAATGTGAGTATCAATCACTATTTCTATAACCTTAAATTACTTGCTCACCACTACACAACACAGCCAGATCACACCGTGACTGTGCCAAGAAATACCAGGCACATGGACACCCCAGTCCTAGATCAAGTCATAAGCAACACAAAAATCCATGAAAGGAGTACATTTGCTATGGCCGCCCAAGCCTGGAACAAACAACCCCCAATAGCAATACGAGACATGCAGAATTAGCATAGAAACTAACATTAAAAAAATTTAAAATATACCTATCAAACCAGCTTCATAGCTGTCCATCGACGAAAACCCGCACCCTCAAAGGAGCATAATCGCTATGGGCAGAATGAATACTGTATCAATTCTTTCTTTTTTTTTTAAATGGGAAAAAAACCCAGTGTATTGTCATGGACTAGCAAAAAGTATAGCCCTATGGTGACCAGTCTTCTTTCCAACTTAAGGATAAGGGAAGAAACACGATTACTAGGATGTAGATAAGAGAAAGAATGCGATTACTGGGACAGAGATGAGAGAAAGAACACGATTACTAGGATGTAGTTAGAGGTCATGGAAAGAACACGATTTCTAGGATGTAGAGATAAGAAAAAGAACACAATCACTAGGATAGAGAAGAGAAATAACATGATTACTAGGATGTAGTGTCTATAGAGATACAAGAAAACACAATTACTAGGATGTAGTGTATAGAGAAGAGAACGAACACAATAACTAGTATGTAGTGTTTATAGAGATACAAGAAAACACAATTACTAGGATGTAGTGTATAGAGAAGAGAAAGAACACAATAACTAGTATGTAGTGTTTATAGAGATACAAGAAAACACGATTACTAGGATGTAGTGTCTATAGAGATAAGAGAAAGAACATGATAACTAGTATGTAGTGTTTATAGAGATACAAGAAAACACGATTACTAGGATGTAGTGTATAGAGAAGAGAAAGAACACGATAACTAATATGTAGTGTTTATAGAGATAAAAGAAAACATGATTACTAGGATGTAGTGTCTATAGAGATAAGAGAAAGAACACGATAACTAGTATGTAGTGTTTATAGAGATACAAGAAAACATGATTACTAGGATGTAGTGTCTATAGAGATACAAGAAAACACGATAACTAGGATGTAATGTCTATGGAGATATGAAAAAGAACACGATTACTAGGATCTAGTTAGAGATAAGAGCGAACACAATTATTATAGAGATAAGAGAAACAGCATGATTACTAGGATGTAGTTAGACATGAATAATAATGGAAATAACATGATTATTAGGATGTAGCTATAGATATATACAGGGATCATGGAAAACCCATCTCACCTGACTTGACCTCTCTATTTAAGTAACTGCTTAGGGTTAGGACTTGGTAGACAGCACGCTAAAGTAGCATTATTGAGTTTACTTCTTTTCTAATTAAGAAAAGAACAACACAAACTATTGGGTTTTCTTATTTGCAATAGCAAGTATTTATATGTATGCTTTGATAATGAGGTAGGATTAAATAATGATCATTATATATATAAATGTAATTAAATAACATGGTTTGGTTTGTTACTGATTTCAGGTTTTCCATGTGCTCGGAGATGTCATAGTGCTGTACAGCGAGCTAACTGTAAGTAGGACATTTCAATGGTGTGCACAAATGTGCATGTTTTTATCATTTTTATTTTGCACTGCACTTGTTCACAGGACACTTGACACGTGACCTAAATGCCCGACCCAGACTATTTAAAGAGCCAATGACAGTCATGGCGCTGGCGGCCTGGTTTCCCAGTGGGACAGCACTAAAAAGTTGCCATGAATGCGCACTGTCACAAGTCGGTACCCGTCCTGATATGACCTTAGATGTTGCTAGGATGTAAAACAACAAACAAACAAACAAACCTATTTGTTTATGATGTTTTATGGCTTACCTACTGTTTATCCCTGGTCTATTACATGTTGATGTGTACTACTTTATTGGGGACGTGAAAGTGAGGTCTGGAAAAGTAGATTTAAAACCCAGAACATTTGTTATTTTTAAAAGACTAACAATATATTTATTGAACTAAATGGGGTTAAAAGTACTGGAACATAGTGGATCGTTGTCTGGGGAAAGCATTTGAAAAAGGTGGCTTGCTGTATTGCAAAGCAACCTATACGATTTCGCATTTAATGGGTAACACATTTTGGGTGCCGTGCCCAGGGCTCAGGGGAACCCATCGGTAATGATATTTTTCTTCCGTGAAACAGGTGATGGGAACTAAAAACTGATGGCGACTGAAATCCTATAGGTTGGCAAAGTGCAGTTCTGGAATATTGTACATTGTCAGTCACAGGGTAGGACAATAAGGCCTGTCTGGTTGCCCGGGGCACCTAGTTTACGCGGTCGGACAGGTGAAGTTCTCGGTGACCTGCCCAAAGGGGCAAGTCGTTATTTTTCTGATCTACAGTAGCAGATTTCAGTTTCAATTGGATAACTTGGGCTTGGGCAAGTAGTTTTGCCCTCGGTCAAGTAGAAAATTCAATCACTTTCCCCCCCAAAAAAGTTATTGTCCTATCGTGTTGTCTGTCCTGAAGCCTTTGACTAATGACTGGAACTGTTCTTAATTTCAGTTGTGTACATATGTGGTGGATACAATGGTTCTGAGATATTTGGCGACCTCTGGCGGTTAGACCTGCACAAACTGCAGTGGACATGCCTTCCGGCCACACTACCGCAACCCGTCTACTTCCACGCCGCTGCCATCACCCCGGTAATGGCATACAGTCGTTGGCGGCTGCGCAGTTAAAAACAAACAATTTGTGGGATTGTGGGCATTCTGAGTACTGCTTCGTCTCAGGAATGATTGAAGCTGACACTCAGCACCCGCTCCCTCCCTCCCTCCCTCGAAGCTGACACTCAGCACCCGCTCCCTCCCTCCCTCCCTCCCTCCTTCCCTCCCTCCCTCCCTCCCTCCCTGCCTCCCTCTCCTTCCCTCCCTCCCTGCCTCCCTCCCCCCTCCCTCCTCCCCTCCCTGCCTCCCTCCCCCCTCCCTCCCTCCCTCCTCCCCCTCCTCTCCTTCCTTCCTTATCACCCCACTCATCACCCACTCACTCACTCACTCACTCACTTCGGAATCTAACCATCTGACTGGTTCCACCTCTTTACAAATGGATATCATGAACCAATTTTACCTCTTGTAACTATTATTACCTAGATGTCTTTTGACATGAATCTTACTGAAGAAAAAGCTCACTGGATAAATTTTATAGACTTTTTTTTTTGCAACGAATATGGCCACCAGCACCATGACCAGATTTCCCACTCAGTCACATTATCCGGATATTGACCTAACCAGTCCTTGCCATATCCTAGTAATGCTGAGCGCCAGGCTAGGTGGCGACAATTATAAATTGTGTAAGTCATTACTTTGACTCGGCCGAGATTCAAACTCCCAACCTTCCACATGGGAAGCCTGCATGCGCTCTTAACTATTCGGCTACCACATCTGGTGTGAATACTGTGTAAAACCCCACCATCAATCAATCATCAATCGTTCTTTTCCATCAGGCGGGCTACATGGTGGTGTACGGCGGGGTAACGGAGATTGACCACGTTCGGACATCTGATGTGAGCGCCATCTGGCTGACGGTGCCACCGCTAAAGGAACTCACCTGGTGCAGCCTACTCAGATCGCACCCCCTTCTGGTGTTCAAGTGCCGCGGAATTCTTCTCCGCAGAGGCATTCCAGCAGATCTCATCGACCGGCTTCGGTGATAGCGGCATAGAAGTGAAATGTTCAAACACGTGATAATATATAGCAGCAGTGCTGAATGTACTATAGACATAATTCTTTACTGCATCTTCCGAGTACCAGAAGTTACAGTTGCATAGTCCGGTGGTTTTGAGTTTCTACCATAATTTATTGATAAATATATATCAGGTTGAGTGTTATG
Source organism: Branchipolynoe longqiensis (assembly GCA_030323885.1). Taxonomy (NCBI): domain Eukaryota; kingdom Metazoa; phylum Annelida; class Polychaeta; order Phyllodocida; family Polynoidae; genus Branchipolynoe; species Branchipolynoe longqiensis. The sequence continues at coordinate 6,001,331 of CM059186.1, read as the reverse complement.
ATCTATCTTACTTTGGTTTGAAGTAACTTTTATTATTATTATTATTATTATTATAAGTGGCTAACTTTGGAAATATTTGATGTGAAAATATGCAGAATTACTTTCGGTGTGCACACTAAAATGCTGGCCACCAATGGCTTCCTTCAGGATTAACGCATTGGTTTGACTTGACCCGAATTCAATTAAAGAATAAAATTACATTTTATTAAAGCATTAAGATTACATTAAATTAAAGGGGTAGTAGAAAATAAATGGAAGCGGGGAGTCGATCCACTAGGTATATTGGTTCCGCTCCAACTTTGAATACTGATGACACTTCTGGTCTGTGCGAGTTTGTTCTCTCCCCTGATGATTCTTACCTTCGTATTCATAGATTGGTAAGAGTCTTAGGAATGAGTCAACTTTGACAAGTGAGTCTAGTTTAACTAAAATATTAATTTATAAGTACATTCAGACTTACGATACATGATTCCTTTGTACATGATCAACCACTGCGTCTGTTTTTTTTGTTTTTTTTTTAAAGAAGGGGGAAAAAAAGATGTTCACCTTCGTGATTTACCAGAACTGTGATTCTTATTCATTTCTTTATCCCTTTGATATTTGGCTTTGATATATTTGTGATAGCCGTGGATTGAGTGCATGTTGCATATGGGCATTGCTTTGCTGAGATCAGTAGGGTTTCTTTGTCAGTATGTTTCTCGTTACTGTGAGTGAATGATGCCATTTGTGAACAAAACCCATATTTGTGACCCGACACCACGAGTCGAGTTGCGCACATTTTGAGTAATGGGCCGTCAAATTTTATGTGGGTGAAGTTATTGAAGTTTTTTTTTATCCGATAAAGCTTACCTTTACAGAGTATATTTTTGTATCCACTTGGTAAAACTACGTTTATAACACCAAAAAGTACTTTTATTATGCCTTTTGAAATGCATATTCATTAGAATGATGCTGAAACAAAACACAAATTGCTGTAATTAACCTGTTTGGCCATTTTTTTAATAATTTGATCAATTTTCATCCTAGAAGAATAAATTTGGTATCATTCTAAAGCTTACGCTCTGCTCTTTCGAACTCAGTTTCCTTGTTTGGGGCAACGTGACTCGTTTCGTGTTGTTGGGTCACATTTTCTGGTGATGTGACTGATATTGATCTGTGGTTGGTTAGGCGTGCAACTGCCTATATTGTTTGGTAATCAAAGATGGAATATTCCATCGGTTGGTTTCGGTTAAACTGGCATGATCCGATTATTTGTATTTTTTAATTTGTCATGGATGAAAGATCTCCGCGATTTCGCGGATTTCGGATATTGCGCAAATTAGGCTGAGACCCTAGCGCCACCTAGCAGGTTCCGGCAGAACCAACGGAGAATTTCTGGAAAAAAAGGCAGCCCCCCCCCCCCCCCCCCCCCCCTACTCCGCCCATAGGACTAGCACTGCCAGGGAATCGCGGGGAAATGCCGGAAGTCAGGTTTTGACTGTCCTTAGTGTGACTATATTATCGCCCATGCCGAACTTTGTGAATATCAAAAATCGTGGAAATATGCAAAATGGCGGAGATCTTTCATCTCTGCATAATGTCTTGGCCAGCCCACTAGCAATAGGCCTGATACATTTTAATAAAGGTTTTGGTAATATTATTGGTTTTTAATGGTACAGATCTGTAAAATAGGTCCAGGCATGTCAGCATCAATCTACCAGTTAGATTAAAAAACTTGCAGTAGGGGTGAATGACAACGTTGTCTAAATACGGGCGAAAATTGCTTTAGTATTGAACAGGAAGTGGAATTCCTGATTCCAGCACCTAATGGCCACTTATATCGGCACAGAGTTGGTGAAATGGGAGAGAATGCAAAAAGACAAGATGGCGACCACAGAATGCAGTCGATTTAACTTGTAAAGTCCATTAAACGACATGTTTTATTATATTTTTCAATTCAAAAGTAGGTAAATATGAAGATGCATATGAAGAATACATTTTGCTTCTTAAATTCAGAATTTCATTTACCCAGCCATTTGCCACTTTTTTTATGGGTTGTTTTTCACCCTTACTCTGAGTATGGGTGAATTTTGTATCTACCTGCCAGTAAGCCCCACCTAGTGGCCAATAGTGTTTGCTACCGAAGGCCACCTAGGCCTTGAACACAGTAATGTTTAATAAATAAATAGTTTCTTGGTACATTAGTTGATTAAGGAGGTGAATTTACAATCGGGGACTATTGGTCTTCCTCATTCCACTGCTCCTCACCATATCCTAATAATGCCAAACGCCAGGCTAGGTAGCGACAAGTATAACATTTAAAGTCATTTGTTTGACCCAACCAGGGTTCGAATCACTCCCACCAAAACTCATTCGTCATTGTGAAAAGGTCAAGTTTGGTGGGAGGCAAAATATGATTTAACTATAGGATGCTATGTGTGTGCGTTGAAACTATGTGGCTCAATGTCCGGGTTCTGTTGTAATGGTGTGACATCTTGAATTTGTCGGTTGGTTGTTGGAGTTTTACATCCTGGCAACATCTAAATTCATATCAGGACGGGTACCGACTTGTGACATGCACACTAGGTGATTTTATAGTGCTGCCTCACTGGGAGACCAGGCCACCAGCACCATGACCTGCTATCCCACTCAGTCACCTTATCCTGACACTGAGCCAACTAGTCCTTGCCCTATCCTAATAATGCAGAGCGCCTGGCTAGGAAGCGACAAGTATACATTTTTACATCATTGGTTTGACTCGACCAGAGTTGTTTGAGTCAGGGATGAAAGATCTCCGCGATTTCCGGGATTTTTCAATCCCACAGCACGATTAATATATGCTCTACTGTTTTACGCTGCAGCACCATCAGCGTATACTAATATGTAGCGCAGACGTCGCAGCACTATCAGCATATACAATTAATACATGCTTCAAACGGTGCAGCACTATCAGTGTATACCAATATATATGACACCCAACTTCTGGGAATTTTCCGCGATTGCCCGACAATGCTAAACCTATGGGAGAATATCAGCATTTCTGCTTTTTTTCCCGGAGACCACTTTCATCCCTGTTGAGTACAACTTGTACCTGTTGTTCTAAACAAATGGACCCCTCCCCACTCTTCACCTTACTACCCAATGTGACTAGTGAATATACAGATTAGTAATTATTTATTCAAACATTTACTCATCATTATTTAAGATATTTACTTATTAAAGCAATGAAGCCATGGGTATCAATTATATTACAAATGCACAAACTTTGAAATTATCATAAAGCTATATTCTCTAAAGACGTTGCTTTGATATGTGTGTGTATATGTATATTATACATGTGTGCTTTGTGCTATTTATAGGTTGAGGCCATGTGGAAGGTGGGGGGGGGGGTATTATTTTAGATTAGCTGAGGCGGGGTGGATTTCGGGTTATTTCAGATTGGCTGAGGCAGTGTGGATTTGGAGTTATTTCAGATGGGTTTTGGTGTGTGGATTTTGGGTTATTTCAGATGGGCTGAAACTGGATTTGGAGTTATTTCAGATAGGTTTTGGTGGTGTGGATTTAGGGTTATTTCAGATGGGTTTCAGCCGTGTGGATATGGGGTTATTTCAGATGGGCCGAAGCAGCAGTGTGGATTTGGTGTTATTTCAGATGGGCCGAAGCAGCAGTGTGGATTTGGTGTTATTTCAGATGGGCCGAAGCAGCAGTGTGGATTTGGTGTTATTTCAGATGGGCCGACGCAGCAGTGTGGATTTGGGGTTATTTCAGATGGGCCGAAGCAGCAGTGTGGATTTGGTGTTATTTCAGATGGGCTGACCCAGCAGTGTGGATTTGGGGTTATTTCAGATGGGCCGACGCAGCAGTCAGTTGTGGATTTGGGGTTGTTTCAGCGGCATATATTTTCATTATTTCAGCGGCATATATTTTCATTATTTCAGCGGCGTGGATGTGGGATTTATTTCAGATGCGCTGAGGCAGTATGGATTGGAGGTCATTTCAGATACACTGGACAAGTGTGGTATGATTTCAAATGGCCTCAACTTTTGTTTTTGACCAGTTTGAATGAAAGAAATATATTTTTTAAATTGGCGGGGGATGGAGGGAGTGGACTCCATACACTACTCGGACTGTTTTATTTACCACGGAACTATTCTAGTGGTAACTATGATACTGTTGTCATTCGTCAGAATAGAAGCACGTAAGCAACTCCTGTACAACAAACCAATGATCTGCACCTGTATGTAAGGTCTGAGGCACCGATATTATATACAATTGCTACCCTTACCTCTCAATGAAATCACTTTTCTAGACTAGTCATGACAAGCCCTATATGGTTATACTAAGGCTAGCTCATTATATACATGAGAAACCTCGCTACAATAATGACTCATGACAAGCCCTATATGGTTATACTAAGGCTAGCTCATTATATGTATGAGAAATCTTGCTACAGTAATGACTCATGACAAGCCCTGTATGGTTATACTAAGGCTAGCTCATTATATGTATGAGAAACCTCATTACAATAATGACTCGTGACAAGCCCTGAATGGTTATACTAAGGCTAGCTCATTATATGTATGAGAAATCTTGCTACAGGAATGACTTGTGACAAGCTCTGTATGGTTATATTAAGGCTGCCTCATTATATGTATGAGAAACCTCGCTACAGGAATGACTTGTTACAAGCCCTATATGGTTATATTAAGGCTGGCTCATTATATGTACCTCGCTACAGTAATGACTCATGACAAGCCCTGTATGGTTATACTAAGGCTAGTCATCATATGTATGAGAAACCTCACTACAGTAATGACTCGTGACAAGCCCTATAAGGTTATACTAAAGCTGGCTCATTATATGTATGAGAAACCTCGCTACAGTAATGACTCGTGACAAGCCCTATATGGTTATACTAAGGCTAGTCATTATATGTATGAGAAACCTCAGTACAGTAATGACTCGTGACAAGCCCTGTATGGTTATATTAAGGCTAGCTCATTATATGTATGAGAAACCTCACTACAGTAATGACTCGTGACAAGCCCTATATGGTTTCCTTTTTAAAATGAGTGTAAATAACCACCATCAATGGCTGGAAGATCAGTCGCACGGTGCTGGGGAAAAAAATGCTTTGTTTAGAGGAATAAATATTAATATAATGCCTATTTATTTATTTTGTAGCTGCAGATCTTTCATTCTTGCTAAAAAGGAGCCATGTTTCTAACAGCAAATGCTTGAATAAGTGTCGGGGGTCGCACCTCAATAAAAAAAAATATATCAAAAGAGAAAACACCCACGTTCAAAATTTTCACAACGACCACTACTTTTCCAGTCCGCCCTACTATGCACGTCCCTCACAGATTAGTCTACTTGTTGGTGCTTTACATCCTAACAATGTCTGAGGTTATATTAGGATGGATACATTTGCAGGGTCCGTACACATGTGAAGATATGGATTTCAAGGCTGTTTTTGACTATTCAAGACTATATTTACCTTTGGATTTAGTCCAAAATCACCATTTGGAATGGCGATTTTGGACTAATTTAGACCAGTGAGGATATTTTAATGGGTTTTCAAGACTAATTACCCAAAATATGTGAAATTCAAGGCCTTGAAATGGGTTTTCAAGACTCCAGTCCTGCAATTGATCACAGAAAATGACAATGACTCCCAACAAAGAACCACAAAAGTCAACCATAACTGACCTCGCCCCCATATGCCTTGTATGACTGAAAATGTTGGATCACCCTTAAAGCTGCATAGTCCGGTGAAAAATTCAGATTTTCAAAAATAAAACAGCATAGATTGATGCTATGTGTCCGTCTTAGATACTGGTTCACTTATTAAGCATGACCGGGCGTGGTGGCCAAATCGGTAGAGCACAGGCCTCGCGTGCAGAAGATCGGGAGTTTGGTTCCCGGTTGAGTCGAACCAATGACTTAAAAATTGATACTTGTCGCTTCCTAGCCTGGTGCTCAGCATTAGGATAGGGCAAGGGCTGGTTAGCTTGGTATCAGGATAATGGGATATTGGGCCTGATTTCCCAGTGGGGCAGCACTATAAAATCGCCATCAGTGCATACTGTCACAAGTCAGTACCCGTCCTGATATGACCTTAGATGTTGCTAGGATGTAAAACAAAACAAACTTATTAAGCAAGTGTTGCTGCACAGAAGGGAATTCTAAGATAATTTAAGAGAACCTGTCACTGCTGTAGTTTGTCTCGAGTTTATACGCGCTTCCTAAAATTTATGTGGCATGTTTTCTCTTTAAATATCATCAAAGTTAGCCACTTAAGTTCAAAGAAGTAGATCATAATGATCAATGTCGTTTTTACATCAGAAAATTACAGCAACTCAAAAGTAGCGGACTATGCAACTCTAAAGTCCATTAATTAACCGGCTGATTCTATGTTCTCAATGTAAATGTTGCCAAGTTATATGTGCAATATGCAATTAAATTGCACGTTCAAGCCCAAAAAAGTTACTCTTTTAAATATGTATTTACATTCATGGATTAAGCAGGGGAAATTTCAACCAAGCACAATTGGTCTTCTTCATTCCACTGCTCCTTACCATATCCTAGTAATGCTGAATGCCAGGCTAGGTAGCGACAAGTATAAATTGGGGTGACTTGCTCAGATTTTGAACCCCACAACCTTCCACATGGGAAGCGGGCGCTCAACTCATTTGGCCATTTTGTCTTATACGATATGCACGACTGCTTTCGAAATTATCACTCATTGATAAGATTCAAATGCGTGGATCCAATTATTTTGACGTAGAATTCTATTCAGGAGCAGCTCTCTTGTTCCAAATAAATTATCGCAAGTAGGCATGGTCAGTAGACTGGTCATTTATGTATTGAATGTTACAGCTTATAGCGGGTATGTGATTTCTCCGGTTTTAACCAGAATTCCGGTTTTTTTTCTAGCTGCCAAAACACCTCTGAAATACACTATTTACATCCCTCTCACGACTCAATAGGATGCCGCGTGTCCCCACGATAACCTAAAAAAAAATTCAGTTTTTTTCCCCTGCACCCAATCACATGCCTGTTATAGATAACGTGTTTTGGTTTAGGTTGAACATGTTCTTTGATTGCAACCCAGTTGCCTTTGTTGTAATAAATTAATTGCTGTTGATTCAACAGTCCAGTTCCTGCAATGGATACTGCCTTGTGTGCTTACATTTATTTGTGCCAAAGGAATAGAATGTATCTAAAAAAATAACCAGATGGGATTTTACATTTGCAAAGCTTTTGTATATTTTTATTGACTAGGGAATTTTGAATACTACCTAACCTAAACTATATTTTAATCCAGAAACTAGTATGTTACTACCTCAGTACATCTTTAGTAATTTAAAATAAAACATTTGTTGAATTTCTTTCACAGACAATCTGGTTTCTTTCCACTGCCCCTTGCCCTATCCTAGTAATGCGGAGTACCAGGCTAGGTTTGTTTGTGCTTTTATCATGTCCTAACAACGCAAAGCCATATGGGTATCAACTTGTAACTGCGCCCTCATGGCGACTCCATAGTACTGCCCCACTGGGAGACCAGGCTGCTGGTGCCATGACCCAATATCCCACTCAATCACATTATCCTGATACTGAACAAACCAGTCCTTGCCATATTCGATTAATAACAAGACGAGTGTCAGTCTATGAGCAACAACATAAATTTGATGTCATTGGTTTGACTCTGTCGGGGTTCGAACCCACCATTTCCGATATGGGAAGCCAGTCAGCGCTTTTACCGCTTCAGCCACCCCGTCCATTACCAGGGTAGGTATCGATGAAAATTAAGTCATTGGTTTCACTCGGCCAGGTTTCGAACCCCACAAGTTGCCACAGGGGAAGCGGGTGTTCAACTCATTCATTTATCGTGTTTGTAATTGGCGAGCACCTGGCATGGGGGGGCAATTTTGTTTAATGTACAAACTCTTTTTATACCATTTGACGGTCCTTCCGAGGTCAGTGACAACATTGGTCTGAATACAGAGATATCCGCTGAAGACGAGTAATACTGTAGATAACTGAAAATCTGGTCATGCAAAATTCCAAATTACAGCAAGTGGAAAAGAGGCACATTTGAGCAACAGCTACGGTCAAATCAGGGAGACCAGGCCACCAGCACCATGACCTGATATCCCACTCAGTCACATTATCCTGACACTGAGCCAACCAGTCCTTGCCCTATACTAATAATGCCAAGTGCCTGGCATCAATTTTTAAGTCATTGGTTTGACTCGACCAGGGTTCAGATCCCCCCCCCCCCCACCTCCATATCCCAAAACAGGAGACGGATGATCAACTCATTCGGTCATGGTCTTACATGAAACTATCTTTTAGTTAACAAAATATATATACAGGGATGAAAGTGGTCTCCAACAAAAGACGCAGAAACCCTGGCGACAACGGTGAATTTCCACAAAAATGCAGACATTCCCCCATAGGATTAGCACTGTCAAGGAATCGCAGAAATCAGATTTCACTATCATTGTTCTGACGATATTATTACCCACACCTAACTTTCTTGTTTGGGTTTATGCGTTAGCAACATCTAAGGTCATAGTAGAACGGGATTCAGACCCAATCAATTACTGTCATATATTATATATATAATATGACATTTTCTGAATGTTAATCAGTGAATATCAACAATCTCGGAAATCCGTGAAAATCTTTCATCCCTGATATATTTGTTAATTAAGCAAGAGAACTTTAAATTGCAGACAATTGGTCTTCCTCAATTCACTGCTTCTTGTCCTATTCTAGTAATGCTGAGCACCAGGCTAGGTAGTGACAAGTATACATTTTTAAGTAATTGGTTTTCTAGGTCAGACTCCTCATCTGAAGGTCAGGGGTTCAATTCCCGGTGCCCTGCCAATTTGGATTTCCACCGTGTATAACTTACAGTGTCATCAAAGGCCAGTTGCTCTCATACCATCTGTATGTGGTTGATTGATTGATTGGTGGTTGCTTTACGCCGTGTCGGCAGCATAGGCCATATTCACGGCGAGAAATGTTTGTTTTTTGTTCAAACCATCGCTTTTACATGTAAAAGCAGACAATCAATTATGTGCCAATAGACACTAATTAAATTAGAAAGCTCACAATCATATATTTGTGGTCAAGGGAAACAAATTCCCATAGAAAAAGAAAAGTTTCATTAATAATTAATAGAATCCATTTAGTAAACTATATAAGGTGGTACAGTCCAGCTGCCCTCAAAAAGGCTAAAATGTTTTCCTGTTTTACCTTAGTAAAAAGGTCATGCATACTGTCTGCAGTGTAGAACCGTTGGCGCAGGGCCAAAAAATCAACGCAACTTAGTAAAATGTGTTTGAGTGTCAGTGGGGACTGACACCCAATACATTCAGGGGGAGGTTCCCCCTTGAGCAGAAAAGCATGTGTAAGCCACGAGTGGCCAACACGGCAGCGACTAAGGACCACTTGGTCCCGCCGACCTCCCGCATGAGTCTGTGGTGGCTTTCCCACAGATGGTTCAATTTCTTTAAGTTTATTAATGTTTTCATCCCACTCATGTTGCCATTTGGATTTTATGTGGGTGGCTATTAGTGGTTTCAGATCAGAGTGAGGGATCAGACACGGTTCAAGATCACAGTTCAGGGCCTTCTTCGCAGCCCGATCAGCTCGTTCGTTTCCTTGTATGCCGGCATGGCCAGGCACCCAGCACAGGTGGATGTCATACCCTATGTGGTGTGGGAGGTTAAAAATACCCTGGGTCGGTAAAAATGTAGGCTCGGGCTTTGTCGACAAACTGTCTAATGGTGAAAAGAAGTCTATTCAGACTTATCCATGACAGGCAGTATAAATCTTCAATACAAAAATTCAGCTGTATTTTACCATAATAGATTCAAATCAGGAACTGAACACTGGCTTCATTCAACCATCCCGCTTAATAAATAGAAACACAATTTAATGTTGAAACGTTGGTTTATCGTAAAACATAAGTCATAATGGTATTTCCTTTTTTGTATTATACATTTAATGAGAATATTGAATTACAACAAATGTTTATGGTATCAACATTTTCTTAACTAAAAAGTAAAACACAAATTACATTTCCAGATCACATAATTTCACGATGAAAAAACCCCCATGAATAAATAATTATCGCAAGAAAATCGTGTTCCTAGCAATTTACCGACTAGACAACATCTGCACGATGGTATTGAAAGCACCCCCCCCCCCCAAATCGACGTCTTAAAGTAATCGACAGTAATTTAAATTAAATAAATGTGTCGCTTAGATTTCCGTAGAACATCATTTCACACACAAACACATTATCCAAATAAATCTTCAATGTACTCTACTTGTACAATCACAGATGCACACGATTTCTTTCCCTTTTTGTTTTTTCTGTGTGTATTTTTGTTTCAAACAAGGGCTTGCATTTATTGAGGACACAAAAAAAAAGTACATCATGAGGAGCGCTTGAGTATACAGTATGTATGTGACATTTGGCTTCCTCAGCTCAGAGCTATTTTTAGCCTCAGATATTACATCTGATTATTAAAATATTGTCTTTAAATAGCAAAGACGCAGCCACTGCCTCCACAATGAAGAATGTCCACGGGAGGCACAAACAGACAACTCCGCATCGAAAATACCAAAGCAGTCTTCGCTTTTCGCAGTAAAAGTTCTGCTCAGTACAACTGTAGCTATTTAGTCGCCCTTCTTGCTTCCGCTCTGTCCCTCAAGTGTCTGGCATTTTTGCTATTGAAGAGACAACAAACAAAACCAATTAAGTTGCAGGGTCCATACACATGTGAAAATATGGAATTCAAGGCTTCTCATATGGAATTCAAGGCTTTTTGATAGGAACTCAAGACAGTTTTCATTTGGATTTCAGGGGGGGGGGGGGGAACAATGGCCAATAGCGATTTCAGACTAATTTAGATCAATGGGGACAGTTAATGGAATTCAAGGCTTTTCAAGACTAATTACCCAAACAATGCTAAGTTAAATTCAAGGCTTTTCAAGGCCTTTAAATAGGCCAAATGAAGTTTGACGTTTCAAGACTCTCCATGCCCCATATGGACCATGAAGTTGAGTCAAGTTTTGTTGTATTTAAAGTTGCATAGTCTGATGATTTTGAGTGTCTTGTCATTTTCTGGGATAAATATATTAGGTTGATTGCTATAATCTACCATTGGTATGCAGGTATTGCAGGTATAGCAATACCTCAGGGAGTTTGACGCCCCTGCCCTGCAGAGTTGTAAACCACTGCCTTGTGGTACAGGTTCTTGACAGAACGGAAGGCTAAGGGAGCAAACCCTGAACAGAAAACCATGTCACTGTGGCAGCATTAAGGGCGGTTGATGTATGGAACTCCCAACATCTTCCGACCAATCACTGCAGGGACAAATAGTTTTGCGCCTGTCTTGACATGTTCTTGCCGGTGTGAAACCTCTATTTGCTCCCAAGTGTGCAGAGAGTGTGCCGCTGGTAACTTGCAAAAGCCAGCAGAACTTCAACACTTTTGCAGGCAGCTTTCATGAAATGTAGCGGCAGTCAAGTAATGAAAGCAGTCTTTGTCGCATCGCGACCGACAGCACGATGATGATGATGACCGTGGTTTAAACTTTATTTGAGAAATTTGAAGTGCAAACATGCAAAATTAACTTTGGCAACTATGCCAAAACTCGGGACACCGTAGGCTTTTGCAGTAACAGGTACACTTAAATTGACTTAGATATGCAGAATCAAATCTAGATTATTTCTTTGATTTTGAAAATTGGAGGTTTTCATCGAACTATGCAGCTTTAATCTGAAACATGTAGTAAGGTCCCCAAGGGGTGATCTTCCAGCCGAGCAACAAATGCTACATTCAATTAAAGTTCATAACCATGCAAAATACATTGCAACAACAAATCGTCAAGTGAAAAACCAGATATGTCCCTGTATGCATACACATATGTAATTTTCATACTTATACAAGATACATTGTTAAAAGAAGTGAGCAATTAATGTTTGAACATAGAAGTTGCAGTCCAATGGTTTTGAGTTTCTGTCATTTGTGACTGACCTGAAGTTTGCAGTTCTCCTCAGTGAGCCGGTCATATTCAGCATTAATGGACTCAGCCTGTTTCTTTAACACCCCCCCCCCCCTCACGACTTCGATGCACCCCGAACCATGTGACTGACCTGAAGTTTGCAGTTCTCCTCAGCGAGTCTGTCATATTCAGCATTAGTGGACTTGGCCTGGTTCTTTTTTATACCCCCCCCCCCATCCACACACCCCGAATCTTGTGACCGACCTGGGCCCATATGCATGAAGAATTATTTATCGGCTCTGGTGTTAAGGGCCGGGTCCGGGTTAGCTAACACCGGCATTGGAAATTCGGTCACGGGGTATGTATGGAGTCAAAGCGCAGAGGCGTTAGCTAACCTAGCAGTTATTTATAGATATGGGAAATCCCTCTGTGCCTGTGTACATTCGTCGATTTGACAATATTAATGTCGCCGCTGTTGTAGCGGCTATTAAAATGGGTTCGATTTTTAGGGTTAATTTAATGAAATTTCACGATTTGAGTATGTAATTCTGTTAAATATGATCGCATTCAATAGATTTGGCCCGAGTCGGTCCCTAACACCGACGGTAAACCTGGTATGGGCTGGGGGTTAGACTCTCCGACCATGAAAAAACAGAGTTTCCCTAACACTCCCCCCATGCATACCGACTTTCCCCTGCTAACCCGGAGATCGCCGCTAACCACAGGTTTGGAGCGCTAGCCCTGCTTCATGCATATGGCCCCTGAAGTCTGCGGTTCTCCTCAGCAAGCCGGCCATGGTTAGCATGTAAGGGCTTAGCCCGATTCTTTATCCCCCATCCACACGCCCCGCCCCCCAAACTTTCTGATTGACCTGAAGTCTGCGGTTCTCGTCAGCGAGCCGGCCATAGGTAGCATTTGTAGGACCGGCCCGTTTCTTTATCCCCCCTCCCCCCACCGAATCTTGTGACCGACCTGAAGTCAGTAGTTCTCCTCAGCGAGCCAGCCATAGTTAGCATTTGTGGACTCAGCCCGTTTTTTAAAACCCCCCCCCCCCCCCCCGCCGAACCTTGTGACTGACCTGAAGTTTGCGGTTCTCCTCAGCGAGCCTGTCATATTCAGCATTTGTGGACTCGGCCTGTTTCTTAATTGCCATCAGATCCTTCTTTGCCTTCTCTGCCTCTGCAAGATAAAGATGAATAGTATTTAGAAGAGTGAAGAGGTGGCGCTGGGGGGGGGGGGAAACAAATCAATCATATTAAAACGCGTCTAGATCTCTACATATAGAGCCAATTGCATTACTGGCATAAATGACATATTACATTACCTAATCCGATAGATTAGAGGGCCTACTATAACTTTTAAATTCTTCATTTATTAATATATTAGGTTGATCAGTATAATCTACTTTACTTTGAAGTAACTTTTATTTTAATGGGTTACCTTTGGGAGATATTTGAAGTGAAAACAGGCTAAAAATAAAATTTGGCATGCACTTAAAAATGCTGGCCAACATAGGGTTCAACAGGTACTATTAAAGCGACTTTGGATACCTTCTATAGAGCAATAAATATTGAATAAGTGCACCGGTATCTCAGTTGGATATGCATGATCAAATCTAGATAAGTGCTTTGATTAAAAGAATTTGATGCTTTCATCGAACTATGGGGCTTTAGGAGATAACTAGTTTGTTTTGTTTGCTTATTGTTTTACATCCTAGCAACATCTAAGGTCATATCAAGACAGGTACTGCCTTGTGACAGTGCGCACTCATGGCGGTTTTATAGTACTGCCCCACTGGGAGACCAGGTTTCTGACACCATGACCCGATTTCCCACCCAATCACATTATCGCGATACTGAGCTCACCGGTCTATGCCCTATCCTAGCAATGCCGAGCGCCTGGCTAAGTAGCGTTAACTTTCAGGGATGAAAGTGGAATCTGGGGAAAAAAGCGGAAATGCGGATATCCTCCCATAGGCTTAGCATTGTCAGGGAATCGCGGAAAATTTCCGGAAGTCAGGTTTTATATATATTGGTATATGCTGAAAGTGCTGTGCCATTTGAAGCATGTATTAGTAGTATAGCTGATAGTGCTGTGGCATCTGCACCACATATTAGTATATGTTGATGGTGCTGCGGGATTGAAAAATCCCAGAAATCCGCGGAATCGCGGAGATCTTTCATCCCTGAACTTTGTACGTCATTGGTTTGACTCAGCTGGGATGCGAACCATTGACCTTTCGCACTGTATGCCTGCGCTCTACTGATTCAGCCACCGCATCCAGTCAACAAAAGTAGTATAATCCCTCCTATCCCCATAAAATACACATACACGGGCACACTCATGCTAATGAAATAATAGAAAGCTTTTTGGGGGGGGGGGGGGGAGAGTAAAATTTGTTTTATTTCGACCCCCTGACATTCCGCACAAGAAGCCTGCGCTCTACCTCGTCCAGAATGTTCTTTTGATTCTTTGATGATTGCAACTCAAACCAAATTTCTACAAGCACCTTCTCGACCTACTTACCTTCACGGACCTTACTCATCTCCTTCTTGACAGTCTCCAACTCCGCCAACACAGCCGACTTCTCCTCCTTCTCGTTAGCCTAGGATCAACAGGTCAACACACTTAGGGCCATTACAGATATAAATAACTGTAACTTGTGTAAGGGGAGGGGGATATGGGTTACCGTGTCCTACTTTGTCGGAATGGTTGGTTGAATGATTGTTGGAGTTTTACGTCCTGGCAACAACTAAGATCATATCAGGACGGATACTGACCTGTGACAGTGTGCACTCATGGTGTGACTTTATAGTGCTGCCCCAAGACGAAGGTTTAAAATATTTCTGACATTTAAACAAGTATATATGAGTCAGCCTCACGAAAGTGGGCCAATTGGTGGGTTTATTTATGATGTCGGCATCACAATTCTTAAAGTATAGTGCATTTCTTTGTTTTATATTAAATTATCCTAGAAACAAATAAGGTTGTTGTATTTTCTCTACCTTTACATTCAGGATAAATCTAAGGACCTCTGTCAATGCTAAACTATAATTATGCTGTTCGACGCCGATATCCAATGCTCGATGCCGACAACTTTCCCCAATTGGCCCATTTTCGTGATCCTGACTCATATATGTTGTACTTGTAGATAGAGAAAATGAATAGACTTCCACAAATTAAAAAAATTTAAAATCGCGAAATGGAAGATAACTTTTGTTTGTTGGGGGCTTTAAGCGTTACCAACAGTTAAGGTCATATCATGATAGGTACCAACTTGTGACAGTGTTCACTCGGGGTTACTTTAATGCTGCCCCACTAGGTGATATTGGGCTGGCGGCTCCATGACCCACAATCCCAATCAGTCACATTATCCTGATTCTTATCAAACCAGTCCTTGTCTTATCCTACGAATGCCAAGCGCCAGGCTAGGTAGCCGACAAGTATCAATTTTGTAAGTCATTTGTTTGACTCGCTCAGGGTTAAACCATGCACGAGCTCCGCTACAGGGGAAGCTATCTGGTCTGGTGCCGGATAGCTTTCTTCCATGATGAATAAACAGCGGGTGTTAAAAACTAACCTTGTTCTCACTGTCCTCTAGCAGCTTCCTGGCGGCAGCAGACGCGCTCTCTGCCTGCTTCTGCATGGCCTCAAGCTGCGCCTCTTTCTGGGCCTTGTCGCATAGCAGAGTCACCAAGCGGCGAAGGACCCTACAAAATACACGATGACGTCACACATTTTGGATAACTGTGACACAGAAAGTATGAATTTTGAGTAGCTTCATGAGAATGTATTATTTGTACAAACGCATACACATTACAGAATTTCAATTGCCATGAATTATGTGCGAAACTTACAAGTGCTCATTTCACACTGAATTAAATATTTTTAATTACCGTATTCTCACGGTTTAATGTCCTGGGTGTTGAAATTGGCAAATCACTGAACTGGGGGTGGGCTTTAAAAAAAAAATAAAAAAAATATTGGCCAAGTCGAGGGTGGGCGTTAACACACACATGGGCGTTAACCTGTGAGAATACAGCAAGTGGCAATTAGCACTCACTCACCATGTATCTACATAGTGAGTGAGTCGCATGGAAATGCACTTTCAAAAGAACAGAAATATTTAGTTTTGAGTTTCTGCCATATATTCTTTAAAAAAAAACATTGCAGAAACTCAGAACTGTGTAGCGATAAATGTCCAAAAATTACAACACGTTAAAAAGATAAAAATTAAAAACGAAGAAAAACAGTGTCACTGTAAAAGCAACACAACAACAATATCACTAATAAAAATAAAATGTTTATTAGATAAATATTGTCAAAAATTATTTTATTCTCGATAACATTAAAAAAAACCAACTGAAGTCAAATATTGTTGTTGAATGTTGTTGCGGTATACCTCCAGTCAATGACTGACAAACATGTCGCATGCTTTGTTGTAGTCGGGTGGTATCTATGAGGGAATAGTGTTGTGTCTCGGCATTAGCCCATGGGTAACTGAGATCACAGTAAGGCATTGGCCAAACCCAGCCTCGTTGTGGTGAATCAGAGTCACACGAGGGCGGGAAGGCATCCCCCCCCCCCCCAACTCGGCATTTCATCCAACAGTAAAGAATCACATTTCCTGATGGACAGGTTTGGGGAGCGTGGGGGGGGGGGGGAGGAGGAGGTTGACGTACGCTAACCGTGCACCATGTGTGGCCAAGCGACCCCAGAAACGACATCATCCTAATCCAGTCCAGGTTTAAATTACATCTTCTGCCTCAGATGTCATATATATAAGGCCATATCAGGATGGGTACCGACTTGTGACAGTACACACTCATGGTGACTTTATAGTGCTGCCCCTGTGAGAAATCAGGCTGTCAGCACCATGACCCGATATGCCACTCAGTCACATTATCCTGACACTGAGCTAAACCAGTCCTTGTCCTATCCTATTAATACAGAGCGCCAAGCTAGGAAGCGCCGAGTATAAATTTTGTAAGTCATTGGTTTGACTCAACTGGGAATTAAGAACTCCCAATCGCCCGCACAGGAGGATTGCACTGTACTGATTCGGCCACCGCCTCCAGTTCCATGCTATCAATCACCCAACCACGCTTCCTCCAGCATCCATTCAGCTCTCCACTAGCCCGGTCTATTTCCACCAGGATTCTCTTTAATAAAATTTAGCCGTATGCCTTTTGTGACTAGTCAGAGTGTACGACTCTGCAAACCTATTTGTGTGTGTTGTCTCACCTTTTAGGGAATATCTTACTAATACAGCAGTCAGGACTTAAAAGAGAACAACGCTACCACACCCGAATGATCACATGACACCAAAGTGGTGTCATTAAATTCACAAATACAAAGGCTAACAGTGTCATACTAGTCCTGGGTCCATACACATGCGAAGATATGGAATTCAAGGCTGTTTTTGATAGGAATTCAAGACTATTTTCATTTGGATTTAAGGAAAAAACAACAATGGCGAATGGCGATTTTGGACTACTTTAGATCAGTGGGGACATCTTAATGGAATTCAAGGCTTTTCAAGACTAATTACCCAAAATAGATTAAAATCAAGGCTTTGAAATTTGGCAAATCAAGTTCAAGACTTGTCAGGCCCCCATACAGACAATGTACTACCTAATGAGGGCATCTATGCTTTATGGCAGGTGACGTCTGTCAAGGAGTATAACCTCACCACAGTTGGTGCAGCGTCAATGTGCCATACAAGCATCCACAGAAATATCCACATGGACATTATGATACGTGTCATGATTGGATAGAAAACGCAACACACACCAACAACAAAGACACACACTACTAAACCACACCATGCAGCGCTATCACAGCAGGGGGAACGTGGGAAAAGAGCCAACAAATAGTGTCTAACCGCTGTAATTAATTCAAATTCGAGATCAAAATTCTCATTCGCGACAATCCAAACGTCACCATTTCTTTTCTAATTGATATAAGACTTCAAACGCCCTCCAAAGATAGTCTGTACTGACTGGTCAGTGGAATGGAGCTACAAGAGTGCTAGAAGAATACTGGATGAAACCGGACTTCCCACATTTTGTACTGCGATTTCTTGATAAGGAATTTCTGCGGTTTCATGGAAATTCACCCCCAACTCAGTATTGGGGCAGCCCAACATCAGCCAGCCGCCAACCGAAAGCACGCCATCACTGAGAGCCTAGCACAGAGTTAAAGGTCTAAAGAATTTCGATAGTATATATAGTATATGGACAACTACATTTTCTGTGGTTTTACATCCCTAGATATTTTAGAAACCACACAGATAGCAGACTGGCAAACCTAGCGGAAACCACTGAAATCGCAGAGATCTCTCATCCTTGTTTGACATATTCCCACCATTTCGTCAATTGACCTCTCCTTACCCCCCCACTTCTCACGGCATCTTGCAAGGCCAGATGCCCCGAAGACGTGGCCATCTCACTTCAGTTACTGATAATTGACCAGATCCTAACATGATTTTGCATGTTCCAAAATTCCTGCATACCCTTAATTCTTCGCTTTGTAAACATATTGGGAAAAATTTACCATAAGTCTTATAACTTAATTCGGTTTTTCTCTCTTTGTTTTATGCCCTAGCAACATACAAGGTCATATCAGGACAAGTACGAACTTGTGACAGTGAGAGTGCCAGTGCCAGTAACTGTGACAGTGCCAGGACAGATACAAACTTGTGACAGTGCACACTTATGGCAACTTTACAGTGCTGCCCCACTGGGGAGATTTACATTCTGGCACCATGACCCGACATCCCATCCAGTCACATTATCCTGATACTGAGTAAACAAAGCTTTGCTCTATCCTATTGATGCCAAGCGCCAGGCTAGATATCAATTTTGTTCGAATCCACAACCTTTTGGAAGCCAGTCAGCACTCTTGACTGATTTGGCCATCCTGTCTGGCTTTAAATTAAAAAATTTGTTTATGGTGATGGTGATATGTGATGATAGTAAAGGGACTGAATTTCCACCAATATGCCACCCCACCCACACACCCACTCACTCACACATCGTGTTTCATGTGTGAACAGTAAACGTCACGTGTGAACAGTAAATGCAAACCATGGCAACTGGAACTATGAACTTGGAAAAAGTGTGAGTGAGACGAACGAGTAAAGGCTGGTGAGGTCTCATGCGGTACGTGCAAACTACGGGCAGCCATGTGCAGCGCAAAGGGTTCTCTGTTTGGTCCCTGTTAAAAAAAAGGCCTGTTCTACAACCAGGGATCAGAGTCGCGTCTGACAAAAAAAAAAAGGAGAAAGAAAGCCTAAAACTGATTCCGCTGATTCCCTGGCAGTTTTAAGCCAATATGGGGCTGTCCATAGTCTTGCGGAAAGAAATAAGCGAAAACACAGAGATCTCACATCCCTGTGATGCCAACAGGTGCCAGTTTTCAGACAGCACCCCGATGAATTTGAAATTTTGGTCACCACAATAGGTTTATATAAAAATAGTGATAGCATAACCAAAATGTACTATTATGGTTTATTTCGTGAGTTTTAGACTTTAGGATTGTTTGTTTGATGTTTTACGTCCTAGCAACATATATGGTCACACCAGGACGAAGAATTTAGGAAATAATGTACATTATAATATGTAGTCATTAATCTCAATCTATACCTATATTTTATATCTATAAAGCAATATCCTGAAGTAAAGTAAATTTGTTTAAGTGAATGCTTGGTACTTTACAAAATAATACTTTGATACAATTTTACTAAAAGAAACATAAATATTTTGTATCTTACAAAACAAGAAAAAGAATTTAAACCAAAAACATTATATAGAAGTCACGTAACTCAAAAAACTAAATAAAATGATTTCATAGATTATAAAATAATACAACTTTACTTCTTTAAAAAAAACACACAAGCACTGACTGAACAAATTCACAATTTTTATTTTAAACACTTCAAATTCCAGTGCAGATACGGGAATAGCAAAGAGAAAATAGCCAGTAAATATAAAAATAAAACCCCCAAATCCCCAAAAGACTGCATATCCCCCACCTACTCCCACTGACTCTCTGAGACTGGCTGTCACCTCACAGAGAACCCCCAACACGCTCAGCCCAGCGCTGGCTTAACGTTGCCGCCGTTAGTGAAACACCCAGCATGAGCCTGCCTACTCACATCCAGAGGAAGAGCGCAAAACCAGAGATGTAGTGATTCCGCTGTGCCCTGAACATCTTCATGTCAGTCAGTGTGTTCGTTGACTGCCCTATGAGAGCCGATTGCAAGTGTTGGTCGTGTTCATGCGTGTAATGCACGGTGTCACGAATGGCGTCTGCAGTCGAGTTGAGCACGGTGGGGAGACGACAGGTAATTTTATAATTACAGGTGTTATGTTTGTAGAGGTAGTCGATGCTACAACTCAGAGCCGTCAACATCCAGAACATGTGTAAGATATCCTCACCCACACAAACGCGGGATGCTGTACTATTTTTTAATAATGATCATGATGCCCACCCAAAGAAACACAGGATAAAAATAATTATATATATAATACCGAACGGTGGTTAAGTTTTAGGGTCGTTCTGATCACTACTCCTCTGTTAATCGGCGCTGCCAACGCATCTCATCGTATTCCACTGATGCTTCGCCATGAATGGGTTGTCAATAGCATGTTTTTCTGTGCCTAATGTACACATTTCATATTCATTTTGAATAAAAAAGTGAAAGAATCTCATATTAATTTTGATGTTTTTAAAAAGATATGATTTTTGGTCACTTTGACCAGACTGTCATCGTGAGCGCCTTAATACAATATTGGTCCAGGGATTGATGCGCAGCCTAGCTTTAACCTGTGCACAGTAGAATTTCTGCATTAATATTGAGTCCCATCATCCTTTTACCTAATATGCGGTTAATACAATAATTCTTGTCACATCGAATGTCTACATCAATATTGAGTCCCGTCAACCATTATTATAATAGTAATTTTGAAGAATTAGTTATATAAAATATTTCCTGGCACATCAAATTTCTGCATCAATGTTGTCCCTTCGACCCATTTCATAATTTTGTTTGAAGAATTAGTTAAATTAAATAATTCCTGTTAAACTGAACTCCAGCCACTCTTGTCAAGTATGAGGTTTGGTGGCATAGCAACATCTAGGTTTTTGCAGTCAAATAAGACTAAATTCTCTTACCCCCAAAAAAAACTAAAAACTACATTGAGCATACTACCATCCTCAAATTTATTGAACAAAAGAAATTGAAAGAAATTCCCTACCCGCCCTAAATGTGAATAAGAAACATTCCTAATTTTTATTATTTTAATCGCCCACCGTCAAAATTTGTGCCCCCTTTTCGTGATGCGAGATTGTCAAATTAAAGGGGAAAACAAACTCTTAATTAAGGAAAGGAAAAGGTAGCTTGAAGATTTCTTTCTAAAGTTCTGGATGCTAGGCGACTTGCGTGTATTACATGAATACAGGTGCCAGTGGCTAGGTGGGCAGTAACAGTAACAAGGAAGCATAGACAGCTAAAAGGCAGCATCAGCAAATGCCAAACAAACACAAGGAGTTAAAAAAATAGGTTCGCACTGCATAAATACGTAACGGTGTAACTACAGGTCTAACAAAGTGCGCTTAAGTTTTGTTTCGTACGCAATGCCAAACGCGAACAGTTAGCTGCATGTTGCATGCATCCCTTGTTCCATTATCTACTAGCGCCACCACGCTGCCGACAGAAGTACTACTCACAGGAATAGAAACAATGCGAAGCCAGCGATATAGAAGTTTCGCTGAGACCTGAAGAGCTTCATGTGAATTAACACCTCGGCATTCGGGTTTGTGTTAAGGTCGAGGTCATCAGTGGACGAGTACTTTCTGACCTCACGAATGGCATCTGAAATGGTTGTCCACGCACAAAACATATATGTATAGAGGTGCACACTCGAAACATTGTGATACCTGGAAAAGCACGGCTGAGTTGGACTAAACAAGCGGTTAGGGTTTAAAGGGGGCAGGGGCGGCGGGGGGACTCTGAGCAGAAGTTAAGGTTTAAGGCCGGGACTCTCAGCAGCAGTTAGGGTTTAAAGGTGGGACTCTCAGCAGCAGTTAGGGGTTAAGGCCTGCACTCTCAGCAGCAGTTAGGGTTTAAAGGTGGGACTCTCAGCAGCAGTTAGGGTTCAAGGCTAGGACTCTCAGCAGCAGATAGGGTTTCAGGCCAGGACTCTCAGTGATTCTGCTGTGCCTTTGGGGTTTAAAGGTGGGACTCTCAGCAGCAGTTAGGGCTTAAGGCTGGACCCAGCAGCAGTTAGGGTTTAAAAGCCAGACTCTCATCAGCAGTTAGGGTTTAAAAGCCACCACACTCAGCAACATTCAGGGCTGAAATGTGGGACTCTCAGCAACAGTTAGGGTTTAAAGGCTGGACTATCAGCAGCAGTTAGGGCTGAAGGCGGGACTCTCATCAGCAGTTAGGGTTTAAAAGCCACCACACTCAGCAACATTCAGGGCTGAAATGTGGGACTCTCAGCAACAGTTAGGGTTTAAAGGCTGGATTATCAGCAGCAGTTAGGGTTTAAAGGCTGGACTCAGCTAGAGTTAGGGTTTAAAGGCTGGACACAGCAAAAAATAGGGCTTAACACCAGACTCTCAGCAGCAGTTAGGGTTCAGGGTTTAAAGGCCAGACTCTCAGAAGCAGTTAGGGTTTAGGGTTCAAAGGCCGGATGCTCAGAAGTAGTTAGGGTTTAAAGGCCAAACTCTCAGCAGTGATTAGGGTTTTAAGGCCAGACTGTCAGCAGTGGTTAGGGTTTATGGTATTACTTCACTGCTATAAATCAACAACTAACTTTTCTGATCTAATATTTAACATTTCTCTCAGAACACCTAATAGCCCGCACACCTGGTGATTCAACGAAGTTTCATGGTTTTTCCTGTCTAAAAAAAACCCAACAGTGACATAATTTCAATTCAGGCTTTGGCCAAATTTATTTAGGAAAAACCCCAAGTTCTTTCCAGTACATTTTTGAATATGGGTAAGTACGTTCTGCTGTTCCCTCAGAAAGAACTGAAACTGTGACGCAGCACACCGTGTCACAGAGGCCAGATTAGACCCTGACTACCTCCCAAAGAACCGGTTGTTTCAACATATGCAAATGCTGAACTCATTCAATCCTGGTAATTGTGACAAGTAAAGCTATGTTTGTCATCTTACTCCCCCTTTTAGCTTCATGATCACTGTGTCTTTCAATAAGCCGTAAGGGCAGTTAATCGATAGTCAATACTTACCACAGAAAAGGATCAGTAGTATGAATATGAAAATGTTGAAATAGATGTTTGCGTGTGACTGAAAACTGCTGAGCATTCGTGAATTGAAGATTTTGCTCCATCTAAATAGGAAAGAACGAAATAAGAAAGTGAATTAGTTTATATTGCATGGATGGGCCACCGGGGCTGAAGTAACACATATCAGCTAAGATATTACACAAACATTACCGTTGCATGTTTTCACTTGAACTATGTCCAAAATTAGCCACTTAAAAAATAAGTTACTTCCATCTAAAGTAAGGGAGGTCACAACAATCAACCAAATATACATGTCGTACAAAATTGTTTCAAAATTTCTAGTTGATTTTAATTTTTTTTTTTTTTAAATACAGAATTATGGTAAAAATTTGAAGTATTGGCAGGTGGCAGCAACCTAACAAGTACAGTCCATATGGTGGACTGTTCCACCTGTGGTTAGCAACCACCACCTACGGAATGGTACATATGACCGGGCTGGGCAGTGATAGTTTCTACTAGGACTTTGGTGGAATAAAGCTGGGTGAGTTTGAAGCAACCGCAGAGTTACCGCTTTACTCCTCAGGGGGAACATGAAGCAGTCGATGACACTACCATAAAGAGCGGAATCATGGCGACATGAAATTGTTTTATTATTTGTTTGTTGTGGACTTTTACATCCTGGCCACATCTAAGGTCATATCAGGAGAGGTACCAACTTGTGACAGTATGCACTCATGGAAACTTTATAGTGCACTCCCACAGGGCGACCAGGCCACCGGCACCATGAACCGATTTCCCATTCAGTCACATTATCCTGATACTGAGCTAACCAGTCCATGCCCGATCCTAGTAATGCCGAGCCCCAGGCTAGGTAGTGACAAGTATCAATTTTGTAAACCACTGGTTTGACTCTACCAGGAATTGAACCCCTGGCCTTCCAACCAGGAAGCCTGCGCTCTACCGACTCGGTCACAGTGTCCGGTATTGAAATTGTTTAGTTTTTATCATGAATCCTTCCAGAGTTGCATGGTCCGATGGCGTTCGAATTTTTGTCTTATTTTTGAGATAAATATATCAAATAGATCATTACGAGCTACTAATCATTAGTCCGGAGTGATTTTGATGAAAAATGACTAGTTTTGAAGCAATTTGAGCTGAAAGAACCAAAAATAATTTCGACAAGCTTGTCAAAACTCCTGTGGCTATGACCTAGATGGTCATCTCGCGGCCACCACGTGATGTGAGATGACCTAGTAATCCTGGAACCTGACAGGGCTGTAGGTAGGTATTTCTGTTTGGGTTGGAAACATTCTGGGGACGGATTGCTGCCATAGGCTCATGACACTAGGGTTTAAAAAAAAAAAAATGTTGTAGAAAGGTTAATTTGATTTATATCTATCGAATTGACCAAGTAGCATCAAATATCCAACAGCAGATATATATCGGTATATGATTGACATCGTCCCAATGGCAGAAATTTCAAAACATCAAACTATGCAATTTTAATCAACAAATGGTGGGGGAGGGACACACATGTCAATGAAGTTGTGTGTGCAGTTAGTGTTATTTATTGATAGTTTACACCAATAGGCCCCTATAAACCATTGCAGATGGACGGTTATGCTAAAAATTCCCCAACACAAAAATGCTGATTATTATCCAGGCAGTCGACCTGAACTCCTAATTATAGTTTAGCATTGACAGAGATGTTGGAAAGCTTAAATTTATACTGAATGTATAGGTCGAGAAAATACAACAACCTTATTTGTTTCTAGGATAATTTAATATAAAACAAAGAAATGAACAAGACTTTAAGAATTGCGACGCCGACATCTATTAAAGTTGTCGGCGTCGATCATTGGATGTCGGCGTCGATCGGTATAATTATAGTTTAGCATTGACAGAGATGCTGGAAAGCCCTTAAATTTATACTGAATGTATAGGTCGAGAAAATACAACAACCTTATTTGTTTCTAGGATAATTTAATATGAAACAAAGAAATGCACTACACTTTTAAGAATTGTGATGCCGACATCTTCACTTGACCACCGATTGGCCCGTTTTCGTGAGGCTGACCCATATATACTTCATATGGACCCAACAAAAAATATATATATACTGATCGCCCAATAGTAATATATATATATATATAAATTTCAAAATTTAAATTACCCATTGAATATCCAACATGGAGGGGAGGGGCAACATCCCCCTCATTTCCCCTCTATGAACCTGTACAGTAGGCCTACTTGGTTGGGGGTGGCTAATGAGGTCACGAGATTGGCCTAATTGCTTAATGGCCTTCCTGCATAATGGGTGTTTCAAACTGAGTGTTCAAAGGGGTGAGGTTATAAACTCACTGGTTATTCTGTATATGCTGTCCCAAATCATTAGCTAATACACCAGTATCTAAGTTGGATATATAGGATCAAATGTAAGTAGTTGTTTTAATTTTGACAAAATTATATTTCATCGGACCATGCAACTTTAATGACCAGTGAACCCTGCCATCTGTGTACCCTCTAATTGTGTTCCTTTTACAGACACCTCCCAAAGCCAAGCCACACCCACCTATAGGCAGAAATGATGGGCAGCAGGAGAAGCACTGCTACGAAAATCTCTATGTAGAGAAAAGTGGCGATGAAGGTCCACTGCAGACTCATGTTGACGCTGGCTTCTGACCGTCAGAAAAATCTACAAAGCAAAGTTGGATATTAACAGGTAACCATGGTAATGTTTGTTGTACAGGGTCCGTATACATGTGAAGATATAGAATTAAAGGCTATTTCAAGGCCTAAAAAAAAAATTCAGGCGAGTATTGGGGTTTTATTGTGTGTAGGTATGTTGGGTTATCTTATGCCAAATGACGATTTCTGACTAATTTAGATCAGTGGGGGCAGGTTAATGGAATTCAAGGATTTTCAAAATATGTTAAATTCAAGGCTTTTCAAGGCCTTGAAATGGGGCAAAAGAAGTTCAAGACTTTTCAGGCCCCGTATGGACATTGGTTATAGCAACATCAAAGATGATACCAGGATGGGCACCGACTTGTGACAGTACACACTCATGGCAAGTGCATAGTGCTGCCCCACTGGGTGAACAGGCCTCTCGCACCATGACCCAATATCCCATTCAGTCACATTACCCTGGTACTGAGTTAACCCTAGTTATGTCGAACGCCAGGCTAGACCTATAGCTACAAGTATAAATTTTGTAAGTCGCTGATTTGACTCGACTGGGATTCAAAACTACATAATTCTGTATATTATGCCATGATTAATATGCTTCTCAGTATGAAATTATTTAATTCTGTTTAGATTTGTTATTAAGCAGACTGTGTGGTGTCATAAACATGTGTTACGTCTGAGCAACACATGTTATACTGCCATATGACAGCTTAATCATGGACTACACCTTTGTATTGTATCTCATCAATTTATATTTGACATAAAATAAGTGTTTCTGGTAAACCGACCATACCCCGAAGACATGACATTCATTCACTCACACACACAATTATAGTGCTTGGTGAAACAAGGCCCTGTTTCCTGTGGCCTGAGGAATTATTGAAAGATATGAACCAACACCAATTTCTGGCTGATTGTAAAAGAAGTAAATCGACACCAATAAGAACCCTGACAGGATCAGGTGGGTGGGTATGCATAATCCTGAGCTATAAATAGACATGATTAAGCACATAGCAATTACTATGAATTATCTGGTTGTAAAAGAAGTAAATGGATGTGGGGATACATAATCCTGAGCTATAAATAGACATGATTAAGCATATATAGCAATTACTATGAATTATCTGGTTGTAAAAGAAGTAAATGGGTGTAGGGATACATAATCCTGAGCTATAAATAGACGTAATTTGTAAAAGAAGTAAATGGGTGTGGGGATACATAATCCTGAGCTATAAATAGACGTGATTTGTAAAATAAGTAAATGGGTGTGGGGATACATAATCCTGAGCTATAAATAGACGTGATTTGTAAACGAAATAAATGGATGCGGGGATACGTAATCCTGAGCTATAAATAGACGTGATTTGTAAAAGTAAATGGAGGTGGGGATACATAATCCTGAGCTATAGATAGATGTGATTTGTAAAAGATGTAAATGGATGTGGGGATACATAATCTTGAGCTATAAATAGACATGATTAAGCATACAGCAATTACTATGAATTATCTGGTTGTAAAAGAAGTAAATGGGTGTGGGGATACATAATCCTGAGCTATAAATAGACGTGATTTGTAAAAGAAGTAAATGGATGTGGGGATACATAATCCTGAGCAATCAAATTAGATATATATACGTGATTAAACATTCAGCAATTAGCTGGTTGTAAAAGACGTAAATCAACACCGACAAGAACCCTGACTGGGGCAGGTGCGTTTGTTTGTTTGTTGTTTTACGTCCCAGCAACAGTTAAGGTCACATCAGGAGGGTACCGACTTGTGACAGTGTGCACTCATGGTGTCTTTATAGTGCTGCCCCACTGGGACAGCAGGCTGCCAGCACCATGACCTGATATCCCACTCAGTCACATTATCATGACACTGAGCCAACCAGTCCTTGCCCTATCCTAATAATGCTGAGCGTCTGGCTAGGAAGCGGCAAGTATCAACTTTTAAGTCATTGGTTTGACTCGACCAGGGTTCGAAGGCGGGTGGGTGGAGACACCGCTGACCCACATTGGAGGCTAAACTATAAACATGACAAGTCATATACGATAAGAATGCGAAGTAGATATATGCCACGTGTTTGTTTGTTTGTGTGTGTGTGTGTGTGTGTGTGTGGTTTGGTGGCTAAACTGTAAACATGACAAGTCATATGCGATAAGAATGCGAAGTAGATATATGCCACGTGTTTGTTTGTTTGTGTGTGTGTGTGTGTGTGTGTGGTTTGGTGGTGGTGTTGTTATTTTGAATGACGGGGAACATCATGCCTAGAATGGGACTTGAACCCACACTTCTGCCACTCCAGGGCTAGCGTCCTAAGCATTAGCATATCTAACGGGCCAGCGTCCTACGCATTAGCCTATCTAGACTCCCTGATGCAACCAACCTATCCTCACCCACCTGTGTATGTGGCATTCTACCTGGGGAAGTCAGTGCACCTGACTACATCAATAACCATCGACTATGACGGTGGCGTAATTATGATAACATAATAAACAGTACCGATGCATATCCATGTGTACTTGCACAACCAATTACCCAAATTAGAGAATATAATAAGGCAATTAGAAAGCCATTAACACAATTCGATCACGCTTATGACGGCAACATCTAGCGCTGACACTGAGCAACACAGAAGAGAAATAGGGAAAGATATATACATAAATAAATATATACATAGAAAGGGGATTGATTGATACAGACAGAGAGAGTAAAAGGGAGAGACACGCAGAGAGAGAGACACACACACAAGCTACACAGAAGAGAAACAGGGAAAGATGTATACATAAATAAATATATACATAGAAACACATAGAAAGGGGATTGATTGATACAGACAGAGAGAGTAAAAGAGAGACACACACCCACAGACAGAGAGCGAGAGACAGAGAGCGAGAGACAGAGAGCGAGAGAGAGAAGAGAGAGAAGAGAGAACCATCGCCTTCAATGTAGAAACAGATTGTGTGAGTTTTCTAACCAACTCAAGGTGATACACACCTGCCCAGGGGCACCTCCATCCTCAACACCCTGTAAAGCATCAACACCTACTGACCTAGATCCCCCTGACTCCACCTCCAAACCACACATTATGTTGCATGTGCCCCCCCCCCCCCCCACCCCACTGCTCCCCGCTCACTTTTATTAAACAGTTCTTGGGGTGTATATATATATATATAATATATATATATAATATAATATATATGATATATATATATCATATATTATATATATATATATAGAGGCGTTGTTCGGGAGTCAGTTATTTGATCTCCACCAGTATTACTCCAGTATTCCTCCAGTATTCATCGACGACATACTAGATCACAGGTCCCTCCACCCACTACCACCAGTCAGCCAGCCTGAACACTGCTGCTAAGGTTGGTTGGTGGAGCTTTACGTACTGGCAACATCTAAGGTCATATCAGGACGGGTATTGACTTGTGACAGTGCACTCATTGCAACTTTATAGTGCTGCATCACTGGGATTGATTGATTGGTGGTTGCTTTATGCCGTGTCGGCGAACCCCTCACTGGGATACCAGACCACCAGCACCATGACCTGATATCCCACTCCGTCACATTATCCTGACACTAAGCCAGCCAGTCCTAGCCCTAGCCTAATAATGCAGAGCGCCTGGCTAGGAAGAGACAAGTATCAATTTTGTATGTCATTGTTTTGACTCGACCAGGGTTCCAATCCCACATCTACCAAAATGGGAGACGGACGCTCAACTCATTCGGCCATCCCGTCTGGTCACATAATAATAATAATGGCATGGTAATAATAAATGTTGAAATAACAACAATGGACTAATGCAATAATAATAGACTGGTAATAAAACCAATAATCAAGGTCGATATGACATATACTAGCAGCACTCCCAGTTTCCTACCTGTTTTCACTCCTGCCTTGGTAATGACTGCTTGCTACTGCCTTCTACAGTGCATCTGTCACTCTAAACACCACCAGACGGAGCCCTTCTACCAGATATACACGTCGGTGCACATCCAAGTAACACGTATGTATAACCAAGTAGCCGGGGAAGCCCCAACCCCTCCTCCCCACAGGAGGGAGTCCCGAAATAGCTCAAAAGCTCACTCAAGTCCCATGACTGAGTGAGTCACTGACCTATTAAACTTGGACAGGGAGGGAGGTAGACCCCCTAAATTAAGCTACATCCTGATATGACTTTAGATCTTGCCAGGATGTAAAACTCCAACAACCAAATAAAGCTACCTACATAGAACTGAATCGACAATGCAAGCAACCTATTTGTCTATTTGTTTGGGTTTTACATCCTGGCAACATCTAATGGGTCTGTCACACTATGACGTAATGTGGTAGCGCAAGCCGGTGTAGGTGAAATTTGGCCATTACGTCGAGATATGTTACGCGTTCGTTAATCATACGTCGAGTTACGGTGACACACGTTATGCCAACATATCTTGACGTAGGTCTAACGCTAGTCTAAAGTAAGTCCAATGGCTGGCGCGCATAACGTATGTAATATGCACCAACGTTCTTTGAACGTAAGCGAACATTTTGCCTTCGAGAATATAAAGGCATCCATGTCGAGCACTCGCTGCCCTTAAGCTGAGCACGCAGGACTGTTGTTAGACTGACGCTGCTCACTCGCAGGCCTGACGTCGACTCACATTATGAAATAGATCAGTCACACGTAGCTACGTTAGGGCGGGCGTAATAATGCAAGTCCTGTGCTAAGCCAACACTAAGGTTTTGCTAGACTGACGTCGCACGCGCTGGAGGCTCGTTAGCCTTACGTTGGGCTTTTTTTGTTGTTGATGTTCTAACTCATTGACACACGTACAACTACGTTGGACCGATGTTTCGCCTATGTCCACTATGTTGCACTGATGCCCAAATTGACGATGCAACACCAAGAATTTCTATATATCTCGACGTAAACAAGTGAGTTCTAAGTTCCCCACTCGCTGACCTGTAACGCTGTAGTGTGACAGGGGTATAAGGTCATATCAGGACGGGTACCGACTTGTGACAGTATGCTCTCATGGTGGCTTTATAGTGCTGATGCACTGGACCAGGTCGCTGGCACCATGACTCGATTTCCCACTCAACCAGTCCTAGCATTTTCCTAGTATTTTGGAGTAATGTCGAGTGCCAGGCTAGGTAGCGGCAAGTATAAATTTGGTAAGTCATTGGTATGGCTGAACTGTGAAGAACTCCCGACCTTCCGCACGAGAAGCCTGCCCTCTAACAATTATGCCATCGGGTCCGGTGCAATCAATTTAAGTTACATCACCGGGCACAGGATTGAATCCATGTGTACAAATAGTTGCAATTTACACTTCCGTTCAGATCACAGAAGGAATTAAGCAAGTGTTTATTTGTTATTTTACATCCTAGCAACATCTAAGGTCATATCAATATGAGTACCAACTTGTGACAGTGCGCACTCATAGCAACTTTATAGTGCTGCCCCACTGAGACCAGGCTGCCAGGACCATGGCCCCCAATATCCCACAGTCACATTATCCTTATACTGTGCGAACCAGTTCTCGTCCTATCCTATTAACGGTACCTTTCACTGCCTGTGTCAAGACAACATTGGTGTGGATGCACAACTGCCGATTGAAGACAGACTACATTTGTTAAAACTCATATACAAAAGATTAACAGATATTAATAATAAACACAGAGCATAGGAAGCAATATCCATGAGTAAATATTAATTAGTTTCCCACTGCACATGCAACTTAACAATTTTTTTTTTTTTTTTTAAATGTACTACGGAAAATAGTCGAGGGTTTACAGGTAGGAATCCCTTGCTAAATGTTTACTTTGGCCGCGCAATGTTGATACTACGGCACCACAACTGACTGAACTGAATATCATTGCAAAAATGTCTCCATAGCTGAGTACATGCTTATACCAGTCTTAAAGCTGCATAGTCCGATGAGAACATCAAATTTTCAAAACCAAAACAATTACCTAGATTTGATTCTACATATCTAACTTAGATATTGGTGCACGTAAGAAACATTTTTCATCATATAGAACAGAATATCAAGCCAATTTAACAGAACCAATTTAACAGAACCTGTTACTGCAGAAGCCTATGTGGTCACAGTTTTGGCATGCTTGCCAAAATTAATTTTGCATGTTTGCACTTCAAATATCTCAAAAGTTAGCAATTTAAAATAAAAGTTACTTCAAACTAGAGAAAGGTAGATTATAACGATCATTCTAATAAAATTATAGAAACTCAAAACCATCGGACTATGCAACTTTAATTACAGGGGTCATAACCAATTTGACATATCAAACTCCAGGGGCCATATGCATGGAGCAGTGTTAGCGGCATGTGGTGTTATCCCTCTAACACTGGGTAGCTATCACCGTTTATCGGCGGCGTCGAGAACTATGTCACGCGGTATGCATGGAGGCCTAAACGGTGAGTGATAGCTAAACGTGAATGTATTTATAGATTTGGGAAATCCCTCTGCGTTTGTAGCCATATATTAGGCTCAAATCTATTGAATGCGATCATATTTAACAGAATTACATACGCAATAAGTGAAATTTAAGCAAATTAACCCTAAAAACAAAGCGATATTAACGCAGCAGCCGCATTGGCGGTGATATTAATACTTATATTTTCGAATCGACAAACATAAAGTAAACAAATCGCCGCCGCCGCCAGTATGGAAGCGACATCGATGGGTCGATTTGTTTACTTTACGTTCGTCGATTCGAAAATATAAATATTAATATCGCCGCCGTTACGGCATCACCGTTAATCTCGCTTCGGATTTAGGGTTAAGTTGATAAATTTCACTTATTGCGTATGTAATTCTGTTAAATATGATAGCATTGAGTAGATTTGGGTTCCATCCTGACACTAACCTAACACTAACACCGCTGTAAACCAGATATTTCTGGTGTTAGAATCTCCAACTTTAAACGTGCGGTGTTTGCCTAACACTGTTCCACGCATACCAACTTTTCCACGCTAAACCAGAAATCCCGCGCTAAACGCGTTTTGCCTCCCTAACACTGCTCCATGCATATGGCCCCAGGACTTTTCAGTTCAAAATTCCAGGACATTTGGCGTGCTGTGGAGGTACTGGTTCCAGTAGTTTATTTATATTGGTGTACAGTTGATGAACTGGGATTTTTTTTTTTTTAAACCCACAAAAAAAAATAGCATACGTCACATTCACAGGATAGCAGCCATTGGATGCTCCAGATTACACTTTGGAAGTCCATTAATGTACATGATTGAATAAATTCTTCATTCCAAAAGTAGCAAACTATCATAGATAAGTATTTGAACAATATATTTAGAATATTAGCTCACAGATTTCTGTTGGTTATGTCCATAACCCAGCCATCCAACACTTTTGCTATCACAGGTAAAGACTTGGAAATCAAACATGAAACACTCCTCATGCAACGTCATGATAGAAGAACATGTGGTGTTGCATCACCTATAGGCTATTCTGTCCGTGTGAGCCCAACTTTTCAGTGGCTGGCCCAGCTAAATGACATTCATATGACATCATCATCAGATTGATATACATGTTATCTCTTTTGGTGCAAAGCGACTTGATGCTATATATGGTACGATTTTCTAGATATTTCAGTTTTGTCTGCAGTCCAGAGTGATTGGCTTCATTTGTCAGCTGGGTCACATGACATGTAGCATTAGGTACTCCAAACGGGGCGGGTCCGCTGTCCGCTGACCGAGATTTCACCTACTTTTGATAGTTTTCAATCTTTTGTAAATCCATTCATCATACACTTTGAAAAATAAAAAGCATATGAACTGAAAGTTTATTCTTTTGTCGTTTTGTATGTGTGCATATGTATGGAAGTATTTATTATGATTACGAAGATATAAGCGTTTTAAAATGTGTGCGATCGCTTATATTTGGGGCCTTGCTGAGATTGGCCCTGGGCTGGTATGTGGCAGTCTGATCTTCATGGCCGCAAAGAATACTAACACTGATGGTCTGTAAAAAATTGAGCTTCTTATTTGTACTATAGAGAATGAGATTCTTTAATATTGGACAGATCATATGCAAAATAGCTTCCAGGTGGGACCCTAAAAACCAAGATTTGGCTAATTTGGAAATGTGCACAAATCGGGGTAAAAAAATCAATCTTTAAACACTCATAACTTTGCAGCTATTCAATCGATCTAAATGATTTTTATATCATTGAGATCCGATTTAAAAGGTCTGTACAGATATATAACTTGTAATACTGACCTGTTGAAAAAGAAATCACTTTGGAGTACCTAGTAGCATTCTGATTGGTTTGTCATGTGCTGTTGTTAATATTTACATGATGCAGGCCATGTCCTTTTGCTGATCATGTATGGTTTTTTGGGGGGCATTTTAAAAACTAATAGTAGTTATTTTTCTATCACAGAGCTGCACATACATCTACAAGACAGTTTTTCTATCTGACTTTGGACTCTTCATTAATAATTTGTGTTGTTTATTTACTCTTTCACTCAGATAAAAGATCCAGAATTGAAAACTAACAGAGTTAATGTTAAATAATGAGCCTATATTCCTGATAATTGAAATACGATAACTTTGTTTATGCTAGGCCAATAAAGTCCATATATATATAAAAATTAAAGGGTTTGATGTTTTATGGAGATCTACATTTGTTTTGAAAGGCTAGATACTGGTATTTGAAATTTGTCTGCAAGTGAATATTTAAGCAGGTGATAGGTCATGGAAAAGGGACAGGGGGAATCATTTTATTTGTATTTGTAATGGCCCACGGCCCTCCGACTCCCACACTGCCACACACACACGGAAGAACGCCAAGATTCAATGTCAGTATGCTTCAACTTGGTTTATTGAACCAATCTGCTCTCCACGGCATCCACAGTCAACTGACCCGCCCCCTGACTCGCCAGATCCTACATTGACTCTATAGGTGGGGTGGGGATGAGCTAGCCAAATGCAGTAGAGGGCAGCCCACTCGGGGTCTGCCCGGTGGCTAGCCTGCTGCCACCTAGCGCAGTTCAGTGTAACTGCATAGGTGCGTGGCGTAGTCTCTGCCGCTACCGCGTGGTAGTAGGGCTCATGTACAGACTACTACATATTTATTCATATCGTGAGGACTGTGGCAAATGCATAAAAATGTGCTTGGTATATGGCATGGCTAACTGTGCGCTGGCAAAAGAGCCCACCCTCGAGTATATTCCCAAACCCGACTCCCTGGATACCGATCATCATTTATATTACCCATGAACCATTTGATGGTCACATATGAACTTCCAAACAAGACCAATAAATGATATTTTTTAATATCACTTAGCTGTGTACTTTCTAGTTAATATTGCAATATAATAAATTATCATTTAATAACACCCCTCCCGACCCCCACCAAAAATATACATGCCCATAACTGGTCTCGTAGTATGACAGCTGCGGGGTACACTGTGTTAACTCAAATTGTTATAACTTATATACACACAATTACGAGAATAAGTGAATAACACAGGTCACAACCTGACATAGGCCCAGGAGGAAACATCGCTACTAACTACATTATTTGGTCAAGATTGAATTGTATTGAATACACTAAATAGGTTTCCCGCGTATTCACGAGGGACGACACCATCGCGACCCATTCAAAATCAGGTGCATTTATGAAGTAATGGCTTGGTACACACTCACAACTTCCTTGCTCCCCACACATGTCCTGTAGGGGCATTCACTGACATACTTCTGGTTTTGAATTAGCTATATTTTGATCTGTTTTTAATTAAATTTTGATGGTTTTGACTACTGAAGAATCGACTTTGAAGTCTTCAATCTGCTAAAAAAGAAGGCAAGACATCATTTAAATTAATTTTTAAGGCCATAACCTGGTTTACCAGACATTGTTTCATATAGAATGGGAAAAACTGCGAACACACTGGACGCGTGCGTCAAGTACAAGCGTGCGTCATGCGGTTCTCACGCGTAAATAGCGAACACACTGGACACGTCTGCCATGCGTCTAAAGGCCGGTACACACCTCCCGTATAAAACGCCCATTCCCCCTCTTGCATTCTCCCCTCTCGCATTCCCCCATCTTCCATTCCCCCTTCTTGCATTCCCCCTTCTTGCATTCCCCTCCTCTTGCATTCCGCCGCTTTCATTCCCCTGGGGATGGAAGAGGGGGAATGAAAGAGGGGGAATGAAAGAGGGGGAACTAAAGAGGGGGGCATGGGAGAGGGGGAATGAAAGAGGGGGAATGAAAGAGGGGGAATGAAAGAGGGGGAATGAAAGAGGGGGAATGAAAAGAGGGGAAGAAAGAGGGGGAATGGAAGAGGGGGAATGGAAGGAAGGGAATGAAAGAGGGGGAATGAAAGAGGGGGAATGGAAGAGGGGGAATGGAAGAGGGGAAGAAGGGAGGGAATGAAAGAGGGGGAATGAAAGAGGGGAATGAAAGAGGGGGAATGAAAGAGGGGGAATGGAAGAGGGGGGAATGGAAGAGGGGGGAATGGAAGAGGGGGAATGAAAGAGGGGGAATGAAAGAGGGGGAATGAAAGAGGGGGAATGAAAGAGGGGGAATGAAAGAGGGGGAATGAAAGAGGGGGAATGGAAGAGGGGGAATGGAAGAGGGGGCATGGGAGAGGAGGGAATGGAAGAGGGGGAATGAAAGAGGGGGAATGGAAGAGGAGGGAATGAAAGAGGGGGAATGAAAGAGGGGGAATGGAAGAGGGGGCATGGGAGAGGGGGAATTAAAGAGGGGGAATGAAAGAGGGGGAATGAAAGAGGGGGAATGGAAGAGGGGGCATGGGAGAGGAGGGAATGGAAGAGGAGGGAATGGAAGAGGAGGGAACACTGTGTGGTCGGGCAAAGTCGTTCAAAAGCCAAGCGTCACCACGCATCAAGCGTAAAAAATCGCTCCAAAAGCGATTTGTGACGCACGCGCGAAAAACGCACGCGCCAGTGTGTTTGGGTTCTCTTTATTACATACATTTTGATTTTTTACGCACGCGCGAGATACGCGCCCAGTGTGTTCGCAGCTTAACGCTGGTCAGCTGACTTCACCCGTGAATTTTTAGCAGACTTTAAAAAAATTGGTGTATAGGAGTGGGGGTGGGGGTGGGGGGGGTGGGAGTGCCACTCTGATGCCTCTGCCTTGCACGACGTGGGCTTTCATGCCTCACAACACTCACCACCTAAAAAGGCTAAATCCTTCACCATTGCCATACAAACCCTATTTAAAATTGAAGGCCCATTTGGCAAGCTTAGAATCATCATAACTTTGGTTCCATTGAAGATAGTGAGATAATTTAAACTGTTCTGAGTTCTGGTTCAGTCTAGCTACCAAACTATCATAACTGTAAGCCTTAGTAAGGCATTATGATTTATTTCAATTTTTTTATGTATCGTACCTACACTAAATTAGTAAATACGGCAAATTTGCTTGATGATTTATCCAGATATTATGTTAGTACGAGAAGAGGACAAAAGTAAACACTCAAAAGTCTAAGGTCCGTTAGAACAGCGGTGACGCCTGACGGTGTACGGCCACTGTCAGTTGATGACAAAAGGTTCACACCTACCCACAGTCGATAACAGTGACAGTGACAGTGACACTGGGTGTCACTGTGACAGTACTAAGACCTGAGTAATACTGAGCTGTACATGATCCAACAGTGTCCTTTTTCAGTGCACACGCTATGCGTACGCAACTGCATATACTTAAGAGACCAATAAAACATCTCACTCCTTACTATAACCATGTCCAGGATGATTGCACACCAAAACACTCGGAGGGAATATTTTGCTATCAACTTACCAGTTTCCGTCTGCGAACTTGGCAAGATGGAGTCAATCTCGTTCTGGACGAGAGACGACGAGAACACGAATCGGCTTCGCGGGTGGTAACATAGCAACCTGAAACATTATGGCCGCTGAATGTAAGCAAGAGTAGATTGAAAGATACTGTCGTTTTCCTATTAGTTACCCTTCACGCGAAGGAGACACCTTCGACCATGTCTCACAGGTATGTAACTATTTGGATCAATTTTGAAGGGTTTCTTTGGAATATGTCGACGCTGTCAGAAGTGTGTTGGGTTTCACTTTAGTGCGCCATTGATACGCCATTGGCATTACGTTTGCACTGACTTTGGGGAGGTTCGGCTCTTCAAATTCAACCTCTTCTTGTGTTGATCCATCCTACTACCGTCTACTGTGCTTTCGAAATTAGAAATTTTCTAGCATCAATAAATATTGCCAAATGATGTTGCCTGCATATTAGTGTAAGAGTAATCGTTTATCAGTAGTGAAGGGAAATAGGTCGATTGATTTTCGTGTAAACAAGTAGTTGAAGTACTGAGGTAGGCCTATCCTTCTAACGTCTTCTAAGTTGATTTTTGGTACATTATTTCTCATTGAGTCTCTTTAGACTAGACTATTTCGTTAAGCAGGGGGAATTTTAATCGTGGAAAATTGATCTTCCTCATTCCACTGTTCATTATACATTGCTAATACCTTGATACCTTGATACC
Organism: Branchipolynoe longqiensis; assembly: GCA_030323885.1. Taxonomy (NCBI): domain Eukaryota; kingdom Metazoa; phylum Annelida; class Polychaeta; order Phyllodocida; family Polynoidae; genus Branchipolynoe; species Branchipolynoe longqiensis. Next base: position 5,962,861 of record CM059186.1, on the reverse strand, counting down.
AGATGTACGAAATGTTGAAGGCATAATTGCCTGTTGGTTTTTTGGTCTCTATTCTGCAATACTTGAAGTCAGTTCGGAGTTTTATACTGCTCGTTTTTCCAAAATCGCTCTATTCTAGCTTTAAAACAGTTCAGGGTAGGGCTTGAGATGACATTATCAGGTAGTGAGTTCCAGTCAGTTATTATTCTTTGGCTGAAGAAGTGCTTCCGAAGTTCCAGGTTGCATCTGTTTTTGTAGAGCTTGTGTTCATGACCTCTTGTGTGAATGGTGGTTTCAGGTTGCTGGGGAAAGAATATGTTGGGGTCTATGCGGTCAATTCCCTTTACAATTTTGAACACTTGTATCATGTCACCACATCTTCTGCGATACAATAGTGATGGGAGCTTCAGTGAGACTAATCTTTCCTAATATGGCACATTCCTCAAGTTGGGGATTAGCTTTGTGGCTCTTCGCTGAATCTTTTCGATTTCGTTGGTGTCCAGTTTGTAACGCGGTGACCAAATTACATTGCCATACTCAAGGTGAGGACATACCATAGCTGTGTACAGACGCGGGAGGGTACTTTCATCCAGACATGTGAAGGTAGCTCTTATGAGGCCAAGCATCCTGGAAGCCTTATTAATAGCTGCAGCTATGTGTTTGTGGAACTTGAGTTCACTGTCGATAATAATGCCAAGGTCTATCTCTTCATTCTCCGCCTGTAGAGTGGTGTTGCTCAATTTGTAGAGTCGTTTGACATTATTTTTACCCAGGTAGATGACTTTGCATTTGCTCTCATTGAAGCCGAGTTGCCAATCTTGTGACCATCTATATAAGTTGTCAAGATCCGTTTGCAGTAGAGCGTGATCATCGTCTGATGCAATTTTTCGGAAGACCTTTGTGTCATCAGCGAAGATCTTCACTGCACTGAGGATGACCTCCGGTAGATCATTAATGAACAGAACGAATAAGATGGGACCTAAAATGCTGCCTTGGGGAATACCACTCAGTACAACTGTCCAGTCTGATGGTATGCCGTTCACAATGACACACTGTTTCCGGCCTACTAGGACGTCTTTGATCCATGCCTTTATATTTCCATCAATGCCATATGCGGATAGCTTGAGTAAAAGCCGTTTATGGGGCACACTTTCAAATGCCTTTTTGAAGTCCAGATAGATTGCATCGACTGGATAGCCCTGGTCTAGGAGTTCTGTCCATTTCCCGATTGTAACAAGAAGCTGCGTCATGCATGAACGACCCGGTACGAACCCATGTTGGGCATCACAGAACAAATTGTTGTCCATCATGTGCTTAACTATGCCGTCTCTTATGATTGATTCCATAACTTTGCCGATGACAGATGTCAGGCTTATGGGTCTATAATTCCCTGCAGGGGTCTTGTTTCCTTTTTTGTGGATCGGTATGATAATGCCTTCCTTCCATGCCTGTGGTAGATGACTTTCACTAAGTGATTTGTTGAAGATGATGCTCAGTGGGTGACTTAATGTAGGTGCTGTTTCGCTTAATACCCTTGGATGGAATCCATCAGGTCCAGCGGCTTTGGTAGGCTTAAGTTTGAGTAACTTTTTTTCTACAATCTGAGGGGTGATGTCCACGTTTAGTAACGGTGAGCCTACGCAGTGTTTGGTAATACTTGGATAGGTGTCGGTATTCTCAGCTGTAAACACACTTGTAAAGAAGGCGTTAAATAGTTCTGCCTTAGTCTTGTCATCTTGGGTTAGTGATCCGTCTTCCTTTTGTAGGTCACCTAGCTTTGGTTTGTTTTTCAGTTTGCTATTTGCATACTTCCAGAAAGCTTTTGGGTTCGTTTTAATATTTTGTGCCAGGTCTTGCTCAAAGTTTTTGCAAAGTCTCCTTGTCAGTGTTATCAGCTTGTTTTTTTTGTGGGCTGCGCGGACATAGTCGAGGTAGTCACCTGTATGGGTGTATCTTTTCCATGCGTTGTACTTCTTTTTGGATTGTGCCATTGCTTCCTTATTCATCCACAGTTTTCTTCTTTTGTCTTTCTTTGGATGTGATTTAGGAATGAAGATCTCCGTTGCCTCTGTGAGTTTGCTTGAAAACATTTTCCATGACATGTCTGCATCGAGGGGCTCCAATAGAGTAGACCAATCTATATCTTGTAAATGTGTATTCATGTCAGAGTATTTCCCTTTGTCATATCTGTACTTGGGTTCTTGTTTGACAGGAGAGCGGGAGTATGTGTTCATTTCAAATATGAGACAACAATAGTCGCTGAGGCCTAGTCCTGGGAGATGTTCAATATTGTTGATCATGTTTGGTGCGTTGGTCATCACAAGATCCAGTATGTTTGGGTTTTGTCCATATCTGTTCCTTGTCGGTAGTGTGACATGCTGGTGAAGGAAGGAATCTCTCAGGGTGTCAATGAAGAGTTGGCTGATGTGATCCTGGTTTTTGGAGGTAGTGGTCGAAGTCCAGTTGATTTCTGGATAATTGAAATCTCCTGTTATTAACAGGTGGCTTGGCTTAGCGACTGATATGCTGTTGATCAGACTACACATATCTTTGTCATTTTGTAGTAGACTTGATGGGCTTCTGTATAAGCAGGCAAGAACTAATTTATCCATCCCTTTTAAACGCAAGTTCAAGATTAAGTGTTCTTTAAATGTGGATGTTAGACTTACATCGGTGGTCAGTGGACCCAGCGTAACGGAGACATATATAACAATACCTCCAGTATGGTCAGTGTGGGTGAAATTAGTATAAGTGTCATATCCTTCAAGCTTCAAATGCTGTTCGGTTGTTGGTTCGAGGGAATGTTTCGGTTTTGTCTCGGTGATCATAATTATGTCCACATGGTTTTCTTCTATATAACCAGTTGTAGTTCCTTCAATTTGTTTGTGAGTGTATCAGCATTGGTGTACAACATCTTTAACTTCTGTGTTTTCTTGGGCGCTTTATTTCCTTTGCTACCTTGCAGTCAAGCGGAAGATGTTCTGGTGTCATTTTGGCTCTGATTTTTCTCTGTAGATTTTTGAATCCCAATTTCTTTGTTTGCTGCCTGTATTATTCTGTTTCTTCTTATGATGAGGTTAGATTCTCCATTATTTCTTCTTGTTTTTTAGCTCTTCTCTGAGTTTTCTGCCTTCTTCCCTTTCTTTTGGTGTGAGATCGGGGGAGATGTAAATATTCTTCCAGTCATCTATGTGTCATAGAGTTTTAGCTGCTGCTAATACTGCTCTTTTACGTATTGGGGAGTTCATAGTGGCCAGTATGAGTCTAGGTTTGTTATTCCTATCTTGGCCTCTTCCACCTAGCCGAAGTCTTTACAATTTCTACATCGTCTATACCAAGACCATCACTTATTATTTGGGTAATTGCTTCCCAGTCTGCTTTATTCCTGTCTACTAAGGTGCTTTCTTTACTTTCTGGGATGTTGTGGAAAACTAGATTTGGCTTCCTCTTTTCCCTGTCAGTGTACTCGTCTAGTAGTTGGATGGTAGATCGTTCTTCTGCTGCTTGGGGACCACCTCCTGCAGTAGGGGGCTGTGAACGGGTCGTTGCTGGTGGCAGGCCAACTTGAACGGCTCAGGCATAAGACTTTGCCATTTTTTCATTTGTGGCAATGACATCATTCATTTTCTGTTCAAGGGTGGTCATTAACTTGTCTAGGTGTTCCCCCCTTTTGGAGAGTGACTGTTCATTTGTGCTAGGGGTTAGCACATTATCGCAGGCACAGAAGTTGGCTATTCCCGGTTCACATATTTGGCAGTACCAGTGTAGGCTAGCCCATTTTCCCACCATTGCATGTTCTGGGGGTAGATGTGTACATTCAGGACATCCCCATTTGTTGCATTTTTCGCATTCAATCACCGACATATGGCCATCAGTAATATAATACTCACATTTGTAGGTTTCAGTAGCTGAGTCATCATTAACGATTTTTACCTTCTTTTTGGGTGCAATCGGTTTGTTTGTTTTCTTTTTGGTGCCTCCTTGTTGTGGTTGGCTGCCAGAAGCCTGTACTTGCGAATCAGCCATAGAAATCGTTTCCGTCACGTCCTTCTTCATCCAACTTGATATAGGCGCCCAGTGGATTTCTTGAGGACATTCCATTTACTACCAGCTAATAATACCGAACGCCAGATTAGACAGGTATGCATTTTTAAGTCATTGGTTTGACTCGACCAGAGTTCGAACCCGGGGGTTCGAATCCCACGACCTACGAAAACGGGAAGCGGGCGCTCAACTTATTCAGCCAAGTTAGTCGATGAAAATAGTACATATTTATTCGGCTTTTGGGACAAAAGCTTATGCGAATTAGTGCGCTAGTACAAGCTGGTCGTGTTGTGAAAAAAAACACATTAAAAAGGCCCATTAGAATTTAGACGCTGGTCAGTTGGTTCGATACATCGTCTGTGCCTTCCCATTCTGCCATATTATAAGCATTGCTTGATCACCATTTTGTTCCTCATATCACAAACTGTTTCCTTCCCCTGATCAAAATAGATAAATTACAACTGAAAGGATATCACATCAAAGGATGAGGTTGAAAAGTAATTATAAAACACCTGTACAAATCAAGGCCCTAAGTAACAACTCTCGGTGTAGTTACAATAACCACTACAGGTGGCACCACTGATGACAGCATTTCGGAGTAAATATCTGACCATTCGAACATAATCATACGATACGATGATGAATCAGAATATAATAATTCAACACGCTGGACAACCAACTAGTAGTGTAGGCTACACATGGAACTTTATTCACCCAAAGGTATCAAAACTGGTTCCAACCCCGGCTAGTATCATAGTATGAATGACCTCAGCTATAACATAAGCCGTGTTCACATGGACGATGTAAATCGATTCGTAGAAATCGACTTGTATAGTTCGGGTTATATTTCGCGTGTGAACGGACGTCTGAGGCGGATTAAGGCTGAATCGATTCCTGTGATCTGGATACTGTATGTATCTATAGCCGTGGTCACACGGACAAAATGTGAGGCGAATCACACAAATCGAATCAGGTGAGGCGAATTAGCAGCCCGTTCACACGGACAGTACTTGGGCCGGAAATCGAATGCTGCGCATGAGCAAGCCCAGCCTGACCAGCGCCAGTTTCGATTAGGCAACGTCACCCTAGAGAGTGAGTTCGACCTAGATATGTATGTACTGAATCGTATTGGTTTGGAATGGTCAAAACTTCTGCTAGGCAGTGAAACCCTAAAAATAAATGATGAAAAAAATATCTGTGCACAGATAGCGGTTTCATAGACCAAATTGTATAATATGCGCTTTTGATCGACCGGAAAGTCAACAAACTAAGGTCGACTGCGCATGTGTGTGAGGTGCTTAATCCGCCTCAGATGCGTCCACACGGACAAAATAAATCGACTCAGAGAAATCTACTCGCGTAACCCATCTCCACAAGTGGTTTCCAGTATCAGGATCACAGGAATCGATTCAGCCCTAAGACGCCCGTTCACACGCGAAATGTAACCCGAACAATACAAGTCGATTTCTACGAATCGATTTACAGCGCCCGTGTGACCACGGCTTAGTATGTAAATGTATGTATGTATGTATGTATGTATGTATGTATGTATGTATGTATGTATGTATGTATGTATGTATGTATGTATGGTATGTATAGTATGCATGCATGCATGCATGACCATGCATGCAGGCAGGCAGGCAGGCAGGAGGCATGTGGGTACGTAGGTACGTACGTACGTATGTACTTATGTATGCACATGTGTTCGAGTTAGAGCGTCCGTCTCCCGTGTTGGTAGATCGTGGGGTTGTGAGTTTGAATCCTGGTCGAGTCAAACCAATGACTTTAATATTGATACTTGTTGCTTCCTAGTCTGGCGCTTGGCATTATTAGGATAGGACAAGGACTGGTTGGCTCAGTGTCAGGATAATGTGACTGAGTGGGATATCAGGTCATGGTGCTGATGGCCTGGTATTCCAGTGGGGCAGCACGATAAAGTTGCCATGAGTGCGCACTGTCACAAGTCGGTACCTGTCCTGATATGACCTTAGATGTTGCTACACACACATGCGTGCGTGTGTGCGTACATATGTACGTACGTACGTACCTGCCTGCCTGTGTATGCACGCACGCACGCAAGCACGCAAGCACGCACATACATGCACGCAACAACAACAGCATGCAACAACATACATACATATGTCGTGCGCAACGCAACCACGCCCAACATGCACGCACGCACGTCACGCACCCTCCCACAACATACACATACGTACAATACATACACACATACATATACATACATACATGCATACATACATACATACATACATACATACATACATACATACATACATACATACATACATACATACATACATACATACATACATACATACCTTTTATATGTGACGTCCTATACACAAATAGCCTGAAGTGAGACTACTAATTATGTGTGGTCTCTGTGGCCTAGTGGTTAGAGTGTTGGACTTGTAATCTGAAGTTGTTTGGTGGTGTGGGTTCAAACCCCATCCACAGCAGAACCTTTTTTACATTCATCAACAAAAAAACGTTTTTCATCTATATCTGTTTCTCATCGAATTATGCAATGTAATTGTACTAACATATATTTTATATTATGCAAATATATTTCCTCATTGCACTACTCTAAAGAAGATTGAAAATACCTCAGTATTACCCTCCCTTCTCTCCACTCAACCAGCCAATGGCACAACAATCTAGGTCACTCTCCTGCACACCACCAAGTGGAAAAGTTCAGTACTAAGCATGTACCACCCCTGTGGCACACATCTGAACTATTCTGAGTTCGTTTGTTTTCCCGGCGACGAATATCTCCTCCCTTTAAAGGTGAAATCGATGGCGTTCTATGGTCGGAATCTTGTCTTTTTACATTCTCTCCCATTTCACCAACTGTGTGCCGGTATAAGTAGCCATTTAATACTGTAACCAGGGATTCCACTTCCTGTTCCATACTAAGGCTATTTTTGCCCGCATTTAGACTAAGTTTTAATTCACCTGTGAACTACAAATACCAGGTGAATCTGTTATCTACTACAGCTAGTACAGGCCTACATCATCTCATCCGCCCCATTCAGCATAGGTGGTGTAATAAAGTATAATTTGTAATGGCACTTTATATAACAGTGTCAGTGTTGCATATATATATATAAATGTGTTCACATTCTAAAAAGATGGTTTGAATCTCAGGAAAGCGACCGTGTTGCATACAGGCTATAAAAAGAAAGCCAACACGGCGGATGGGTAGGTCACTACAGTAATACGTTTCGTAATACTGCAACTTTCATCAAAACGAGATTATGCTGCGCACATTTCTTGCTGCACAGTACGATGTAGATTGCGTCAGTATTATTTGATTATGATATTTATTATTACCTTTACTTCATGTTAATGGATATATCTATTTCCATCGGTAGGGTTACAGGACTAAAGTGGATTGATATCAAACTAGATGAGGTTGTGTGGGCAACCATAGCTTGGTTCCCCGCCATATTCGCGTAGACATTAGGCTTGGCACAAAGCATTACACCATCGGACCATATATGGAAGCCATGCATGGAGGGACCAGTGTAGGTGTTCCTCTGTGCGGTATGTGCTTCTCTGCGGTAGAGGCATCAATGCATTAAGCCCATAAGCCATCAAGGCATTAAGCATATAACATATACCAATCCCAGCGTCTATTTCTAGATCAATATTTACATTCCATAAACATGCATGATTCAAATAAAACTCTCAATGTAAGATGCCAGTACATAGTTACCCCACAATATAACCATACATTGATGGATTATGGGTTTAATGCCTTGACGGACTGCCGCAGAGTAGCGCACGTGAGGAGGAACACCTACACTGGTCCCGATGGCGTAATGATTTGTGCCAAGCCTAAAGTCTATGCGACTGTGGTGGAGAACCAGGCTTGGGCAGCCAAGCCTAGTTTGATATCAGTCCGCGTCCTGTAACCCTAATGGTTAGAAGACGACGTTAGTGATTAATTACTACAATACCCTACCTAATATTATGTTTGTTATTTGTTAAAAACACCAAATTTGTAATGATTTATTTTGGATTGAATATTTAAATTGAAAGAAGACAAGAGGACTACTTTCCACTCCATTTCTAGTATTGCTTCTTGTCCCAACTGGCATAACTTGAAAGTAGTGCCAGTCAGTTCGGAGAGAATGAAGAAAAAGAATGATTCATCACTGTGCACACAATGACTCCAATCAAAATATACCATTAATTTATTTCTAATACCAGCATGTTTATTACATTTATAAAATATCATTCACCACCATATTTAGTGTCGGCTTAAAAAGTACCGTGGCAAACTGATAAACTCTGTTTATTTTAGACTTGATGAACTGACGGAAGTGTATGCTCACAATTTTTAATTCCCACCAGCAACTATTTATTAACATATATATATCCAATGAAAACACAAGTTTTGCTAACAATTATTTCCAAATACTCACCATTTACCCGTAATGCAATAACATGCCACCTTTAGCCAATTTTGCAATATGTGCAGATTTCGTACAACTAATGTAATTATATTTTCAAAAATTTGGTAACAATGTTATTTATTTATGCGATTATTAAAATTTGATAGAGATTTAATTTATTTATAATTATATTCTTCCCATTTGGAAGGAAAATATTTGCAATTTTTTAATATTACATTTCATTTGATGGTATGTCTTTAATACACTGATATGGTTGCTTGAGTACGATGATGATTAATTGTTATTTGCAATACATCGTCCTTTCTTCGAATTAAATGTTGATCGCACTGAATTCCCTGATAAACCCCTACTGAACTAAATACACGTAGATTGAAATCAAGCCCCTCAGTCAAATAGCCTTTAAGATGATAGTTGTCCCGGTGTAAAGATTTCAAATTCCCCCCTGATTCAAGTTCCCCCCGGGAACTTGAAAACGTTTTCAAGTTCCCTCCCTCGTTTTAACTTCCCCCCCCCGGGAACTCGAAAACGTGGTAAAACTACACCAACCCCCAGCCTCCCCAAGCCCTTCAGAGGACTGTGGTTGGGTCCTTAGCTCCTTTTTCCTTCCTCCCCCCCCCCCCCCATTCAGCCGAATCGATTAACACGACCCGGGCGACTCGGCTCGGCTCACCTGAGTCGTCAGAATTTCAAATAGAACACCACAAGTGGAGTCGACAAATACACGTGCCGTGTGCAAAAAGACCCGACCCCAGTAACCCACCTCTTGACTGGGGTTTGCGAGGAGCGATGACGTCACATCTGAGCTGATACCTGTAGGATAACTGCTACCAGTACAACTCCTACGTGTTGTTTTAATGATTTTTTTTTAATAACCCAGATTGTTAGCTTCTACAATCATAAAATACTTTAAATCCTATTTTGCTGTACATATATCAGTTATTGAAAAAACCCTATTAAGCTTTAGATTAAGCCACCATTTTGTCCACCAGGAGCGTATCCGTTTATTCAACCCGAGTCTGTAGGATGTGCGCATGCACCAAAAAGTGGCTCGGGTGACCCAAGTTGATTAATCGAATACTCTGATCACTGCCCATCAGAATCCAACTCCCGACCACATGGGATTGCTTTCAGCGGTGTCCATTCAGTGCTGCAGATTTGCAGCCTTCAGCGCACCAATGCGACTGAAAACTCCCCCAAAACAAACACAGACATACATGTGAAATTTCGTGAAATATTAGATTTTTCGTGAACTTAGATTTTTTTCGTTAAATTCGTTATTTTCTATTTTCCGGGAAATTTTCGATCTGTTTAACTTTTCAATTTGTTGTGCTTTTTTGAATAATTAAAAAAATATAGACTTTTTGTGTGAAATTCTTTATTTTCGTGAAATATACATTTTTTTGGTGATTTTTTTACGTGAAATTGTTCGATTAACAACAAATCTTTTTGGGGAAATTTTGGTGACTACTATTACTATTTTTCATAAATTTTCGATCTTTTTAAAACTTTTACACTTTTGGGGAATTTTCTTTATTTTTAAACAATTTTAAATTCCCAGAGGGGGGAATTTGAAAATAGGGGGAGGAATCTGAAAACTGTTTTTAAGTTCCCCCCGGGAATCTGAAAATGTGTAAAAACGTTTTCAGATTCCCGGGGGGGAAGTTGGGAACGGGGGGAAGTTGAAATCGTTACACCGGTTAAGTGTTAATAGATCAGTTGGTTCATATAGCGTCTATTGGTTGATACAATCTGGTATCTATTTTGATAACCATGTTCATGATTTTTCAGCTACTATAACCACCAATGGCTGGAGGCAGAGGCAACCACTGGCGACCTGCTGCAACAGGAAATTCCTCCAGAACCACCAAAACCAGAAAAGGTAGCCCTATTCACCGGATTGATTTAATTATCATTGTTATTCTGGCTTCATATATTCAGTACACATGAATTTATTTCGATTCACAGCATTGCTTAAAACATGGATTCTTTCGTATTGCCTATGCCTACCATGATAAGGTTTCTTTTGCGTACCAGGCGGGATGGCCGAATGAGTTAGAGTGTTCGTCTCCCGTGTTGGTAGATCGTGGGTTCAAACCCTGGTCGAGTCAAACCAATGACTTAAAAATTGATACTTGTCGTTTCCTAGCCTGGTGATCGGCATTATTAGGATAGGACAAGGACTGGTTGGCTCAGTGTCAAGATAATGTGACTGAGTGGGATATCAGGTCATGGTGCTGGCGACCTGGTCTTCCAGTGGGGCAGCACTATAAAGTTGCCAAGAGTGGGGCAGCACTATAAAGTTGCCAGTTGCCTGATATGACCTTAGATGTTTCTAGGATGTAAAGTAACAAGAAACAAACAAACGGTTTCTTTTGCATATGTGGCTCTGTTTGTTTCCACTGCCACGTCTCACAAATCAAGTTTCCCCTTTATTGTTCAAGAGTTTCCGTACTCTGCATGACATCTTTTCAACTGTTAGTGTTAGACGCTTGTGAAAATATGATAGAGTGAGTGATCTCTGATTTACCTCCGTCATATAGAGGCATTGGTTTCAGACTGTTGTATGTAGGCTGACATTTTGATAATGGTTAGTATTGTACTATATGTAGTGTTCATACTATTACTTGTATATGTTGTTCACATGTATTCTTATATGTACCTACTATGGACCACTTTATGTAACTCATAATTCACTAAGGCGGAGGCATGACATATATATATATCGATTTATTGAATTTAATATTTTTTCTTTGACAGCTTATGAATATGAGTGATTAATTAAGATTAATGATTATTGATGAGCTCGACTCCCCTTAAGGCCACCCCCACCCCTGAGCCTAAAGGACCAGATCTCTTGCCGGACTCGAACCCTTCAACCCTACCCCTTTTTACAAGAGGTGTGGGTGGGTGAGTGAGTTTGTGACTTTTATGGCGAGCTGCTCGCTGTGGTGACACGTAACCAGAATTCTGGCGGGAAAACGTGTATGGGGACGCGGCCCGCCCCGTCCATTAGCCTCAAGGTGGCGCCACCGCAGAGTGGGCAGCCGCCAGGCGAATTAGTGTTCAGTGGTTCACGGGCGTCGGTCGCAGCCAAGGGGAAAAAAGCTGCTCGTGAAAGTAAATGTTCTGTGGTTCTCGGATGTCGGTCCGGTTAGCTCATTCAACTGCTTGTGCTTAGTAGAGTCTGAAATAAAGTATTGTATTGAATTATGATTAAAAACACCAATAACCCTCTCAATTGTTTGTCTATCTATTCCAGGACCGCCTAGCGGCTTTCCAGATGCTAGCTACCATGTATATAAAGTATATTCAAGTCTTTCGGCGTCTGGATGAGTCCTACGACCAGGTTGTGCATCCGCAAAAAAGACGTGTTCTCCGGCATGTCCTTGATGGGGTCACAGGCCGAATACTTGAGCTAAAAAACGAAATGGTCAACCTGGAGTTCTCCGAATTCCACTACTTTGACGATGTTCTATCTGATCTGAAGCTCACACCGGTAGGTTAACAGTTGAACTCTACTTCAATTTGCTTGCTTATTGGAGTTTTACATCCTGGCAACATTTGGGATCATATCAGGACGGGTACCTACTTTGGACAGTGTGCACGCATGACAACTTTAGTGTGTGGTCCCATTGGGAAACCAGGCCTCCGCCACCATGACCTGCATTTCCCACTCAGTCACATTGTTCCTGATACTGAGATAACCAGTCCTTGCCCTATCCTAGTAATGCCAAGAACCAGGCTAGATAGCAACAAGTATATATTTTGTAAGTCATTGGTTTCACTCGACTGGGAATTGAACTTCAAACCTTACGCAACAGGAAGCCTGCGCTCTACCGATTCCTTCACTGCGCTCAGTGAGCTGTACTTGAAAACTTAAATTGTCCTGCAGGCAATGCAAAGAAAGGCAACACTGTGTCTCAAGCAGAATTAAAACCCACACTTCTTGCCATTCCAGGGCTAACAGTTATAAACCATTAGACTATTGTGATGGCCCACGATCTTCCACACTGTCACGCACTCGAAGAACGCCACGATTTAGTTTCGGTACGCTTCTACCTGGTTTATTACAAAATGTCTCGGCTCTCCGCGGCATCAACAGTCAACTGACCCGCCCCCCTAACTCGCCAGGTCCCACGTCGACTCTATCGGTGGGTAGTGGGTGTGCTAGCCACACGCAGTAGAGGGCAGCCCAGTCGGGGCTCTGCCCGGTGGCTAGCATGCCGCCACCTAGCGCAGTTCAGTGTAACTGCGTAGGTGTGCGGCGTAGTGTCTGGCGCCACCGCATGGTAGTGGGGCTCATGTACAGACTACTTACTACACTATCTAGACACCCTGATGTATTCATCCTATCCATGCCTACCTGTCTATATGGCTCCTTGCCTGAAAGGTCAGTGCAGACTGCTACAAAATCTATTTGTGAGAGAAGTATTACATTGTCTTAGAACTGCAGTCAAATAAAACACCACCTTTTCGAAACCAAAGCATTTAGCTAGATTTTATCCTACATATCTAATTTAAATACAAGTGCACTCGTTAATCATTTATTTGTTACATAGAAGGGACTTGCACTAAGGCAATTTATTGGCACCTGTCATTGCTGAAGCCTGTCGTGTCTATTATTTCGATGTGCATGTCAACATTAATTTAGCATGTTTTCAACTTCAAATAACCATTTAAAATAAGTCACTTCAAACTAAGCATATTTTCAACTTCAAATCACCACTAAGATAAAAGACATTATAGAACTAACTCTATATATTGATCTAAAATATATTTCAGAAACTCAGAATCATCAGATTATGCAACTTGAAATAATGTATATTTGTATTTCATTCTTTGCAGAATGATGTTGAAATGCCCATCCCTAAGTATTTTATCAATGAGCGCATGAAACAACTGAAGGAGAGGGAAAAAGCACTCGGCCAGATCTTAGCTAAGCTCGGACCTCAAGACAAGGACGCTGTAAGTTTAAAACTCTTCAATAAAACCAGAATGTTATATTTAAAAACAATCCAAACCTCTCCCAAACAAAATCTCCTCACTGTAGTTTTTGGGGATTTATTTGTTAGGCCTAAAAAAATGTTAAGTTTCCTGTTGCAGGTAGGGACCATTGCCGACTGATCGACAATTGGTCAGTGATCAGTGTTTGACTGGTGATTGGTTGGTGATCGGATGGAAATCGATTGGTGAGTGGTCGGGGACCGACTGATTTGTGACTGATCTGTAATCGAACACTGATCAGTCTTCAACCAGTCCCTGACCACTCACTGACCAATCTCCAACCAGTCTTTCCTGGTCTTCAGAGATCAGTCGCCTACCATTTTTACCTCCTGCATCTTTTTGTTTTGGTAGCAAGAAGGTTGCCGACTATTGGTCGCAAGAGGTTGGAAGCAGTCACAAGCCTGGTGTGACTGGGGCCTTAGCAAATATGACCTATCCATAATATGATTTCAACTGACAACAAAGCTAATGTAACCCAACATGTCTGATATTGTACTGATGGATTTGGACCCATGTATATACTTTACAGGCATGTGATTTCTCCAGTTTTAACCGGAATTCCGTTTTTTTTCTAGCAGCCGAAACTGGAATTCCGTTTTTTTTAAAGTTCCGTTTTTTTTTTCTGGCCACAGAAACACCTCTGAAATATACTATTTGCACCCCTCTCACGACTCAATGGGATGCTGTGTGTCCCAACGATAACCTAAAGAGAATTTCAGTTTTTTTCCTGCACCCAATCATATGCCTGACTTTAATTGATGTAAACAGTTACCTATTCATATGAATTTCAACTGACAACAACACCAGTGCAGGGTCTGTACGGGTTTGAAAGTTTGAAAAAAGTCTTCATTTGCCCCATTTCAATGCCTTGAAAAGTGTTGAATTTAACCTATTTTGGGTAATTAGTCTTGAAAAGCCTTGAAATGTGAATTCCATTAAACTGTCCCCACCGATCTAAATTAGTCTGAAATCGCCATTCACCATTTTTGTTTTTTTCCTTTAAATCCAAATGAAAATATTCTTGAATGCCTATCAAAAACAGCCTTGAAAAGCCTTGAAATAGCTTTGAATTCCATGTCTTCACATGTGTACGGACCCTGCCAGTGTAACGCAACATATTTGATCTTCTCCCTACCTCATACTGATGGCTATGCATCCATGTGTCTAGGGAGGTGATGAGGCGAATATGTCGCTTGAAGATGCCATCCGTCTCATCCAAATCCATGAGCGTGCTCGCCAAGGTCGCCTTCGAGCAAAATTCATGCGGGAGATCCGCCAGCAAGAAGAGAGAGAGCGGCAGGCCGCAAACCGAGGGGCACCTACCCTAGACCCAGATGTGGCAGCAACGAGAGTTCAAAAGGTAGGCCTACAGCATTGCCAATCCATCAATCGTTCTCTGTGGCAGAGTGGTTAGAGTGTCTGACTTTTTTCTAGGTCAAACTCCTAATCTGAGGGTCGGCGGTTCGATTCCCCATGCCCCCAGCTCTGCCAATTTGGATTTCCACCGCTGTGTATAACTTACAGCGTCATCAAAGGCCAGTTGCTCTCATACCATGTCTATGTGGTGTGGGAGGTTAAAAATCCCTTGGGTCGGTAAAAGTGTAGGCTCGGGCTTTCTATCGACCAGCAGTGGAGTGGGGAAGACCAGTCGTCTGTGACTGGGATTTCCCCTGCTTGGGACAACTAATGTACCAAAAGAAAAGAGAGACAAATAATTGTTCACACTTCCTGTCTACCATTCACTATATCACTATAAACAGAAACTGTGGCCTGGTGTGTACGCAGGTCCGAAGTGGGGTGAATGTTCCTTCTTATCCCCCATTCAGGGATGAAAGTAGTCCGCGTTTTCGTGAATTTCGACGATTTCGCGGATTTCGACGATTAAAAAAATATTTACCGATTAAAGGTGCCCGTTATAGCTCGTGGAGACGGGAACCGTACTCTGACAAATGCTTTCCAGTCACAACTTTGCTTATTTTGTTTCTGTTTATATAACCAAATATGGGGGGGGGGGGTGGTAGTCACTGCACCTGAACTGGGTCAGTGAGAGTACTGAGGTTAGTAGTTCCAAAGCACAATGTTGTTTACTTTTGCTGATTACATAACCAGATATGTGTAGGGAGAGTGCTGAGGCTGGTACTTACAGATTCGCTGTTTTAAAAATGGCTGGGTGAGTGGAGACAAGGGAGAGTAAAACTTAGGTAATTCATTTTTTTAGGGTAGTACATACAGGAAATATATTTGATGTAATGTAAATTATTTGTTAGTACAATTTTATTGCATAATTTACTTAGTGATTATTGAGAAACACATATGGGGGGGGGGGGAACCTGGTTTTTATTGTTGAATGTAAAAGGTAAAGCACCAAAGGGGAATTGAACCCCCCAACTCCAGATTAAAAGTTCCACACTCTAACCACTAGACTACAGAACTCGCATATAGTTTGTCTCAGTTCAGGCTATTTGTAGTGGTGTGTGTATATGTATAATATCGATGAACATTGGCGTTTACAACAATTAATAGTATGCTGTCATTCACCTTTTTGAGTATAATTCACCAGTGCGGAGACAGGTGTAGGTATATAGTGGGTTTATTCATCTTTCGTTTACATTATGTTGACAGTTTTCAGGATGCTAGTCATGTGTTCATTCGTTATCTCCCCTCCCCTTATTATGTGTCCCAGTGCTGGTGGTCCTGGCCGTAACGAGCCCTTAACCCTTCGATACTCATTCTTTATTGACTAAAACTTGACTATCATTCAGTTTTATCTATGAGAATTGATGATATTAAATAACCTTTTGAAATAATTGGCCGAAAGGGAATGAATGCGAATTGACTTATTACAATACAAATTTAAATTTGGAAGACGATTTTTCCTCACTTATTAGATTGCAAGCTTAATTTGAATGGAAAGTCCTCTTGGGTATATCGATATAATTCATGAGTTAATATAGTATACAGTTAATCTTCCAATATCTCATTTTTCAACACTGTCTTCCATCCATCCAGCTCTGGAAGGGATTCGCTCAACGCAGAAAGACTAAAAAAGATCGTGAGGAGGAAATGATGTTCATAGGAATGGTAAATACATTATTTAAAAGAATAATATTTTAGTCAATTAATAAAGAGAAACCGTTATACTTAGAGATGGCGAATTACATGTTGATAATGTTATTATATAAACTTGTAGAGTCCAATGGTCGAATCTGTGGCTGTGTAGGCAGGCTATGGTGAAATCAATACAGACAAAGAGAAAGGACGAGTATAAAGTGTAAAGAAGAAGAGAGAGTCCAGCCCTCTGGTGTATTATTTATATAGTTACATGGGTTCATTGTAGAGTATCACCCCACCCCTTTCCCCCAATGGGAAACAAGCATTCTTGTCCCTACCAATAGGGATCCAGCATTCTTGGTCCCCATGGATACCAGTTGTCTGCCCCCCACCACAAGCTGTATGGCCCCATGGCCACCACCAACCTTGACCTCTGAGTGTGGTGATCCCTATCCCAGCAGAGGGGGTAGGCCCTGAGTGCAATCACACCCAGACCTGCCAGCACCACTATGTCTATTTACATCCCACTCAGGCACCACCAACCCATACATATATATACACATACATGCGCCTGGTCACATACACCAATCAGTAATAGAACATTTGCATTCCCCCTATGCTGAACATCAGAATATTTTACAAAGTGATTAAAGCTCAACGTTAAACCTTTATTCTAGTGTGACTTGAATTATTAATTTAAAGCTTAATTTAAAGCTGTATAGTCTGATGAATGCATCAGTTAAAAAACCCCAAATATGCACCCTTTTCGAAACCAAACAACTTTTTTATCGAAGCCATAGCACTTCTTTTTCAAAAACTAAACACTCAGCTAGATTTGATCCTACATATCCAACTTAGATGTTGGCGGACTGATATACATTAATTTGCTGCACAGGAGGAATACTAAGTCAATTTAATCAAGCATGTCACTGCTGAAGCCTTTGATAACAATTGAAGAGTTCAGGCGCATAAACCGACAAACGCCATTCAGGTCAAAATGAAACCACGGCTACAACGTTTGAGCTGAAGCTGCTGTCATTCCGATAGTCAAATCTGTTTGTTCGCAGAAACTGACACATCTCCTATATAACGCACTATGCAATATGATATTGATTAGACTTTAACTGGAAAGCAGAACAGCAAATTCTATTTGATAGAAAACAACTAAAAGTGGATTTGGCAGTGTTTGCACCTGAACTCTTCACAGGGTCTCTACGGGGCCTGCAAAGTCTTGAAAAGTCTTGAACTTCATTTGCCCCATTTTAAGGCCTTTAAAAGCCTTGAATTTAACCTATTTTAGTTAATTAGTCTTGAAAAGCCTTGAATTCCATTAAACTGTCCCCACTGATTTAAATTAGTCTGAAATTGCCATTGTTTTTCCCTGAAATCCAAATGAAAATAATCTTGAATTCCTATTTAAAAAAACACCTTGAAATAGACTTGAATTCCATATCTTCACATGTGTACGGACCCTGTCTTCAAATATTTATCCTTGCGATAAGCGCTATTTGCCTTAGACATGCCACTGACTGGTGAGTACTCATCGTTTATAACTCCAGGCGCCACCTCCAATGCCACAAAACGTCAAAAGTACCCCGCAGTTCCTAGCGAAGAAGACCGAGGAAGCCCGGCGTATCACTCAGGAGATGCATGAACAGGAGTACCAGCAGGCACTCGTCAACATAAAGGAAAAGATTCATGAGACGGAGGGACCTGACATGAAGGAGACTATGATGGATCAAATTAGGCAGTGGTTCATCGAATGCCGGTCAGTGTTCCTTTAAAAAGAAAAATCTAAGCTCATTTGAACTCTATCAGTCCTAAAGAGATTTCAATTGTTAAGTCCCTGGAGTCTGGACCAAATTGTTAAATAACTGTAGTTGAATTGCATTTCTAGAAATGTTTTCCTGAAAATTTGTAGATCATATCAGAAATACAGTGCTACCCAATTGTAGACACATTCAGGCGCTCCTGGAATGTAAGCGCGTGAAACTGGCTGGCACATTTGGGCACTTCCGGCCTTAAAGGGTTAAGACGTGCTACTTAGGGGTCCTTTATAATAATCAACATTTCCACAAGCGTGCAAACTGTTACTTATTACAAAACTTATTACAACTTTACCAAATGAATACAGAAGATAATTTCTGCTAACATTCAAAATATCATAAAAATACTCGCATCGATTTATCTAATATTGATGTCATATAACACTACTTTTGCCATATTACTGCAGAACTTGTACGTAACTATCAGAAATCAATTGTGCTATATGCTGCAAATTGTGTATTCAACAGCTATTGCTAGCTCACTTTATATACCATTTTTGTGTAAATAATCCCGAATTGAAAAATGGTTGGAAGACCAGTGCTTCAGCACTGACAAAAGAACTTATTTAACAGAAGATATATATTTACAAAAGAAACCAAAATAAACCCCAAGAAAACCAAAGAAAATACAAAAGAACCCCCCCAAAACTAAACAAAGAAATCGATAATTTTGTTTTAACCAACATTTGTATTACTTTGCTGTAGTGATGCAACCGGTAAATTCCCTGACTATCCTGCTGATGACGAAGGCGGATCAGGGGCCATCTTTAAGGAAAAAGATCCCGCGGAGGTTGAGGCTGAACTGAAGGCAAAGGTGAGGAAATTATTTAAATTCAAAGCAGAATATGAGTGAAAGGTAAATGGGTCATTCTCTGAAACTGGACATCACATACTTGGTTTCCACGTTACGATGGTGATAATTTATTTGTTCTTTTATTGATAGAAAGTCAAATAATATTTGTTGTCTTCGTGTACCCAAATATTTTTCAACTTTTTTCTTGTAAGGCTATCTTGTTTGCTTAACTGTAATCAATTAAATCTTATTTGTCTTTGGTGTGTATGTTAAAATGATGTTCTGGATGTGTCTTTGATTTCGATGTTATGCCAGTGATTTCAACATATTGCTCAATTTCATGATCAAATTCAAAAAGTGAAATTGTTTTTTTCAACTCTGACACATGCACAACATGTAGCCCTTCATAGGAACATAGATTCTGTTATTATTTGGAATGTTTTCTGCTATTATTTGAAAGGTTTTTCACTTTGGGTTTCCATGTCACACTTCAGTGCCCAGTTTTCAGAGAATGACCCAAATATCTACTCCTTTTGAGGATTTTTTTTATTACACCTGATTTACATTATAGCTCTTCAGGAAGAACGCTACATTAGCAAAGCAATCCAAGTACACTTACAACCTTTTGTGAGTTTGAGGTGAATATTCTCTACTGTGTTGGTGCCTTTAATTGCTGTAATTAGTAATTGTGATTATTACTCCTATAGCAACTGCAGGTATGTTTTTACTCTATGTACCACACATGCTGTTATTCCACCTCTCCCAGTGCATGCTAGGCGTGGCATATCATCATGCCACATAGTGTGTGTCACATGGCCACCCGTGGCAGCCAGTGTTAGAAAGGTATCACTTGAGTGGTGGCAGGAATCACCTACCGTTGACATTATGTGAAATAGAATATATGCCCTGACTTCCCGAATGCGGCTGTCTAGATTCACGCATACAGAGTTAAATAGTTAGTCCCGCAGCACTGTCTTTGTCGTCTTTGTGTCAGGGCTGCTGAACAATCCATTAAAAAAAAAGAAGTGTCGGCAGGCTGAGTTATGGAAATAACCACATGATTTTTGCAAACTAATATGCTAAATATATTAGTCAAATACTTACCTATCATACTATGTAGTTGGCTATGATTTGTTTGATTTGTTGTTGTTTTACGTCCTAGCAATATCTAAGGTCATATCAGGACGGGTGCCGACTTGTGGCAGTGCGCACTCATGGCGATTTTATAGTGCTGCCCCAGTGGGAAACCAGGCCGCCGGCACCATGATCTGATATCCCACTCAGTCATATTATCCTGACACTGAGCCAACCGGTCCCTGCATTATCCTATTAATGCTGAGCGCCTGGCTAGGAAGCAATAAGTATCAATTTGTAAGTCATTGGTTTGACTCGACCAGGGTTCGAACCCACGATCTACCAGTACAGGAGACGGGCGCTCTAACTCATTCGGCCATCCCGTCTGGTCGGTAGGCTAAGATTCATACCATCCCATGTCCCACCCACTGGACATGATGGGCTAGTAGGTAGAGCATCTGCGTTCTGAGTAAAAAGGCACGGTGCTAACCCTAGCCAAGTCAAATCAAACATTTACAAAATTGGCATTTGTCGTAATCCTGTCATGGCACTGCGCGGATTGGGATAGAACTAAATAGCTCAGTATCGGGATAATTTGACTGAGTGGGATATTGTATCATGCTGCCATTGGTACGGCATCTCAGTGAGATAGCACTAACAATCCACCAGCGGTGCGCATTGTCAACAAGTTGGTAACCTCAGATATTATGAGGACGCCAAACACCAACTAATCAATCAAATAGTTCATCCCACTAAAATGCTTAATTAAATGGTGTATGGACATCTATGCGATGGAAGTCTGGGTATATCATATTTATAATATTGTGTCCTTTCAATTATTAAATAACAGACTTAACCTTCATTTCAATGTCTTATGATATTTTGCTATAGATATGCAGAACTTTTTTCTTTTTAAATAATGTTTAGTTGATGTATTTTTGGTATCGAAGTTATAGTGTCTTCACTTTTCTCCAATGTGGTTGAATATGATGTAAATTATCACCTTCATATATAGCAGAGAAACATGCCGTATGGAACTGTGAAATACGAAAAGAAATATCAGCCCTCTATGCCAACCATCTCACTTTCAGAAACCACATGAAAGTCTCTTTTCAGCCTTATCCAATTAGAACTAACCAAAGTCCCCTTTCTCCACATACCAAGATTCAGTCATTTTTAATACAATCTTCAAGGTATGACTGGACAGAATGGTCGAATTGCTAATATCACTGGCCGGCTCCCCAAACGGAAGGCGTGGGTCTGTCAAGTCAAACCAATGACTTACAAAATTGGTACTTAATTGTCGCTACCTAGCATAGGGCAAGGACGGGTTTGTTCAATATCATGATAATGTGACTAAGTGGGATATTGGGTTCTGGTGCCAGCAGCCCAGTCTTCCAGTGGGACAGCACTGTAAAGTTGCTAGGATGTAAAGGCACAACAAACCAACTACAAGTAAGGCCAAAATACCAGTGTTTTGAATAATGTGACTAAGTGGGATATTGGGTTCTGGTGCCAGCAGCCCATTCTTCCAGTGGGAGAGCACTGTAAAGTTGCTAGGATGTAAAGCCACAACAAACCAACTACCAGTAAGGCCAAAATTCCAGTGTTTTGAATATATATTTAACCAAACGGGATGATCGAATGGGTTGAGCACCTGGTTCCTGTTTGGCTGGTCATGGGATTCAACTGTCGAGATTGAAACCTTAGCCGAGTCAAAACAATGACTTAAAAAATGTCATACCTAGCCTGATTCTCGGCATTAGTAGGATAGGGTCCCCCAATAGGCCGATATCTACCTTTTGTGCTGGGGGGAGGGGGGGGGTCGTTAAACAGATAGGATAGGGTCACGGGCAGTGGAATGAGGAAGACCAATTGTCTGTGTTTGAAACTACCTCTGCTAAATCAGCAAATGTAAAAATGCTCAAATAATTAATTTTGTTAAAGGAGTAAAATATGTTAAAAATGAAAAATCAATATGTCACACCTCGTAACTTCGTAATGTTGACACTAGGAGGCGACACCTAAGTTCCAGGCATGTGTGCAGAGTATTTTTAGTGTGATCACAATGGACATATGGCTTTTTAATAATAGTGTCCAGCTTTTACTTTCTTCAAAGATCAAACAGTGTTTGAACTTAACAACAAAATCTGCCATGGTCTTCAACTTGGAAGTACCCCTGATAAGTCCATCTATGAAACCGGAAGTTGACAACTTGTGCTGCGTTCATATGAACTGGTGAATATGGTGTTTCCCAGTTCACAACTGGTGAACACCACCTGTGAACTGGAAATTTTGGAAGCTGCTCCTTACTCACCACTCATGAAGAAATGGCGGTGTCGCAGTTTCCACTGCCCGCCAGTTTCCGCGGTGCGCGCGGTACGCATGGTGCAAAGCATGAGTTTAAATCAAAATTAATAGAAATCAAGAACCCTAACCTTATAAATTTGATATAATCTTTTTGGTAAAGATGCTTTCTATATGTGTACCAAGCGATTAGTTTGCCTCTATTATCGCCCAGCATGAAATGTGTTTACCAGGAATTGCCAAATGAACGCTCTTAGTTTACATGGTCGTGTTCACCAGCAGTAAGTGGGAAGTTCACCATATTCACAAGGACTGTATGAACGCAGCATTGATCTTCCCGCACATTGCTATTCCGGAATAGTTCATTTATTGCCAACTATGCCGTGACTAAATATAGAATAATTTGACATATTGAACATTGAACCAACGCATAGAGTTAAAATATGATACGTAGCATGCCCTCATATTTACTACTTGTTCTTTGAGCTACACCGTCGACTTTAACAATTTTATAAGCTATGCCATATATGTTGATGGTTTCATATGGTAGCTTCTTGTTGTAGTCTCAATATTTTGAAGCATCGCCGAGAATGGCATTAAGACATTTTATACAAAGTAATTATGTGATGGCTTGTCCAAATATTACTAATAAGGCGTCGCTATGTTAAATAAATTTAGCATTCATCAAATAATAATATTAAATCCAGCATTTAACAAATAATGATAATAACAGTTATTGAAACCTAAAGCTATGCAATGCAAGTTTTTTTTTCTCAATTGATATCACCCCAAAAAATAACCAGACATTTAATAATGTGCTGGATATTTAAATTTGATTAGATGATGAACATATGATCATTAGATGATGACACCTAAAGCTATGCAATGCAAGTTTCTTTCTCAATTGATATCACCCCAAAAAATAACCAGACATTTAATAGTGTGCTGGTAATTTAAATTTGATTAGATGATGTACATATTTTATTTTATGTTCTCCAAGAAAATGCAAGCAACTTACAACCAGCAGATGGCAGACCAAGAATTTGTCTGGGTTTGTAATAAGTTCTTGCGAAAAAGGCACTAGTATCACGAATTAGGTTGTGCTGTGGTTCACAAAGCTCAGTGCTTTAATCCAGGTATGCATCTTTAATTAAATGTAGTGTTCACCTAGAAAATTAGCCACGGATTTATCCAGGGCTGGTTCGATTATAGTAAGAGGCTTTTGCCTGATTGTGGATTAAAATATCCGTTTTTAGTTGGTCTAATAATGCATGAGGGATAGCAGTTATTTAAGTTTTTCTTATAGAAGTAGAATACAAATATTAGCAGGATGAATGTTTTAGAGCAAAGCAATTGGTGAATGCTCTAGCCTGAATGTGGATAAAATAAGATAACATTTTTAGTTGGTGAGTTATGCATGGAGTTGTAATAACTTAAGTTAATTCACAGATGTAGACTAAATGTGTATGGAGTCTGTTCATTCACGATGTTTATTATTAAAGGGAAATTACTGTTAAATAGAAACGGTTGTGATGATGAATCTGTGATGTCTAATGACGAAACCTTTAACGTAGTCGGTTATTATTTCAGAGTACAAGCATGGTGTTTATGTGCACACACAGTCACTGTGAACCGTCAGGGATGAAAGGTCTCCGCGATTTCGTGGATTTCCGGGATTTTTCCTGTAGCTATAACTGTATACTAATACGTTGCGTCCGTCCTGATATGACCTTAGATGTTGCCAGGACGTAAAACTCCCAACAACCAACCAGCCAATACGTTGTTTCACCCTGCAGCACCATCAGCGTATACTAATATGTGGTGCAAACGCCGCAGCACTAGCCGCGTAAACTACTAATGGCTTCAAACGCCGCAGCAGGGTCAGCGTATACGACTAATACATGCTTCAAACAGCGCAGCACAGTCAACGTATACTCCTGATACATGCTTCAACCGGTGCAGCACTATCAGCGTGCTTCAAAAGCCGCAGCACTATCAACATATACCCATATGTATGAAACCCGACTTACAGGAATTTTCAGCGATTTCCTGACAATGCTAAGCCTATGGGAGAATATCAGCATTTCCGTTTTTTTTCCTGGAGACCACTTTCATCCCTAAGTAGTGTATATTAAGCACATTTCTCATCTATCTTGGTGTATTTTCTATTAATCTCTGACAGTTTACATTGGATCTTTTCGCAGCTTTGGTTACAATGATACTCAGTTTTAAAATTTTGTTATTATCAAACAATGAGAATTCAAATTAAATTCCGATGAAATTGCTGCATCAAATGTTCCTACCATTGCAAATATATATATATATATATATATACATGTGTGTATATACACACCTATCAGTACAGACACAAATGCTAACACATGTTTTCTTAAAGTACACCTGGATGTATTTTGAACACTAAATATCTGCATCGTTTGCAATATGTTGCCATGTTCCGGTATGCCATATTTGTTATTGCTATGTTTGTAAAAGATGTTTAAAGAAATCCCACTGACATCTGAATGCGGCATTGCATGCATTTCTATGTAATCTTTACCTTTCTCCACATATCCTTTAATGTTTCATTGAGTTGCCTTTCATTGCTGGCGTCCTCATATAGAATTTCAGTGATGAGGTGAGTTGATTGGAACTTATTGTTTTGATGACTGGGGCAGTAGTACATAAAAGATGCAGCCCTACGAAGAGTAGCGGTGAATGACAACCATGTCTAGAAACGAACGAACGAAAACTGTTTAGTTTCAATCAACCAATGAGAGAAGATGAACTCCTGGTCCCCTCATCGAGTGTTTATCTATATTGGCACAGAGTTGATGAGATGTGAGAGAATACAAAAACACCAAAATAGTGGTCACTAAATCCTCTCGTTTCAAGTTTCAAAGTCTTATTAATCTATATCGCCGTGAATATGGCCTATGCTGCCGACACGGCGTAAAGCAACCACCAATCAATCATATTAATCTATGTTATTTAATCAATCATTCCTCCAAAAGTAGCGGGTAGATATAAAGAGGTATGTGAAGCATATATCTTGCTTCTTAAATTAAGAATTGATGTGCTCATTTCCTTTACCCAGCATTTCACCACTTTTTCTAATGAGTTGTTTTTCACCCCTACTGCAAGTTTGGGGTGAATCTTTTATCTAGGGCAGTAGATAATGTTCTAAACAACCCTTGTCCATTAAGGGTCTTTCACGGCGGAACTATTTCTTCCACTTTGGAAATTGACACAACATTAGTTCTTTCTGTTGCCACGAGAGGGCGGGTTGGTGGTGGAAATCCTCTAAAGGACTTTAACCACAGAGTGTGCTGCACAGTGAACTGCAAGCCGGAATATTAGTTCTTGTGACTGCCATCAGAGGACACATTGGTGGTTGAAATCCTCTATTGGACATTTCCAACTTAGTTCTTGCCCCTGCCACCTGAGGGAGAGTTGGTGGTGAAAACCTTGACGGGACCTTTCTACATTAGTTTTGCCTCTGCTATCAGAGGGCCAGTTTGTGGTGGAAATCCTCTATATGACTTTCCCTACCGAATGTGTTGTAGTACACTGAGCTGTCTTATTAGATAGAACATTAGCTATTGCCATTCTCATCAGAGGGCAGGTTTGTTGGGGGAAATACTCTGTAGGATTTTCCCACCGAATGTGCTGCACAGTGAGCTGCTAGCCAAAACATTAGTTATTGCCGCTGTCATCAGATTGCCTATTGGTGGTGGAAATCCTCTATAGAATATTCCCCCTTAATTCTTGCCTGTGCAGCAGAGGGAAGGTTGATAATGGCAATCCTCTATATGACTTTTTCCACAGAGTATGTTGTACAATGAGCTGCTAGCCAGAACATTAGTTCTTGTCGCTATTAATAGAGAGCAGATTTTGTGGGCAAAATTCTCTTTCCGACCTTTTTCATAGAGTGTGCTGGCCAGTGAGCTGTGAGCCAGAATATTAGTTCTTGCCACTGCCAGCAGAGGGCGGGTTGGTGGTGAAAACCTATAGGACCTTCCACTTTAACTCTTGCCACTGTCATCAGAGGGCAGGTTAGTGGTTGGAATCCTCTATAGGTCTTTTAGCACTGTGTGCCGTGTGCGGCTAGCCAGAATATTACTTCTTGCTGCTGATAGCAGCTTTGTGGCCGAAATCCTTTATAGGACCAGAGTGTGTTGCACAGTAGGCTGCTAGCCAGAACATTAGTTCTTGCAACTGCCTTCAGAGGGCAGGTTTGTGGTAGAAATCCTCTATAGGACTTTTCCCATAGAGTGTGATACGCAGTGAGCTGCTAGGCAGAACATCAGTTCTTGCCACTGCCATCAAAGGGTGGGTTGGTGGCAGAAACTTCTATAGGACTTTTCCACATTAGTTTTTGCTGCTACCATCAGATGGCGGGTTGTGATGGAAATCATCTATAGTACCTGTACCACTTCTATCCTTCTTTTCGCTACCTTTCTTTCTTTCTTTCTTTCTTTCTTTTATCGTGTATATTTCCTCCTTTGACAATATTTCCAGATGAGACAACAAACAACATCTGTACCTTATCCCCCCCCCCACACACATATTAAAGCTGCATAGTCCGATGGTTTTGAGTTTTCGTCATTTTCTGAGGTAAATGTATTATGTTGATTGTTATAATCTACCTTACTTTAGTTTGAAGTAACTTTTGTTTTGAATGGCTAACTTTTGAAATATTTGAAGTGCAAACATGACAAATAAATTTTTGCAACTCTGACACCATAGGCTTCTGCAATAACTGGTTCTATTAAATTGCCTCAGTATTCCCTTCCGTGTCAACAAATGTTTGATAAGTGCACTAGTATCTAATTTGGATATGTATAATCAAATATAGGTAATTGTTTTGATTTTGAAAATTTGATGTTTTCATCGGACTATGCAGCTTTAAGCACTAGATACATTTGTCGGAATAAGATTAAAGATTTCATTTAGTTGCAGGAATGGAAAGACCTTAATTTCACCAGAGTCATGCTGATCTAATTGAGAACACAACAATTCCTTGTTCACAACTCAATTCAGCACAGACAACTGAAAATATAATAAAAGACAGGTCTAAAACAAAATAAGTGGTCAAATATCCAGGTAGTGCACTTACACAACATACACAGGGATGGTTCAACACTTTACAGCACATAGTATGCACATCATCCTGGTTACGGCACCAATGTCCTTGGGGTTATTTTGCAAAAATGGAGGGAAACATTGCACATAGAGTGGAATTCAAACTTAGACTTCTGCCATTCCGTGGTAAGAGTCCTAACCATGACCTACCCACACCTACCTGGGCATGTGGCATTTCACCTGGGAAGATCAGTGCACCTCACTACAAATACAATGCATATATATGTGATATGTAAGTATTATACAAGTATAATTAATTGGAAGCTTTCCACAGTCCAGTTCTTTGATTTTCCAGCTTCAGTCATCTACTGTAGTGTTCTTATTATTGGTCATCGACTATGCAACCTCAGGCCAGTTGTGGCGCCACCTGTCGGCACCACACGATAACTTATTAGGCCATGCGCCCTCACTCTGCCCGCGAATATTTTTAGTTATACGAATAAACTAGGCCATAATATATATATATATATATCATGATGCCATGAAATTTCGATAGCATGACCTAGTTCCTTCTCCAGCCACGGTGGCGCCACCTGTGGGTGGTCACTTTCACCCATTAACCGACACGGGTAGCCGGATTTAATCTATGTTGGATTCCCTTCTTCTTTTCAGAGCTTAAGATACATATTTATATTTTGAAACCCTATTAATAAGATGTGGGTTGTTTCTATTACAACCCAACTGTTAATGTACTATTACAAATGTTTATACATCCTATCAGGAATCTTATTTACCTGCATAGATATCACAAGCGATTCTTTTTCATAACTACTCTACCACTGTTTTACTCATTGCACCCCGGCACAATTAATTCATATTTAAATGAGAAAAGGAAAAATAAAAAAATTAATTGAAACAGAGTGTCTAAAAATAACTATTATTTATTCATGATAACAGAATTGGTTATATATATTTGTTCAATGTATGTAAAAGCTGTCTTTTTAAACTCATAATTAATCTGACTTATCCCTAAGCTCGCCATTATTTCCTTTACAGGAAGAGGAAAGGGCTGCAAAGAGCAAGAAAGGTAAAAAGGACAAAAAAGATAAGAAAGACAAGAAAAAGGACAAGAAGGGAGGAAAAGGCAAAAAAGGGAAAGGAGACGATGAAGATGTAAGTGTCCAAACTTAAGCATTTCTGATCTTAATGCTGCTCCTTTTCACTTTAACTAAACATTAATTTCTAATTAAACAAACTAACCACACTCTCTCATCCTCACCCTAAGTGATATTTCAGAGAACTGTCATTTTGTAACTAGCCCAAAATCGCCAATACCCTCCAGGTGACTGCCGTGTTAATTTGTATATCAAGCTTGGAATGAGAAATATTTTCTGCCCATTTCAGCCTCCTACCATCTTCATTTAAGTTGAAGGGGCTGTGACATGACCTACACAACTTATTCACATATATTATGACCGACTGCGACTAATTTTACTTTTGTATATATCTTTAAACTAACCTTTTCTCTGCGAGTTATTTTGGGCTTAATCTAGACTAAGAGCCACGGTGGTCAAACTGTGACTATTAACGTCATTCATCATTAATGACCCTTCTCAGCTGTTAGAGTGATGTAAGCCAGGAAATGCTCATAAATACAGTTGGATAGGTTTTCTCTATAAAATAAAATAAAATTGAAATATGTATAGATTGTTCAATCATGGATTAGTAATTATAGAGAAGTGTTATAAAGAAGCAGTTAACTGAAATATCGTTATCCAAGAAAAATTGCATGAAGCCTACTTTTGCCTTTTGACTATTATAACCCGTGTAATGCTGTGTTCATATGAACGGGTGAATATGGTGTTTCCCATTTCACAACCTGTGAATTGCGTTCAAGTGACTTCACAACTGGTGAACACCACCTATGAACTTGAGATTTTTTAAGCGGCGCGCTACTCACCACTTGTGAAGAAATGGCGGTGTCGCAGTTTCTGCCGTATGCGTGGTGCAAAACATTAGTTTTATTCAAAATTAATAGAAATCAAGAACCCTAACCTTATAAATTTGATATAATCTTTTTGGTAAAGATGTTTTCTATATGGGTACCAAGCGATTTGTTTCTAGGTGGTGTGGTTTTAGAGATATTTCACTTTTTCTGTATGAAGATTTGACAATGCCTAGCATGAAACGTGTTTATCGCGAATTGCCAAATGAACGCTTGGTGGTCGTGTTCACCAGCAGTAAGTGGGAAGTTCACCATATTCATGAGGACCGTATGAACGCAGCATAATTCCACATATCCCTTTCCTGCACGACATCACGTAATGGGCTATTTGATTTCCAACTCAGTCGATAGCACCGGATCTATCCTGGACTATTGGATCAAATATCCCATGGCTATTCTTAGTAGTACAATGCAAATAACACTTGTGCCATTTAAATATTTTGTTAAGGTATAGCGAATATTCATTTAAAGAATACATGTTAAAATCAGGTGACTAGATCTTTTAAATTAGTGATGGTCGAAGCATTTTGAAATGCTACGCGCCAACTGACCCCTCCCCCCCCACACACAAACACCATCTTGGCTGGTTATCTACATTCCATGCAACTAGCCCTACTTACCGGGTAGAAACCAGCTGCCCAGGTTGCTCCACCAATCCTTTAAGCCATATAATATATCAAAATGACTTTACTCGACTAACAAGCATTCTTAATAATACTCGTATAAATATTATTTATACCCCACATAACTCCCTCGTTCAGAATTAGAAAGATCGACAATTTGTCAATAAAAGGAATTTACTATTATAAATTGACTGCTTTATCAAATAAATTCTAAACCCATTCCCCCCACCTTCATCCAGGAAAAACCTCAGATATCACCCAGTGATGAGAAATTTCAGATTTTCGGCGGATTTCCGATTTTTTTTCACAGTCTGGGGACATTTTTATATAGGTGTAAATTTGAGGAGAAATAAAAATGATGGGGGTACGTTTCACGTAGTACTCTCCAGGCATACATTTTGCACAATCCAGGTCTGCCTAGAGAGCATTCTGCTCCCACTAATGGGACTATTACTATTATGGCCCACCTCACCGTCAATTTCCGATTTTTCCTCCCACACCACTATCATCCCTGTCACCACTGCAAAATTAAATATACCTTACTCCTAATCCATTGCCCCCCTCCACCGGCACCCATAGTTACTATTACTAACAACACAAGGCTGCATTGTTGGAATCAGGTAAATGGACAAGACTTTGATTTGAAGACGGGACCCTTATTCAGGGATGAAAGATCTCTGCGATTCTTCGGATTTCCGGGATTTTTCAATCCCGCAGCACCATCAGCAAATACTAATATGTGATGCTGAGACCGCAGCACTATCAGCGTACACTACTAATATTAATAAATGTTCCAAGCGCCACAGCACTATCAGCATACACTACTAATACATGCTTCAAACAGTGCAGCACTATCAGCCTATACCAATATATATGTAACCCGACTTCCGGGAATTTTCCGCGATTCCCTGACAATGCTAAACCTATGGGAGAATATCAGCATTTCCCCTATTTTTCCCGGAGAGCACTTTCATCCCTGCTTATAGTTGTCCATTCAAATAAAAGCTATGCCTACATTTGTGTATTTATACGTAATCTAAAATAGGTTTTTCAATATCGAAATATTTAAAGCAGTTTTCCAAATTTGTAAAAAAATAAAAATAAAGGAAGTATAAAGAAGAAAAGAGTAGCTTCCTTACCAGGGACCGGACGAGGTGGTTGAATCTGTAAGAGTGCTGGCTGGCTTTCCATTCTCGAGGACGTGAGTTGGAATTGTGGCCGAGTCAAACTCAATGAGTTCCCAAATTTATATGTGCTGCCACCTAGCGGGGCGTTCGGCCGTACTAGGATATGGCACGGACTGGTTTACTCGGGATCAGGATAATGTGACTGAGTGGGATATCATATCACGGCGCTGGAAGTTTGGTCTGCCAGTAGATGCAACGCTATTAAGTCGCCTCGAGTGCGCATTTTACAGTTAGGTACTAGTCCTAATTTGACCTTAGATGTTGCTAGGACGTAAAATCCCCCAACAAACAAATTGATAAAAAAAAAAAAACCATAACAGGGTTATGTCCTTAGCGGTTGCTAGGACGTAAAACCCCAGCAAAAACAAACCGAGAAACACGAGGATCTGACCTTAAATATGGCTAGGATCTAAAACTCAAACAATCTTAAATTAACGAAAAACAACAAAAGCCGGGAATGTTGCTAGGACGTTAAAACCCCAACAAACAAACCTATGAAAACGGGGGACGTTTTCTATGAGTTTGTATTAAATCAATAGTATTAACCCAGAAGCTGCTATTTAAATTATTTCAACCGACCACAAATGACAACAGCAGTCTACTTGCTTTGAATTTCTTTCATTTCCTCTGTGCATTTATGTGTTTCATTTATTCTTTTTTTTTTTGTCTATCTATTTTCGCGCTGTGCAGTTCTTGTGTATGAGCACTGGCAGGAGGTATATCCCAATGCTTACTAACAGTTTGCTCTATACAGGCACCACTGTCTCTCATTTTAAAACGACGCGTCCAACTGAGCCAACAACATGGCATGATGGTAAGAAGCCATGACAGCGCAAACTGCATGACTCTTTCACTGCCATGGTGTTTACATTTTTTTTTTTTTTTTAGTGTGTCCAACCACAGCGAGAATTTTGGAAGTGGCCACAGATATATGCATATCGTTCACTTGTGAATTGGCCATTTGAAGCAGTGGTTAAATGTACATTTTAATTTTTTTATTATTTTTGCGTGTGTGTCTGTGTGTGTGTGTGTGTGTGTGTGTGTACTGTACGATAGCAGGGTTTTTGTCGTCATCAGAGTACTTTCATGTAGGCTTTGCATGGTTCATCTTCCTATATACACGTAGGCGTCCTGGAAATATAGAGAATTGAACATGGCAGTATAGTACTATAGACACATATAGGACTTTTCCACATTAGTGTTTGGCGAGATCATGTTATATATTCCCCTTAAAAAAAATAGAAGTCATTGAAGTACTTTTTTTGTCAATGAGTGTCCTGAAGCATTTTGAAAATCGGCAAACTTTTGAAATGATAGCTTCCAATTTCAGGTACTTTGAAGTTTGAGGAGAGAGGAGTTTTTGTCTCGGGACTTTTGAGTAGAAGCTTTTTGTTGGTGACAAAAGCCATTTCTTAATTAGAGCGATATGGCTTTTGAGTTGTGAGCATAGTAGTGGTATAGTGGATATAAATAACACTGTGCCCATGTGTTGTTTACTATGTAGTAGTAGTCAAATTGATAATCATGATTGACACCAGGGGAGCTGTATGCAAGACGCGGTGATAATAACAGTACCCTCAGGATAACCATACACAAAATGGTATGCAGGGAATGGTAATAGCCCCATCCGAACAACTCAATGCGATGTTAAATTATTCCCCAATTTTATTAGGTATAGCGCTATCCTGGTGAGGATAACACTCTAAATTCAGAGATCATTCCGCGGATTTCCAACATTTATGATAATGGTCTATTTGTGAATTCAATTGCTACCATATATAATATATGGTAGCATTAGATGGGGTGTAATGACGTCATGAGACAACTTCCGGTGGCCATATTGGATTACATATGAAAGGCTTGCAAATGTGTACATTGTGCTTATTTACCGATTTGTTGCTTTATTTGTCACTGTTTTGAGCAGTTTGGCCTCAGAAGTTTGGGGAATTTTTTTTTTCCCTTGAGGGGAAGTGTCTTTTTTAAAATCATGTAGCCTCACATGTTACTCGCATCATTGCTAAAGCGCTGTATTTTGACACATTAGATGCGCTGTCAAAGAATTAGAAAGGTTCGGGCAGTACCTGATAGGTGGCGCCACCACACTTTGGTGGCCGCCGACTGGGTAGGCCCAGTAGTGGCCGTAGTGTTCTTGGTATATGACAGGGGGCGCCATAGGTGGTGTACAGTGTAATCCAAGATGGCTGAGTGTTGACCTCTATAGTGCTTGGAGAGAGGCAAAAATGTGAAGGAAATGCCCAATCTTAAAATAACCCAAGTGGATTGCTATTCCCAACACAATGTTTGCTCTTGCACCCCTATCCTCGCAATAGCAAACCCGGGGAACGGGTTATTCCCAGGATAAGCCCTTACCGCTTCTTGCATATGGCCCCCACAACTATATTGACTACCAAAGCAGGTGTTTGCATTGTTGGAAATTCTTACCAAGTAATATGTATATATAGGCTGTGAATATGAATAAATTTGGATGTTGCTCATATAGAAAAGGTGTACTATGAAATGAGAACTGCTAATTGTAAATACACGTCTGACTAGTATGAATATGGTAATCACACCACGTATAGTTAGCTGGAAAAAATAAACAAGTAAGTTTTTGATTACATTTTTTTCAAAAATCATATTATACATGTCTTGATAGAACAACATGGGCGGCGTAAGTACCAACTCTCACTGTATACACCAGCAGTGCAGGGTCCTTGACCTATAGAGTGTGAAGTAATGAGAACAGCAAAAAACCTCTCACTAACTAATGCCTGGTACACACCTCCCGTATACGATTCACGCACTAAAACTGACTGCGTTTCACATCCCGACCCGTCCCGTTTCGCGACGTAAAACTGGCCGATTCATTTTTCGAATGTCTTGCGATTCGAGTTTTAAGCCCTAAAACTGAGTTTTAAGTCGCGAATCGTAAGGCTCTGGTGTGCTAGGGGGTCGCACACCTAACGACTAAAACTCAAACTTAGTTGCGAAACGAGCAGTTTTAGGTCGTATACGGGAGGTGTGTACCGGGCATTAACCCCATGCACTCCACAGTATACAGTTAGAGTCAATGCTATGGCGTTGCCAGCCTAAGAACTCAACACAACCCGCTCTCTCCCCCAACGCGTTCCCCCACATCCCATGGTGTGACATCTTAAGACGTTGCTGCTATGCATATTAGTCGCAGATCATTCTCATCATTATGTGAGATTCTGTTCATGACAATTGACTGATTCCACACTCATGTGGTGCCACCGTCGAGTGCGTGTAGCCTCGCTTTTGAATGCAATTGAGGTCACTGCTGAGAGATCTGCAATTGCACTAAATTGCCAGTGAACCACTGGAGGTGCAGAGACACCCACCAGCGCAGCTGTAATTAATCATGGACTTTTCCTCCACACAGTGATTAGATATCTCTAAATTTTTCGCCATTCATGCTAGGAATCTTTCTTTGTCTGTATCCTTGCTTGGAATTACATGAAAACATATCGGAATAAAACTTTCCCTGCCTGATCCACAGTTGCATCCAGGCAAACAGCAGTGGACCATCGCATTGCTAGAGTTTTGCTCCGAACAGTTGGGGCAACTAATCTCGTTTTCAAATCAAGATGGCGCGAGTGTGGGATCAGTCAATCTGAAAGGCACAAAGATTCTTTCTACTCATAGACAGCAATCACACCAATGGCGAGTAAATGATCAGTGCGCCAGCTAGATTTGCATGGCCCGATATAATTATGTATATACATATATATCTATTTATATCTATTTATATAGATATATTTCTATCTCCATCTCTCTCCATCTCTATCTCTCTCTATTTATATATGTATTTCTCTATCTATTTCACTCTATCTATCTATCTATCTATCTGTCTATATGTCTGTCTGTCTATCCATCCATCTATCGATCTATCTATCTATACAGATACCTCTATGTAGATACCTCTATGTAGATACCTCTATGTAGAGACCTCTATGTAGATATATCTATATAGATATATCTATATATATATAGAGTTATATATAAATATATTTATGTATATATATATCTATATGTATATGTCTATATATACATATATCCCTCAAACTGTACTTCTCCAGTTGGAGGCAGTTGTTCTGGGTTCACATTAATTTAGCCCCATACCAATCCCATCAGGACAGCCCTGCGTGCTGCATGCATGTACAGTAGCAGATGGAAACTTTCACCAAAGTAGTCCCAACATTATCATCATAACTCGACTGACAATGCTTTCATATTATATTTAATGGTATAATTCTTATCAGTTTATGGCATGCATCTATGATCAACTCTCACGAAATTGTGTCATTTAGGTCTTAGAATGATATCGTCTTTCCTGAATTATGTGTCTCCTGATCTATTTCCGCTGAGGCTTCTTTTTTTTTTGGGGGGGGGGGGACCCCACTTTGGCATGTGTGCTTTCTTAACGTGTGTATTCTATGGTCAATAGAACATAGAAGCATGTATTTTGGTACTTTATTTAAAATGAAAAAAAACATGTGTGTGACAATCTTAAGCCTTTGGTTATTGAAGCAACCATACAAAGTAATGGATATTTGTTAAATTGGTTGTCATGAGATATATCACTGAAACATAACAGCATAAATCCTGATTTCTCGATTCATGATTTGTACTATAACCTTTTATTTAAATGGACACTTTTCTTTAAAATATACATAACAATCTTTCTTTTTTTGGGTAGCACATACATATGTGTCAAAACATGACTATATTACCTGGTTTTCATGCTCAGTCTACCATTTGGGTCGTGTACTTTGTACCCCCATTGTTATCAAGTACAACCTTTGACAATATCTTGTGTTTATTAACATGGTTAGGGCGGTTATTTATTTATTTTTTGATGGGATGTTTATGCTGTCCATAACATATAAGCTCAGATGATCGAGCTTGTTTTCAATGCTGGGCAGTTATCAGTCTGTGTTTCCTAAGATTATGGTTTGTGGTTAGTGATCTATGTTAGTTTTCTTTTATTTTCTTGGTAAGAGTCTTCCTCTTTTTATTTTTTCCTACACTTAATTCTAAACTAGCCTACTCCATTTACATATTATAGGCTTGTATGTAATAGGTAGTTGGTTTATGTTTGGATTTGATGTTATCTGGCTGTTTTCTGGCAGGGGGTTACCTCTCATGGGATGTCCAGCTGGTGGGCTGTGACATATCACATACCCCCTTGTGGAACAGCTTAGAGGGGGTTTCCTGGTTTTATTTTGCACAGATATTTTTTGTATGTTTTTAGGTAAGTTTTTATGAAAGCAAGCATCGAGTCTTTGGACGCCTATACTATATAGAGTTTTGAAGCTGACTGAAATGTATTAATACATCATTAAAGTTACATAGTCCGATGGTTTTGAGTTTCTATCATTCTCTGAGATAAATTTGAGTAATAGGAATGTATTTAGGTGTAGTCTTCCAAAACCTCATCTAATGCAATTTGGTGAGAAGTGACCATATATATATATTTATATTTCTTCAATCCTGCATATATATCTCTTCGATAATACCTATATATGTCTTCAATCATATATCTTCAATCATATATATCTTCAATCATACACATATATCCTTAATCACACATATATATCCTCAATCACACACATATATCTATTTGATTATGCAGATGCCTGTAATCATACATATCTTCAATTTTACATATATATATATTTACTCATGAATATATAGACCTACATGGCTCCAATCCTACACATATCTTTCCAATTCTGCATACACATATATGTCTCAATTATGCATATATATAACATATAGTATTATTTGCTTAAGTCAGAGCTTTTAAAGTGGTTTATGTTATTGGTGTCCCTATCCTAGTTTACAGGCATGTGTTGTAGAATCCAGCTACTTAGCTATTTGCATTATTACACGACAAAAGTATCTGTACCAACTACAATATAGGGCTCTAGTTTGAGACTGAAATGAGAAAGTTCAACCTATGTGTACCCGGTATATTTAAATAACGCAAGGCATATTGACTTAGTGAGTTCAGAAGTAAAGACCCTCATCATTGCTCATGAATGGTAGACATGGATTGTGTGCAAACCGGCTATAAGTTTTAGTATAACTGCTTGCCCTCACAGTGCATGCTAGCTGCAGTGTAGGACTAGTACTGGAGCATGTCACTTCTTACACGAACATTGCTGCTTTTGGCTTGTTACTTAGTACTTACTCATCACCAACATATAGTGACTTGAAAATGCTTATTCAGGGGTCTAGCTTTGGATTTTAAGGTGGTACGCAGACTTTTATTTGGTGATGGAATAAAACGCTATTGGAAATAAAATGCGATGGAATAAAACACGCTGGAATAAAGCGCTATAAAACATCATATATTATAAAAAGAATTGGAATCTCAAGTGGTACGCAGCTGCGTGCCTGTATATATGGAAGCTAGGCTCCTGTTATGTGATATATATAAACAAATATATATATATGAGTCAGCCTCACGAAAATGGGCCAATCGGTGGTCAAT
Organism: Branchipolynoe longqiensis; assembly: GCA_030323885.1. Classification (NCBI taxonomy): domain Eukaryota; kingdom Metazoa; phylum Annelida; class Polychaeta; order Phyllodocida; family Polynoidae; genus Branchipolynoe; species Branchipolynoe longqiensis. Next base: position 5,924,924 of record CM059186.1, on the reverse strand, counting down.
TGAAGATGTCGGCGTCACAATTCTTAAAAGTGTAGTGCATACCTTTGTTTCATATTAAATTATCCTAGAAACAAATAAGGTTGTTGTATTTTCTCGACCTTTACATTCAGGATAAATTTAAGGACTTTCCAACACCTCTGTCAATGCTAAACTATAATTATACCGATCGATGCCGACATCCAATGATTGACGCCGACAATTTTACCAGATGTCGGCATCGCAGTTCTTAAAGTGTAGTGCATTTCTTTGTTTTATATTAAATTATCCTAGAAACAAATAAGGTTGTTGCATTTTCTCGACCTTTACATTCAGGATAAATTTAAGGACTTTCCAACACCTCTCTCAATGCTAAACTGTTAATTATACCGATCGACGACGACATCCAATGATCGACGCCGACAACTTCCTTCAATTGGCCCATTTTCGTGAGGCTGACCCATATATATATATATATGCATATATACATATTGCTCTGACCTACAAATATTTGGGGCTTACCGGAATAAAGGGATACATGAACCATATTCTAAGTCGTGTCACTTAGGACACCCAAGCAGTGGCATGCGCTCAAAGGTAAGTGATTTTTTTAATATGCATTTTATTTTTGGTAATGTTCTCTGGCAGAACTTTGAGTTTTTTCCTTTGAGAAGTCTTCCTTTGTTTGTAAGGGTCAGAAGGTCATTTGATGTGAGTTCTAATTAGTTCATGACAGCCATCTCTGCCATAAGGATATGAGCTCTCCCTCTGCCACTCTTCAGGCACATGTTTGGTTATGTAAAATTGTAATTACAAATCTGGATCTTTTTAGAAAATTATGTTGAGCATGCAATTGCATATTCAGGTTATTGTCTGGCGAACCTGGTCAAGTCAAACCAATGACTTCAAAATTCGCTTCCTAGCCAGGTGCTCGGCATTATTAGGATAGGTGGTGTTCTCTGTGGTGGAGTGGTCAGAGTGTCTGACTTTTTTCTAGGTCAGACTCCTAATCTGAAGGTCAGTGGTTTGATTCCCTGTGCCCCCACCTCTGCCAATTTGGATTTCCACCGCTGTGCATAACTTCCAGCGTCATCAAAGGCCAGTTGCTCTCATACCATGTCTATGTGGTGTGGGAGGTTAAAAATCCCTTGGGTCGGTAAAAGTGTAGGCTCGGGCTTTCTATCGACAAACTGTCTAATGTTGAAAACAAGTATATTCAGCCTTATCCATGATAGGCAGTATAAATCTTCAAGAAGAAGGATAGGGCAAGGACTGGTTGGCTCAGTGGCAGGATAATGTGACTGAGTGGGACATCAGGTAATGGTGCTGGTGGCCTGGTCTCCCAGTGGGGCAGCACTAAAAAGTCGCCATGAGTGCGCACTGTCACAAGTCGGCACCAGTCCTGATATTACCCTAGATGTTGCCAGGATGTAAAATTCCAACAACCAACCAACCAAGCTATGTCTGTCTGACCTGTTGCGGTGGTCGAATAGTCTAGAGCGCAGGCTTTCCGTATGGAAAATTGATAGTTTGAATTATGGCCGACTCAAACGAATGACTTGCAAAATTGATGCTTGTCGTGACCTTTCCTGGTGCTCGGAATTACTGGGATAGGGCAAGGACTGGTTAGCTTATTATCAGGATAATGTGACTCAGTGGAATATCAGGTCATGTTGACGGCAGCCCGACTTCCCAATGGGATCGCACTATAGACGCACGACCGGTGTGCACGGTCAGAAGTTGGTACCCATACCGATATGACCTAAGATGTTGCCAGATTTAAAACCCCAACGAACAAAATATGTTGGTCTCACGGGATGGAACGTCATAGTCATACTAAATCGTGATCAGGAAAAATGATAAGAAACAGTGGACTGAGGAAGACAAATTGTCATAGATTGAAATTTCCCATGCTTAAAGCGGCTGTCACACATCACCGGATTGGAGGAAACGGAAAGAAACCGAACAAAGTCCATTGATAGTCCAGTGTGTGTCCATACAAGTTTTGAACATGCACAAAACTTGGAACGGATGCCGCCAGATTGACGTCTACATTTCTTGTTTGGTTTGAGTCTATTTAGACCGCTTACCGTCCGTTGGCTATCCGTTCATGTCTGTTTCATGTCTGTTCGTCCAGCGGCCTTTGACCCAATATGGCAACATTTTGACACATTTTAATACATTTCGATACTTATGATGCCCAGACTAGACAATTCTGTCCATTGCTCAATCCGGTGATGTGTGACAGGGGCTTAAAGCTGCATAGTCCGAAGAAGGATCAAATTGTCAAAACCAAAACAATTATCTAGAATTGATTCTACATATATAACTTAGATCCTGAGGCACTTATTAAGTATTGTTTGCCATATAGAAGGGAACACTGAGACAGTTTAATTGAAGTGGTGACTGCAGAAGCCTATGGTGTCAGAGTTTTGCCATGCTTGCCAAAACTAAGTTTTGCACTTCAGATGTCTCAAAACTTAGTCATCTAATATAAAAGTTACTTCAAATTGAAGTCATCATCATGCTGTCAGTCACGATGCGACAAAGACTGCTTTCATTACTTGACTGCCACTCTCCATTTAGCTCTCTGCTGTGAGAGTGATGTCCATGAGTCGGTCTTAATGTCTCTCAGCTTCAGGTTTCTCTTGATGGTATCCTTGAACCGGAGACGAGGGCACCCTCTCTTTCTGTAACCAGAAGACAGTTGATATCTGATTTGGTAGCCTGATATTTCATGAAAGCTGTTGAAGTGCTGCTGGCTTTTGCAAGTTACCAGCGGCACTCTCTTGGGGAGAAAATAGAGGTTTCACACAGGCAAGAACATGTCCAGACAGGCGCAAAAGTATTTGTCCCTGCAGTGGCTGGTCGGGAGATGTTAGGAGTTCCATACATCAACTGCCCTTAATGCCGGCACAGTGACATGGTTTTCTGTTTAGGGTTTGCTCCCTTAGCCTTCGGTTCTGTCAAGAACCTGTACCACAAGGCAGTGGCTTACAACTCTGCAGGGCAGGGGCGTCAAACTCCCTGAGGTATTGCAATACCCGCAATACCTGCATACCCTAAAGTAACGTAGATTGTAACAACCAATTTAATGTATTTATTTTTTTTAAATGTCAGAAACTCAAAACCATCGGACTATGCAACTTTAATCAACGAGTGTAACAGATAAAGAAAACAGATGATTGAAGCAGTTCACCTGTCAAATTCTCACAAAACTATGGGCAATATCCCGTTGGAAACATCAGTTATATGTCAGTACAGGTCAACAACCAAACAATACAGCAATGTATGTATATTCACACTAAGTGGAATAAATAAAGAATATTACAGTTGATTTATATGGTGCATGAAAAAACATCGATTTTCAGAGCTTTTCATATTTCAGAATTTCGGATAAACAATTGTGGACCTATGCATGGATGGGTGACATAGATATCCGGATACAGGATCGTAGCCTGTAAAATCAGGAGTGGATAAGTGAGAAAGTTTGTGTGATAAGCCATTTAAGCCTTCAACTATCATTACAACTAACCAAGGCAGCGATGGGCAAAATAAGTGCCATTAAGCTATAATTAAAATAGCAGAACTCGAGAAGATATCCATGTTTCTCATGACACATTTAGTAATATATGTCAGACGGGAAAAGTTGAGCTCCCACTTCCCCGTCTCTCCCAATGGGGCAGCTACTATAAAGTCGCGATGAGTAGACACTATCACATGTGGCAATTGCACACCTGAAGGCTTGGCCAGCACACCTACCTCCACACCTGGCCCGTGTTCAGGGTATACCCCCGAGTCCTGTTGGAGAAATTCCTGATGTCACGCTAGTCTGAACGGCAAAAGCAGTCGGTCACCTGAAAAATGGCCACCCCCATAGGGGGAAGCCATTTGCAATGGAAAACGAGAGTTCTGATTGGCTGAAACCCCTGAATATGGCAGCCATTTTTTAGGCGCTTTTTGTCTCTACTCTGAAATGGGAGACGTCTCCGAGACGACTCGGAGGCGTACCCTGAATGGTAATAAGCCAAAAGTCGTCTCCGAGACATACGCTGAATGCGTGCCTAGTGTCGGCAGTTCCGCCCACCACCACGGTCAGCATCCTGTCAGGAGAGGAGAACCTCGCACGCCACTGTTCCTTTCCTCCCTGAGAACCTGTCACCACAGAAACTGATCAATGCAGCAACCTAAATAGGGCACCACCAGGGGCGCCTAACACAGTGTTGCAGTTTTTGCAACCTTCGGTAACCCCATGAGGGACCGTAAACACCCCAGCAGTCAGTCAGTTACTGTCACTAGTCGGTACCCAACATGATATAATATGCTTATGTAAAATCTACTGCATTTACATGGCGGCTGCAGTGGAAATGTACACACTATTTTGCTAGATGGCGCACATGTTTGAGTTCTTGCTGTAGTTATGTGATGGCCCAATAGGTGGCGCCACAGGCAGTTTTCAGAGGTTCCAAACAACGGCAAGAAGAACGATGAGATGCATGAGAATTGAACGAAATTTAAAAGTGAATAAAAAAGTGGCTTATGCTTTGGGTGTCCCTCAACTAGTTTACAGGCATGTGTTGTAGAATCAAGCTACCAAGCTATTTGCATTAAAACTCTGCGAAAGTATCTTTGACAACTACAATATAGGGCTCTAGCTTGCAGGGATGAAAGATCGCGGATTTCCACGATTTTTGATATTTAACAACTAATGCTAAATTAAAAAAAATGCCAAGCAAACAAATTTGAATGAGATATAAAAGTGAATAAAAAAAGTTGCATTTTCCATTCAGCCTCGTAAAACCTCGACACCCCAGAGAAACCTTCACGAAGCATAAATATGTGAAAGCATGATCGATCCTGTCGAAATACCAATGTGTCATGCGGTTAACTCGTGTTTATGAGTAATCTTTGATAATTCCGGAAGGAGGAAGCCGAGAGCTGCACACCCAGGAAGATATACCACCAGCCAAAATTCCAGATGGGGAAGTCGGCTACAGCGTTTATAGCACCTAGATGTTCGGTCAAGATATGACCTTACATGTTGCTAGCATCTAAAGGTGGCCGAATCGGTAGAGCGCAGGCCTCATGTGCGGGAGATCGGGAGTTCGATTCCCGGTCGAGTCAAACCAATGTTGTACGTCATTGATACTTGTCGCTTCCCAGCTTGGTGCTCGGCATTAATCGGATAGGGCAAGGACTGGTTTAGCTCAGTGTCCGGATAATGTGACTGAGTGGGATATCGGGTCAGGCTATGGGCGGCCTGATTTCCCAGTGGGTCAGCACTATAAAGTCGCCATGAGTGCGCACTGTCACCAGTCGGTACCCGTCCTAATATGACCTGAGATGTTGCCAGGATGTAAAACTCAAACAATCTACAACAAGCCTTAAATGTTGCTAGGACGTACACTTAGGTTTGCTGTACTTACCATAGAAAGTGGGTGTTATAAGGTTGGCAGACCAGCACCTTGTGCTGACAAAGAACTTCTCTTGATGAAATGCTCAGCAAAAAAATAAAATAAAAATGAGGTACTGATCTAGAATATATTGTCGTCTTCATGATTTAAATATGGTGTTGCTAGAAGAAATATTATAGCCTTGTGTGGGGAATGTATTTGTTGTGTGCATTCATAGTGAATTAATTTGAGGTTTAGATTGTTGGATATATTCTCTTACAATACCTGTAGTATTTATTTACCTCGTCATGGTCTCTTAGGTGAATTCTTTTTTATTTTTATTTTTTTATTGAGGCTGTATTTATACTGTCCATAGCATATAATATATGCCACACTGGAAAACTGAATTTCATTAAGCTTAATACTTTTAATGTACTGAATAAATAATGTTTCACTTTGTAGCAGTAGACCCAATTAAAGGGCTAATAACATGACCAACACAAGTTAACTTATTAACAATTAGCTTATATCTTTATCGAATATCACTATTCATGGTTGGTATATGGTGAAACAATCTATTCTCTGCAAGTTATTTAGGGCCCGATCAAGACTGACGGCCACTATTCTCAAGCTATGACCATTAGTGTCATTTGGCCCTAATAATTTCTCACCTGTTAGACTAATTCTTAGTAGTTCTAAGTGCAATGCCATTATTAATATTTCTAACATTTTAATATTTTTGTAAAATTTAGCGAATATTCATTGATGTTGAAATCAAGTGATAAGATATTTAAGGTGTTAAGGTGATATAACTGTCAATATCAATTAAAGTCACCTTCATTTTAATTCTAATTGAAATATGCCTGACAATAATAATAATAGCAACTATAGTGCTTGACTACTCCTGTGATCTAATTATACTAACATATTGTACCCAGGCATGGATGCTGTATTAGTCAATCCATTTATACTTCATATTGTGTCATTTATAATCTGCTTGCAGGAAGAAGAAGAGGGCTGGAAGATGGCTCCATCAGCGTTTGTACCTTCAGTCGGTGAAGGCCATGAGACCTACAAATGTAAGCTTATTTGTTTATTTATTTGTGTGCGCTTATTTTTCCCACCAACATCGGGACCTTGACTCAATTACAATTGACTACAACCTCAAATCTAACATCCAATTCACTAACCACTTATCCCCACAACCAATGACTTATCAAATTGATACTTGTCGCTTCCTAGCCTGGCACTCAGCATTAATAGGATAGGGCAAGGACTGGTTAGTTCAGTGTCAGGATAAATTGACTGGATATCGGCTCATGGTGCTGGTGGCCTGATTTCCCAGTGGGGCAGCACTATAAAGTTGTCATGAGTGTGCACTGTCACTAGTCGGTTCCAGTCCTGATATGACCTTAGATGTTGCCAGCACGTAAAACTCAACAACCAACCAACCAACCAACCATTTTTCCCACCATACAAATATCAGGACCTTGACTCCATCATAATTGACCACAACCCAAAATCTAACATCCAATTTGCTAACCAATTATCACCACAGATTAATCCCTATGACCAAACCAGCAACTGAACATAGCTACTACCCTGCACTCAACAACTGTAGTTAACTCCACCCAAGACATACATCAAACAACTGCACACAGGCACTGACAATGAACACCACTCATAACTCTCCACATCCATTTGACTCATTTTAACCAACCAAATCACCCCATACAGCCCTTAGCATTTTACCAATATCCAGACTTCCCTATATTAATGCACACACTGAACGCTTGCTACAAACTAGATACATCGCAACCACTTACTTAGCTAGATTTGGATCACATCTAAACCCAGACTATACCGACTACATCAAAATGAAAATAATCTTGATTTAATAGCCTTGAATTCCTTATTTTCACATGGCTGCAACTCTGCTTTCTTATTCTCTGTGCCCCTTGCCAGCAATGATCTATTCAAAATACCCCCCCCCCCCCCAAAGCCATGTAAAATGAAATTGACCCATGAGTTACTGAGCCCCAAGATAGAATTAACCATTGAGGAGAGAGCCCTGGCAAGCTGTTCCCACTTTTGTTTTGAAGCTGTTTGGCAGCCTCGTGATGAGAGTGACAACTTCAGTCAGAAACACGATACGGAGCTCATCAAGGAGGAGAAGAGGATCGAGGTAGAGAACGAGATCAGAGCACAGGTCGACGAGCTGATGAGAGCCGAGCTCAAGAACCTCAAAATGGTAAGTCTCCTTCCCACTACAGACCATAGGTGGCACCACCACATTGTCGCTGTACTGTTCAATTTATTATTATTATTATTATATCATTACATAAAGCAAAGGCAAAACAGTAGCAATAGGTTTGGAGAGAGCTATCGGCAAAAGATCTATCTGACTGGTTCACAAAAGACCGCTGTTTATTTGTTTATTCAAAAGTAAATTCTGGGTGGGAGTGGGATGAGAGCAGGGCAGAAGCTGGAGCTGGGAGGTGGGAGGGGGGGGAGTTAGGTTACTCAATGCAGACTGCTCGTGCCCCAGACTGCTCTAACATCACCACCCTAGACACAGATCCACAGTTAGGTCGGCAGTGAATAAGGAGTGTATTCCATTCACAATAATGTTTGCATAAGTTCTTATTCACCACATAAGCCACCAGGAGTTTTCCATTTTCCAGTGACATAATTCTATGATATGGCACTGGATACCTAGATAAAATATTCACCCCATCACCCAGTAGGGGCGAATGATGATCAGGCCTAAATCTGAACAAAAACTGCTCTAGTATGAATCAACTATAAAGCAAGCTGTGATGGTCCTTATTTGAGCACACAGTGTTTATCTATATTAGCGTAGAGTTGATAATTTTGGAGAGAATGCAAAGAAAAACCCAAATGGCGGCCACTGGATGCTCTTGATTCGACTTTAAAGTCTATTAATCGGCATGATTGAATAGATTTCTCCACTCCAAAAGTAGCAGGCTGTGATAGATAAGTATTTGAACAATATATTTAGCATATTACTTTACAAATTGTGGTTATGATCATGACCTAGCCTTTCAACAGTTTTTTCTGTATGGTTGTTCAGCAGCCTTGTACATGATACAGGGCGGTTCGAGTAACTGTGAAAACCCTGTGTTGTCTGGTGATGCGATTTCCTCTAAGTAGTACTTGTCTTCAGTAAACCCTGTGATTAGTGAACACTTGCCATGTGAAAACAATTTTTCAATGTTCAAACTGCTTGCGTCTCATTTGATTGTCCGTCTGATGACAGGACACCTGCTATCTCAGGACAACATTGTCCTGGATGTAGAATTGCCCTTTGAAGATGGCTACTTACTAATCATTTCTTATAACAAAAAATGCATTTGAATAGTGTTAACCTAATTGCTAAGCATTTGCTACATGGTTCTGTTTGGTTGGAGTATCAATATATATACAAAGTAGTATTAATGTGGTTGAAATGAGATGAAATTGATTGTCATATCTAACTGATTGCTTAGCATCGGTGAGAAGCTTTTGTACAGGCTAGGTGTGCTAGAACTGAATTGCCTGAAATTATTTATTTGCCTGAGAATATGGCAAATACAAAGTGTATCGATGGTTGCTAAGTTTGAAAAGAAAAAAGAAGCTTATTTCTCAAATGGAAGGAGTGCAAAACTAGTTATGGAAATATGCATTCCAGTTTGAGAAAGCTGCATAATTCGATAAAAACATACTCTATTCAAAACCGAAACACTTAACTAAATTTGATCCTACATATCTAACTTAGATACATTTGTTGAACATTTATTGAAGTTTGGCGCGCTTGTGCAAGGCCAGTATGCTCGAAAATAGCTAAACAAAGCCGATGTCCAGACCAACATTTATTTAACACTTTTTCAATTCAAATATCTCCAATGTTAACATTTTCAAATAAAAATTACTGCCTACTAAAGTAAAGTAAAGCAGGTTATAATAACCAACCTAATATATCTATCTAAACAATATGGCAGGAACTTGAAACCATCAAATTCAATTCAAGACAGTGATAACAAATCTGAATCCACTGCAGTGTAGTTTACAACTAAAGCCCCAGTCACACTACGGCATGTGACTGCTTGTGGTCACTTTGCGACCACTTTGGACCAAAGAGCCCATAGTCACCGGCTACCTCCTTGCGACCAAAGCAATGGTTGACAACCTCTGGGCGACTATTTTGGTCGCAAGGAGGTCAGCAACCACCAAGGACCGCTTTGCAACCACTTGTGAGCTCTTTGCGACTAACAGTAGTGTGGCTGGGGTATAAATCAAGTCCTATTAAAAGCTGTTATCGAGTGCAATGTGCAGGCTTCCATTACAATTCATCCATTGACATTTTGGTGACAGGAACTTGAGCAGGTAACATTTGTTTACTATCAGGAACGACGCATGTGATAATTCACCCTTTGTGCCTTTTTGAGTTTCAATGTTTCGATGACAAGGGGAACCAGAGGGACCAGGGGGCAGGGTAGTCTTATTGATATTTAAGTGGAAGGGAAAATAGACCAGGCATAGCCAGGTTCTAAAGTTAGGGTTGGCGAGTACTCGAAACCCCCACCCCCAAAATGAAACACCAACATAAAAAGGGTCCAAGATTAATACCAAATAATTAAGAATTCCATATACATATTTACTTTATATTTAACATTAAAACACACGAAAGATACATTTTGAAAAGAAGTACATAATTGTTATTCTGTGTTAAAATTCAAAACATAAGGAAGATACAACTTTTATTGCACAAGGAAACTAAGAGTAAAATTATTTGTTTGGAAAGATGCCACTCTTGAAGAATGTGCTCAGGGGGAGCAGTCGCTCCCCTGCTCCCCCTCTAGCTATGCCACCAGCCGCAAGCCCACTGTGCATGGCTTCACAAGGCTCCAGGTACCCGTCACACATATATATCTTCCTACTCCATTCGGTTATGTGCAACGCAAGCCTGCTGTGATTTCAGGTTATGTGAAAAGGTATCCATGGCAACCATTGGTAGCAATGCGCAAATGGGAACATTACCAAACTCGAACCCAGATTTCTGCAATTCCAGTACCCAGCGACCTAAGCATTAGACTAAGTGATTCAATCTACCTACCCACACCTACCTTTGTATGTGGCATTTCAATACACTACTGATGGCTATAATAACCAACTAATGCTCTTTCAGTAATATCTTGTTATTTAGAAATGTTTCTAAAAAATAAATATATTACCCATTCTCTAATAAAAGATTTCCTTTACAGTTATACCACATATAGCATGTGGGACATGATCAAGTATTAAAAATGCAGCTAACTTACCTGATTTTGAATCGGTATTCGACCATTTTTATACTTAGCCTTAATTTAATAAATTTTCCAAATCGATAGCAAAGGACAGACTGGACCAAGTAACATGCACATGCTGGGGTTTATTTTCCCATCTCTGGAAGGTTTTTAGCATGTCTACTTCTGAGGGGGATCTCATTTGGGGGAAATATTCAGGTTGGCATGCCCAAACGCGGTAAAGAAACCGAAATACTTCATGGATGATACTCCGATGATTATGGCCAATGAAGCATCACACCTTAACAGTTACCCTTTTAATTTTTAGTATGCAGAATTTAAGTTTGTTGTACAACCATGTTAGGCATTATCTTCACAATAGCATGACACAATGATTGATTGTCATCATATACATGATAAGCTAATCACAATCTTTGGATCACGGGTCAGCCTGCATGACACTACTCAAGATTGCTCACTGTTGAACAAACCTACACAGTTTACATGTTAGAATAGAGGATAATGTACACTACAGTAAAACCTCTCTAACCGACTACCTCCACAGATCGACCACTCCCCTCTATCGATCGCTTTATTTGGGTCCCAAACGATCGCCCATACAATACCATTGTAAGGATGACAAAAGAAACTCCCTAAACCGACCCCTTCCCTAAATGGACCATTTAAAGTCGGTCCCATGGTCGGTCGATTTAGAGAGGTTTTACTATATTGCCATACTGCTGTGCCAATAAATGACTGCAGAATACCCTCGGTTACATTTCCTTATGTATGTTAAACCTATGATTCTAATTGTAAATTATATTGTGATTTTGGCATAAATGGAAATTGCAATATGATGGTATGCAGGCTAAGTATAATTAATTTTCTTTTTATGAATTATTTCCTATTTGTCTGTTATATATATATGAGACCTATGTATTGCTGAATTGCATTTGATGTCTTATATCATAAGATATTTCACTTGAATTGTTTGTGTGTATTTCTGTACAATACGGGTACTCCGAGTCCACTGGTCCCTCAGGAAGGACTGAAGCTGTGACGTAGAACGCTGGATTGTCGCTTCAGCTTATATGCTGGACAATTGAGGGAGGTGATGAATTCACGTACGCAAAGTGCTATTTTATCTGATGTAAAATATTTGCTGACACAATTTCACTGCAATCTACATTAGAAACAAATGTATGGTAAGAGCCCTACCATGTTTCGTCACCAGGAGGCATGTGGTTATAAGCGCAAGGGAAGTTTAAAGTATAGGATCTATTATGAAGAACAGAGGTGAGAGTGGCACTAACCCCAACTTTCAGTGCGTAAGCTAAAGCTAGGACCTGGCATGCTGGGTGGCGGACGCGACCTTACTATGAAAAGATTCTATCTGACAAAATAGTGCTTTTGAGATAATGAGGACTGAAGCTGTGTCACTGCATGATAGCAAAGCAGATAGAACAAATATTATTTTTAATATATCTCAGTGAAAAATACCAGTTGAGAAAGAGTTGTGTAACTGCATGATAGCCTTTTGTAGATAGAACATTTTTACATCCATAACACCAATTCGGTCACTTTGTCAGATAGAACCTTTTTATAGTAAGGTCACGAGTGGCAGTCCTTCCCGAAGGACCAGCAGAACTAGGAATACCCATATTGCATGAAGGGAATCCTTGGGAAAATGGCAGTGTTTACTCCATGCCCTGTACATGACCTCATATCTAATATTTCTCATTTGCCAACCAGATCCACACTGAGGTAAAGACTTGCATTAGGGAGTTGAGTTGTAGATAGTCAGAAAACAATATCCAAAACCCTGTATCATACATATATATATTACATATAAATTCCCAGACCAATTGTCGTTTCCAGTGTCGTTGGACTTGAGTTTTGCTAGCAAAGTTATGAGCTCTAATATTTGTTGTTCTTTTTTTTTCTTTTTCTGTGGATGTCAATACTTGTGTATAGATTGTTGTCGCTGAACAATTGATGAATGGATTTTCCGTCTTTAATTGCTTCATTTATTCTAGTTGTGATGTACTCAGTCGGAAATGGTGGGCAGTTATTTTTTAGCATGTGCCTTATAAGTTATATTCACTGATATTCTGCATAGCAGGACATTCCAGCTGATGGACTGATCACTGTAGTAGGTTTCTGTTCTATTTTCATTGTAGTGTCCACCTCCATTGATGTCGCCATTTCTAGAAACCATTTAAACTGTAATCTTGTTCGTAGATGATAAGATGATAATACATGGTGTAGAATCAAACCGTTTTATGACATTAACTTGTAAATTGTGTTGTATTATATTTAGTGCTTTAATATAATTTTAATAATTTAAATTTTCCTTCTCAGCAAGTGAAGCATTAGTAAATGATTATAGAAGTTAAGCTGAAGCAATTTAGAAGTTAAGCTTGTCTGGCTTTCTCTCCTTTTCATAGGCGGTGGACCGAGACAAGGGAAAGAAAGGAAAGAAAGGGAAATCAGGCAAGAAAAAGAAAAAGAAAAGCGGAAAGAAGGGCAAAAAGGGCAAAAAGGACAAGGACCTTACCCCAGATAGGTAGGACATTACCACTCACTTACCACAAAGAAAATGTCATAATAAAAAAGGAAAACACAGGTTAAAAAAAGAAGCATCTATTCCAGTGGACCATTTGGTACGAAGATTCCCTAATTAAATTTGTTCGTGTAATTTCTTTTCCTTTTCAGGTTAAAATGGAAAAGGCTGGGGTGTAGTTCCAGGTGTTTTGTGTTAATAACAACTAATGGTGTTTGTTTTCAGAAGTGAACAATTTCTCCAGAAATTGACTGAACGTTATTTTCCAGCTCACACAATCATGGTAAAAGTACAAGCTCACGACAGGAATAATGTTATTATTACCCCTCACCACATGAACATCCTGCAAGCAGGCATGGTTTCCTTTGTATCTTTTGACTGGTAGTGCATCCTTCTATTTTTAACCCCCTTAAAACAAAACAAAAATCTTTAAAAAAAAAAAAAAAAAGTTTTTATTTCCTTTTTGTTTAAAAAATATTTTTATATATGTATAGTTATTATATAAATCTTTTTTTTATAATTAAAAGAACACAAAAAAACACCAAAATAATCAGTTCTATGCCATAATAATATATGAACTAATACAGATCCGCAGTACGATAGTTGATACATAAACCAATGCTCGTATTTCAACAGGGAGATATCTGATACTCTTGGAGAGCTCCCAGTCGGGTGGAAACAAAATCGGTAAAATCAACAGCTTTGGTTAGCAATTGCATGAAGTTCTTATATTCCTCCATGCTGTGTAATGCTGCTGCCTCAGATTCCTGTTCTCCATCGCAGATATAACATCTCTTACTTTTATCATCGAGTGACAACTCCCATCCTGAAATTTCAGTAGTGTAGATCTATTTAGTTCAACTCGTTATGCTGCTGATTACTTTCCTTACTACCCTGATACCTACCTATTTTTCTTCCTTTTTTTTTCCTCCTAAAAAAAGCCTGTTGAGGTTTCATTAAAGTCGCCGGTTATACCTCACCCAGATTCAAACGAATCCAGCATCAAAAGCTCTCCAAAAATACCTTTGCTTAGTTTGTTCAGTTTATGCCACTGAACATGTGGGAGGAGAGTTGAGGGCTGTGATGTATGAATGACATCATAGGTGGGATTCCCTCATCACATGACCTAGAGGGGTTCCCCACACACAGGGGAAGCCATGGCAGCCACCAAGATGGCAGCCACAGAAAGCTCTCAATTCAACTTTTAAAGTCTATTAATCTACATGATTTAATCAATTATTCACAGAAAAAGTAGCTGGTTATGAGAAATAAACATTTGAACTTTATATTTAGCATTTTATATTGCAAATTCTACCATTTTTCTCTATGTGGTTGCTAAAAGCCTTGTCAGTGCTGCTGAATTAACTACAACACAACAGAAGCAACCAATGTCAGCTCTCTCACCCCCACATATGTAGTTGCATAAACTGAAAACTGGCAAAGGTATGCTTGGAGAGCATTTGTCGGAGTACGGGTCGTGTCTCAGCGACCTATAACTGGCCCCTTTAAGATATCTTACATGTACTTTTTAGAAACTATGTTTCTCGTATTTATTCTAGATTTATTTTCAATAAGTTCAGTGAAATGACTTCGTGACAGTTTTCGCTCTACCTCCGAACTTTAAAAATATATTTATTTTAGCATATTAATTCTGCACAATCCATTCAACAATATCCCGAGTGGTTAAATAAGATACATCACAAAGAAACAAGGATTAATGTAATAACCTTAACATATTTAATTCTATTCACATCAAACATTATTTTAAGAAGGAAATAAATGTGTTGGTGCAGAAAGGTCATCTAATGTATACAATGTTTCACAGCATTTCTATTTGTGTGACATATATATCTTTCTAGTACATATTTCAATTCAGGTTCCTGAAAGTACACAAGGTTTCCCAGAACTTCAATTGGTCTGACCCATATATCTTCTAATACATTTCAATTCAGGTTCCTTAAAAGTACACAATATTTACCAACACTTCGAATGGTGGGACCCATATATCTTTCAATTATATTTGAATTCAGGTTGCTTAAAGTATACAAGGTTTCTCAGCACTTGAAATTGTCTGACCCATATATATTTCAATTCAGGTTGCTTAAAGTACACAAGGTTTGCTAGCACTTCGATTTGCGTGACCCATATATCTGTCAAATATATTTTATTTCTTTCAAGCTTCGTGTGTTCTATTTCCATGCCCTTCCCAGCACACATTTCCTGTCATTTTCACAAGTAATTATATATAATGTATATAATATATATGTTATATATAATATATGTTATATATAATATATATGTTATATATAATATATATGTTATATATAATATATGTCATATAATATATATATATATATTACACCAACAGAATTGTTTATAAGAACAGTAGTAATGCACAGCAAACAATGAAGATCTTCACCTGAATGTGCTTCTAATCCCTAATGCTGCCTGGTAGTTATAGCTACACAAGTGGGGGAGTACAGTCCTCAGACACTGAGGACAATATGGATATCCTCAATGATGAACGACAGGAGACTTGGATGAACAGGTGGGTTTGTGAATCCATTCATCGCTGCAGTCTTTAAACTGCAACTCAGCATGTTACATGAATAATGATGATAAGTTAAAGGGCTAGTCACATGACCAACACAACTTTACTTATTCACAATTATCATGACTGAATGTGATCTTTTCTCTGAGTTATTTAGGGCCTAATCTAGACTGAGGGCCATTGTGGTCAAGCTGTGATTATTAACATCATTTATCGCTAATGACCCTTCTCAGCTGTTATATGCCCTGGAATACTTACCTACACAGTTTGTGTCTATATGAATAGAACTGAATCATATTTGAACACTTGTTCGTGGCGGGGAATCAACCAAGCTACTCTGGCTATGTGTTAGGTTTAGTACGTGGCGGTTCTGGAAGGTGGCGCCACCGAATGTTCATAGTGTTAATCATAAGATTTAGTTCGGCCCGCCACCACCCGTGATTTATCCATGTTACGAATAACATGAAAAATGCATAATTGGACACTGTGATTTCAGTTTGTCTAATTTGTGCAATTCCTCTAATGTTTGTTTAGTTAAAAGTAGGTTTTTAAATGAACAACGAACCGTATTTATCTTAGTGAATGTCCTTAATATCGTTTCTATTCATCACTCATGTGTTTACTTCAAATACAAATAAAATAACAGTAATAATGGCAAACAAACCAAACCGACACAAAAAACAATGAGATTAATTCCCGTACTCCAGTAGAAGTAATATTTAAATGGTTAATTTGAAACTTTCCTAACAATGTTAATAAAGGAACTATCTATCTAACATTCTCTTCATTAATCCATATGCTTGATATAAATCCAATGTACTAATGACTCACTTCTCACCATAGCTAATTTTCCCTAGCTTTATCATGAATAGACCTAGCATATTTAGAGGTGCACATTATGGAAGTGCATGGACATTATAGCTGCTTACTTATAAGAAAAAACAAAAAGAAGTCAATTCAGTTTCAGCAAGTAGTGAATAGTGTACCTTAAGCTTATTAAAATATTAAAACAAAGCAATTAATCCATATCACCACTATATACGTTCTAACATTAAAAGTACACAACCCCACATAGAACCATTTTAAATTTGATCTTCTCTACTCACAAACGCTTCCACACTGCAACAAATTTACCATGTGCTTTCCCTCTTTTGTTTCCTCCCAACTGTAAATGGTATACATTCCGATACTCACTTGTCAATGTCAATTAGTACGCAGCAAGTACATGAGTCAGGATCACAGAAAGAGGCCAATTGGGAGAAGTTGTCGGCGTCGAGCATTGGATGTCGGCATCGATCGGCATACTTATAGTTTAGCATTGACAGAGAGAGGTGTTGCAAAGTCCTTAAATTTATCCTGAATGTAAAGGTAGAGAAAATACAACAACTTTATTTGTTTCTAGGATAATTGAATATAAAACAAAGAAATGCACTACACTTTAAGAATTGCGATGCCGACATCTTAAATAAACCACCAATTGGCCCATTTTCGTGAGCCTGACACACACTCTTAGTCAGTCATTTTGTTTTGAGATGTCGGCGAACTTTTACATGGTCTTTATCAATTCATCAAAGCTATCTTTAACCAAAGTAATAAGAGATCTTTCCAGCCTCTCATTCTGTGGGGTGTGGACTTACATGACTTACTTAAAGCTGCATAGTCCAATGAAATATCAAATTTTCAAAACCAAACAAATTATCTAGATTTGACTTGACATATCTAACTTAGATACTGATGCACTTACTGAGCATTTGTTTCTGCGTAGAAGGCAATACTGAGTCAATTTAACAGAACCTGTCACTGCAGAAGTTTTGGAATGCTTGCCAAAACTAATTTTCCATGTTTGCACTCAAAATATCTCAAAAGTTTACCATTTAAAATAAAAGTAACTCTGAACTAATGTAAAGTAGATACTCGTGATCGATCTAATATATTTATCTCAGAAAAAATACAGAAGTTCAAAACCATCTGACTATGCAACCTTAAAGATGCATAGTCCGATGAGAACATCAAATTTTCAAAACCAAAACATTGATCTAGATTTGATTCTACATATTCAACTTAGACACTGGTGCACTTATTAAGCATTTGTTGCTGCATAGAAGGGCATAATATGTCAATCAATAGAAACCGTTACTACTGAAGTCTATAGTGTCAGAGTTTTGGCATGCTTGCCAAAATTATTTTGGCATGTTTTGACATCAAATATCTCCAAGCTTAGCCATTTAAAATCAAAGTTACATCAAACTAAAGTAAACTAGATTATAACGATTAGTATAATATATTTATCTCAGAAAATAGCAAAAATTCAAAAGCATCGGACTATGCAACTTTAATTACCGTCCAATATTAATGCTATAAGAAGTTAAAGGTGCATAGTCCGATGGTTTTGAGTTTTTGTTATAAATATATATTTCTTAGATAAATATATTGGGTTGATGATTAGTATCGGATTTTGTTTTAAGTAACTTACATTGAGGGGTTAACTTTGGAGACATTTGAAGTGAAAACATGCAAATGAATTTTGGCATGCACGTAAAGATTCTGGACATAATAGTTTCAGCAATGCCATGTTATATTAAATTGGTTAAATATTCACTTTGTGCAGCAATAGCATAGTTAATGAATGCACCAATGTCTAGGTTTCATATCTAATAGCTTTGTTTCGAATTTTAACATTCTTTTTTGTAAACATTTCTATTTCTCTGAATACAATTTTTCTGGGGCACTGTTTTTCCCGGCCACCGTCCATAATCAACTTAAATTATTTATGCTATTTAATTACAAGAACAGATTTAAAAGATAATATAATATTGTCATTTAATACGTTTAGGTAGCTAAAGGGTTGTGGTGTATCTATTTGGGATCAAACATTCATTGTGTGCATTCAAATAGAGGTGGTGTTTTAATGGTTTAGGTAAAATGCTAATTCACCTAACTAAGTGGTTATGGTTTATCCAGTTCACATCAAGCATTTAGTTTCCTTATTGGGGTTTTACGTCCTGGCAACATCTAATTCTAAGGTCATATCAGGACGGGTACCAACTTGTGATAGTGCACATTCATGGCGACTTTATAGTGCTGTCCCACTGAAAGACGAGGCCGCCGGCACCATGATACAATTTCCCACTCAGTCACATTATCCTGATACCGAGCTAAGCAGTCCTTGCCCTATCCTAGTAATGACGAGCGCCAGGCTAGGTAGCAACGCACATCCATTTTGTAAGTCATTGGTTTGACACAGCCGGGATTCGAACTCCCGACCTTTCGCACAGGAAGCCTGCGTTCTTACCGATTCAGTGTGTGTATTATTAATATAGATGTAGTGTTTTGGGTGGTTTTCAATGAAGGTTTGTGTAGGTACAGGCTGGGTTTAGGTAAAAGTGCTAAAGGATGTTTCATTTGATGCTTTCATCGGACTATGTAGCTTTGATAGTACAACGGTTAACCAACTAGATATCAATAATGAGATTTAGCATCGTCATACATGTAGTGCATCGTGGTAACACCTACGTGGTGAATAATTATCTATATCATAAAGACAGCGAAATATATTGGTGAATACATTTAGTTGTAATTTACGAAGGCGGAGGCGGTATGGGTTAAATCGGTCTTTATCGAGCATAAAAACATTTGGTATGATTCACATGTCATTTCAGGTCAATCATTCACAGGTTATTTCAGGTCAATTGGTCACTTTCGGATCACCCCCCCACCCCCCCGAGTCATTTCTTGCAGTGTCCTTTTTTCTGATGGGCCGGGCTCGAACCCTCAACCCCGCCCTCGTACGTTATTTTAGGTGTGGGTGGGTGGGTGGGTGAAGAAAGTGTGGAGGCAGTCCGTGTCGATCGGGAGCAGTAGTAGAAGTGCGGAGTGGAGGGGTGTTTGAGTTCGAATCTTGGGCGCGTGACCACGTTTTGGTGGGAAGTCTGCAGCCTGGTCTCTAAGGCTAGTTCAGGTTTTTTCCACAAGGTGGCTCCACCATAGCATACCCGCGCCTCCGCCCGAAATTACCCATGTTACGAATAACATGCACAATGTCACTTGGTTTTTGCTGAAAACATGTCTTACTTGGAGTAATGCTAAGCCTCTGCACGTTTTCCTCAGGAACGTGGAGTGAGTGAACATTTATAGCCTTTAGTCTTTGACATTTAAATATAATGTAATGGCGACAGTGGTGCATAGTGAGGACATAGGGAAGCTAGTCGTGAGAAAAGACTTAAAAAAACTAAATCATTTCTCAATTAGCCACTCGCTATGCAATACTGAGATGAATATAGCTAACTTTTTAATTTCCACACCTAGCAACTAACCTCATGCCATGTGGCATACTTAGGGATACATTAAGTTTCTAATCAAAGCAGGACACATTACATTAATTATTTATTCCTATTACAACACCTGCAAAAAAAAGACAACTAAAACCATCCAGGAAAATAATTAAGTTAAATAAGTTGTTAATTTAACAACAGTCCTAATGAGAGTAGGTTTTTATTTTGCATTCGTTGATTCAGCAGGAGAATTTTCAATAGCGAACAATTTTAATTTAACAACAGTCCTAATGAGAGTAGGTTTTTATTTTGCATTCGTTGATTCAGCAGGAGAATTTTCAATAGCAAACAATTGCTCTTCCTCATTCCACTGCTCCTTACTCTATCTTAGTAATGCCGAGCTCCAGGCTTGGTAGTGAAAAGTATAAATTTTCAAGTCATTGGTTTGACTCGGGTAGGGATTGAACCGACAACCTGCCACACTTGAAGCAGGTGCTCAACTCATTTAGCCATCCCCTGGTTATTAACAAATGTAAATCGTAAGCTCTCAGATTTAACTTATTATTCTAACAATAAATAATACAACTTTTATGTATCCCTCCACATGTCATATAGCTTGTCTTTTCCATTATTTAAACTTTTGGAACATTACATTTGCAACAGCATTTGCAATGATTAAAGATTATTATTATTTTATTTGATAAAACACCATTTATTATCTAAATTAGTGATGATGGGGTAAGCTACCTCTCTGGGTGAAGTGGCTATTATTTCCTACTAATCTACCTTATATCATTATTGCCTTCTTGATATATCCCAACCTCCTTGGAGCTTAGGGTTAATGGATCCAAGTGGCACCCCTGCTGGCTGGCTCCTTAAGGTTGTGTTACATAACACATTACCCACAGTTGATTAATATGTGCATTCTCAGTTACTGCCTGCTCATCTCTGAGAAAGGACCAAAGCTGGGGTCATGGCGTGTTTCCATACCAGAAAGTGGGATGGTTGTCCCTCCCAGGTCGATCCTTCCCAATAGGTGCAATATCCTAAAGTCACTTTGAACCCATAAACACATGGTTCTGCTCGATCAAACTTAGTAGGGTTCTTAGCCTACATTTTCTTCTGAATTAGGTTGCCCTGAAATTGCACTAACAACTATTCTACATTAAATAAAACACTACTTCCTGTATGCTATGTATGCGTAGCAGTGTGCAGTGTGCTTCACCGTTACCGCAACACACATGGCCAGTGGTCTGGCTAGTGGCTGGGTGGACACCAACTTTTGGTATCTCTGAAGCGATGTATTATGTTTACTTTATTTAAACCCCTGTCCCCATTATACTCCAGTCACACTAGGCTTGCAACAACTTTGTGACAAAAAAGCCTGCGTGGTCGCGAGTGGTTGCAAAAAGGTCTATGTGGTTCTCACTGGTTGCTGACCTCTTGGTGACCAATTTGGTCACAAGGAGGTTGCAGGTGTTACTGTTATGCCAAAATCCTCCCTGCGACCAAAATGGTCACCAGGTCACCAACAATTTTCATAGCAACTGGGTTGCCAACTAATTGACCACCATGGCATCGCTGCCAACCCCTCGTGACCCATTTGTCAATCGGTTGGCAAGTGGTCCGGGACTGGCCGAGGACTGGCCGAGGACTGATCTGCGACTGATCTGCAATCGAAGACAGATCAGTCACAAACCAGTCGCAAGTCAGTCCCCAACCAATCGCCAACTGATGGCCAACCGATCGTCCAGGAGGTTGGTGACCTATGAGGGTTTTTGTGGTTGCAAGCCTAGTGTGACTGGGGCCTTAATAACAATAACAAAAAACCCAGCCATATAAATCTGATGCTATTGTTTTAAACCTATATAGAAAGATTCCAAACGCTCCTCGGTATGTATCCTTGAAAACAGATTTAATTTACCCGGACTCTTTTAACTCAAAACTCCATTTTTCCCGCATCCTTCTTCGAGCAATAGAAAGCTGATCTACTGATATAGTTAAACTCATTTGTAAAACTTGCTGGCTTTCATTCTAATTAATGCATGTTGCTAAATGCTCTTACCTATTTATCTGCTTTACTTTGGTTATAAAGGAGAACTTTAGTTTTTCCTCTTCAGAACAACTTGTACTTTGTAGGCACTGCTCTTTAACAGCTTTAGCATGCAAAGAAAATGAGGGTGCATTATTTTTCTATTTCTGAAAGTCTCATGGGTGGTTTGATTGATGTGTAAATTCTCCATTAAAAAGCAACATTGAAACTCATGATATGAATTTTTCTCAATAAGGTTGGTAATATAATTATCATTTACTACTATTCATATATAAAGTTTATTTTTCCTATATTTGTAGTTTTTTGCATCCTTTCTTTTAATTCTCTAGAATCTACATTAGTAGGTACACTATCATTTAAAGAATAAACAATCCTCACTAAACCAGAGTATAATTTGTGATGATATCCAGTAATTAAAAGACAGTAGCAGTTGAAATACTTATGTGTGCTGTGTTCTGGTAAAAAGGTAGGTGACAAATAATTATTCTGCGACTACCTGCTTAATCCATTGCTACCCATGTCTCTGAGTTTGTTGCGGGTAACTAAGACATCTTTAAACCTCGTTTTGGGTTCCGACACCAATTTCCAATCAGTACCTTTCTAATTGGTGAGCGTTGGCAGAGCAACTCAACACTAATAAGACAATCATCATAGTAACACCAAAGACCCTATAATACTAAGACGGCTCACTCCCTATCTCTCCCATGGTAATGTCAATTTTGCAGTGCCACCTTGTGGTGGGTTTGATCAGCCCAGCTGCTGGTTGGTGTTTCACATGTAAACACATACAATTATATTATGCATGAGATAGGTAAGTATGAATACACATCAATATGAAATTGCTATGAACAAATACACATCATCATCAGCATCATCATCAGCATCGCCAATCATCACACATCTTTCACATTCATATACACATTTATACATATAATATAGCAATTGTTTAACCAAGAGAACAGCCAGCGCACCAAGTGGTGGGTTTGATCATTTTGATTACACAGTACAGGCTGAGTGAGCCGTCTTAGTATTATAGGGTCTTTGGTAACACTATGATCACTGCCCTTACAAGATAAGCAGCAAAATTAAACATTCACACAGAACACTCAAAGGTTTAAGTAAGTACATACAAGCGACACTTGCCTTTAATTTTAACACAACTGACATGTCCCTCTTCCGGATTGTTCCGGTCTGTTCTGGTAACTAAAGGCCATCTTTGATTGGTTGACTGAAAGTAGCAGTAGAAGATAGCTTTTGTCCGTCATATGGTATTTTAAAAACAAATATAAATAGCTGTTGTCCGTCATATGGTATTTTAAAAACAAATATAAATATTTAACAACACATTGTAGTTTGCCTCTATGATCGCCCAGCCTGAAACGTTCAATTTTTTTAAATCATAGACCGCAAAAACTTGCTCAAAATTAATTATTTCAATCATATTTGATTAAATCTATGTATCTAAACTTAGATTCTGTGTTAATATAATGGTTACACCATAGTAAAAAAGCGAAAAAGCCTTCTAGAGTCCATATTGTCGTTTACAGCAAATTGTCAAATGATCGCTCTCAGTTCACATGGTCGTGTTCACCGGCAGTAAGTGAGAAGTTCACCATATTCACCAGGACGATATGAACGCAGCATTATAGTCTTTCCATGGGGCATTATAATAGTTTTATTTTAGCATTTTATTCTGCTGATAAATTGGAAACAAATGGTGTTTGTTGTTGCAAGTATACTAACCATACATGTGTAAATAACACGTAAACTGCATGTTTTTGGTAGATAGCATCCACTACCATATTATACACCCATGTATGGTTTGTCTTAAGACCACACATCATGGACAATGGTTTCATTACAAACATGTTTTTGTCAATTTATTATGGAACCTTACCATGCAACTTTTCTCCATTCGCTGCCATTTTTTCACAAGTGGTGAATAACGAGCCACTTAAGAAATCTCCAGTTCACAGGCGGCGTTAACCAGTTGTGAAGTCAATGGGGACCTTTCATGAGCGATTTCTCTCGGTATACACTTGGTGGCAGCACCCATTCCCGGTCCAAGTCGGCCATCATGGTTGGATAGAAGGGTGTAGGTGTGTATGTGTGTGTTGGTGGGATGGTGGTGTGTGGTGAGAGTTTAGGGCTGTGGTGGGGGTGTATGTGTGTGGTGGGGGGTTTAGGAATACTAAAGATTGTGAGGTGCCGCTCTGCAAGACACCCCTACACCTCCACCACAAACCACCTACACTCCCACCACACACCGTCAACCCCCACCACACGCACCTACACCCCCACCACATCCCTTCATCCCCACCACATCCCTAAGCCCCCATCACACACCCCTAAATCCCCATACACCCCCACCACACACACCAAAATCCTCACACTTGATAGTCGAAGGAACTGCTTCTATCCAACCAAAGCATTACAGAGACGGCATGGTGTGCCATCGGACGAGAGGGTCATGCAAACTGAAAGGTCCCCATTGAAAGCAATTCACCGGTTGTGAAGTGGGAAACACCATATTCACCAGTTCATATGAACGCAGCATTAATAACTGCAAAAATATCCGGTGACCTGGTCCCCTAGCCCTTTTCACAGAGCTAGCTTATGGCAATATCGTAAATATAAACTTGACTCCCCCGGAAGATTCTTACACAAATAGCACTGGCTTAGGCTTTAAGCGCTAGGAATACATGACAAGACACTACTTGTGACACTGTTGATACAGGGAAGGTGCTGATCCGGAGACAATCAACTTGCGTACAGAACCGCGTGTCCCAAGCTCCAACCCAAAGAGCCGAATAGGCGGAAGGCGCCGCCGCGATAAAGACCTCACAAGCCATAGGTAGTGGCCGCAACTCCCACGAGGTGGCACCACCGATGCAGAGTACCACAACCTCCGCTAGGTGGCGCCACAACCGAGCACATATCTGTAGCACTGCTGGTGGGATGTCCAAAACAATAATACGATTGTGTATTCCGAGTTCTGCTGATCCCTCAAGAATGACTGACCGGGTCGCAGCTTCAGCTTACATGGCGGAAGGTGGCGTTTGTTCCCCGCCCTTTAGTCACTTAAATTGAGTGTAGTAATATTTGTTACTCGGCTGGAAGATCACACCCAAGCCATGGGGAAGCCATACGCCTATAGGCATACAGTGACCGTACTACATGTTTGTGGTTAAATAAAACTCAACACAACTCTCCTCACATTCCTTTCCTTCCCTGTATACCCTATTCCTTAAATTTACCTTGAACCTATATGGAAGCACATGACTCCTGATTATCAATCTTGTAGGGTTCTTGTCATTTATGTAGCGTGCTTTGAAAATGTCCTAGCAATTATTTTACTTGAGGTAAAATCCCAGCCAACATGCCCTGGTGGGCCCTACATGGGTTGTCAATGGGCGAGCTAGGCACAGCTGGGAAGGGGCTGCAGGTGGGGTCTGAAGTGGATGTGAGATGGGCCCCACATGGGCTAGATTCCCAGCTTTAAAAAAAAAATCATAGTTTGTCTAAGATATAGTGAACATATTCAATAACTGAGATAGGCCCACCTTGCCCAGGTAGGGCCCACTTGGAGCCTGTGGCCAAATTTAGCTGGGCCCCAGATGAGCTGCCCATGTGGGGCCCACCCAGGGCCCAGCTGGGAATGCTGGCTGGGATCCCCCTTCCTGTAGGTCTATATGTATTCACCCCCCCCCCCCTCCCACATTTCCGCCATGCTATGTAAGTTGTAGCTTCCATACAGTGTGTTGGGCCTCAACTTCAGTTATTCCTGAGAGTAGGGCCGGCTTTAAACCAATTGCTCCCAATTGGGCCCTGCGCCCAAGGGGCTCCCACTCTAGGGTAATCTACTGTAGCCTTGTAAATCATTTCACTAAAACAGACGTTGTTTGTGAACACCCTCTCACGCCGCTCGCCAGAAATGGTCCCAATTGGGCCTCAGCTCCTAAGAGACCAGCAAAGCTTGGAATACCCGTATTTTGTTAGGCACCTCATCGCCCCCCGGCCTCCACAAAAACGCAACATCACCCCAACAAACAAACTTGTTTCTTAGGCATAACTATGTCAATTTTGAGTCCTGCAAAACCCATTTTAAAATAGAACATTTAAAAGATAAAGTCCAATTACCAAATCTGACAGGTTGGTTGTTTTGTTGGGGTTTATGTTCTAGCAACATCTAATATCAATTTTGCAATCAGCTATATGAAAAATGTCTCTAGACAAATAAAATTGAAATAAAAAATACCACCACTTATAATTACTCGAATCAAGTAAAAAATATAGGAAGAAACCTCGCGCCCGTTACAAATTGTGCCTAAGAAACGAGTACGTTTTTTTCTTCTTCTGCCTGACCTTAGATTGGAATTGACTAATTTACACTCACTCGGTTTCAGCTTATGCTCTCACACGCGCATCCAATATAATGCAAAAACACAAAGGCCGTCTTTGCACACAGACATTTCCAATATCTGTGTAATGAAAGAACCTGACTTGCATGCTAAACAAATACCATTAAATGTATGTCTTACGTCTGTAGGGCGAGAGAAACTGCTCAGTTCGCCAAATATATGCTTCTGTGTGTTTTTGTTTTGTTGTTTTTATTGAAAAATATGCATGTGCCAATTCGTATCTTCTGATATTATTATTCACTGGTTCCTGAAGAAGGACTGAAGCTGTGATGGTGCTACCATCTATTTTATGTTGAATGAAATAACTAATTCATTTATGTATGTGTACCAGTGTGTAGTCCTACAGCATACCTCACCCCCACCCTAGCATTGCTAGGTGCCTGACTAGTGGCTTGGTAGATACCAACACTGGTATCTCGGAAGTGGTATATTGACCGATCTCACACTTGCGGGGCACCACCACCAACTGCATGTAGCCTCGCCTTTGAATCCAATCGAGGTCAGTGCTGAGAGATCTGCGATTGCACTAAATGCCTACTGAACCACTGGAGGTGCAGAGACACTCGCCATCTCAGCTGTAATTACTGGCTAACTTTTCATTTATAGTGCTGAGAAATTTTCGCCATTGATATGGGGGACCTTTCTTTGTCCTTGTTGGGAAATACTTATTGGAATACCACTCTCACTACCTGAGCGACGTTTGCCTCCAGGCATACGACAGTAAACCTGGGCCCGTCTCGGAGGCGCCTCGGAGATGGCCGTGACGTCACGCTAGTCTGAATGGTAAAAGCAGTTTATTGTCTCGAAAATGGCCACCCCCATAGGTGGCGGCCATTTGCAATTGAAAAGCTGTGCTGTGATTGGTTGAAACCACTGAATGCGGTGGCCATTTTCGAGGCGCCTTTCAGCTCCAGTCTGAAAAGAGAGGCGTCTCCGAGACGTCGCCGAGACGCACCCTGAACGGAAATAGGCCAAAAAGCATCGCCGAAATGTTGCCGAGGCGCCTCCGAGACAGACCCTGAATGCGGCCCTGGCATTGCTAGGGTTTTGCTGGTACCAGTGGTGCAACTAACCTCGTTTTCGAATAAAGATGGCACGAGAGTGGGATCGGTCAATTGACTTCATTCCTAGAATGTACATTTATTCACTACACAGAATTCTTGCATGTTCATGGCAGTTGTCATTGCTACAAGTGACTTCATGTTCGTCTAATTCTGATTTCTACAGCTGTCATTCATCCTGTTGAGTTGCTATTATTTTCATTGCAGTGACTATTTTCATGATATGTTGTGAATTGCACGCCACATTTTACCTTTTAAAATGTCTATTTCTATTCCAGAAAGCACGATGGTAGATTTTTGTTGTATATATTTTGGTTTTGTTCCTTTAATCGGATGCACCTGTCTCATCATGTTTATTTTTACTTACAGCAAATCAGTTTATTACAGTTTTTCACTTATAACTATTTATGTTCTGATTAGATAGCTTTTCACTTACAGGATATTATGTTCTTGCTGTTATTTCACATTCAACGATGTAAATAATTACGGTATATTCCTGTTTAAAATGACCAAATATGTCATTTTGATATGTAGGCCTATATATGATGTACTGTAAAAACATGTGACAATAACAGCAGGGTGGAAAGAGACTAAGGAAATATATGTAACTAATTGATCAAATATAAATATGTATTTAATTACTTTAGAAAATAAGCTTTGATCAAATATATATATATATATGTATTTAATTAATTTAGAAAAATAACCTATCGCAGAGACTAGAAAATATAGCTATTTAATTAAAATGATCTATTGTTTCAACAATACAGGTTAATACTATATAAAATCAGAAAGAAATTTAGAAAGAAATCATTTACATAAATTAGAAAAATGGATCAGTCAGCAAAGCATATTTGTCTCACGGGTTCCAGGTGCAGTAAGTAACCCTCACGCAGAATGCTGAGTAGGTAAAATGTCCATATAGTGTTCTACTGATGTGCCTAGCTAGATTTGACTGACCTTTCAGAACTATGGAATCGCTCTACGAGGAGCTGGTGTCAGAAGGCATCGTTGTGCGTTACCCTAGAATACAACTGTCGGACTTTGAGGGAGAGTATAGCTACCTGGGCACAACTTTGCGTCAGGCAAACATCGAACCCATGCCCTCCCTCAGTGACGTGAGGAGACTACTCGCCGAATACGCCATTCTGCCTCTTGGTGAGTAGATTGCAATGTTTATTATTCCTGCGTTAAACTTTAAAGGCTACGCACTCTCGGCAGCACGACTGACTAGCTGGTTAGTTCTCAATTAACTCTTTAAAGGATGGGAGTGCCCAAATTTGCCCGCAAGTTACACATGCTAACAGCCTGGGAATGGCTGAATGAATGCACCAACCATATATTGTATCACATCCCATATCAGATCTCATAACTAGTAACCGGGCGAGGTGGAGCGCGGGCCTCGCGGGCCAAGATCAGGAATTCGGTTCCCTGTCAAGTCAAACCATCAACATTAACATTAATACTTGCCGCTTCCTAGCCTGGCGCTCGGCATTAACAGGATAGGGTAAGGACTAGTTGACTCAGTGTCAAGATAATGTGACTGAGTGGGATATAGGGTCATGGTGCCAGGGGCCTGATTTCCCAGTGGGGCAGCACTATAAAGTCACCATAAGTGCGCACTGTCAGAAGTTGGTACCTGACCTGATATGACCTTAGATGTTGCCAGGATGTAAACCTCCAACAAACAAACATAACCAGTAATACCAAGGAGGCTAAATTTGATTTCATTTGAAAGAGAAATCAATTTACTTTCATAAAAAATCAACTTGCTTTCAAACAAATAGCCTTGAAAATTCCTGAATCTCCCGTCCCTGCCAACAGGTTCGCCTGCAGTGCATGAACAGGCCCCACTAGTGCGGTCCGTGATGCTGGCCGGGCCACGTGGCACTGGGAAGCGGATGTTAGTCAACTCCATCTGCACCGAGACAGGGGCCAACCTCTTTGATCTTACCGCCACCAACATCGCCGGCAAGTACCCCGGGAAGGACGGGCTCAAGATGCTCATGCACATGATCTTCAAGGTATTTTACCCACCCACCCTTCCACAAAAAGACAGCAAAACTACCAAAGAGAAAGTATAACCTCTATCCTGTAACATCTAAACCAAACTAAGCAAGATGCTCATGCGCATGATCTTCAATGCATTTTACCCTCCCACCCTTCCACAAAAATACAACAAATTTACCAAAGACAAAGTATAACCTTCACCCTGTAACATCTAACCAAACTAAGCAAGATGCTCATGCGCATGATCTTCAAGGTATTTTACCCACCCACCCTTCCACAAAAAGACAGCAAAACTACCAAAGACAAAGTATAACCTCAACCCTGTAACATCTAAACCAAACTAAGTAAGATGCTCATGTACATGATCTTCTAGGTATTTACCTCTCCCGCCCCCCCTCCACCCCCCCTCAAAAAGACAACAAAACTACCATAGGATAACCTCCACCCTTTAACCATACTAATCGATGGTGCTCAAGCACATGATCTTCAAGATATTTACCCCCCCACTTCCCCACAAAAAAGCCCCCAAAACTACCAAAGTATAACCTCCACCCTGCCCTGTAACACCTACTAATCAAGATGCTCATGTACATGATCTTCAAGGTATTTATCCCCCACCCCCCACCCTATCACAAAATGTCAACAAAACTACCAAAGTATAACCTTCACCCTGTAACATCTAACTAAACTAAGCAAGATGCTCATGCGCATGATCTTCAAGGTATTTTACCCACCCACCCTTCCACAAAAAGACAGCAAAACTACCAAAGACAAAGGCCTATAACCTCCACCCTGTAACATCTAACCAAACTAAGCAAGATGATCATGTACATGATCTTCAAGGTATTTACCCCCAACCACCCCACAAAAAGACAACGAAACTACCAAAGTATAATCTGCACTCTGTAACACCTCACCAAATAATGAAGATGCTCATGCGCATGATCTTCAAGGTATCCCACCCTCCTCCCAAAAGAAGATGACAATAAAACCCAACAACAACAAAAACTACCAAAGTATAACCTCCACCCTGTAACAGTACTAACACACTAAACTAATCAAGATGTTCATGTAGATGATGATTTTCATGGCGAAACATGTGGAATTTCTTCATTTTGGTCCTTATAAAACAGTAGTTAAAAAGTCATTAAAAGGGAAGCCTGAAAAAGAGTGGGTAAGCCGGTATGAATGCGCTGAGGTGCTTAAATCAAGCTTCCCTTTCTCTTCTGTACTTCAATTTGTGGTATGTGAACTACCTGGCCTTGGTTTTCTGTACATGCAGGTCGGACGAGCCCTCCAACCATCAGTGTTCTTCATCGGAGATTGCGAAAAAATGTTTAAGAAGAAACTTCCAAAGACTGACCTGGTAAATATGCTAATTTTCCTCTATAACTACTCCTGATAGAATTTTATCAATGCAAATCTGACCCATCACATAGAGTCGCATATTGAACCTGCACACCCAGATGAAAGCATCAAATTTCCAAACCAAAGCAATTATCTAGATTTGATTTTACATATCAAACTTAGATATTGGTGTACTTATTAAGCATTTGTAGCTGCATAGAACTTAGAACTTAGAAAGGAATACTACGTCGATTCTAACGGAATCTCAAACTGATGGAACCTATTGTTTCAGAATTTTGATGTGCATGCCAAAATTAATTTGGCATCTTTTCACTTCAAATATTTCCAAAGTTAGACTATGCAACTTTACGTTTGAAATAAAAATAGTTCTGCACCTGTCTGTATTCCTTGGATAATGCCCACCCTAAGGACAAAAGGAACTATGGGGGTGGGGGGGGGGGGGAGGCCCTGATCAGGGCCCCACTCTCACAAAGGTCTCAGTTGTTTCTCCCCTCTTTATGCTGATGTGTATTTAAAGTTGCAATAGTCCGATGGTTTTGAGTTTGTGTCATTTTTCTGAGATAGATATATTAAATTGATTGCTATAATCTAGGTCTACCCTACTTTAGTTTGAAGTAAATTATATTTTAAATGGCTAACTTTTGAGATATTTGAAGTGGAAAAATGTAAAATTAGTTTTGGCAAGCAAGCCAAAACTATGACACCATATGCTTCTGCGGTAACAAGTTATATTAAATTGGCTCAGTATTCCCTTCTATATGACATGAAATGCTTAATAAGTGCATCGGTATTTAAGTTAAATATGTAGACTCAAATCTTGATTTTGAAAATGTGATGGTTCATCAGACTATACAGCTTTAAATAAGCTTCATTTTAATACCACTGTCATCGATTTTTCCTTTCTGGTGACTTGAGAGATCTTCATTTGATATTATGGTTCCCTGGTTTATTTGTAATAGAAAGTCACCCTATTGTGACTGGTTGTTCAATACTATTACTAGGCCTTGGAACTTAATACTTTATCTTTGACATCAATGATGGGTCAAGTATATGCATATAGAAAACAGATAAAAATGCACATATGTAAATAACTTTCTATTAAATATATGTAGTTCCTTGATCAATTACTAAAAACTGCATCTCTCCCTTTCCCCCTCCTGATCATTTGGTAGGGAACGGCTCTATTTATTTTTATTATTATTTTGGGGCATGTTCTCTTCAACAAATTTTGTTTGTCAGATTCAATGTATTAACCTGACCACATACTATTTACTGGCCATCTTTAAACAAGACAAACCAGTTTGGGTCTAAAAAAAACTAAGACAGATTAATTTAAAGAAACTAGCTGATTTCGAATGTAATCGAATAATTCTTACATCATTTCCCAAATACCTGAAGCCAAACCCAGGGGAGAGTATAAATAGCCTGCGCCAGTCCCGTCCCAGCCAGTTGGAAGTCGGCAGTCGGACCGTCAGCACAGACTAGTACAGAGGTAGGTACAGACACGGAGGATTTCGTTGGGAACTTGTAAAATTGTTGTTGTTATATTTGGAATGTTACTTCATTGAGGTTAGTACATTGTAATTATTTAGTTATGCTGTAACTTATACATGGTTACTGCTTATATTTCGCAGGCACCTAACAGACTAGACAAACGCTCGCGACCCTAGTACTACACAGCGACTGCGTCTGTTCTGGGTTAGCCAACACCATGCTCAGTTCTACAGTCGGATGAAAAGAAGCGTGTGAATTGTTACCATGGCGGACTCTCAAAGAACAGAGCCACATACGTTAAGTGTTTCGAAGACAGAATTGCTAGTGACGGGGGGGAAAAAAGAAGAAAACACCACGCAAACCTAAAATGGCTGCACATACGGTAGAATCACCGGGCATGACAGGCCACACTCACATTTCACTGGCTCTGGTAGCTACGCCTCCCACAGGCTTGCGACCAGGCTCACATGACGGGAACGAGCTGGCTGAAATGAGTTATGTTTAAAGAAATGAAGGAGCTCACTGAGAGGAATTCGGCTTATGTAGAGAAAATGGCGAATGTGGAGCAGGCAAGGTTGGAATTGTACGGCACATTTCCCACAGGTGACTGGGGACGGTGAATATGAAGACCAACCAGACCTAGATATGGTGAGTCACAAACAAGTCGTAACAACTGAGGAGCTATCCGCGCCTCCAGATTATGGAGAGTTGCCGGTGTTCGTTGACCCACATGACTACGGTTGGTAAACGGACAATGATCCAGAACAAATGAAGGAAGAGCTAACTGATAATCAACTTGTGTTGCTTGACAAATTGATGTGTAAGAAGCCACCAGCGGCAGCAGCCATGGGCGCTCCGCCGGCAGCAGCCATGGGCGCTCCGCCGGCAGCAGCCATGGGCGCTCCGCCGGCAGCAGCCATGGGTGCTCCGCCGGCAGGAGCCATGGGCGATCCGCCGGCAGGAGCCATGGTCGCTCCGCCGGGAGCAGCCATGGGCTCTCCGCCGGCAGCAGCCAAGGGCGCTCCGCCGGGAGCAGCCATGGGTGCTCCGCCGGCAGCAGCCATGGGCCCTCCGCCGGCAGCAGCCATGGGAGCACCGGCGGCAGCAGCTGGGGCGCCAAGTCAGCTACCAGATACCAACCCTCAGGCAGCGGTGGCACTGCTAGTGAGCCTGAAGGCGCGTAGGGGGTTTACGCTATCTGAAAACTTGCGTGAGGGCACTTTACAGAACAAATTGCAAGAGTTGTTCAAAAAGATAAGAAAACCGGTTAAAGACGGCATTCGGTTGGATGATAATTTGTCAGGGGCGATAGCTCATTATTACCCGTATACTAAGATGAAGAAGGCTATTAACGACCTGACAAGACAGTATACCGGAATCATAACAGTGCTGTTGTTCTAGAGTACAGGCCCTGAATGAAGAGATTAAATTTGTGGAAGCCAGAAAACATGCCTAAGAAGCACTGTTCTGGGCTTCAAAGGGTGTAGTGGTGGCATTGACAGCTATAGCGCCAACAGTAGCTCTGGTATTATCACGCGGCAAACAAAATGGCCAATTAGACGAACAGGCCAAACCGATGTTTGATGCTGTGAAAGTGTTGGTACACACTCATGTACAACTCACTACAGACAGTGTAACAAATGTGGAGAAACTTCTCAACACGCCTTTAGGTCGTGAAGTTATCAAGAAGAGGAAGGATGAATATGGTGAGAAGGAATTGCCCACCGAGCACTTGCTAGGAGAAAATCTCGGTGACAAAAACAAGAAAGTATTGAAAAGTGCAAGAGCTGCCGACACAGGTATGAATACAGCGTTGGCACCCAAGAAGTGGCGGAAATCGGGAGATTACTACTGACCCTCCACGGTAAACAGAAGAGCATGTGGCTACCTAGGGGGGCGGGCCGGCTTCACAAGTGGGGGCCCATATCAAGCCTGGAATGCACGGGTGGGGGCCGTTGCCACACACTTTAGTAGGTCAAGTGACTACGCAGCACCTGCCTACCAGCCGACCCCGAGGGGAGCACATGGTAGGAGCGCACTGTCAGCCAGAGGGGGTTTTTCAGAAGTAGAGTCATTAGTACAGGTGAGTGAGTCTATAAATAACATAAAACCTGTACATACGCCGGCCGTACAAGCGGGGTCAATAGCAAACCATTCCGAAAACTGGTCTAAATTAACTTCAGACAGTTGGGTATTAAATTGTGTAAACAGTTAAAGCATACCTTTCTTAGTAGAATCTATTCTAACTAGAATACCTCACCCTTTTTCGTTATCTCAGGTAGAAAGGGAGTTTGTGAATACGGAGATAGACAATTTATTGGCTAAAGGGGTTTGGCGCCAGGTGGCGGCGGTAGACAGCAGGCAATAGTTGTTGAATATCTTTTTACGACCAAAATCGAATGGAAAGTTTCGGATGATTCTGGACTTAACTATGTTAAATAAATTGATAGAATATCGACATTTTAAGATGTTTAACTTGAATACAGCTATTGACTTACTATACATAATTGCTGGATGGCTCGCATGGATCTCACAGATGCCTATTATACAGTCCCGATTGCTACAGAACATAACAAGTTTTTATGTTTTAGATGGGACGACACAATTTATGAGTAGGCCCTACCAAGTTTTGGCGAATGGCTTGTCTCCAGGTCCAAGGCAGTTTACAAAACTGTTAAAACCTATTTATAGTGAATTGGGAGGATTAGCCCACATATGCTTTCCGTATATTGATGATAGTTTTATTATGGGAGCCGCAAAAACAGATTGTCAAGAAACAGTAGATTTGCTTACGTACATGTTTGAAAAAATGGGGGTCACATTAAATACTGAAAAGTCTCAACTCATCCCAGACACAAAATTAACTTTTTTGGGTTTCGAAATTATTTCAGAAAGTATGACATTTGAGAGACTAGCAACGAAGTATTAGAGTGTAGAACAAAACAAATCAGAGCCTTGATGATAGCATATACTCCGGGGGTAGACTATGCTGGGGTACACTGTAAAGCATTCGAAAGGGATAAGATAAAGGCCCTTAGGAGAGCAAAAGGTGATTTTGAAGCGATAATGTGGCTGTCGCCAGAGGGTACTCAGGACATAAACTGGTGGATGTCAAATATGAACAACCCCAAAGTGATTCAAAGAACTCAGCCAGACAGAGAACTGTTCACAGATGTGTCAGAATCATGCTGGGGAGCACACACACATGTAGCCCAAACAGGGGGGGGGGCCGATGGTTACAGGCGGAGGTTGCACACATAGACGTTCTCGAGTTGAAAGCGATTCTGTTTTGTTTGAAAAGCTTGTGTCGCTACTCACACAGTCACATACGTATCAGAACGGACAGTACAACGGCATTGGCTTACGTCAAGAATATGGGAGGCAAATCTTTCCTCATACTACAAAGGCTGGCTGGGACACGACTGGCGCAAGCTATTTATACTCTCCCCCGATCCTTGTCTTTGTGTTCTTGAGATTCGTAAGAATCCCAGTAACACGTCAACTTACAGGTAAGTCTAGTTTTACTCAAATATACCTTTTTTTTAATGTAAGTGCCCCCAAGTTTTTCAGCGATTTTTTAGTTTTGTCACTGGGACCCCTGCAATTCTGCTTCATTCAACTCTCAAACCTCATCAGCCAATCAACTCCTTCCTCTCCTGGTCCCTTAGCTGCCTCGATCTCTCATATTTCTCCTCTCACTTCTCAACCACTCACTTTTCACTCTCAACTCGCTCCACTGGCCCATAAGCCTCAAACCTCCTCAACCAACCGTCATCTCCTGTCTCTGACACCCTCCTAAGTCCCTGCCCGCTCGCTCTCCGAACAGCAGTCTCATGCGCAACACCAATGCTATAACACCTTAAAACTTATCGTCCAGCCACCTACCCTTACTTATGCTTCTTCCTTTTTCTAGCGTTTACCCTGCGGCCCAGTCACAATCTCCCGACACTTTTTTCCCTTTCTCTTTTATTGCGTTAACAAAACTGTTCACCTCCACTCCTCTGTTTCTGGTCCTCACTTTACAAACTAATTTCACTGCTTTGATGGTTATAGTTTTTCTTACCGATAGCAATATTCATTGGTAAATCAATGTATGCCCCACCGGTAATATTATTTTATCTGAACTGTGAATATTCCTATGTGCCCTGACAACTTCCAGAAGGACCCAGAGGTACTTGTTTTCTCCAGTCACATGTTATACTCACTCGACCTTAAAGCGGCTGTCACACATCACCGGATTGATAACGGACAGAATTGTCTAGTCCGGTGGTGATAAGTATCAAAATGTATTAAAATGTGTCAAAGTGTTGCGACATCGAGTCTACGAACGGACATGAAACGGACATGAAATGGACATGAACGGATAGCCAACGGACGAAACAAACTCAAACCGGACAAAAACCGTAGAAGTCAATCCGGCGGCATCCGTTCCTAGTTTTGTGCATGTTCAAAACTTGAACGGACACAAACCGGACTTTGTTCGGTGTCTGTCCGTTTGCCCCAATCCGGTGATGTGTGACAGCCGCTTAAAACATGAGTTCTTCCAGTTTGGTACTTGCTTGCAGCAACCCTGATATGCATTGTCACGTGTTACCTCACCGGAGACAGTGGTGCAGAAGAATTATATTTACCCTGTTGTCTTTGTGCCGAATCGGTAGAGCGCGAGTGTCGCATGTGGAAGGTCGGCAGTTCAGTTCCCGATCAAGTCAAACCAGTGACTTAGAAAATTGATACGTGTCACTTCCTAGCCTGGCGCTCAGCATTAATAGGATAGGACAAGGACTGGTTAGCTCAGTGTCAGGATAATGTGACTGAGTGGGACATTGGGTCATGGTGCTGGTGCCCTGATTTCCCAGTTGGGCAGCACTATACTGTCACCATGAGTGTGCATGGTCACAAGTCGGTACCCATCCTGATATCACCTTAGATATTGCCAGGACGTAAAACTCCAACAACCAACCATCCCCTATTGGGTTTAGAATTCATGTCATGGATAATATGAAATGGTAGTCACAATTAAGACAGCATCACTAGTTAATTAACGAATTAATTTATATATATTTATTTATTATTAAGGGAATTCTTTGAATGTGTGTTGTGTAGCATGAGGATCCATATGTACTATTATAATAGTTTCATCAAACTAATTAAAACTTCTTGTTTTTAAACAGAAACAAATCTGTTGTATAGGATTATTGTATGCGCATGTGTTGATAATCTTCGTTAGTGCATGTATAATACAACATTTTACCTAAGGCACAAATTCACAATGAAATCTTTCATTAAATGGCGATCTTTGACTTTCACTGTCGTTCGCCATTATATGATTGGGTTTCTGTTGTTTTATGTCTTCAGAGAATGTTAGAAGTGAATTAGGGTTCTTCAAATGTAGACTGCTGTGCATTTGGTTGTATTTGTTAAAGCTGCATAGTCCGATGAAAACATCAAGTTTTCGAAACCAAAACATTTATGTAGATTTGATTCTACATATTTCCACTGGCTTAACCAACTAATCTACCCCCCCCCCCCTCAATATAGCGATATAGCGAATGGTAGACAGGAAGTGTGAACACTTATTTGTCTCTTTTTTTATATTTTTTTGTACATTAGTTGTCCCAAGCAGGGGAAATCCCAGTCACAGACGACTGGTCTTCCCCACTCCACTGCTGGTCGATAGAAAGCCCGAGCCTACACTTTTACCGACCCAAGGGATTTTTAACCTCCCACACCACATAGACATGGTATGAGAGCAACCGGCCTTTGATGACGCTGTAAGTTATACACAGCGGTGGAAATCCAAATTGGCAGAGCTGGGGGCACGGGGAATCGAACCGCCGACCCCCAGATTAGGAGTCTGACCTAGAAAAAAGTCAGACACCCTAACCACTCCGCCACAGAGAACGCCCTCAATCCAACTTAGATATTGGCGTTCTCAATATGCTTTTATTGCTACATAGAAGGAAATACTAAGTCAATTTACTCAAACCTGTCACTGCCGTAGTCTATGGTGTCTAGCAGCATTTCGATGTGCACACCAAAACTAATTAACCTCCTTCGCCGCGAATCAAACGCAATGCAAGCATTACGACCAATTAATCCTATTTACAAGTATTGTATATCTAGGAAGTAGTATCCGCATAATTAGCATATTTCACCATAGTCTGAAATCACAGAAGATGTGGATGCGGATATCTGAATTAAAAGATTAAAGGAAAAGTAAATTTCATTAATATGCATAATATTGTCATGGGGGTGATGAAAATGGGAAATATTGTGCCTAGAGTGGGACTCGAACCCACATCTCTTTGCATTCCGGGCCAGTGTGCTAACCATTACACCACCTAGGCTCCCTGATATCAACACACTACCCACGCCTACCTGTCTATGTGGTTACTTGCCTGAGAGGTCAGTGCAGACCACTACACTCGTCCCCCTGGAATTGTAAGTCTTGTAATGCTTACAATTACATACATACAGGCAATGCACTAACACATACATACACAGGGTAGGTTCAACAACCATACAGCGCAAAGCTTGTATAGGATCCTGGTCACGGCAACCAGTATCATGGGGGTGATGAAAATGGGAAATATTGTGCCTAGAGTGGGACTCGAACCCACATCTCTTTGCATTCTGGGCCAGTGTGCTAACCATTACACCACCTAGGCTCCCTGATATCAACACTACCCACGCCTACCTGTCTATGTGGTTACTTGCCTGAGAGGTCAGTGCAGACCACTACAATATCTACCATCACATTTAGGTTTTCAGATGCGTTATGACTACAGTCGGGACCAACAAACCGATCAATTGGATATAGCGGTCAGCTCGTGAATCGTGGTCACTTAAAGTCACATAATCCAGTGAAGGCATAATATTGTAAAAATCGAAGTATTTATCTAGAATCAGACCTAAGTATCTAACATAAAAAAAAGAAGAAATATGGCACCATGTCTTTTTAGGGGGTCCCCCCCCTAGGAACATGAAAACTCACTGGCACTGCCAAGTGGCAGCATGACCTAGTTAACCTAGCTTCAATTTGATGTGCACATGAAAGTTATCTTGACCTTAGATGTTGCTAGGACGTAAAACAATAAACGAACGCAAACTGAAAGTTATCTTGCATGCCTTCCCGCCAAATATGACCCAAGCTAGCGAATTATCATAAAACATACTCCGAACTAAACCTCTGTAGGATATAACGGCCCACCTAATGTGTTGATCTAAAATTAAATTATATATTTATCTAAAAAGTAAAGACAAGGGCATCAAAACCAACGGATTATGCAACTTTAAGCTTAATGGATAAAATGTCTCTTCATGTGACCAATATGGGGGGGGGGGTGGGGCACCTTGATATCCATGCCACATAAATCCTTCTAGTTGCGTGGATGAATTGACGCTTTATGTACATAGCTTACACAATAAACATTTGTCGCTTGCGTCTTCATTCAATTCAGTCTGACCCCAAGCGCCTCAAGAAGGAACTACCAAAGGCCCTGAAGACGATAAAGCCAGAGGACCGCATTTTGCTGGTCGGCACAACGCGCGCTCCATTTGATGGCGAGATGAAACCCATGGCGAGTTGTTACCAGAAGATTATCATCATTCCCAGGCCTGACTATGCCTCCAGACACCGTGAGTAGTGGTATTATAGGTGCGATCGAACAGGGGTAGTGTTAGGGTTGTACTTACTGTGGAACAGTAGTAGTGTAAGTAATATGCTTACTGTGGAATAGGAGCAGTGTTAGCACTATGCTTACTGTGGAATATGAGTAGTGTTAGTGCTAGGCTTACTGTGGAATATGAGTAGTGTAGGGCTCTGCGTACTGTGGAACAGGAGTAGTGTTAGTGTTGTACTTACTGTGGAGCAGTAGTAGTGTAAGTAATATGCTTACTGTGGAATAGGAGTAGTGTTAGCGCTATGCTTACTGTGGAATATGAGTAGTGTTAGTGCTATGCTTACTGTGGAACAGGAGTAGTGTTAGTGTTGTACTTACTGTGGAGCAGTAGTAGTGTAAGTAATATGCTTACTGTGGAATAGGAGTAGTGTTAGCACTATGCTTACTGTGGCATAGGAGTAGTGTTAGTGCTAGGCTTACTGTGGAATATGAGTAGTGTTAGCGATATGCTTACTGTGGAATAGGAGTAGTGTTAGTGTTGTACTTACTGTGGAGCAGTAGTAGTGTAAGTAATATGCTTACTGTGGAATATAAGTAGTGTTAGAACTATGCTTACTGTGGAATATGAGTAGTGTTAGTGCTAGGCTTACTGTGGAACAGGATTAGTTTGAGTCATATGTGAAACAGGAATGGTGGTAGTACTTTCTGTGGAACCGGAGCAGAAGTACTAGCAGTCTGATTGCACTGTTCCATTGGAATAGAGTCATATTGCTATGACATAGGAATAGTAGTAATAGTAGTAGTAATAGTAGCAGTAGTGCAATGTCTACATGATGTTTGTTGTTTTAGATCCTGGCAACTTCTAAGGTCATACATATCAAGGCGGTCGATGGTTGTAATGGAACGGGACTAGTAATAATAGTGCTATGCTTGCCACGGAACTTAAACAAATAACAGTTATTTTGACAGTGCATACTCCCAATGAAAGCATCAACCTTTTGAAAACAAAGCAATTATCTAATTTCGATTCCAGTGCTGTGGCGGTCAATGATCAAGCGCCAGAATGGACAGATCACCAATGCGCTGGATATCAGCTCGCTGGCCAAGATCACAGATGGCTACACACCTGGCCACATGGAGACTGCCTGTACTCAGGTCCTCACCGAGCGCCGCATCTCCCAGCTCCACAAGAAGCCCCTCCAGGCCGTGGAGTTCATCACTCCACTCGCCCGGATGGACCCCATCTACAAAGAGGAAGAGGAGGCGTTTAAGGTAATGGGGGGGGGGCTTCGTTTGATTTATTATCCGCGCGAAAATATTTGTTGTATTTAAAGCTGCATAGTCCGATGAAAACATCAAATTCTCAAAACCAAAACAATTATTTAGATTTGATTCTCTATATCTAACTTAGAGACTGATCGATTTATTAAATATTTGTCACCACATAGAAGGGAATACTGAGGTAATTTACTAGAATCTGTTACTACAGAAGCCTATGGTGTCAGAGTTTTGGCGTGCTTGCCAAAATTAATCTTGCATGTTTGCACTTCAAATATCTCAAAAGTTAGCCATTTAAAATAAAAGTTATTTCAAGCTAAAGTAATGTAGATTATAGGCGATCAACCTAATATGAAAATGACAGAAACTCAAAGCCATCGGACTAGGCGACTTTAATCGCACAATTTCTTTTTGTTTTGATTTCGCTTTGTTTTGTGCTTTAGTCAGGGATGAAAGATTTCCACCATTTCGCGGATTTCCCCAATTTCGTACTGTACTGCAATCCCACAGAACTATCAGCGTATGTTAATTCGTTGTTCAAATGCTACAGCACTATCAGTGTCTGGTCGTGCTAACATGATGTTATGGCTGTGTATTAAAATGATGCTATGGATTAGTGTTAGACGGTTAATTTTACATTTACATTCAACATTTGTTTAAGATCAAAATCAAAAAGTGAAAAATACAAATTTCAAAATGCACAACGTATGAACTTTCATATGAATATGGATTAGGGTATTACGGTAAAACCTCTCTAACCAACCACCTTCACAGATCGACCACTCCCCTATATTGATCGCTTTATTTGGGTCCCAAACGATCGCCCATACAATACCATTGTAACGATACAAAAACTCCCTAAACGGTTTAGGGTTTGTTTGTTTGTTGCTGTTTTTCTAGGACGTAAAACAACAAGAAACAAACAAACCCTAAACCAACCACCTCCCTAAATGGACCATTCAAAGTCGGTCCCATGGCCTGTCAATTAAGAGAAGTTTGACTGTATTTTGATTGTTT
This sequence comes from Branchipolynoe longqiensis, assembly GCA_030323885.1. Taxonomy (NCBI): domain Eukaryota; kingdom Metazoa; phylum Annelida; class Polychaeta; order Phyllodocida; family Polynoidae; genus Branchipolynoe; species Branchipolynoe longqiensis. The sequence continues at coordinate 5,882,561 of CM059186.1, read as the reverse complement.
TCTGCTATTATTTGGAATGTTTTCACTTTGGGTTTCCATGTCAGAAAAGTGGTACACAGTTTCTTAGAACGACCCGTATGGGATTCTTTAACCTTTTAGGCATGGTACACAAAGACACCGCTAGGAAAGAAGCGCGCGAAGGCTGCCCAGGGAGATGAGGAGGAAGCTGCAGCAAAGCCAAAAGGTGGAAAAGGCGCCAAGGGCAAGAAGAAATAAGCCTTGTAGGACACCACCTGACAAGCCGATAACAGGAGACCACCCCATCCACACCCCCACAACCACCACCATCATCCACACGTCACTGGATACCGACTGATTGTAATAAGCAACAAGCCATATAATAAACTGATTGTTTGCAAAAGTAATTAGCTTCACTTTGTAAAGTGTATAAATTGCATTATATAAATAATACCAGCAGAGCTGAGTTACATTTGAATTACTGAATCACATTTTTTTTTAGATCCTTCAATAGTTGCATTTTTTACTGTTTGTTTCCATATTAAGTTCGTGTACATTTGTTTTGGTTACTGCAAATAAATATTCAAACACACTCTGATGGGTTACTCGTTGTCATTAGCTGCCAGTGAAACTGCGTATTGGGTTTTAAGATTTTGCTAACTGCATATGAAACTATCAATGGTTGGTTGGTTTGGTTGGAATTTTACGTCCTGGCAACATCTAAGGTCATATCAGGATGGGTACTGACTTGACAGTGCGTACTCAGTGACTTTATAGTGCTGCTCCACTGGGAGACCAGGCTGCCAGCACCATGAACACTAACCATTACACTACCTAAACTCAGTCACATTATCCTGACACTGAGCCAACCAGTCCTTGCCCTGTCCTATTAATGCAGAGCGCCTGGCTAGGAAGTGACACGTATCAATTTGATTAAGTCATTGGTTTGACTCAACCAGGGTTTGAATCCCACGATCTTCCAAAACGGGGAGATGGACGCTCAACTCATTTGGCCGTCCCTTCTGGTCACTCAAAGGTAAAACACCAGAATCTCCCTGCAATCTTCTGTCCCTCAGTCATCCCAAACTCTCAGATAATTCAGTCAGATATTTGCATTACATGTCCCTGTGTAAAAGCTAAGGCTCTAATCTGTGGCTGTGTTGGCAGGCTATGGTGAAATCAATACAGACCAAGAGAAAGGAAGAGTATAAAGTGTAAAGAAAAAGAGTCCAGCCCTCTGGTTTATTATTTATATGGTTACATGAGTTCATTGTAGAGTATCACACCACCCCTTTCCCACAATGGGAAGCAAGCATTATTGGCCCTACCAATAGGGATCCAGCATTCCTGGTCCCCATGGATACCAGTGGTCTGCTCACCACCTCAAGCTCAATGGTCCCATGGCCACCACCAACCTTGACCTTTGAGTGTGGTGATCCCTATCCCAGCAGATGCACTCACCCAGACCTGCCAGCACCACATCCCACTCAGGCACCACCAACCCATATATATATATATACATAAGTGCGCCTGTTCACGTAGACCGATCAGTAATAGAACATTTGCATTCCCCCCTATGCCGAATATCGGAATATTGTACACCTGTATTGAGACTCCAATGATAATAGTAATTGTGCCTTCTGTGTGGCTAGTCCCACTTTATGGAATCGATTACAAGAGGATGTAAGAAAATTAACCACTTTTGACAAATTTCAATTTGTCCTCAAAGCTGCATAGCCCGATGAAGCATCAAATTTTCCAAATCGAAAGACTCAGCTAGATTTGATTCTACATATCTAATTTAGATACTGGTGCACCTTTTAAGCATTTGTTGCCACGTACAAGGGAACGCTGAGTCAATTTAATAGAGCCTGTTATTACCTATGCCTATTGTAACATATTCCGATAAAACGCATTGGTGGGGAATGCAAATGGTCCATTGTAGTGAAAGGTATATAGGGCCAGGTGCATGATTGTATTTATGTAGTTGTTGGTGATACTTTACTCATGGTCAATAGTCATTGTATGTTAGTCAGATAGTGTGTAAGGGGCACTTGGAGCTCTACTCACTATCGCTTCCCCCCTCTGTTAGTCACGGATCACAACACACTCAGCTCAGGGCAGGTGGTGGCCAAGGCAGCCAAGCTGCATGGTGGTGGTGGGCAGAGCACTGTAGCCATGGGAACCCAGGAATGCTTGATGTTCATTGGTGGAGCTTTAGATGCTTGATTATCATTGGAGAATAAGGTCAGGTGGTGTGCCATACCAGATCCATGTACCACTATCAGGGATGGAAGATCTCCGCGATTCCGCGGATTTCCGGGATTTTTCAATCCCACAGCACCATCAGTGTATACTAATATGTGGTGCTGAGACTGCAGCACTATCAGCATACACTACTAATATTAATAAATGCTCCAAGCGCCACAGCAATATCAGCGTACACTACTAATACATGCTCCAAATGGTGCAGCACTATCATCAGCTTATACCAATATATATGTAACCTGACTTCCGGGAATTTTCCGCGATTCCCTGACAAGGCTAGGTCTATGGGAGAATATCAGCATTTCTGCTTTTTTTCCCAGAAACCACTTTCATCCCTGCACTATAAATAATAAACTTGAGGGCTTAGCTCTCTCTCTACTTTCACTCTTTATACTCTTCCTTTCTCTTCTTGCCTGTATTGATTTCACCATAGCCTGCCTACACAAACACAGATTCCAGCCGTGGACTTTACACTATGGTGTAAGAGTCTTGGTGTGCTTGCCAAAATTAATTTGTCATGTCACTTCAAATGTCTCCAAAGTTAACTATTTAAACTAAAAGTTATTTCAACCGAAAGTACAGTAGATTATAATGATCAATCTGATGTATTTATCTCAGAAAATCAAAACCAGCGGACAATGCAACTTTAAGGTTGCTTTTTATGGTAAACTAGATAGCAGTAGAAGTAGTCAGCATACATAAGCAGACACGGTAGTATGGTGGACTCCATATGTAATAATAATATGGGTATAACGTATTATACACTGCATAAATTAATCTCATAAATCAGTACATTGGTCACTGGAAAGTCACCTTTAATCGAATCTAACTCCTTTAAATAAAATATTTATAAAAGTTAAAAAAGAATATCCGAAATTTGGCAGAAAAAACAACTATGCCTTACATGACCTGACCTGCATGATAACCAATGAATGCTCTGTAGTTATACGTGATCTACATGACAACTAATGTCATGTAGATCTCATTCTCCTAACACCAAAAAGTAGATGCAGAAATGAGCAACATGTGTTGGTAGCAACTTCATCTCATGACGATATGAACCATTTTGAATTTGTATAATTGTATGAATAATTTACCACGCGAACAAGGAGCCTATGTTATGGAATTTTATAATGAACAAGACATGTAAGACAGTAAGTACAGTGAGGAAAAGCAATATGATGACAGTTGAAAGTTCGACTCAGGCCCTCAACCCCATACATGTTCGTTTGAAGGGTTGGGTGGGCGGCTGAGTTGAGTCGGTCTGTTGAGTTGCTCGTCTGACTGCCGAGTTGGAAGTGAGGAATAAGGTTCGTTGATTTCCGATGAAGGGTCCGTGACGTTACGGTCTCGCGAGGCGTGATCATGACCTCAGAGTCTCGTGGGGTTGGTTCTGGGTGAGTCCAGTAGGGGGCCAGGTGGGGGAACACTCCAGATGGTGCCACTGTAGGGCTCCCTGTTCGCGCGGAAATTACCCATGTTGGCAAACCATCATGAACAATTTCTATCATTACTTCTCCATAAAAGCACTTGTCAAGACCTGCCTCTTTAAGGTAATGGCTCATGACTAACCCTATTTATTTACACTAAGGCTAACTCATCATTACGTATGAGACACTATTATGTTCCCAATTTTCTATATTTGTTATTGTAATGAACCATTAAAATAAAAAGAGTGTAAATAATTGTACAAACAATGACTGGAAGACCAGTGCCTTGATGCTGAAAATACAATTATTCAGAAGAATAAATATATTTAACACAAAAAGAGACATACAAGGTGTGTATCTGAATGAACCACACCCTTTATGGGGGAACAATAGCCTGCACTGAACATCAATTGGTTTGTTATATATTAAGCCCCTGTGACAAAGCTGCTATGCACACCTGTGTTAAAGCTGCATTGTTCGATGAAGCAATGAAGCATCACATTTTCAAAAAACACACACTTATCTAGATTTAATTATATTTCTATATGGGTCACTCTCCTGAAAACTGGTCAGCATGGGATGGGATTTTAAAACATCAATAAAAAAAACTTTCTACTTATTTTTTCCCTTATACTTTTCATATTCATGTTCAGATTTGATGAAAGAAATAAGGGAAATAAAATAAACTGTGTGCAACATTGGTCCTTTTAGTTATGAAGTGTTTTTGTACCAAAGAACCCCATTTTACAGTCAGCCATTTGTAACATGACATATGGGACGTGATTGAATCCTTATTAACATCTTGTATTGCATTGATATATCAAACAAAACAGTTCCCAAATCAAAACTGAAGTATTTATTAACATGTATGCATGCTTAAATTTAAAAAAAATTGGTGTCTTCAGAAATAACATTACAAATTTCCATCATGCGTGTAACCAGTGGTGTCTGGATGCCACACAAATATTGTACACTAATTATTCAGTGAATAAAGCATGGCTGGGAATTATTATTTTTATCAATATAAGCACTACATATTTCTGTATACTATGCCATGATTAATATGCTTTTAAGTATGACATTATTTAATTCTGATTAGATTTTTATTAAGCAGACTGTGTGGTATCCTAAACATGTGTTACACGTGTGACACACATGTTATACTGCCATAAGACATAGCTTAATCATGGACTACACCTTTATTTCTTTATCTCATCAATTTATATTTTACATAGATGTAAAGGGGAGATTTCCAGCTTTCATTTGCAACCAAAAAACGTAAAAAAATCAAATATTAGATTTTAACTCTCCATGTGACACTTCTGGCCAGTCTTCAGGAGAGTGACCCATATATTCAACGTAGATACAGGTGTAATAGTCTGCATTGACTTCTCAGGCAAAAAGCCACATAGACAGGTAGGCATGGATAGAGTGATACAAAATGGAGTCTAGGTAGTATAATGGCTAGCACGCTAGGCCTGGAATGGATAGAGGTGTGGGTTCGAATCCTGCTCTAGGTGCAGTATTTTCAATTTTCATCCCCCCCAGGACACTGGTTTCCGTGATCTGGATCCCATACAAGCTATGCATTGTATGGTTGTTAAACATACCCTGTGAATTTAAAATCTGACCATCCGAGCGGGTCTGGCAGCGGTAGTGACCAGACGCAGCTGGTATCCGGGTGGCCAGGAGCCACTCGCAGGTGGCACCCTAGTGGAGGAGGCTGGAACTAACTCCTATGGCAGTAGTACAGTAGGTAATAACTAACTCATATGACAGTAGTACAGTAGGTAATAACTAATATAGGGAGAACTGATAAGTGATAGTGTCATTATTTATATTCCCATAATAGATTATAGAGCACATATGCAAGTGCATTGAATGTATGTATGTAATTGTAAACAATAAATGAGTTATGGATGTAATCCATTTAAAGACTTACAATTCCAAGGGGACAAGTGTAGTCGTCTGCACTGACATCATAGGCAAGGAGTCCTATAGACAGATTGGCGTACATAGGGTGATTGCATCCGGAATCCTCGGTAGTGTAATGGTTAGAACACTAGCCCGGGAATAGCAAGAGGTGTGGTTTTGAATGCTGTTCTAACCATACTATTTCTCATTTTCATCGCCCCTCGACACCGGTGCACTTATTAAACATTTGTTGCCGCATAGAAGGGAATACTAAGACAATTTACTGGGACCTGTTACTGCTGAAGCCTAGGGTGCTAGAGTTTTGTCGTGCATGCCCAAATTAAATTAGCCTGTTTTCACTTCAAATATATAAAACAAATAAGAGTTACTTCAAACTGAAGTAAGGTAGATTATAATGATGGTTGGTTGTTGGAGTTTTACATCCTGGCAACAACTAAGGTCATATCAGGACATGTACTGACTTGTGACAGTGCATACTCATGGTGACTTTATTGCGCTGCCCCACTGGGAAATCAGGCCGCCAGCACCATGACTGCATATCCCACTCAGTCACATTATCCTGACACTGAAGTAACCAGTCCTTGCCCTATCCTATTAAGGTTGAGTGCCAAGCTAGGAAGTGACAAGTGTCAATTTTGTAAGTCAATGGTTTGACTTGACCGGGAATTGAACTGCGGATCTATCGATTCGGCCACCGCGCCCGGTAAATTATGATGATCAACCCGATAGAGTCATCTGGGGAAAAATGATAGAAACTCAAAACCATCGGACTATGCGACTTTAATCTTGTTATACCGAATATCGATTGTGTATTGTTGCCTGGCTGTCTTCGTGATACCATCAGTCATCTTTACCTAGGCTATTAATGGAACAATTACCACAGCTCCTTGCACCGCCTTATCCCAGCTGAGCATTTAAGTCCGATGAAAACATCAAATTTTCAAAAACCAAAACAATTATCTAAATTTGATTCTAGTTCTACATATCTAACTTAGATACTGGTGCACTTATTAAACACCTAAACATTGCTGCCACACAGAAGGGAATACTGAGGGCAATTGAATAGAACCTGTTACTGCAAAAGGCTATGGCGTCAGAATTTTGGGAAGCTTGCCAACATTAATGTTGCATGGCTGCACTTAAAATATCTCAAAAGTTAGCCACTTCAAATAAAGGTTACTTCAAGCTAAAGTAAGGTATATTATAACAATCAACCTAATGTATTTATCTTAGAAAATGTCCGAAACTCAAAACAATCGGACTATGAAACTTTAATAAAAGTGGCAACATCAAATGGTTTTGACTTTCTAGTATACACTGAACACACAGATATATACATAATATATTGAAGTAACTATATTAGGTCTGATTTGTTTGCTTTTGGGGGTTTCATGTTCTAGCAACATCTAGGGTGATATTACCATACTTGATGCTTGTCACGCTATCTAGCCTGGTGCTCGCCTTTACTAGGATAGGGCAGTGAGCTCAGTATCAGGATAGTGTGACAGTGGGAAATCAGGTCATGGTGCTGGTGGTCTGATCTCCCAGTGGGGCAGCAATAAAAAGTCACCATGAGTTTGCACTGTCACAAGGCTGTAGGTACCATTCCTGATATGACCTTTGATGTTGCCAGGATCTAAAACCCCAAGGAAGAAAGAAACAAAACTGGAATTGATGCAAATTGTTTTTTTTTATTACTGACGTTTATATAGGGTGTGGTCTTTAAGTTTGAGTGAGTGTGCAGGTGTTGATATGTCAGTGATGGCATGCACTGGGGGAATTAGATAAAAGATTCACCCAATACTTGTAGTACACGGATGAACGACAACATAGTCTAAATACGGGCGAAAATAGCGTTAGGATGGAACAACAAGTAGAATGCTTGGCACCAGTGACAAATGGTTACTTATATCAGCACAGAGTTGGTGAAATGGGAGAGAATGCAAAAAGACAAGATGGCGGCCAGAGAATGCCGTCGATTTCACTTTTAAATTGCATTAAAGTATATGTTTTATTATATTTTCCAACTCAAAAGTAGCGGGTAAACATGAAGACATATACAAATAATAAATGTTGCTTCTTAGATTGTGAAATTAGGCTCTCATAAAGACTCAATTCATTAGCCCGATTTTTCGACCGTTTTTATATAAGGCTGGTTTTCACCCCAGTACTGGAAGTACGGGGTGAATCTTTTATCTATGTGGGAATGTGTGGTAGCTTTTCTACATGGAAAAGATGTGGTTGTTGTTGGGGTGTGAGAATGGGGAGGAATGGGGTTCATGGAAAAGATGTGGTTGATGTTGGGGTGTGAGAATGGGGAGGAATGGGGTTCATGGAAAAGATGTGGTTGATGTTGGGGGGGTGAGAATGGGGAGGAATGGGGTTCATGAAAAGATGTGGTTGATGTTGGCGTGTGAGAATGGGGAGGAATGGGGTTCATGGAAAAGATGTGGTTGTTGTTGGGGTGTGAGAATGGGGAGGAATGGGTTCATGGAAAAGATGTAGGTTGATGTTGGGGGGGTGAGAATGGGGAGGAATGGGGTTCAATGGAAAAGATGTGGTTGATGTTGGCGTGTGAGAATGGGGAGGAATGGGGTTCATGGAAAAGATGTGGTTGTTGTTGGGGGGTGAGAATGGGGAGGAATGGGGTTCATGGAAAAGATGTAGTTGATGTTGGGGGGGTGAGAATGGGGAGGAATGGGGTTCATGGAAAAGATGTGGTTGATGTTGGGGGGTGAGAATGGGGAGGAATGGGGTTCATGGAAAAGATGTGGTTGTTGTTGGGGGTGTGAGAATGGGGAGGAATGGGGTTCATGGAAAAGATGTGGTTGATGTTGGCGTGTGAGAAGGTGGAGGCATGGGGTGGGGACAGGGCTAGGGGTATGGGTAGGGGTGGGGGTGGGGGTTATGTTGTTTATTTCAGGAAGGAATGCATTAATTGTTGAGTTGCTTTCCCCCAAGGACATCTGTGAAAGCTACAGAATGCGCTAATCGATCAGCGAACAGTAGGCACACTAAGTGCAGTAATACCAAAGACAATGTACGATAAGACGCGCCACTCAGCGCTTTCATGCAGTGGCGCCATCCCACGGCAAACAAGGTGCATTGTCTTTGATAAGGTGTAGTAGTTAGTAGCTTTCTTACTCAGATATAATCGCTAATTTAATTCATGTATGAATCAGATTAAAGTGCTTAATGTATGTTTGCACTTTACTATACTATAATATTGTTGTTATTATTAATATTAGGAGATAATACACTATAATTGGCATACATTGTCTTTGATGCTCCTCCACTCGGGTGCCACGGTGGGCTAGGGAACCTGTCCACTTGTTTCAATGGTACAGCAGTCAGTGTGGGCATGTGGACCTGTCCAATTACTTGTTTGTTGTATTTCACGGGAGAGCGCTGAGTGGTGCGTCTTATCGTACATTCTCTTTGGTAATACACAACACAACAGCCACAGGAGGGCCTCTACTGCTTCACTCCAACACATATAGCTTACCACCGCCCCCACCCACCTCCTCCCCCCACCCCATCCACCTCAATTCCCACGCCCACATCACTCTCCAACTTGACCCGGGCATGATGGCCTGGCTGGCTTCCCATGCAGGTTTGTTTGTTGTTGTTTTACGTCCTAACAACATCTAAGGCTATATCATCACGGGCACTGATTTGTGACAGTGCACACTCATGGTGACTTTATAGTGCTGCCCCACTGGAAGACCAGGCCACCAGCACCAGCACCTGATATCCCACTCAGTCACATTATCCTGGCACTGAGCCAACCAGTCCTTGCCCTATCCTAATAATGCCGAGCACCAGGCTAGGAAGTAACAAGTATACATTTTTAAGTCATTGGTTTGACTCGACCAGGGTTCGAACGCACGACACGACGATCTACCAACACGGGAGACGGACTCTTGAACTCATTCGGCCATCCCATGCAGGAGGTTGTGGCTTAGAATCCCAGCAGAGTCAAACAAACTACTTACAGAATTTATACTTGTCGCTACCTAGCTTTGCGCTCGGCATAAATAGAATAGGCCAGGACCAGTTTGCTTAGTATTAGGATAATTCACAACACGACAACCTGTCAGAGTGGACCCATATTTATTAAAGGTCAAATTAATTCATTATGTGAGTTGTGTTGCCTTAATGATTAACGATTCATATACCAACAATATGTCATATATGGCAATATTTGAATAATAACGTCCCTGTTATTCAATAAATTATCAATACAGGTCGCATCGCAGATACCCTAGGGAGAGCTAATTAGATCGTGCTGTCCATTAAGACTAGACTAATGGGAAGAACAAGTAAATAATCTATTAATAATTAATGTTTCGGTTATGCACTAGCACATCCTTCAGCTCTGGTCGAATGAGTTGAGCGTCCGTCTCCCGTTTTGGTAGATCGTGGGTTCGAACCCTGGTCGAGTTAAACCAATGACTTACAAATTGATACTTTTTGCTTCCTAGCCAGGTACTCAGCATTATTAGGATAGGGCAAGGCCTGGTTTGCTCAGTGTCAGGATAATGTGACTAAGTGGGAGATCAGGTCATGGTGCTGATGGCCTGGTTTCCCAGTGGGGTAGCACTATACAGTCGCCATGAATGTGCACTGTCACAAGTCGGTACCTGTCCTGATATTACATTAGATGTTGTAAGGACGCAAAGCAACAACACAATAACTATGACAATAACAATAGCTACACTATGACAACGGTAGTCGCGCTGTGAATTAAATGTTACCTAATAACATACACAATATGTCTGAGTGGGATATTGGGTCATGGTGCTGGTGGCCTGGTCTTCCAGTGGGGCAGCACTATGAAGTTGTCATGAGTGCACAGTGAATACACATTCTGATATGACCTTAATTATTGCAAGTACTTAAAGTCAACCAAATCAATGACCGGACGCGGTGGACGAATCGGTAAGAGCGCAGGCTTCTTGTCCAGAAGGTCGGGAGTTCGAATATCGGCTGAGTCAAACCAATGACTTACATAATTTATATTTGTCGCTACCTACCCAGACACTCGACATTACTAGGATATGGCAAGGACTGGTTATCTCAGTATCGGTATAATGTGAAATTGGGTCATGGGGCAAGTAGCCTGGTCTCCTAGTGAGGAATCACTATAAAGTCACCATGAGCGCGCACTTTCACAAGTTGATGCCCGTTCTGATATGACCTTAAGTGTTTTAAGGACTTACAATCAACCAAGGCAATCAATACTTCCATACACACACACGCACACCCACCCACGTACACACGGACGCGTACACACGCGCACGCACACACATGCAGTACAGAATGTCCATGCCTACCATTCCTGCAGACAATGCATAATTTATGCTCAGTATTAACAATAGGCAAACGTAGTCACATTGCAGTGTTGTAACCAAACACAATGCTGTTGTTGTTGTTTTGGTGTCAATTCATAGTTTCTTCTATCAAAACACTTCAAAAGAAATAAGTATAATCAATGCAATTAATCACAGTATGTTATGGCCCTGTCACATTACAAGGCATCGCGCAAGCGCGTGGCCAATGGCTAAAATCAGTTTCAAAGTCGAGATGCATCAAACTTTTCGGTGTTGGGGGGGGGGGGGGGGGGAGCTCGAGGTATACATACCTTATACACAACATAGCAATGCATGGCCACCGTATGGCTAACGTGCCTCCCGGCGAAGGTACGCTCACAGAATGCCAGTGAACATTACATACATAATTTGATCGCCAGAAGTACGCCTTATACGTTACACACATCAAGACATGGTGGAGAAATGCAGAACATATGTTGTACATACATCAAATGTATGTTATCCATACGTTGTTAATACATTGTCAAAACGCGGACTGTACATTTCTGCTGGCTTTCCGTCCGACTGATGTAGATTAACGTAGTACTACGTAGTGAACAACGTTTGTCTAACATATTTCTAACATACATCAATGTATGTCTAACATATACATAACATACACCCGATGTAAAAGCCACACATTGTTAAACTTCAAATATTTTGTGCATGCACAAAACTTTCGCAACCCCTTGATGAGTGACGCTGTATAACGACAAACTTCGACATACATCGATGTATACCAATGTACACATAACGAAGCGTAACGTTCGAGTAACGCATATTGATGTACACCGACGTATTGGCGCAAAATCACCTATGTCGGCACATGCTTGCGCAATGCGTCATAGTGTGACAGGGCTATTATAAAACACAGTATGTGTAAGAGCTGCCACACAGACACACTCTAAGCTAAGTGATTTAATTAATAGTAATAAAAAAAAATTAAAATCTATATGCCTACGTGATGTGAACAAGATGAAGACAGTGTTTGGTATGCGGTATTTAGATATTACACCGGACGTGGTGGCCGAATCGGTAGAGCGCAGGCTTCCCGTGCGGAAGGTCGGGAGTTCGAATCCTGGTCGAGTCAAACTAATGACTTATAACATTGATGCTTGTCACTACCTAGCTATCTACCATTAGTAGGATAGGACAAAGATTGATTAGCACAGTATGAGGAAACTATGATGGTGTGGAATATTGAGTCATGGTGCTGGCAGCCTGGGCACTCAGTGTGGCAGCACTATTAAGTCGCCATGAGTGTGCACAAGTTGGTACCCATCCTGATAATACCATAGATGTTGCTATGACGTAAATGGTTTTGAGTTTCTATCATAACAAAAACCCAACTATGTTAGCTTGATTTCTATAAATTCGTATTATAATTTACCTTAGTTTAGTTTGAAGTAACTTATATTTTAAATGGCTGGCTTTGGAGATATTTGAAGTGAAAACATGCTAAATTAATTTCGGCATGCATGTCAAAACTCTGACACCAAAGGCTTCAGCAGTAAGAGCTTCTATTAAATTGACTTTGCCTTCTCTTCTACACAGCAACGAGGGCTTACAAACTGCACCAGTATCCATATTAGATATTTAGAATAAAATCTAGATAAGTATTTTCACTCAGAAAATTAAATCCAAAAACTGCACCAATAGAACACAGCATTAAGCTATTTTACCAACAACATGTTGCATTTATTTCCCGAATTAATAGTAGAAATGACTAAAAGTGATATCGGAGCCTGCTGCAATTCTGTTCAAACAAAAGGTTCCAGCATTAAAGCATTGTTGTTGTTGTTTGTTGTTGTTTACGTCCTAGCAACATCTAAGGTCATGTCAGGAGGGGTACCGACTTATGACAGTGCGCACTCATGGCAACTTTATAGTGCTGTCCCACTGGAAACCAGGCCGCCAGCACCATGACCTGGTATCCCACTCAGTCACATTATCCTGAGACCGAGCACACCAGTCCTTGCCCTGTCCTAATTATAGTTTCCTCATACTGTGCTAGGAAGCGACACGTATCAATTTTTAAGTCATTGGTTTGACTCGACCAGGGTTCGAATCCACGACCCCATGATTTACCAGCACGGGAGACGGACGCTCTAACTCATTCGGCCATCCCGTCTAGTCTTGCTATTAAATTGTTCGCAATGTTAGCATTGCATTTCATTGAAGGGAATGACTCACCTCCCTCCCCTGCCGTCCTGCGCTGGCTTCACTCTTGGGTGGATGGTCGCATGTGCCCACCTGTTCAGCAGCAGCCTAAAGCAGTTTGTAAAGCTAAGATTCCATATACGCGGTATGCGGCATGCCAATGCGGTATGCGGCATAGATACCTATGCTATTTTCGGGATTTTTTTGCTCCAAATTTGTGAAGGAAAGTAAAAGTTCCTATGGCAAACACAGCAGCATTCACATTCGCATTGGCACCGATCGGTCTATGTAGCGATCCACTTTCCGCATTCGTGTTCGTATTCGCATTCGGACCTATGGAAGCATCACTGTGTATTTTACATGCATAGCCATTTTTTGTCGCATTCTCATGCCGCATCCGGCGTATATGGAATCATAGCTTTGCGCAGACCTTTGTTCTCCTAGTAGCTTGCCACTCCAGTAGATGGTTGCATCCATACACCCATAGCAGGTGTGACGGTCAGTCAGCCACATTGGTGCACATGTAGGTGCATTGCCTGCATGTATGTAATCGTAAAGCCCCAGTCACACCTACCCGGACAAGCCCCGGATTTTTAGCCGGACCACCCCCGGACCAGTCGCCCGGACTGTCCCATCCAGCCCCGGATAAAATCGCTATTTTGGGCGTTTTCGGCCTCGCAGTCACACCTACACGGTCTAGCCCCTGGTCTAGCTCCCGGCTAGCTGTCCCACCCCCAGACTACCCGGTGTACCCATGGAGTAGTCCCCAACTGGAAGTGGACTTGCTCCTGCTATATATATACAAAAACCGGGCTCACCCTGGACTGATCCGTGGTAAACCAGGCTATCCATGACGATCCGTGGCTGATCCGTGGTCATCTGGCATATCCGGGTCTTATCGGGCAGTCTGGGAGTGGTCCGTGGCTACGTTGGGACTAGTGGTGGAGTGGTTAGAGTGTCTGACTTTTTTCTAGGTCAGACTCCTAATCTGAGGGTTGGCGGTTCGATTCCCCATGCCCCCAGCTCTGCCAATTTGGATTTCCACCGCTGTGTATAACTTACAGCGTCATCAAAGGCCGGTTGCTCTCATACCATGTCTATGTGGTGTGGGAGGTTAAAAATCCCTTGGGTCGGTAAAAGTGTAGGCTCGGGCTTTCTATCGACCAGCAGTGGAGTGGGGAAGACCAGTCGTCTGTGACTGGGATTTCCCCTGCTTGGGACAACTAATGTACCAAAAACAAACAAAAATGAGAGACAAATAAGTGTTCACACTTCCTGTCTACCATATCACTATATAGTCTGGGCTAGTCCGGGGGTGGTCCGGGTTAAACCGTGGCTCATCCGGGGCGAAACAGCTCCGGACTGCCCCGGGCAGGGACGGACGTGGCACGGACTACTCCCGGTTCACCTCCGGACTACATGGACCACATCCGGATCGAGCCCGGATCGCAAAATGCCTAAGACCACCCGGATGTTTTGAACATTTTAAAACATCCGGGGTGGACCCTGGGCGAGGCCGGACCAGCCACTGATCATGCCGGATCACAGACCAGCCATGGATGAGCCACGGATCACCCCGGATCGCCACGGACCACGCCAGATGACGGTCCGGGGCTCGTCCGGCCCCTGATCCGTGTAGGTATGACTGGAGCTTAAGCATTACATGACTTATAGAATTCTGATGTAAACCATTTTAAAGACTTACAATCCCAGGGGGGGGGGGGAGTGTAGCAGTCTGGACTGAGCTCTCAGGTAAGGAGCCACAGAGACAGGTAGGTGTGGATAGGGTGATGACATCAGGAAGTATATGTGGTGTAATCGTTAGCACACTAGGCGATAATGCAAGAGGTGTGGGTTCGAATCCTGCTCCAGGCGCAATATTTCCCAATTTCCTCATCCCCATTACACTAGGATAAGGCAAAGACCAGTAAAATAGCGAAGGCCAATAGACTAGATCGCCATTCCAGCCATGTGGTGTATTGTGGGATGCGTGGAAGAAAAACAACCCCCCGCGAATCACATGGCTAATGCTAATTAATACACTGGGTGCAGCTATGAAATATGCTAGTTTCAGCTCATCTCAGCTCTTCTTTGAAACATAGAATACCAACTAAAAATATATATTAAATTAAGATGCTAATCTTTCATCTAGCATTCTATTTACATCAATCTAATCAGCACATCTTATACCATCTGCATTTGGATTTAGACAAATCTGGGCACTCAGACTCGTGTTAGAGCCATAGCCAGAGTCAGTTTTACTTATTGTATTCATGTTTTTATTGATATCCTATGGTTAATAACATTTGTTGGGCTAGGAAAAGCGTAGGGTTAATCAGACATTGGTTATATATTTTGTTGTTGACACATTTGACATTTTAATATTTAGAACAAGAATTACTTATGTCTAATCAATCCTGATGTAAAGATCAGCATGTAAAGTGACTGAAATTGTATGTCTCTGAGCTCAAAATGTTTAATTATGGAGAGTTGTTTCTTAAACATATTTATTATATTATTATATTGCATGCATCCATCCACGTTTGTGCCAAATTGTTATGTATTTTTATGAATTTAAAATAAAATCGAAGCTTTTCCCTACGCGTATCGGCAAACTCAATGGCCGAGCGCCTTTGTTTTTCTCTCGACACTGTTTTCAGCGCATGCAGAGTCTGAATGGCGATCTCGTCTTTTGTCCGCGATTGGAATAATTTCCCCAGCTTAATCAACTAATATCCCCTAAAAACAAAAACAAAGTTTTCATCAGACTATGAATGCAGCTTCAATAAACGTAAGCAAAAAAACAATAAAATAACAAACCAGGATATAGAATTCACTGTGTTGGTAACACAGGACCCCCCTCCCCCACCGTTTAGGCACCAAATCCCTTGGGTGGAACCTGAATGAACTCTGACTATGTGTTGGTAACACAGCCTGCCTGTTTAGGCACCAAATTGCCTGGGGGAGGCAGTCCAATCGACCGTCGTCGGTGATTCACGTGAGCGGGAATTCCCTGGTGCATTTACCGCGCTCCTGTGGCGTTCTTACAATAAAATCAATGCAGGCGCCTCGATCTGGCAGCTTCGTGCAGTTCTCAGTGCCCCCCCCCCCCACCACACACACACATGTGCCCCCCCCCCCCTCTGGATACACTGAATATATACTGGTACAAGGTCTCCGGTACACAGTCGTACAGATGTAGTCGTTGCACCCCATGGTGTGTTCGCGCGTTATTTGGTGGTTGTGGTTTTAAGTCCTGGCAATATCTAAGGTCATAAAGGAAAATTTGTTTTATTTAAAGCTGCATAGTGCGGTGAAATATCAAATTTTCAAAACCAAACCAATTATCTAAATTTGCTTTTACATATCTAATTTAGATACTAATGCACTTATTAAGCATTTGTTTCTGCGTAGAATTGAATACTGAGTCAATTTAACAGAACCTGTTACTGCAGAAGTCTATGGTGTCAAAGTTTTGGCAAGCTTGCCAAAACTAATTTTCCATGTTTGCACTCAAAACATCTAAAAAGTTTACCATTTAAAATAAAAGTAACTTTGAACTAATGTAAAGTAGATACTAGTGATTGATCTAATATATTTATCTCAGAAAAAATACAGAAATTAAAAACCATCGGACTATGCAACTTTAACGACGCCCCTACAGCGCGTTGATTTTTATCATCGGCTATTGGACATCAAACATCTACGGTCATATCAGGAGGGGTACCGACTTGTGACAGTGTGCACTCATGGCGACTTTATGGTGCTGCCCCACTAGGAGACCAGTCCATCAGTGTCATGAGCTGATATCCCACTCAGTCACATTATCCTGACACCGAGCCAACCAGTCCTTGCCCTATCCTATTGGTGCTTAGCATTAATAGGATAGGGTGGTAGCGACAAGTATCAATTTGATAAGTCATTGGTTTGACTCAACCAGGAACCGAACTCCCGATCACCCGCCCAGTAAGAATGAATATCTACTGGATATGGTAGGCATATACAGTCGCATCAGCTGTACTGATTTAAGCTAAGATTCCATATACGTGGTATGCGGCATGCGGCATGGGAATTCGAATGTGGTATATGCGGCATAGATATATGCCAACCCCCGATAGCCAATGTTTACTTTTTATGCTGGGGGATGGTTAACAAACAAACACACCAAAAAAGTTACCCATAACATTTTTGGGGGTTTTTCCTCCAAATTTGTGAAGGAAGATCAAAGTTACTATTGTTTTCTATGGCAAACGCAGCAGTATTCGCATTCACACCGATCGGTCCATGGGTCGATCCATTTGCCGCATTCTCATTCGCATTCATATTCGCATTTGGACGTATGGAAGCAACACTATTCATTTACATGCTTTTCGATTTCTTGCCGCATTCGCATTTGCAGGCCGCATAGCACATATAAGGAATCTTAGCTTTATCCATTGCATCCCATGGTGGGTTGGCTATGTTATATAGAATAGCCTTGTTTTCTTTTATTTGGTGAATAATTTATCTATGAGGAGTCGGTCTGTGATCGACCTGACGTGGTGTTTGCTGAATGGGTAAAGCTAAGGTTCCTTATATGTGGTATGCGGCATGCGGCATGCGAATGCGAATGCGAATGTGGCAAAAAATTGAAAAGCATGTAAATGAATAGTGGTGCTTCCATACGTCCGAATGCGAATGCGAATACGAATGCGACAAATGGATCAACCTATGGACCTATCGGTGCGAATGCAAATGCGAATACTGCTGCGTTTGCCATAGAAAACAATAGTAACTTTGATCTTCCTACACAAATTTGGAGGAAAAACCCCCAAAAATGTTATGGGTAACTTTGTTGGTGTGTATGTTCATTTAACCATCCCCCAGCACAAAAAGTAAACATCGGCTATTGGGGGTTGGCATATATCTGTCGCATATACCACATTCTCATTCGCATGCCGCATACTGCGTATATGGAATCTTAGCTTTAGAATGCGGACTTCCCATGCGGAAGGTCGGCATTTGGAATAGACTACATCGCCATTCCAGCCACGCGGTGCATTGTGGGATGCATGGAAGAAAAACAAACCCGCAAGAAGCACATGGCTAATGCTAATACACTGGGTGAAGCTATGAAATGTGCTAGTTTCAGCTCATCTTATCATTATATTGCATGTGTGCATACATGTTTATGCCAAATTCTTATGTATTTCTATTAATTTTGAATAAAATTGAAGTTTTCCCCTATGTGTATCGGCCAACTCAATGGCTGTACGCAACTGCTTTGTTGCCAACGCCGATTTTGGCGCATGGGCAGTCGGAACGGTGATCTCGTCTATCCTGGCCGAGTTAAGCCAATGACTCACAAAATTGATACATTTCGCTACCTAGAGTGGCTCTCAGTGCATTAATAGGATAAGGCAAGGACTGGTTAGCTCAGTGTCAGGATAATGTAACTGAATGAGATTGGGTCATGGTGTCAGCAGCCTTATCTCCCAATGGCGCAGAACTACAAAGTCACCAAGAGCGTGGACTGTCACAAGACGGTACCCGTCCTGATATGAACTTAGATGTTGCCAGGATGTAAAACCATAAACAAAAAAACAAACAAGTTATCTGATCAGTGGGCACTGGTCTTCCAGCCGTTTTACATACAATACAGGATAACCCCGTTAAACCAAACTTGAAGGGACCCTAGAAATTTGTTTGGATTAACCGATCATTGGTTTAACCGAGCTTTGGCTTCGACTTTGAATTGGCTTTGGTAAAAACGTGGGTGCATTATGAATGTAATATACAATGTATGTGGACACTTTGATTATTATTTGGTTAATCCAATCTTTTTTCAGCGGCCTGGCAAAATACTACCATTTATCATATAAAAAAGTCGGCGGGGTCTCAGATGACCTTATAACCACATGAAAGTTTGGTTTAACCGTACAGGATGTGGCCTGGGGTCCAACAATTTTGTTTGGATTAACTGATAATTTGGATTAACCGACTTTGGTTTAACCAAGTTTTTAATATGATAAATAGTAGTATTTTGCCGGGCCGCCAAAAGAAGTTTGGATTAACCGTTCATTTGGTTTAACCGAGCTTGGTTTAACGGGGTTATACTGTATTGTGCTTAAATAGTTTTATTATTTTCCTGTTGTCTTATCTGCAATATTCATCTGGATGTTTTTCTTGTGACTCTCAATGTCAGGGCACAGCTCTTCTATCTATCTATCTATCTATCTATCTATCTATCTATGCTCTTTTATCTATATATCTACCTATGCTCTTTTATCTATATATAATGTGTCAGTGGTTCAGGCTGATAAAAGACATATTACGCGGCCATCGTGAGATAAGAATCTGGCTCTCAACTATAGGAGTTTTGGCGTGTTGGTCAAAATTTATTTTTGGTTCTGTCATTTCAAATTGCTCCAAAGTTACCCATCTAAAAAAATCCTCTAAATAGATCCCGCCTAACCTAGTGAAATCTGTCGGCAGAATCTTGAACCACTCTAGTCGGGTACATTCCCCGACTGCCTATGATTTCACATGCTATATCCCTTTTAAGAATGCTTGGAAAAATAATAAAATGCCTGATTATATTCAGATATTCATATCGCAACAGGATTCAAGCTCTTATCCTTGTAATATATCTATAAAAAGAAAGACAACTATATCGTATTTTTCTTCTGGGATTTCACTGCCACACTTTTCATGTATTACACCCTTCCAGTTAAGGTGGCGGGGTCTATTACTCCAGACTAAAGGCCCTGTCACACTACGACACATCGTCTTAGCGTATGCTGACATAGGTGATTTGGTGCCAACACATTGATATACGGCGAGATGCGTTATGTGAACGTTATGCGAACATTATGTGTACACTGGTATACATGTCATATGGCGTCAAATGCCAAGAGGCCGAAAAAGGTTTTCAGCATGCTCAAAACTTTTGATGTATGACAATGTGTGTCTTATACGTCAGCATATGCTATGTATACATTAGACATATGTCAATGTATGCTAGATGTACGTTATACATACGTTATGCATATGTTGTCAGGCATAAGTCGAGCTGGCGGAAATGTACAGTTCGAGTATTGACAACGTATTGACAACGTACGCCTAACATATGTTTGGTGTTTCTCCATCGTATCTTGACATATTTGGCATACTTCTGGCGATCAAATAACATATATAATGTTCACTGACGTTCTGCAAGCGTATTGCGTTTGGCCATACTTTCTATGATACGGTGTCATACGCTAGCAATACGTTGGACATACATTCTGCATACGTTTAGTACATTGTGTATACATCCAACTATGCCCCCCCCCCCGCACTGAAAAGTTTGATGCTTCTCGATATATAAAATTGATTTAATCCATTGGGCATACGCTGGCGCAATATATCTACCTTTATTATCGACCTTACTTTAGTTTGAAGTAACTTTTATTTTAAATGGCAAACTTTAAAACTATTTGAAGTGAAAACATGCTAAATTAATTTGTGCATGCATGCCAAAATGCTGACTGCATAGGATTCAGCAGTAACAGGTTCTATAACAATAGACTTAGTAAGTCCTTCTATGTAGCAACAAATACTAAACAAATGCATCAGTATCCTAATTGGATAACTTAGGTTCAAATCTAGGTAAGTGTTTCGCTTTTGAAAATTTGATGTTTTTATCGGACTATGCAACTTTAATGTATTTATCTAAAAGCAATATGGCAGGAACTCAAAACCATTATAGTATGCAACTTTAAATTCGTTATTGGCCCATGTGTAGGTGCGAGGGAGGGGGGGGGGGGGTCCGTGTAATGTGCTCATATTGCATTATATATTTATGTGGTTAGGAACCGGCTAAGCTGTCTGCGACGCAACCCCGTGAGCCCGCCGTATGCTACACGACAATTAAAGTTGCATAGACCGATGGTTTTGAATTTCTGTATTTTTTTCTGATATAAATATATTAGATCGATCACTAGTATCTACTTTACATTAGTTCAAAGTTACTTTTATTTTAAAATGGTAAACATTTGAGATATTTTGAGTGCAAACATAGAAAATTAGTTTTGGCAAACTTGCCAAAACTCTGACACCATAGACTTCTGCAGTTACAGGTTTTGTTAAATTGACTCAGTATTGCCTTCTACGCAGAAACAAATGCTTAATAACTGCATCAGTATCTAAGTTAGATATGTAAAATCAAATCTAGATAATTGCTTTGGTTTTCAAAATTTGATATTTCATCGGACTATGCAGCTGTAACCACAAATCCAACTGATCTGGGATAAGATAGAAATCTTAAAGTTGCATCATCTGATTGTTAGTTGGTTATTGGAGTTTTACGTCCTGACAACATCTAAGGTAATATCAGGACAAGTACCGACTTGTGACAGTGTGCGCTCATGGCGACTTTATAGTTCTGCGCCGCTAGTAGACCAGGTCGGCAGCACCATGACCTAATATCTCACTCAGTCACATTATCCTGGTGCTTAGCCAACCACTGTCAATGTATCAAAGGTCTGCTAACACAGGCCCTGTCAATGTATCTAAGTGTCAGGTAACACAGGCACTGTCAATGTATCTAAGTCTGCTAACACAGGCACTGTCAATGTATGTAAGTGTCTGCTTCTAAAGGCCCAGTCACACCTTACCGGACTGGGGAACCGGACGAGAACCGGACACTGTCCGGTACTGTACGGCGATGTCCGGCGGTGTCCGGTACAAGTTTTGAACATGCACAAAACTTCTACCAGACACCACTGGACTGGCGTGTCCGGTTGGTGTCCGGTTTGTCCGGTACATGTCCCGTACCCATCTGGTACCCATCCGTACATGTCCGGTACCCATCCATTGGTGTCCATTTTGTCCAGTACATGTCCGGTATCCATCCGTTACGTGTCCGGTTCTCGTCCGGTACATGTACGGTACTTGTCCGGTTGTCTGGTGGCAATTGACCCAATTATGCTCCATTTCAATACATTTCAATACATTTTGTGTATCGGAGAGCACCGGACTAGACAATTCTTTGTCCGGTACTCAGTCAATGTATTTAAGTGTCAGGTAACACAGGCACTGTCAATGTATGTAAGTGTCTGTTCTAAGTATCAGCTAACACAGGCACTGTCAATGTATCTAAGTGTCTGTTAACACATGCACTGTCAATGTATCTAAGTGTCAGATAACACATGCACTGTCACTGTATGTAAGTGTCTGCTTCTAAGTGTCAACTAACACATGCACTGTCAATGTATCTCAGTGTCAGGTAACACAGGCACTGTCAATGTATCTAAGTGTCAGAAAACACATACACTGTCAATGTATGTAAGTGTCTGCTTCTAAGTGTCAGGTAACACAGGCACTGTCAATGTATCTCAGTGTTAGGTAACACAGGCAGTGTCAATGTATCTAAGTGTCAGCTAACACAGGTACTGTCAATGTATCTCAGTGTCAGGTAACACAGGCACTGTCAATGTATCTACGTGTCTGTTAACACATGCACTGTCAATGTATCTAAGTGTCAGCTTCCACAGACACTGTCAATGTATCTAACTGTCTGTTTCCACATACACTATCAATGTATGTAAGTGCCTGCTTCTAAGTGTCAGCTAACACAGACACTGTCACTGTATCTAAGTGTCAGATAACACATACACTGACACTGTATGTAAGTGTCTGCTTCTAAGTGTCAACTAACACAGGCACTGTCAATGTATCTCAGTGTCAGGTAACACAGGCACTGTCAATGTATCTAAGTGTCAGATAACACATACACTGTCAATGTATGTAAGTGTCTGCTTCTAAGTGTCAGGTAACACAGGCACTGTCAATGTATCTCAGTGTCAGGTAACACAGGCAGTGTCAATGTATCTAAGTGTCTGCTTCTAAGTGTCAGCTAACACAGGCACTGTCAATGTATCTAAGTGTATGTTAACACATGCACTGTCAATGTATCTAAGTGTCAGCTTCCACAGACACTGTCAATGTATCTAACTGTCTATTTCCACATACACTGTCAATGTATATAAGTGTCTGCTTCTAAGTGTCAGCTAACACAGCCACTGTCAATGTATCTAAATGTCAACTAACAGAGACACTGTCAATGTATCTAAGTGTCTGCTTCTAAGTGTCAGCTAACACAGGCACTGTCAATGTATCTCAGTGTCAGTTAACACAGGCACTGTCAATGTATCTATGTGTCAGCTAACACAGGCACTGTCAATGTATCTAAGTGTCAGCTAACACAGACTCTGTAAATGTATCTAAGTGTCAGCTAACACAATCATTGTCAATGTATCTAAGTGTCTGCTTCTAAGTGTCGGCTAACACAGGCACTGTGAATGTATCTAAGTGTCAGCGTCCACAGCCACTGTCAATGTATCTAACACTGTCAATATATATCCAAGTGTCACTAGTGCTTGCAGGGGGCATGCTGTACGTGTCTCATTCTAAGTGTCAGCTTCCAGAAACACTGTCAATGTATCTAAGCATCTGCTTATCCATACACTGTCAGTGCATCTACGTGTGCTTCCACATACACTGCCAATGTATCTAAGTGTCTGCTTCTAACTGTCAGCTAACACAGGCAATGTCGATGTATCTAAATAGGCCTACCTGCTTCTAAGTGTCAACTTCCATAGATACTTTCAATGTTAATTGTCTGCTTGTACAGACACTGTCAATGTATCTAAGTGCCAACTTCCACAGACACTGTCAATGTATATCAGTGTATGCCTCTAGGCATCAGCTTCCACAGACACTGTCAATGTATCTAAGTGTCAGCTTCCACAGACACTGTCAATGTATCTAAGTTTCTGCTTCCACACTGTCAATATACCCAATTGTCACTGGTGCTTGCGGGAGCGGCATGCTACTTACTACACCCTGTGTGTCTGCAATATAATAATAACAATAAAAACTATATAATAAACACGCATGATGCATAAACATTAAACACGTCGTCATCACGAAACCATCACTATTACTTCTTATGCTGTGAATATTTAAAGATTAGATCCATTTATTCTCTGGTATTAACAACGTTGACAAAGTTTGCTTTTCGATACAGTTATGCAGACATTTTTGATATGACACATGTTGTCAGTTTGTGCCGACAGCTATGCCTTGACAGTAGGCTACAGGCGTACAGGTGTCACCACTCAAGTTTACAACGGGGGGGGGGGGGGTTATGTTTGTGTTATATCACATCACCTGCAGTTGTCACAGTCCTGCTTCCATGTCATTTGCACCTTTTCGCCTTCTCCTCCTGAAAATGTCTATTTAAAAGAAATATTGTCTATAGTATAATAATAGCAAGTTAGCGGCGTGTCTATAGACATAGATATTCGGAATATATACGTATGCATGCATACGTCCATAGACACCCCCCCATATATATATATATACGCATTTACATAAAGATACATACACACATATATATGTATATTCATATACATATTTAGATATAAATACATATACATCTATTTATATAC
Organism: Branchipolynoe longqiensis; assembly: GCA_030323885.1. Classification (NCBI taxonomy): domain Eukaryota; kingdom Metazoa; phylum Annelida; class Polychaeta; order Phyllodocida; family Polynoidae; genus Branchipolynoe; species Branchipolynoe longqiensis. The sequence goes on along the minus strand of CM059186.1, from coordinate 5,857,964 downwards.
ACATATACACCTATGCATACATAAAGTTATATCCATATCTATATATCCACATATGCATACATATATATGAGCATATATACATATATGCATATACACACATATATCTACATATACAAACAAATGTTTATGGACACATATATACTTATGTATTCAAGCACATACCTATGGACATTTATAAACATAAATACATATGCACATACATACACACATATACATAAATATATACACATACAAACACATGTCTATATATATACACATATGCACACATACATACATATTTAAGCTTTTTATATAGGCAGATATACATAAATACATATACATGGATTTTATACAAACATATATATCCATGTACATATATATCCATATATAGGCATAAGTATGGGTATATATATATACATATATATATATATATGAATATGTATACATGTATATATGCATATATACATACATATATCTAGACACATGTAAAATAGTTCCCTTTAACCATTAGGGTTACAGAATACACCTATCATGTGTACAAATCAGTCTGAACCTTATCACATAGCACTTAAGTCTAGTCTGATATAAATCCACGATAGCCAATACCTGTAATCTATACAGTGGAAAGACCTTGTTAACTATTTATCACACCAAAACATTCTGCTTTTGTTACACCAACTCAACACCGACTGCTCCATTCATCACCTATACACCCATACCGCCACCACTGTTTCGTGCTTACTGAGTTGGGACAAGTAGCAGTCCCAGCAAGTGTATGATTAGCAAACCCAGAGATTGCGGAGTATTAGATAAGTTGATCTAGACCTCAGATAAATATAAAGTAGTACCGGTGGTACTGAATGGCACTCGTGCCGTTACAAGGGCCTGATAGAGTGCCCAGTCTGGTACCAACTACGGTACCGTTCAGTGTTGGAGCTGAATACATATACACCTATATATGCATATAATATCTATATATGCATATAAGCCTATATATATGTATATTATAAGCCTATATATACACCTATAGTATCTATATCTGCATATAAGCCTATATATTCACATAAGCCTATATATATATATGCATATAATATCTATATATGCATATAGGCCTATATATGCATATAAGCCTATGTATATATATATGCATATAATATCTATATATATATGCATATAAGCCTATATATAAAACATACTTTTCGTGTTGGATACAGTAATCTCCTTTTGAGCATGCTCAATTGAGAACGTTTACAGCAGCACAAATGTAAAATGTAGATTCATAGCATAGCAATAATAAATTCAAAAATTCAAGATGACTAGAATGTCATAGTTATTAATATTATTACCGCCATTGAAGAGCGCTAAATACACTAGTGTTCCCGATATGGGAGTCTAACTAAGTGGCAAGGCCCATAAATATTAAAAGGCATGCACAGAGACATCAACTTTTAATGACCAGAGAACGGTGTTCTTGAAAAATCTGAACAAAGCCAAGGTCATCCACGTTGGCTATGACGTCACGTCCGGTAGACCGCCACATTATTCTGCGCCTTGTAATGGGTTGGCACTGAGAATCGCAGTTCTGTTGTAAGCCTTCTAGTGGCCATGTTGCTTTCTACGTGATAGCCTGCAGCCACCAATCAGGGCCAGCTGAAGGTACCGGCAACTCGGGCGGTCACCTGGGGCACCAAATATAATTTGTTGAAAGAAAATTAAAAAAATATTATACTTGTAAGAGTGCTGAAATTCAGCTTGCCAAGGGCACTAGCAATCCTAGGGCCAGTTATGCCACCAATGGTAGTTTTGTATCTCACGTGGCTACCAAATCTGTCTTACCCACAATCTCTCACTAGGAAATATTTATTGATTGTATTTCTTTTGCATTAATAACTCTTCACATTCGTTTTTTCTTTAATGTTTAAAATAATGCATTTTACACTTGTTGGAACATAGCAATATTTGGTTGGTGATAAATTCTCACCCATCTTATAATATATTAATATTAATAACATAATTCATCTAACCCCATCGCTCTGTTCACAATGATAATGTGTGCAACTACTGTCTAAGGTCATTATTTAAAATATTGCCCTGAATATGTGTATTTTGTCTAAGGTCATTATTTAAAATATTGCCCTGAATATGTGTATTCATCAATAGACAAACAATTACTTATTATACCACACTATATTCCAACATGACCTTCCCAGTTGTACTTGCTTTTAAAATTGAATAGTCGCAATTAAAGCTGCATAATCCGATGAAATCATTCATTTTTTTTTTTAAACAGACTTAAATCCTACATATCCAATTTCAAAACTGACACACTCATTAAGAACTTATTACCACATAGGACTTAGAAGGAGTATTAAATCAATTTAATAGAACGCCCCCCCCCCCCCATTGCCGAAGTCTATGATGTCCGGTATGATTTCAAGATGTACATCAATATTACATGCTTTCACTTTAAATATCTCCAAAATGAACTCTTTACAATAAAATATAATGTAATTCATATTAAGAAATAAAGCAGAAAATACAGGGGTCTCGGTGAAAAACAATCCCTGAAAAACTAGGGTGTGAGGTGGGGGGCGGGGGGGGGGGCCGGGGGCATTCATCCTGGAAAACCTAGATAAAAATGGTGCAATCTGGCACCTACTTGGACATATTTTGGCCTTGAAATTCCAACTGTATTAAGACTTCAAGACTAACAAATAATTAAAAATAAATGTTTTTTTCGCGGACAGGATTTCACCCCCCCCCCCGGCTGATTTGGAAACCCAGTTTTCAATTAAATCGGCGATTTCACTGAGAAATGGGATCTCTGATATAAACGGGCAACTGCATATATTCATCTAATATATTCCAGAAGCAAAGAAAAACCCCATAAAAAAACCCATTGGATTATGCAATTTTAATAACCACGTTACCAAGGAGTATGTGTGTACGGGGAGAGAGGAGACTCTGCAATAGAAACCATACACTGCCGATACATCATGCACAATGTCTGTGTAAGGTGAATGGACCTCGACAAAAACCACCGGTATATAGAATAATGTAACCATTTTTAGTAGGTCACCAAGACGCCAGTCGGCTAATCACATTTCAAAATGCTACACATGCTCGCATTTGTGAACTGCACACATTGTGTCTAGTCAGAGCTATCAAATAAAGTTACATATATTATATAAAGGCGTGTCTGGGTCATTTGTTATAAAGCTGCTTCCTACTTAGGGAAACCCCACCTGCACATCGAGAGAAGATCTGATATGCTATATACAGTAATACCTGTATTCAATGGACAAGTTTGCATATTGGGCAATGTTGTCCTGCCATAGCAGGTGTCCTCTCATCGGAGCAACAATAAAATGAAACAAAGGCAGTTTGTACATTGGTATATTGCCTCCAAATGGCAAAGACTTGCCGACCACTAGGGTCGCTAAAGACAGGTATTACTGTATACATTCATATATATGTACATGTATATATATATATGCTGTATAAGAATTATACAAGTATAATAACCCGGAATTCCATACTTGCTCCTCAGCTCCACCTGCCAGTGATCGGGTGATGGAGCCTGGGGATAGTCATCTACTGCTCCAACCTACTCAACCTCAGCTCCGACGGTGGCGCCACCTCCCACCGCTCTCTATATATCCACATATATGTGATGTATAAGCAAATATGCGAGTATAAAGGCAAGGAAGGAAATTGCATTTTATTGTTCTGCATTTACTGATTGGGTGCCTTAATCTATGTCTGGCCCCTTCCCTCACGTGACCGGTGGCGCCGCCACCGGCACAAACCCAAACTGGGACGCTCTACTGTGTCATTCGCGAATTCTTTATACATATATGCATACATATATGTAAAAATGTACATATCTAATCATATGTAGATATATACATATATATTTATATTCATATATATATATATATATATGACAGCGGCTGACTCCAGTGACCCATTTGTTGACGTAAACTTGCCATGTGTGGGCAATTTTTCAACGTACACACTGTTTTGTTTCACTTGATTCTCCTGCCAATGACCGGACACCTGTCACATCAGGACAACAATGCCCTATATGCAGAGTTGTCTATAGAATACAGTTATTTCTGGGCATTCATATATTTTGCGGACATATACTTCGAATGAAACTGAGACCAAGTCCTACTGTGAAAAAAACAATAGAAAAGGGAACTATTATAATCAAATCAAATCATAAAATCATTAAAAATTCTAACCAACGCATGTGCTCCATTTCCCCTAGGACCTTAAATGATAATGATTCATGCACTTACATTAATTACCACACCATCCAAATTGTCTCTGTTGCAATATCAGCGGTCTCGAGTATGTAACGCCAAGAATTAAATACAATAGCCGAAAGCAAATAATGCGAAACATGACACTGCCTCTATCCTCATATGCCATCACATTATTAATATTTATCATCATCAGCACAGAACTGTGTCCAGAACTGAAACCACGGCTGGCTGGAACTTGGAAGACCAGTGCTTCGTGCTGACAAATAATGTACAATAAAACCCTGTTATAATGCATCCCCATTTAACGCGAATTCGGATATAACGCGATGATTCATTGCACCCAGAATTCTTTAATTCAAAGGTAATTCAGTAAGGCAACCCCCGATTTAACGCGACCCTAATTATTTCGCGATCGCATTATATGGACCTGAACGATCGCGTTATAACGGGGGGGGGGAGGGGCATACCGTATTGTGATGAAAATAAATATTTGAAACCCCAATCCCCCTATCCAATCTAATAATTGTTATAGTGTGTATGTTTGAAGAGGGATCCCAACAACATCATCATCATCATCATCACAATACAAACATCACACATCACCAGAACGCTACTTGGTTCACCAACATTTTCAATATAACTACCTTATTACTTCTTACTTCATTATCCTTATTATTTTTTCCATCTTTACATATGTTAGAGGACGGATGCAAACTGAATTATGTTCCCACACCGCACCCCCCCCCCCGCCCACCCCCCTTCCACTCCTCACCCCCACCACTCCTCGACCAGTTAAAGCTGCAAAGTCCAATGAAAGGATAACATTTTCTTTAAAAAAAACCTAAACTCTACCCCAGAGATCCAACTACGTTACATGTGCCCTTAGTAAACATGTGTTGCTGGACAGAACTAGAAGCAAATCCCAAGTCAATTTAAAGCTGCATAGTCCGATGGTTTTGAGTTTCTGAAATTTTCTGACATAAATACATTCGGTTGAATCGTTATTATGTGCCTTACTTTAGCTTGAAGTAACTTATATTTTAAGTGGCTAACTTTCGGGATATTTGAAGTGGAACCATGCAAAATTAATTTTGGCAAGCTTGTCAAAACTCTGACCGCATAGGCTTCTGCAGTAACAGGTTCTATTCAATTGCCTCAGTATTCCCTTCTGTGTGGTCACAAATGTTTAATAAGTGCACCAGTATCTAAGTTAAATATCTAGAATCAAATCTATATCATTATTTTGGTTTTGAAACTTTGATGGTTCATCGGACTATGCAGCTTTAATAGAAGCAAACCATCTTCACATCTCATAATATTAGCTACTCCAAATCGTCCCAGCCCCCTCCCCCCCCCCCCCTCACCACCAACTAGGCGGGGTACTACTACTGCAGTAGCATCTGTATTTATGTTCATACCATTGGCTACCAATCAAGCTGTATGTTATAGGAAAATGGCAAAGTGAGCGAAGCGGGAAGTTGGCTGCATGGTGTGGGGGGAACTGACACTCAATCTTGTCTATATTAGACGCAATATATCTAACCCCACACCCAGAGACACACATTAATCAGATAATTAACAACAGTATTTTCCTGCGCCAGTGATACCATGGTCTACACAACGACACCACTATCGTGTAATGTGGATACAGTAAGGACAGAATTAGCCAAACTTGACATTACAGATTACCACAAGCATTGGTTCAATGTAGCGACGGTGAATGTCACCTAAAAAAGAGAGAGACGATCAAATAGTAGAGATGGAGAATCTAGACACAATGTTGGCAACAATGTGACTATCGTCTTAGGTTGAATGTGTAACGGGTAGAGGACAGTGTACCACACTACAGCCACCAGCCGGTTGGCTGCCTCACTTACCACTGAAAAAAGTATATAATATGTATATATATGAGTCAGCCTCACGAAAATGGGCCAATTGGTGGTTTATTTAAGATGTCGGCATCGCAATCGCTTAAAGTGTAGTGCATTTCTTTGGTTTATATTTAATTATCCTAAAAACAAATAAGGCTGTTGTATTTTCTCTACCTTTACATTCAGGATAAATTTAAGGACTTTGCAACACCTCTGTCAATGCTAAACTATAATTATGCCATTCGACGCCGACATCCAATGCTCGACGCTGACATCTTTAACAGATGTCGGCATCGCAATTCTTAAAGTGTAGTGCATTTCTTTGTTTTATATTAAATTATCCTAGAAACAAATAAGGTTGTTGTATTTTCTCTACCTTTATATTCAGGATAAATTTAAGGACTTTCCAATACCTCTGTCAATGCTAAACTATAATTATGCTGTTCGACGCCGACATCCAATGATCGACGCCGACAACTTCCCCCCAATTGGCCTATTTTCGTGATCCTGACTCATTATATATATAGGATTATTATATACATAAATATGTACACATACATATATATATATGTATGTATATATGTATATATACATATACATATATATATATATGCACACATACATAGAACGCGCATGCATACCCTGGTCAAATATGCTATATCGTTCCAAATACTCACCCGGGAAGCCGGCACACTTAGCAACGGATTCATAAACACATCCTACACATATCCATGCATATATGCATACATATAAACATATATATACATAACCATACATATATAATACATACGCATATATAAATATATATACCTGTATATATAGTAATACATATATTCATGTGTATTATATACCATCTATGTATATTTGTACCATCTATATACCTATATACCGTCTATATACATATATTTAAATATAGACACACATAATATGCATATTATAATATAGATGTATGTATATACATGTATATATATATATACATATGTATCATCATCATGCTGTCGGTCGCGATGCGACAAAGACTGCTTTCATTACTTGACTGCCGCTCTCCATTTAGCTCTCTGCTGTGAGAGTGATGTCCATGAGTCAGTCTTAATGTCTCTCAGCTTCAGGTTTCTCTTGATGGTATCTTTGAACCAGAGACGAGGTGCCCTCTCTTTCTGTAACCAGAAGAGAGTTGAGAGTAGAGGATCCGCTTTGGTAGTCTGTCTGATGACATCCTCATGAGGTGTCCAGTCCACTGGAGATTCTTTTTGATCAGAAGATCTTCCATAGAGGGCAGCCCTGTCATATGTATATATACTGTATATACATATATACACACATATACATATGTATTCATACATGTACATATGCATACATATGCATATACATCAATATAATTATATATATATACACAACCATACCCAGGTAACAACACTGCGGATCGGGCCTCCTGCCCAACCTACACGGAACATATCCTGTTTTTCTGTGCATTCCGACAGTCAGCATTCACTCAGTAACTGTACAGCCGTGCTTATAAGTTATATGACAGACACGTGCATGGTCATGCTGTGTAGCTGATTCCCGCCGGTAGAGGGCGTGCATGATGTTACCCGCCGAGACTAACTGTTGGCGCCGGCCGGTGTAGGACGTTCAAAACACTACAGTAGTGTTTTCAACTCAAGTTCAAAACACTACTGTTAAGTTCAAAACACTACCCCTACATACGTCCAAAACACTACCCAAGTTCAAAACAGTACCCCTACATACGTCCAAACACTACCCAAGTTCAAAACACTATCATAACACGGCAGTGGGGGCTGCAAGTGTAATACCGCAAATTTTAACTTACTGGTACATATTGGTATCCTGACCATGTTATGGCGTTTGAAGCACATACTATTTGGTTTGGTTGTTGGGAGTTTTATGTCCTGGGAACAGCTAAGGTCATATCAGGACACACATACTAGTAGTAAGCGCTGATAGCACTGCGGCGTCTGCACCACGTATTAGTATACGCTGATGGTTCTGCGGCAACTGCACCACGTATTAGGCTACACTGATGGTGCTGCGGCCTTAGATTGATTGTTTGTTGTTGTTTTATGTCCTAGCAACATCTATGGTCATCTCAGGATGGGTACTGACTTGTGACAGTGCACACTCATGGCGACTTTATAGTGTGCCCCACTGGGAGACCAGGCTGCCAGCACCATGAGAGTAGCATTTTGAACTTAAAGGGAGTGTTTTGAACTTAAGGATAGTGTTTTGAGCGTGGCCACAGTCGTGTTTTACCTACCTTTCCCTAAGTTGAAAACACTATTGTTTTGAACCTAAGTTGAAAACACTACCGTAGTGTTTTTGTGGGGTAGTGATTTGAACTTACTACACCGGCCCTCGGAGGGAAGCGGAGTGAGGTGTTGGTGTCCTGTCGGTGTCCTATCGGGGTACTGGGGGCGGGGGGGGGGAGGGGGGGGGGGTCAGTGTTGGAGTTGTCTTGGTGTGCTTGTGTACCCGGTCAGGAGTGGACAGACTTAGCTCCTACTCCAAGCACTGGCCACTCAGTCTCCACTACAAGTACCACACAGTGGTACAGGCGTGTGATATAACTAGCATGGGTGGGCGGGGGTGGAGGGGGGACGCGGCACTGCCACTGCGTACAGGAGTCAGGCCCGTAGCTACAGGGGTCTCGGCGAGAGACGGGGGATCAGACGCCCCCCCCCCCCCCTGCCTCACACACACACACTTTTAACTGTATAATATATAAGCACAATTATCGTACCACCAGCCTTTGGCCAGTTGTTCTCCACTTTTAGCACTGCTGACATCCCACTTTTAGCACAGTGTCTCTCACTTTTGACACTGTGGCCATTCCACTTCTAGCACTGTTGCCAACCCACTTTTAGCAGAGCGTCTCTGATGTTTGACACTGTGACCATTCCATTTTTAGCACCACTGTGATCACACTTCTAGCAGTCTCTCTCACTTTTGACACTGTTGCCATCGCACTTTTAGCACAGTGTCTTTCTCACTTTTGAGACTGACCATTCCACTTTTAACATGGCTGCCATCCCACTTTTAGCACAGTGTCTCTCACTTTTGACAGTGTGACCATCCCACTTTTAGCACAGTGTCTCTCACTTTTGACACTTTGACCGTTCCTCTTTTAGAACCACTGCCATCCCACTTTTAGCACAGTGTCTCTCACTTTTGACACTGTGACTATTCCACTTTTAGCATTGTTGCCATCCCACTTTTAGCACTGCTGCCATCCCACAGTGTCTGTCACGTTTGACACTGTGACCATTCTACTTTTAGCACAGTGTTTTTCACTTTTGAGACTGTGACCATTCCACTATTAGCACTGCTGCCATCCCACTTTTAGATCAGTGTCTCTCTCACTTTTGACACTGTAACCATTCCACTTTTAGCACTGTTGCCATCCCACTTTTAGCAGAGCATCTCTCACTTTTGACACTGTGATCATTCCACTTTTAGCACCGCTGTGATCCCACTTTTAGCAGTGTCTCTCACTTTTGACACTGTGACCATCCCACTTTTAGCACAGTGTCTCTCACTTTTGACACTGTGACCATCCCACTTTTAGCACAGTGTCTCTCACTTTGACACTGTGACCATTCCACTTTTAGCACTGTTGCCATCCCACTTTTAGCACAGTGTCTCTCACTTTGACACTGCGACCATCCCACTTTTAGCACAGTGTCTCATGCTTTTGACAACATGACCATTCCACTTTTAGCACAGTGTCTCTCACACTTGACAGCTTGACCATCCCACTTTTAGCACAGTGTCTCTCACTGTTGACACTGTGACCATCCCACTTTTAGCAGAGCGTCTCTCACTTTTGACACTGTGACCATTCCACTTTTAGCACTGTTGCCATCCCACTTTTAGCAGTGTCTCTCACCTTTGACAGTGACCATTCCACTTTTAGCCCTGCTGCCATCCCACTTTTAGCACAGTGTCTCTCACTTTTGACATTGTGACCATCCCACTTTTAGCACTGCTGCTATCCCAGTTTTACCACAGTGTCTCTCACTTTTGACACTGTGACATTCCACTTTTTGCACTGTTGCCATCCCACTTTTAGCAGAGTGTCTCTCACCTTTGACAGTGACCATCCCACTTTTTGCACTGTTGCCATCCCACTTTTAGCACAGTGTCTCTCACCTTTGACAGTGATCATCCCACTTTTACAACTGTGTCATACTTTAACACTGTGTCTCTACTTTAACACTGTGATCATCCCATTTTAGCACAGTGTCTGTCACTTTTGACACTGTGACATCCCACTTTTAGCACCGCTGCCATCCCACTTTTAGCACAGTGTCTCTCACTGTTGACACTGTGACCATCCCACTTTTAGCAGAGCGTCTCTCACTTTTGACACTGTGACCATTCCACTTTTACACTGTTGCCATCCCACTTTTAGCAGGTCTCTCACCTTGACAGTGACCATCCACTTTTGCACTGTGCCATCACTTTTAACCATGTGACTCACTTTTCGCTCTCCATTTACACAGTGTCTCTCACTTTTGACACTGTGACATTCCACTTTTTGCACTGTTGCCATGCCACTTTTAGCAGAGTGTCTCTCACCTTTGACAGTGACCATCCCACTTTTTGCACTGTTGCCATCCCACTTTTAGCAGAGTGTCTCTCACTTTTGACACTGTGACATTCCACTTTTTGCACTGTTGCCATCCCACTTTTAGCACAGTGTCTCTCACCTTTGACAGTGACCATCCCACTTTTACAACTGTGACCATCATACTTTTAACACAGTGTGTCTCTTACTTTTAACACTGTGATCATCCCATTTTAGCACAGTGTCTGTCACTTTTGACACTGTGACATCCCACTTTTAGCACCGCTGCCATCCCACTTTTAGCACAGTGTCTCTCACTTTTGACACTTTGACCATCACACTTTTAGCACCGCTGCTATCCCACTTTGCGCACAGTGTCTCTCACTTTTGACACTGTGACCACTCCACTTTTAGCACAGCTGCCATCACACTTTTAACACAGCATCTCTCACTTTTGACACTGTGACCATTCCACTTTTAGCACAATATCTCTCACTTTTGACACTGTGACCATCCCACTTTTAGCACAGTGTCTCTCACTTTTAGCACTGCTGCCATCCCACTTTAACACTGTAGGTACTCGACTTCTAACACTGTAACAACAACACTGTTGTTACGTGTTTGTGTCTAAGTGTGTGTCAAACGCGTGGCACTTAGCAATTGTCGTGACTAGGCAATAAGAAGATTGGCAGATAAAACTTGCAGTAAAAATGCCAAATATCGGAATGTTTAACATTATGTACACAATGTGGATAGCATAGCTATTCTCTCTCAGTCTCACCCTCTCTCTATATACACAAATGTATATATGTATATTGATTGATTGAAGGTTTCTTTACGTGGTGACGGCAGTAAATAATCCTCCAGTCAATCAATCAATCAATATACATATATTTCCTATTTCCTTCTGCGTATATTCGATGAAATTGCATGCATAGGCCTACATTAAGGCAATGCTAAAGAATACACACGCTTGAATAATGTTGAAAGTTCTTAACTTATCATCTTCCACAACCGTTGGATTTCCCAGAATAGAGACGCGTATGTAGAACATGGCTTTGGGAGATATCACATTAATAATTTGCTATTTTAAAAACTAGATGACCCAAAGACCTAAGATTCTACCAAGCCTAGTACAACCAAGCTGTCACGGTCAGCCACTCCCTTGGCTTGGAACTGTCACTGCTGGTTGCTGAGGCCTTCGTCGAACATGTCCGTCATAGAGAACATGTTGTTGTTGATGTTGTTGTTGACTGGTTGTCTGTTGTGGATCTGTCCTTGGATTGACAGTGTGCGGTGAGGCCTCTGCAGGTGTCACCTTCGTGATAAAGCTAGAGGGCCGTGCGCTGTCACTGCCGCAGCACCCGGTGTCGGCGCTGTCACTGACAGCACAGCCGGGTGTGCACCAGCTCGACGAGAACTCGAAGTTGTAGCTGTAGCCGAACCACACAATGGTGATAGTGAGCACGCTGAACAGGATAGTCATCCAGGCGATGGTGTTGAGGGCCATCCACGTGTCGAGGCTCGCCCTCGGATTGCCGATGGCACAAAAGAGGAGGGAGTTCCAACTCCACCCCCACGGGTAGAACCAGGAGGTAGTGACGGGCGGGCCGGGCAGCGAGGCGGTGCTGGTGACGATGGTGCAGGCGGCCTCTCCCGCCGGGCTCTGCTCGATGGTAGCCCGGCCCCACGGCATGCTGCTGTCAGGGTCCCGCGCGTACAATATGCCGCTGTGACAGGCGATCTCCTCTAGCATCAACCAGAACTGCTCGCGAATGCTGAGGAAGACGAGGATATGGAACCACTGGTGGCTGGAACCGATCGTGTCAAACATCCCTGGCCAGAATCTCTCTGGAACCTTGATGACGTTGATGAGCGCTCCGCCGGCCAGCATTACGAGATGGCGCGTGTAGGGGGTTTGGAAATCATAGTCCAGCTGCGGGAACCGGTACAGCCCCGTGTCCATCACCACTGACGGGGTCGTGTTGACGGCGGCGGCGGCCGCTACTCCCGCAGCGCCCGTGGTCATGTCAGTGAAATCCCCGGCAGTCTCGTTCACCACCACCACCGCTGGTGGCCCGACGAGCACAGCACCCGCGTGCAACCAGCGCATGATGGCAGGGAAACTTCCGGTCAGGAAAGGCAGCGCGAAGGCGGCCGTGCGGATGGCGTAGCAGAACTTAGTCGGGCGCAGACGGGTGATGCAGCTGGCATACGTGGCCACCCAGGTCATAGCCATGGTGAAGCCGAGGAACTGGCCCTCCCCGGACAACATGTACCCGATGAAGGTTCCCCTGAAGCGTGGTCGGCTGTAGAAATAGTATGCGATCGCTGATGCCATGCCGTAGACGCTGATGGCGGCATAGTCCATCACGAAGCATACATTTCTCCACCGACGCTGACCTGCGCAGTGGAACAGATGCGCAAAGCTGCTCACACCGAACAAGGTGCAGATGCCAAACATGTAGCCGTAGAAAGGATACCTCCCTAGCCCGCTGATGAGGGACAGCCGCAGCCAGGGACCCTATGGGGAAGTAAACAAAAAAAATCAATTAATAAATAAATTAATTAAAATGTCCCGTTGTGTTTAGTCAACGTTGATTGGTTGATTTGATTGCTGATGATTCAAAGTTGCAGACAGTCCGATGGTTTTGAGTTTCTGTAATTTTTTCTAAGATAAATCTATTAAATTGATTGTTATTACTATTATCTACTTTACTTTGAAGTGCAAACATGTGACATTATTTTTTTGGCAAGCATGCAAAAACTCTGACACCAGTAATAGCTTCAACAGTAATAGACCTATTTCATATGACGTCAGCATAGGTATTTAGGTCAGTGCAAGCGCTGCTTGGCTGCAGGACGACACACTGTCACACTGCAAACTCAATGGCTATGAGCAATCTTCATACAGAAAAATTGAAATATCTCTAAAACCACACCATCTACAGACAAACTGCTTGGAACACATATAGAAAACATATTCACCGAACAGATTATATTAAATTTATAAGGTTAATGTTCTGCATTTCCATTAATTTTGAATAAAATTGATGTTTTGCACTGCACGTATCGGCAAACTCAATGCATTGTCAATGGCTGTGAGCAATCTTCATACAGAAAAAGTGGAATATCTCTAAAACAACACCACCTAGAAACAAACTGATTGGAACACCTATAGAAAACATATTCAACGAACAGATTATATTAAATCTATAAGGCTAGAGTTCTGTATTTATATTAATTTTGAATAAAATAGACGTTTTGCACTGCGCATACCGGTGAACTCAATGCATTGTCAATGGCTGGAGCAATCTTCATCCAGAAAAAGTGAAATATCTCTAAAACCACACCATCTATAAACAAACTGATTGGAAAACATATAGAAAACACATTCAACGAACAGATTATATTAAATTTATACGGTTAGGGTTCTTCATTTCTATTAATTTTGAGTAAAATAAACGTTTTGCACTGTGCATACCGGCAAACTCAATGGCAGTGTGCCTTCGTTCTGCAGGCAAGCTGCGTGCACATACAAAATGCATATAAATATTGAAAGGGGTCTATAGATTCTATAAAATTGCCTCAGTATTCCCTTCTATGTGGCGACAAATGCTTGACAGGTATATCAGTATCTAAGTTAGCTATGTAGAAACAATTATAGATAAGTGCTTTGGTTTTCAAAATTTGACGCTTCATCGGACTATGTAGTTTTAATTCTGTGTCGCAGCACAGGCGCCATATTCACAGCGAATGATTGCTGATGGTTTAAAACCGTGTAGGCAACAAGCGCCATGTTCACCGCGAAAAGCTAGTGGTATCTATTTTGTCAGTTTTGGTCGATCACATTCACATGCTCGCCTTGCGGTTTACACAAAATTCTGAACTGGTTAGATCGGTGTCAAATGATAGCAACAATCATCTCTGTTGCAATTTTGAAGTGGTTAATCTTGTGTCAACTTACAGTGAAATCTAAGTCACAAAGAGTATTCAAAATTATAGGAGGTGGTGAAGCCCAGTTATGTGTAGGTACTCTTAGATTTGATTGTGCATTACAAAAAAGTACATTAGTTGATTAAGCAAGGAAAATTTCAATTGCGGACAATTGGTCTTCCCCATTCCACTGCTCCTTGCCCTGTCCTAGTAATGCCGAGTGCCAGGCTAGGTAGTGACAAGTATAAATTGTTAAGTCATCAGTTTGACTCGGCCAGGGTTCAGGGTTCGAATTCCACAACCTACCAGACATTAAGACCGACTCATGGACATCAATCTCACAGCAGAGAGCTAAATGGAGAGCAGCAGTCAAGTAATGAAAGCAGTCTTTGTCGCATCGTGACCGACAGCATGATGAGGATGATGACCAGAATGTGAGGCGGACGCCCAACTCATTCAGCCATCGTGTCTGGTGTTTTACAATTACAGTGGTAAAGAGGGTTTGCATGGTATTTGTATTAACACTGTTGATGCAAGGCCATGGAATCTACACATTCGAACAGAACTTGTCTGAGCGTTAGTGGGACCTGACACTTTAGTCAAGGTTCAGTGATGAGAAGAAGATGAATGTGTGATGTGAGAGCTGGAAAATGGGTTAAGTTGCGTGCAGGAGGCCGACTCGTAGCTACAGGGTGGGAGGGGGTCGGGGGGTTCGGGTCTGTTAAAGGTAACATAGCTACTCTCCCATCCCCCATTCTCACCTGCACGCATGGCAACCGGTGTGAGTGTGTGTGTGTGTGTGGAAAGTGTGTGTGTGGGGGGGGGGGGTGTTACCAATAAGGGGAAAGGCTAGGGAGTATTGGGAACATGAGCGATAATTAAGTGGGTTGTAGTCACGGGAGTAGTAACTTGTAGTCACGGGAAGAGATTAAATATAAATCACTATTATACATGGATCCTGCAGCAACCAATAGGAAACCAGCCATTCAATCTCTGTCTCAAAAGGTGCTAAGCATTATGGGACAAAACCTTGTCCATTGTAATGATCAATATACTATACTTTGCTCAGGATAAACTAATTTGTTTTTTACATGGTGTTTCATAATCCCAATAGAATACATATTGATTTGAAGTAAATGTCCTTGTGTTTTAAGTGTAACCATTTTAAGTGTAACCATTTTAAGTGTCATGCCCCTGTCACACTACGACGCTTCTCCCGGCGATCCGTCAGCGTTGGAAATAAAATCTTGCGCGTCGAGAAACGTCAAACTTTTCGGCGGTTTGGGAGAAAAGATCGGCGTCAGCGCGGCGCGTTATGCGCGCGCCGCCAACGTGTGTATACGCGCTGGGGAAAAAAAAAAAAAAGTTTGGCGCGACGTCTTCATTTAACCTTAAATGTTGGTAGGGCGTAAAACAAAAATGGCCCAGTTTGCGCGACGCGTGAGCAACGACCCTCCCGCGCGCGCGCCGTCTTTCTAGCATTCCCATAACGTTATGCCGGCGCGTCCAACGCAGCGCGACGCGCGCCTAACGTCCTCCTAGCGTTCTTACCCATTTCGTCCCGCGCGTTGCCGCGCGTTGGAAGTTTTGGACAGGTTCAAAACACTCAGCGACCAATAACGCGCGCCGACTTTCGTCGGCGACTCGCCGGCGACAAAGACGTGTACCGACGTGTACCGACGCGCGCATAACGCGCCCCCAGCACGTCTCGATATTTCACTAATTATCGCCCAAAAACACCACACGTTGACCGGTCGCTGGCGAGAAGCGTCGTAGTGTGACAGGGGCATCACCATTTTAAGTTTTAAGTGTAACCATTACTGTGCTGTTTTGTGTCAATCATTACAATGGACAAAAAAAAAGAGTTATCACCTTTTGAGACTCTTAAACAAATATTATTATATACATGTATATAAACCAGAAAATATCGGTCCCATGGTGGGTCGATTTAGAGAGGTTTTGATTCTAAACACAGTAAAACCTGTCTAAATTGACTGACCATCGGACCGACTTTAAATGGTACATTTAGGGAGGTGGTTGGCTTAGGGAGTTTTAAAATCATTACAATGGTATAGTGTGGCTACTACTAGTACTAGTTTGGGACCCAAATAAAACGATCTGTATAGGGGAGTGGTCGATCTGTGGAGGTGGTCTGTGAGACAGGTTTTTCTATATATATAAATTTCTGTTTTCAGTTCTGAATGAGGGAGTAGACCCACCGCTGGTAGTGTGGTGGGAAACCCGATGGGGGCGCCACCAATGATGTTAAAGTTGCATAGTCCGATGGTTTTGAATTTCTGTATTTTTCCTGAGATAAATATATTAGATCAATCACTAGTATCTACTTTACATTCGTTCAAAGTTACTTTTATTTTAAATGGTAAACTTTTTAGATATTTTGGGTGCAAAGATAAAAAATAGTTTTGGTAAGCTTGCCAAAATTCTGAAACCAGACTTCTGCAGTAACAAATTCTGTTAAATTGACTCAGTATTTCCTTCTATGCAGAAACGAATGCTTAATTTGTGCATCAGTATCTAAGTTAGATATGGAAAATCAAATCTAGATAATTGGTTTGGTTTTGAAAATTTGATATTTCATCGGACTAGGCAGCTTTAAGTAATAAGGAAGTGGAAGTAACAGATTAGTATCAGTAATGCGTTTAGTAAATTTAGACTTGTATAATTCTTATAGTTATGCATCACACATAGAGATGGGGGCACTCCACCAATGCGGCAACACAGAAGGAACGGATATGGTTTATTTCCCGTCAATCATTTATACTTGTATAATAGGTTATACATCACATATAAATAATATATATGGAGTTACTCAGTCTATTAAACACTTATCTACTTGCTGATACTACCGTGTGATGTATGTTGTGTCAACTTGCCTTGCTGTCATTATTGCTTGTAGGATAATGTTTAACCTTTCTTATTCCACTGAGTAATTGCGGAGGAGGTGGCTTGTGGGGGTGACCCTATTCTAAATGAGGAATCTAACGTCTGGTACTACCCAGGGTAGAGTCACACCAATGACTAAAGCCCGGTACACACCTCCCGTATAAAACCTAAAACTGCCCGTTTCGTGACAAAGTTTGAGTTTTAGTCGGTTTCAGTCTTTAGGTGTGTGACCCCCTATCACACCAGAGCCTTCCGATTCGCGACTTAAAACTCAGTTTTAGGTTTTATATGGGAGGTGGGTACTGGGTTTTATAAGATTCGAAAAATGAATAGGGCAGTTTTAGTTGGGAAACGGGACGGGTCGGGTTGTAATGGGTACCGTCAGGCAGTCAGTTTTAGCGCGTGATTCGTATACGGGAGGTGTGTACCAGGCTTTAAACTTGTTCCTGATATGACCTTAGATGTTGTCAAGATGTAAACTCCAACCAACCGTAAACTTGCCGCGACCTAGCCTGGGGGTCGGCATTACTAGGATAGGGCAAGGAGCAATGGAATGAGGAATTGTCCGTGCCTGAAAATTCCACTGCTTAATCAACTAATTTTATTTTTAATGTAGAAACAATATTTGTTTAAAGATCAAATATGGTATAAAATACTGGGATTAACAAATATATATATATTCATACCTGGTCCACGAACAGCAAATATGCAAAATACACACAGGGCAGCATGTGTGTCCAGAAGTTGAGAGTCTCATTGTGTAGATAGAGGGCGCTGTAGGCGCTGACAGTGACGCCGATGCCCGGCGGTCGGTAGCCAGTGTGGATATAACTCTCCCTCATCTCCACCGGCACCTGCTCGGCCATCAGCGAAGGTTTGTCGGGGTCGGTCTCACACCACGACAGGCTGTCATGTTCCTCAGCCATCACGTCATGCTTACACTTGAACTGTTCCTGCTTTTCTTGCCATGACAGGAGCGCTGCAGAGCCGTCTGGTGACAGTGACACAGCTGCTGCTGCTGTCACGGTGCTCGGTGGGCGGGGTGACGTCGACTCGGGCGCGACTTTGACCGCCTCTGCGGCTGCGGCTGCGGCTGCGGCTGCGGCTGCGGCTGCGGCATTGTGATTGTCGCCACCCCGCCCCGTCAAAGAGTCGCTAAGCGAGTCTGGCAGTGGGAAGCTATTCCCCTCTCCTCCAGCCGTCAGCGAGACATCTGTGTGAAGGTCACTGGAGGAAGGCGTGTGAGAATTCCCCCTCTCCTGTCCAGGATGCTGAAGACCAGGTCTCCCCTCCTCATCCTCCTTCTCCATCTCACAGCACCTCTGTCTTTCTGCAGTGCCTGACTCCGCTGTAGTATGTCCTAGACTAGAGGAAGTAGAGGAGCGCCTGATGTATTAGTGTGTGACGGCGGCGGCAGCAGCGGCAGCGGCAGCGGCGGCAGGCGTGCCAAAGGCAATGCTTGCTGCTGTCCTTGTTTCGGTATACATATATATTTATATATATATATGTATATATATATATGCTCTATGGGCCTTACAACCTTACAGGGTTAAGACTACGTTAGCATCACCGCCCAATCCGAGTCCTCACCACGTACATATCCATCGCTTGATTCCCTACCTCACTCACTTGCCTACCTAACTAATCTGCCACTGGCAAACACACACAGGAGCCATGGGCGCACTCCTAAGTCCTAGTCCTAGGCCCGGGTTCACTGCAGCGGCCTGGCCTGTGTACTGCATACTCCGTGCCCGTCTACGCCAGCCCGCCCGCTGCAGAAGCAGCTGCTCCCCGCATAAATCTGCCAGCTGCTCCCCCGCCGATACCAGCGGCAGTAGGCCGGGCAGCGAGCTAAGCTCTAGGTAGCTGGTGGCTGGCTGGCTACATCATGCCGGCCACACGCTACGCGACTCAAAATCGCGTGTGTGGTTGTTAGGGTTAAAATTGCATAGTCAGATGGCTTTGAGGTTTGGTCATTTATGAGATAAATATATACACTAAAACCACTCTGAATCGAGCGATCTTGGGACCGACTTTAAGTGGTCGATTTAGGGAGGTGGTCGGGTTAAGGAGTTAGAAAATGGTTACAATGGTATTGTTGGGACCCAAATAATGCGATCGATATAGGGAAGTGGTCGATCTGTGGAGGTGGAGAGAGGTTTTAATGTATATATACATTGTTTCACAAACTAATTCACATATGATTCCAAGCATACCCACATGATTCCATGTATACCATGTGATTTCATGCATACCCACATGATTCCATGCATACCCACATGATTCCACGCAAACCCACATGATTCCACGCATACCCACATGATTCCATGCATACACACATTATTCCACATATACCCACATGATAGCACACATACCCACATGATTCCACGCATACCCACATGATTCCACACATACCCACATGATTCCACACATACCACGTGATTCCACACATACCACATGATTCCACACATAACATGTGATTCCACACATACCACATGATTCCACACATACCACATGATTCCACGCATACCACCTGATTCCACACATACCCATGTGATTCCACGCATACCACGTAATTCCACACATACCACATGATTCCACGCATGCCCACTTCATTTCACACATACACACTTGATTCCATGCATACCACATGATTTCATGCATACCACATGATTCACGTGCATACCCACGTGATTCCACGCATGCCCACGTGATTCCACGCATACCCACGTGAGTCCACACATACCCACGTGATTCCACATATACCATGTGATTCCACACATACCCACGTGATTCCACACATACCCACGTGATTCCACACATACCCATATGATTCCATGCATACCACGTGATTTCATAGATACCCACATGATTCCAAGCATACCCACATGATTCCACACATACCCACATGATTCCACACATCCCACGTGATTCCACACATACCCACATGATTCCACACATACCCACATGATTCCACGCATACCATGTGGTTTCATGCATATCCATGTGATTCCATGCATACCACATGATTCCACACATACCCACGTGATTCCACACATACCCACGTGATTTACTTTGCTACAGATGGCCACACACTGCCACATCTGAACACACTTAACACCACCTGGTCTCATGCCTCCTCCCCCCCCCCCCCCCCCCCCAAACCCCACCCTCCGACCTCCACTCCAACCGCCTGTCATTGTGCTCCCTTTGTGTGAGATAGGTCATCAGACCACATGCCACCAGCTAATTGACCAGCTAACCACCGACATTCGATTTATCTCAGGTGAAGAATTCCATTGTGTTCTATGCTACAAATTGCGTATTCAACCGTTATCGTATATATTGCTCTATATACTATTTTGTGTGTGAAAATCCCGAATTGAAAAATGGCTGGAAGACCAGTGTTTCGGCACTGACAAAAGAACTTATTCAGCAGAATAAATATATTTACCAAAACAAAAGGTGTGCACACTGTGTTCTTTTTTGTTAAAAAAAAATAAACATAAGTTTATTCACAGAGGAAACAATTCCATTATTCCCTCTATGTATATAATGTATATGAGTCAGGATCACGAAAATAGGCCAATTAGGGAAAGTTGTCGGCGTCGAGCATGGATGTCGGCGTTGATCGGTATAATTATATTTTAGCATTGACAGAGGCGTTGCAAGGTCCTTAAATTTATCCTGAATGTAAAGGTAGAGAAAATACAACAACCTTATTTGTTTCTAGGATAATTTAATATGAAACAAAGAAATGAACTACACTTTTAAGAATTGCGACACCGACATCTTAAATAAACCAGTAATTGGCCCATTTTCGTGAGGCTGACTCATATATATACACATACAGACATATATATGTATAATTCATGGGGGTAATGGAAATGGGAAATCTTGTGCTTAGAGCAGGTTTCAAACCCACACTTCTTGTCATTCTGGGGCTAGCGTGCTAACCATTACACCACCTGGGCTCTACTCATAATGCAATCACCACATCTACCTATCTATGTGGCTCATGGGATCGTGGGTTCAAACCCTGGTTGAGTCAAACGAATGACTTAAAAATTGATACTTGTCGCTTCCTAGCCAGGCACTCAGCATTATTAGGATAGGGCAAGGACTGGTTGGCTCAGTGTCAGGATAATGTGACTGAGTGGGATATCAAGTCATGGGGCTGATGGCCTGGTCTCCCAGTGGGGCAGCACTATAAAGTCACCATGAGTGTGCACTGTCCCAAGTCGGTACCCATCCTAGTATGAGCTTAGATGTTGCTAGGACGTAAAACAACAACAAGCAAACAGACCTTCTCTGAGACGTCAGCGCAGACTGCTACTACACTTGTTCCCCTGGAATTATAAGTAATTTCAATGGTGTACATCCATAATTTGTTTAATCCTTCCAATCCTTACAATTACATACATACATACTTATACATACACAGGGTAGGTTCAACAACCATATAGCACGTAGATTGTACAGGATCCTGGTCACACAAACCATTGCGGGGGGTTGATGAATATAGGAAATATCGCTACTAGAGAGGAATCGAACCCACACCTATTTCATTCCGGGATAGCATGTTAACCATTACACCAGCTAGGCTCCCTTAAGTACCCATCCTATTCATGCCCACCTGTGTATGTGAGTCCTTTGCCTGCGAGGTCAGTGCAGACCACTACAATATTAAAAAAAAAATCTACGGATTATGCAACTGTCTAGTGAGAGAATACCTGGCAGTTGCTCACTTAATGTATTTACCTTCGGTTTTTAATCCTAGCAACATCTAAGGTCATATTGGGACGGGTACCGACTTGTGACAGTGCACACTTATGGCAACTTATATAGTGCTGACCCACTGAGAGACCAGGCTGGCAGCACCATGACCTGATATCCCACCCATTCATATTATCCTGATACTGTGCTAACCAGTCCCTGTTCTATCCTAGTAATGCAGAGCATGAGGCTGAGTAGTGACACGTACCAACTTTATAAATCATTGGTTTAACCCAGCCAAGATTTGAACTGTCAACCTTCCGCATGATTCGTCCAGAGGCTGTGGGTTAGGCGGAGTGAGGCGGGGTGAGGCGAGGTGAGGCGAGGGGGCGGAGATGATATAAAAGTAACTCTGAAGTAAAATGGACCAGGCTATAATGTCAACCTGATGTGTTTAAACTAAAAACTATGATATTAAAACAAATCTGTGGATTATGCAACTTTGCCGTGAGAGAATGCTTTGCAATGTTTTTATGTTTGGGGTTTTCATCCTAGTAACATCAATAGTTCATGTCGGGACTGGTACCGCCTTCTGGCAGTGCGTATACTTATGGTGACTTTATGGTGCTTCCCACTGTGAGACCAGATCGCTGGCACCATGACCCAATATCCCACTCAGCAATATTATTCTCAATCTGAGCATGCCAGTCATTGTGCTATCATATTAATGCCAAGTGACAGGCTTTCTCTCTATCTCTATCTCTCTCTCTCTCTATATATATATATATGTATATATATGTATATATATATATATATATATAAACAGTTGGCCCCAGGTAAACAGAACAACGATAAGACTGATGTGGTTGAGAAGAAGATATATATTCTCTGGCGGAGATATATTAAATGCCCACCTAAAGTTAAAATTTGACCGTCTCGATGGGCCTATAGGTGTTAACGGCCAGACACAGCTGGCACACAGTGCCTAGAGCCCCTCACAGGTGGCGCCAATGTGGCCCATGTCATACTACACAGAGACAGTTAGATATGATAAGTGCTACACTATTACATAGGGAACTGTGGATGGGTAGTGTCCTTGTTTATACAGCACATATATATATATATATATAAATATATATCTTGTTGGCACCCTTCAGCCTTGCAGACTATGGAGTGTAATGGATAACACGTGTCCACACCTCAAGTTCCGATTCACAACTGGTTTATTTTTTTACATCCAAGCTTCCCGAACACGACTTCATTGCGTCATCCTCTCGCGCCGGCCTGAAGACCGCGAGACCATACCCACGTAGCAACGCGACGCTACTTCCATATATTACATGGATTAGCGCCTGTAGAGTTGGTTGCGGAACATTCTCTTGCGGAACCAATCCTCTTGCGGAACCAATCCTCTTGCGGAACCAATCCTCGATTTGCACAATCTGTTGTAGCCCTGGCAAGCACCCCAACACTTTGACATCACAGGCTTTAGCAAAAACAGGTTCTATTAAATTGCATCAGTGTTCTCTTCTATGTGGCAACACTTGCTTGATATGTATATGTATATATATATATATATATACATATATATATATATATATATACATATATATGCATATGTATATTACTATATATATGCGTAAAGGGATAGGTTATAGGACTGTATTCCATGATTGATTGCAAGAAAACAGAATCATTTTCAAATTGGCCATAGCGCATGCGCAATGTGATTATCGCCAACCAGCTATGAATATTGCTGACTCGGCAACAATTGGTCTCGTGTACGGCCAGCATTAGCATTATCTGGACTGGTTACATCCTGCTGCGGCTGCTCCCACAGCTGCTGCTGCTTCTGCTGTTACTGCTGCTGGTGGCCTGTCAGACCAGAGGCATCCTGCTATCATTCAGAGGCTGTGGGTTAGGCGGGGTGAGCCGAGGTGAGGGGAGGGGGACGGAGATGATACAGCCGGCGGAGTTATCATTATCATATCTGGGCGTACCTAGACAAAGACTTCCCAGGCCTCTGTAAGTGTAAGAACTGCGCTGCACTCATCGCAGGCGCGTGCATTAGTTCCTTAAAGGTACATGATCGGATAGTTTTGGATTTCTGAAATATTAAAAAAATATAGACTTGAGGTTAATCGGCGTGATCTGCCTCATTTTAATTTTGAATTGCTTTGATTTAAAACAAATCTCTAACATTGGGGATCAGTATTTGAAGTGAAAATATTGCAAATAATCTTTAGTGGGCTAACCCTAAATGCTAGATATTATATGCTTGTATGAATTGCAGCAGTGACTGGTTCTATTACATTGACTTGTACTCCATCTATGCTGCAATACATGCTTAGGCTTAGTAAAGTGTAACAATATCTATGTGTTCTCTGTGGTGGAGTGGTTAGAGTGTCTGGCTTTTTTTCTAGGTCAGACTCCTAATCTGAAGGTCAGTGGTTCGATTCCCCATGCCCCCAGCTCTGCCAATTTGGATTTCCACCGCTGTGCATAACTTACAGCATCATCAAAGGCCGGTTGCTCTCATACCATGTCTATGTGGTGTGGACGGTTAAAAATCCCTTGGGTCGGTAAAAGTGTAGGCTCAGGCTTTCTATCGACCAGCAGTGGAGTGGGGAAGACCAGTCGTCTGTGACTGGAATTTCCCCTGCTTGGGACAACTAATGTACCAAAAAAAAAAAGAAAAGAGAGACAAATAAGTGTTCACACTTCCTGTCTACCATTCGCTATATCGCTATAAGTTTGGTATGTAGATGCAAGCCAGTGCGTTGGCTTAGACAATGATATGGTTTTGTCGGATTATGCAACTTTAAACAAGACGAAAGACTCCCTCCAGTATGTTTGTTGGGTTTTTACAAAATCCTAGCAAATTCTATGGTCATATCAGGATGGGTACTGACTTGTGACAGTGCATACCCACAGTGACTTTATAGTGCTGTTCCACTTGGAGACCGGGCTACTGGCACCATTACCTGATATCCCCCAGAGTCACACTACCCTGAGACTGTGGTAACAAGTCCTTGCCTTATCCTAGTAGATGTAATGCCAATCACCAGGCTAGGTAGTGACTGGAGTCAATTTTGTAAGTCATTAGTTTGACTCGGATGTGTTTTCCAACCTGTGACGTTCCACACAGGGGCGTATTCGATTAAACAACTCGGGCCACCCAAGTCACTTTTTGGCGCATGCGCACATCCTACCGACCCAGGTTGAATAAACGAACACGTTCGAGGTGGAAAAAATGGTGGCTTAATCCAAAACTTGTTGTTGTTGTCTAATAACCGATATAACTACAGCCAAATGGGATTTAAGGTATTTTATGATTGCATAGTTTAGCTATATTTCCATTTAATTAATCTGGGTTATTAAAAAAAGAATCATCATTAAAACAACACCTAGGACTTGTACTGGTAGCTGTTGACCTACAGGTACCAGCACAAATGTGACGTCATCACTCCTAGCTAACCCCAGCCAAGACGTGGGTTACTGGGGTCGGGTCGTTTTGCACACAGCATGTGTATTTTTCGACTCCACTCGCGGTGTTCTATTTGAAATTCTTACCTCTCGGGTGACCCGAGTCGCTCGGGTCGTGTTAATCGAATACGGCCAGGAAGGTGGCGCTCTTTTGATTCTTGAAGATTTATACTGCCTACCATGGATAAGTCTGAATAGACTTGTTTTCACCATTAGACAGTTTATTGATAGAAATCCTGAGCCTACACTTTTACCGACCCAAGGGATTTTTTAACCTCCCACACCACATAGACATAGTATGAGAGCAACCAGCCTTTGACGATGCTGTAAGTTCTACACAGCGGTGGAAATCCAAATTGGCAGAGTTGGGGGCACAGGGAATCGAACCACCGACCCTCAGATTAGGAGTCCGACCTCGAAAAAAGTCAGAGACTCTCACCACTCTGTCACAGAGAACACCACTTCTGGTTCCTCCATATACATGTGAACCATGCATATACACAAGTATATAGAGAGGACATATGCAAGAAGGGGAGGTGGGGGGGGGGGTGTTCTTGGCATTCAGATTACATCGCTGTACAATATATCGGCTTAATTTAATCAGAAATTACCAGTTGGTTTGTTGTTGGAGTTTTAAATCCTCACAACATCTAAGGTCATATCAGGACAGGTCCCGACTTCAGTGCATGCTCATGGCGACATTGTAGTGCTGCCCCACTGGGAAATCAGGCCACTGGCACCATGACCCGATATCCCACTTAGTCACATGATCCTGACACTGAGCTAACCAGTCCTTACCATATCCTATTAATGCCGAGCAACAGGCTATGCAGCGACAAGTATAGATTTGATAAATCTTTGGTTTGACTCAACTGGGAACCGAACTTCCGACCTTCTGCACGCGAGGCCAGCGCTCTACTGATTGGGCCACCTTGCCCGCTGAAATTACCAGTAGATCACACGACAAACCCACATCGCCAGAGTTTGAAATGCCGTCTAGTTCGAGTAATCTTCGAATGCAGCTATTCACTATGGTTGTTTTTGCCGCATGTGGAAATCAATCAAAAAGAAAACCGGATGCAGTGGTCAAATCAGTAGAGTGCAGGCTTCCTGTGCAGAAGGTTGGGAGTTTGGTTCTTGTTTGAGTCAAATCAATGACTTCCAAAATTGATACTTGCCGCTACCAAGCCTGGTGCTCGGCATTAATAGGATAGGTCAAGGACTGGTTAGCTCAGTATCAGGATAATGTGACTGAGTGGGATATCGGATCATGGTGCTGGTGGCCTGGTCTCCCAGTCGGGCAGCACTATAAGATTGCCATGAGTGTGCCCTGTCACAAGTCGGTGCCTGTCCTGATATGACCTTTGATGTTGCCAGGGTGCAAAACTCCAATAAACCAAACAGAAAAAAAAAGAAGAAAAACCAGTGTGGAAATAACTCCCTGACAGTCCAAGTGCTCCAATCAAACGGCTATTGTCTGTACAGGCATACAGTAACCTCTACTGAGTCCAGTAAATGGCACAGCAGCCTTACATCGTTCGTTGGAGTTGTACGTCTCAGCAACATTTAAGGTCACATCAGAACGGGTACTACAGACCTGTGTGAGTACTGCATACCCTGGGATACTTTTTAATGCTGCCCCACTGGGAGACTGGGAGACTGCCAGCACCATGACCTGATATCCCACTCAGTCACATTCTTCCGACACTGAGCTAACCAGTCCTTGTTCTATCCTATTAATGCCGAGAATCAGGCTAGGTAGCGACAAGTATAAATTTAGTAAGTTTGATTCAGCGAGGATTTGAAGGTCCGACCTTCCACACGGTAATCCAGCGCTCTTATGGCCGGTACACACCTACCGTTTACGATCGTTTTTCCGCACCCACCTAGCATATACGATCTAAAACTGCCCAAAAGTCGTGAGGTGTGCACTCCCCTAGCACACCTACCGATTGCGATTCGCGATTTTTAGGGCTAAAACGGTAGGTGTGCACTAGCCTTACGATTGCGATTCGCGATTCGAAAAATGAACCGGCCCGTTTTCAGTTTTAAGCGGATTGGGAGTTTTAGTGCGTGAATCGTAAACGGTAGGTGTGTACCGGCCATTACCGATTCGGCCACCGCGTCTGGTAAGTGGAACAGCTTGAACATGACCTCTAAATGTGTCCAAGCCGTTATCTGCAGCCGGTGTGACCTTTGACTTTAACATATATATCTATGTCGGTTTCGACCAATCAGATCGCACGTTTGGACCATCCTAGTGTCACATGTCCGAAACCATGTCACTTAGCTAGGATTGGTCCTACATATCGAACTTAGATACTGGTGCACTTATTAGACATTTGTTACCGCATAGAACCGAAAATTAGGTACATTTAATAGAACATTGCTGAACCAAATGATGTTCAGAATTTCAATGTGCATGCCAAAGTTAATTTAGGAATATTTACATTTAAAATATTTCTAATTTTAATCTTTTAAAATAAAAGTTACTCCAAATAAAAATATGGTAAATTTTACCCTACATATCTAAATTAAATATTGGTGTACTTCTTAAACATTTGCTGTTGCATATAAGGGAATACTAAGTAAATTTAATAAAACACAACTAAACGAAATAATATCCAGCATTTCAATATGCATGGCAAAATTAACTTTTGGCATATTTTTACTAAGATCTCTAATATTATTCTTTCAAAATAAAAGTTCCTTTAAATTAAATTAAGGTAGATTATATAACTATGGGACCAGACGGGATGGCCGAATGAGTTAGAGCGACCTTAGATGTTGCTAGGACGTAAAACAACAAACAAACAAAATGTGGACATTGGTTGCTTTCGGGCGAAGCAGGATAGCGCAGAGGTACCCAACTGCAATAAATGTTCAATGAGTGCTTATACACCGGGCGCGTTGGCCGAATAGGTAGAGCACCTGCCTCGCATGCCGAAGGAAAGACGGGAGTTCGGTTCCTAGTCGAGTCAAACCAATGCCTTAAAAGTTGATACTTGTCGCTTCTGGTTAGCTCAGTGTCAGGATAATGTGACTGAGTGGGATACCGGATCATGGTGCCAGCGGGCTGATTTCCCAGTAGGGCAGCACTATAAAGTCGCCATGAGTGTGCACTGTCGCAAGTCGGTACCCATCCTGATATGACTTTAGATGTTGCCAGGACATAGAACTCCAACACCGACCGACTAACTCGGATGAGCCATCGAAAAATCAGATAAACCTGGTAGACAAGATTCTAACAACGTCTGAAAGGTCAAGGTCGTGCTTTGACTTAGAGTCCTGATACCAGATACGTCAGCCCCTGGAGAAGGTCAGGAACGCTGGGGCGGGCGGGGAGGGGGCGGGGGGGTCAAAGACCCGAGGTCCACATAGAACCGAACACACCTCTTCACCTCACGAGTCCGCTACTTTCACTCACAGTGACACTTCTTAGAAACAAACCCCTACTTTACACTCAAACTACTCAGAGCCTGAGCTTTTATTGATTGCTTGATTGCTTGGTGGTTGCTGTACTCCGTGTCGGCAGCATAGGTCATATTCACGGCGAGGTTAATGTCTTACTTACGCTGTTAAAGCTGCGTAGTCAGATGAAAACATCAAATTTTCAAAACCAAAACAATTACAGTCTATTCTGTCAATAACGGCCTCTGTCAATAACAAATCTCTGTCAATAACGGAAAAAGGTGCTGGTCCCATCATGGCACCCCTTTAATTTATTAGCATTGCCAATATCTAATTTGATCAAATCTAAGACCGTCTTGATATGACCATAGATGTTACAAGGACATAAAACTCCAACAACCAACCAACGATCAAATCTAAGTAAGTATTTCGGTTTCGAAAACTTGATGCAGGATTAAACCTTTCAAATAAAAGTTATTTCAACTTATAGTGAATTAGATAATATTCAAACTATTATATTTTTGCACAAATGTGTTGCAGAAACTAGATAATAATATTCAACCTAATATATTTAGGTACAACAATACAACAGAAACTACAAACCATTGGATTTTGCAACTTAGAAATAAGAACTGTCATTTACTTATATCAAGTCAGTCATTTTAACAAATCTAGAGAAACATAAAACAATATTTATATTTGAAGTAAATAGCATTATACAAATATAAATGTAGGGCAGGAATAGATTGTATTTATTATTGTATTATTATAATTGTATTTGGTTCGATTCGATCCAACCCATTCCGCGCTGGTCATACACTACACTTCTGGACGGGACCATTGTTTTTTGTTGTTTAATGGCCTAGCAACATCTAAGGTCATATCCGGATGGGTACCGACTTGTCACATTGCGCACTCATGGTGACTTTATAGTGCTGCCCCACTGTGAGACCAGACCACCCACACCATGACCTGATATCCCACTCAGTCACATTATCCTGACACTGAGCCAAACCAGTTATTGCCCTATCCTAATAATGTCGAGCGCCTTGCTAGGAAGTGAGAAGTATCAATTTTTAAGTTATTTAGTTTGACTCGGCCAGGGTTTTGACCCACGATCCCCGGTCTACCAACACGGGAGGGACCGAGCGCGGTGGCCTAATCGGTCAAGTCAAACCAATGGGTTTAAAATTGATACTTGTCACTTCCTTGCCCGGCGCTTGACATTCATAGGATAGGGCAAGGACTGGTTAGCTCAGTGTCAGGATAATGTGACTTGGATCATGGTGCCAGCGGCCTAATTTCCCAGTGGGGCAGCACTATAAAGTCGCTATGAGTGCACAAGTCGATACCCGTCCTGATATGACCTTAAATGTTGCCATGACATAACACTCCAACTAACAAAACAAACTCTGGTTGGAAGGTGGCGCTAGTGGCGTTCTCTGTGGTGCGAGTGGTTAGAGTGTCTGACTTTTTTCTAGGTCAGACTCCTAATCTTAGGGTCGGCGGTTCGATTACCCATGCCCCCAGCTCTGCCAATTTGGATTTCCACCACTGTGTATAACTTACAGCGTCATCAAAGGCCGGTTGCTCTCATACCATGTCTATGTGGTGTGGGAGGTTAAAAATCCCTTGGGTCGGTAAAAGTGTAGGCTCGGGCTTTCTATCGACCAGCAGTGGAGTGGGGAAGACCAGTCGTCTGTGACTGGGATTTCCCCTGCTTGGGACAACTAATGTACCAAAAAAACAAAAAGAGAGACAAATAAGTGTTCACACTTCCTGTCTACCATTCGCTATATTAGGCTGCCGGCGCTGTGTTTCATCTCTGATTTCTATCATGGAACAATTACTACTTCATCATTATCATTTTAGGTCTGCCCTTCCACTCTAATCTGACAACCTGGGAATCCTTTCCAAGTGCACCTGTAAGAAGGATTTATCTGGCTATCAATCTTTGGAGATGTACCTGACAACCGGAAATAACCTGTATTCCGTTCTATGGCGTGTCAGTGGGGAGCGGGGGTGGGGGGGGTGATGGTAAATGATTGTAAATTTAAAAAAGCGTGGTTTATTTAATTACGCTTCTAGAGCACATTGATTTTTATCATCCGTTATTGGACATCCAACATATAGTCATCTTGACATATTTCTTTGGAGGAAACCTGCAGCTGCCACATATGCTACTCTTTCCGATAAGCAGCTTTCGATAAGTGTCGTTTATTTGAACTTTCCCACAGACAAAATAGCACATACCACAGCCTTTGATGAACCAGTTGTGGACCACTGGTTGGAATGGAAAATAACCCAAACTGCAAATGTGTCCACTGAGCAGGATCGATAGGATGACCGACACCTTCACAGGTGGACACTACCGCCTGAGCTACATCCCGTTCCCCTCCCGCTAAATAAAACCAAATGCTAACATTGTGACCAATGTTAGTGAGAAGAATGTCCATTCCTGATTGCAAATCTGGATTGCTATTCAATTCAAACTAGCAATTTTAATCCTACTTTATCACAAATCACATGAATTATAAATCTAGCTTAAGATCTTCTGAGTGCACCACCCATCAGCCGTGAATTAAAAGTAATATACAGTCAGATACACTTAATTTTAGACCTTAAAGTTGCATAGTCCGATAGTTTTGAGTTTCTGTAAATTCTTCTGAGATAAATATATTGGATTGATCATTATTATCTACTTTACTTTAATTTGAAGTCACTTTTATTTTAAATAGTAAACTTTTGAGATATTTAAAAAACAAACATGTACAATTAGTTTTGGCAGGCATGCCCAAACTCTGACACCATAAGCCGTGTTCACACGGGCAATGTAAATCGATTCGTAGAAAGCGACTTGCCTAGTTCGCCTTACATTTCGCGTGCTGAATCGATTCGCGTGATGTGGATACTGTAAACCACCTAGCAAGGTAGTTTATGTGAATCGATTTCTGTGAATCGGATTATTTTTGGCCTTGTGGACGTAAGCGGATTCTGTGAAGCGACTTATGACGTCACACGCATGCGCGCTCGCTCGTTTTATTTGTTGTCTTCCGGTAACTTGCCATAACGTTAGCAGAAGTCGAAGCAGCAACAACGAAGCACAAACTGAGAAAATATCACAGAATGTCGTCCTGCTCCGCCGCCGCCAAGCCGTATAACCGAAAGGACAACTGGGAGGATCACAAAGTCAGAGCTCTGATAACTTTGTGGTCCGAGGACACCGCGTTCAACGCGACTTGGAGCAGTCCGGCCGGAACATGAACATATACTGGCGACTGGCCACCCGACTCGCCCGCCTGTGTGGAGACGAACGAGGGGAGTGAAATGCCACAGCCTGCAGGACCAAAATAAAGAGCCTGACACAGGCCTACAAAAAGGTTAAAGATAACAACAAGTATGTACATTTGCTGTGTTACGAAAACTAACCTCCCCTGTCTTCAACGACTTTGTGGTTCGTTAAATACATTGTGAGGGCCAGATCGTAAACAGTGCATTCTCCCCCCCCCCCCTTGTTTTTAGTGGGAAAAAAACTGAATAGAGAATACTGAATTCCTAATTGCTCCCACCCATCCTGGTTTACGCTGAAACTGTGTGTATTTCGGTTCCACACACCTGATGTGGGCGATTGATTTGCTAGGGGGGCGGGGCCAAATACAATCAAAAACATAAGTCGTATGTATTAGGAATAACATTTGCATGTGATCGCCTTTATTAATATCACCATCGTTTTCAAACGGCACTACATAAGTGCAAAGTATTGTTTGTACATAAGTGCAAAATTATTGTTTGTAATACTTAAAACACTATGGAAAAACACAAGTTCCATGATGTTAGCTACCCTTTGGCTATATAAGTTATGTCTAATATACAATTTGTTTGCAGCCACAGTGGGAGGGACCGTCAAACCTTCCGCTACTTTGAGTTGATGGATGCCATCCTGGGGACATGACCCACCGCAGCTCCCCTCGCATACGTCGACACGTACTCCCTGGACCTAAGCTAAGGGCAAGCGTCCTTTAGCATGTTGACTGTGCTTTACTCATAGGTCGTAATACCTGAACCGCCATGGGAGGCAGTGGGAACCCTTCAGGTACTTTGATCTCATCGATCCCATCCTGGGAACGCGACGACAACTGGTGCCATAAACTACGTCCACACGTACTGCCTTTAGCATGTCGAGTGTCCCTTCTTGATACGGGGTTATACCTGAACCGCACTAGTTGAGTCGGTTTACTGTAAACTGACAACCAACTGTTACGACTGTGTGATACCCACAAGAGACTAATCCGATTTAAGCCATGTTTACATGGGCAAATTTAACCTGAACTAGATAAGGCTAAATATGTATTGACTGAATCGTATTGTTTTGGAAAGGTCAAAACTTCTGCTGGGCAGTGAAACCCTACAAATAAATGATGAAAAAAATATCTGTGCACCTCTAGCCAGTTCATAGACCAAATTATATTATATAGTGTGACGTGCTTAATCCGCTTCAAGTAAACCACTACCGTCCACACAAGCAAGGTGGGCCGATTTAAGTTAGTTCGGTTCATCTAAACTACCTCGAGAGGTGGTTTAGAGGAAGCGAACTAGATGAGGCGACTCAGGCTTAAGTCGCCCCAACATCATGTCCACACGACCAATTTATGTCGAACTAAAGGAAGCGAATTAGTTAAGCCGACTTAACTCGCCAGTGTCAACGGCCCTAAAGTGAGTTTGGGTTGGACCTAGATATGTATGGACTGAATCGTATTGGTTTGCAAAGATCAAATCTTCTGCTGGGCAGTGAAACCCTAAAAATAAATGTTGAACAAAAATCTTTGCACAGCTAGCAGTGTCATATAGCAAATTTACGGGAAAATCAACAAACTAAGGTCTGGACTGCGCATGCGTGTGAGGTCATTAATGCGCCTCAAGTAAACCGCTAGCGTTTACACTATCATTTATAAACCGACTTTCATAAAGCTCTTCATATAAAATACCCCGACAAGTGGTTTATCTAAAGCGAATAATATGAATCGATTCAGCCCTAATCCGCCTCAGCGTCGCGTTTACACGCTGCATGTGAGTCGAACTATAGGAAGCGAACTACTTGAGGCGGCTTAACCCGCCCGTGTAAACACGGCTTTAGATGATACACATTACGCTCTATTGGGATAAAGCGAACTAGTTGAGTCGACTTAGCCAAACCTTACCACCAAATTGTGTCACATCGCTATTTGAAACAACATGCCATGTTACACCATACAATATAATTGGTACTTTCTTATCCAGACGACCAGACACAACAGCTCGTTGTGGGGGCCGAGGAGGAGATCGACGAAGCTATCCAGGTGGATGTAGAGGTCGAGCTGGAGAGTGAGGCCTCCGGTCCTTCTCATGTGGAGGCGACCCAACCAACCCCAGCAGGCAGAGAGCCCACCCAACCCACCCCAGCTACCCAAGCCGCCCAGCGAGGTAAGGATATTTATAGTAAATAAAATCTACAAAGTATTTAGTAACATGTGTTCATGGTGAAATAAAACAACCAACATGTACGTCTGTTCAAATAACATTAGCAATTATATTGTTATAAAGCACACTGTGTCATGTCCGTAACATGTGTAATAGTTTTGACGCACATGTTATAGTACAATACAACAAACCTTAAGCATGGTGTAGAGCTTATTTTGATAACCTGCGGGTGTAAACAAATATTTAATGTACACTTTTAGTACAGCCACACTAGGTGCGAAGGTGAAGGGGTTTAATAAAAGTGTATGTTGTGATTCTAACGTAGCCCTGGGCTCAATTTACATTAAGCGATTTACTTTATGCGAATTATCGGCGTAACGCCAAAACATGATTCTCCTTCTGTAAATTCCCTTTTTGTATATTACAGGTTTGCGCAAAAAGAAGGGCAAAGGGCCCGGGAAGACGGAACGCTTCCTCGACGCCATCCTCACCCGGTTCGTAGGGGCCCAGGAAGCGTCGGCCACCCTCCTCCACGACCGAGAAGACAAGCGGTTGAAGCTCGAGCTCGAGATGGCGGAGAGGCGGGAGTAGCGCCAGGATGCTAGGGAGGAACGCCGGGAGGAGCGAGAGAGGGTGCGGCAGCAAGAACAAAGCCAGCACGAGGAGCGGATGCTGCAGCTGCTCGTGGCGCTGCACAATCCCACACCACAGCCGGCCACTCAGCAGTTCAGGAGTGCCACAACCGATGGGGTGACATGGATCACCCTGCTCACCCCCCAAGCAGAACCTTCACATTCAAGCCCAAACAACAGTTTTTTGTAAAATCATAGCGTAACAATTTTTTTCCTTTTTTCTCACCTTTGATCGGATTTGCAATGTGTCTCTATTTGAACCTTTCCTACCGTAATAAATTCTTCCCGTAGTTCCCAAAATTACAGCCTTGTTCAGTTTGTTCAGTACTTCACCACATTACACAACCACGAGTTATTACCGTAGTTATTCCTACGTAGACGGTCACTAATATATACACTTATAATGGATAACTTATATCTCCAGTAATGTCATGGCGACAATTGTCCACAGCTTGTTTCCGTTCCAAAGGTAAAACGCCTGCGATATGGTTGTGTATTCCAATGAAATGAAGGGGAAATTTGTAAAATTATTCTACCGGACTAATAGTGTCTCCCTCGCTGTATTTCAACATGGCCACATTAAAGGCGTACTAGGTAAGGGGAACTACTTAAGGCGAACTAAATAAGGCTTCAGGAACTGAAGTATTGCATGAAAGCGTCTCGCACCTCATTTCCACTTGTGTCATAGTCGTTGTCGTGGGCGACGTGTTGTGGCTCATCAAGGGGCCTGGCGTCCCACTCCGCGTCAAAGGTCTCCTTGTGCACCTCACAGATATTGTTCAATGTGAAGCACACAAGGAGAACTGTGGTGACCTCCTCTGTCCTTATTTCCGTACGATGCGCGAGAATCCTCCAGCGGGCCTTACACCCGCCGAAGGTATTCTCGATCGTCATACGAGCACGGGACAGACGATAGTTGAAGGTGGTTTGCTGACTGGAAAGTAAACCGGTGTCAGCAAACGGCTTCATCAGCCATGGACGGAGTGGGTACGCCGGGTCACCAAGCACCACAACAGGCACAGTCAGATTGCCCAGCGTGCGTGGCCTGTCCGTGAACAGCTCCCCAGTCTCACCTTTCGCATACAATGTCGAGTTGACCAAGACTCGCGCGACGTGCACTCTACCGGGCCAACCCGCAGCTATGTTCATCACCTTGTACTCGTGGTCACAGAGTACTTGCGCCACAATTGAGTAGAAGCCCTTCCGGTTGTGGTAGTCCGTATGGTGATCCTGGGGAGCGACGATCGGGATGTGGGTCCCATCGATGACGCCGGCGCAGTTGGGGAATCCAAACCGACTCTCGAACCCCTCCATGATCTCGGTGAGGCGGGCAGGCGTAGGCATCCTGATGTATTTTGGCAATAGTACTCAGACTATCGCAGCGCAGGTCCCCTGGAAATCTCACAGCATGTGGACTTGGCAATACCAAAGAGGTAACCTACGCTGCGATAGTCCGATCCTGTTGCCAACAGCCACAGGGTAACCGCTACCCGCACCTCGACTTGAATGCATCTGAAATGAGTTGACAAAAAACCAACACGTTATAATATACGCACACTGGACAGTGCACACAAAATACGACTTAGCATGTGCAGTTGTACATCGCCCCCGCATCATCTATTCCACCTTATGTAGTTGGGCTAGACATTTACGCGTATCAAGGGGAAAACAAATCATTAATAATGCAAAAACTCCAATCGTAGGCAAATACTTCAGGGAATTATAAAGTTTAACGTTCTATGTCCATATTGTTGGTATGGGGGCAAAGGCCGACTAGCAGGGATGTGGTTGACTATGCATTTTTCCTCGAATAATAACCTAGGCCACAGTTAGTAGTCCAGATATTTGGTTAAAACTCATGTAACGTTACATCCACACTGATGTTGTTTGCAGCGCTGCATTTTGGTTTAGTCGTGAAATGCTTAGAAATGCTTTGCCACATAACTACTTTATGTTTGGGGGAAAAAAACACCAGTACCACCTCACCTTCGCATGTTGGTGTCTGCCCGCCTGATATGCACCTTCAGTTGGTCAACCACATGCTCAAAGGTGGCCCGCCTCATCCGGAAATTTGCCACCCACTCTGTTTCGCCGAACGTCCCAAGCACGATTTGTGTCCACCAGTGGGAGGACCTAGCAACAAAGTAAGGGTGTCAGAAAATGTATGTAAACAGCATAATTCGTATGAATGGGAGTCAACTGGACCACAGCGCTTTTGTTAATAAAAATAGGAATGCCCTGGTATGACATAACATTTTGGTGCACATTTGACCCCCCAAATAATTTAGCATGGCAACTAGTTCGAATCGTGTAAGTAGCCGTACACAAGGCGACTTACAGTCGGCCAAACTTTACCAATCACTTCAAGGGATAACAATATTTCTATAAAACAATAAGTGTTAACATTTAACCAAACAGTGTGACATCTAGTTCGAATCGTGTAAGTCGGATTATCGAAATCGGGTTACAATCTGGTGCATAATACTCGTGACATCAGCGGATAAAAAAGGTTATATGAAAAACAATTTGTGAAAATTGTACAAAAGCCCGTGCCAACTAGTTTGAGTCATGTAAGTCGCCTTTCAGAAATCGGGTTACGATCGGCCGCAGTTGACTCATCAATTCAAGCGCTAACAACATTTATATCAAACAATAACTGTAAACATTTCAGCAAA
This sequence comes from Branchipolynoe longqiensis, assembly GCA_030323885.1. Taxonomy (NCBI): domain Eukaryota; kingdom Metazoa; phylum Annelida; class Polychaeta; order Phyllodocida; family Polynoidae; genus Branchipolynoe; species Branchipolynoe longqiensis. Next base: position 5,820,041 of record CM059186.1, on the reverse strand, counting down.
GAGCGTCGTATGTAGTGCGAATCGTGTAAGTCGGATTATAGAAATCGCATCACAATCTGCCGCATACTACTCCTGACATCAAGCGATAAAAACGCTTACATGAAAAACAAATTGTCAACATTTTACAAAACCCCGTGGCAACTAGTTCGACTCATGTAAGTCGCCTTTCACAAATCGGCTTACAATCGCCCGGACTTTACTCATCACTTCAACCGGTCAAAAGATTTATATAAAACAATAACTGTAAAGATTTTAGCAAAGAGCGTGGCATCTAGTTCGCATCGTGTAAGTCGCCTTATAGAAATCGGATTACAATCGGGACCAGGTTGCATAAAGCGATAAAAAAGCTTCTATACAAAAATAAGTCGCAACATTTACTAAACTTTATTACTAGTGCAAATAAACATGCATGGAGGGAACCCCAAAACAATGGGTAAATGTAAACACACACATAAAGAAAAATGATATATGACCATACCGGGGAAAAACTTAGAACAATGTTGCCAATTCATATATCGCGCACAACAATACTGTAATCACAATCGGGAAACAATTGTACAAAAACAAAATACATTGTACTAGCAACTAATCCGATTCATGTAGGTCGGCTTATGTAATGCGACCTAAACGTCTGGCCATCTTTTTCGTTAGACAAACCGGCAAACAATCGTATGTGATAACCATGGTAAAAAGCACACTCACTTTGAAGGCACACACTACTTCGAATCATCTAGATCGCCTTATTAAGCGCGCTAAAGTTGGCTAAAATTTTCTGTATACATAAAAACGCAATGGTAGGTCCTAACAAAGGAGTGTACATCTTACCAAGACACAACAATTTTGTATTACAAAGAACTTCGATCGCCGTATTTAGATTCTCCCACACCTTCGTGACAGCATTCTGGTTACATAAAGAATCCAAAACGGGTAGCTCATAAAACACTCTACTTAGATAAACAGCAACAAAATAGGTTGTGACAGCGTACCTTTCCCTCGACCAGACCTGGCGTACCACGGGGGGGTTGTACGGCCATGACAGTGAGTATTTGGAGGAAGAACGATCGGCGCTCTGCCTCCTGTTTCCGCTGGAAATCCTCCACCCTTCGACGTGAACGGGCCATTATTCGCCCCACATTTCCTGTCCCCCGATCTGGTACATCTAGTATATATAGATCCATGTTGGAGCCGCAACGTTGGCCAAAGATCACGGAAAACAGTCCACTCGCTATTTGTTCCGCCATTGTTCTTGGTCAAAACGGTCATGCGCAGATATCCACTTCCGCCTTAAACCGACTCACGCAGTGCCCGTGTGGACGTGACACACTTTCAAAACACTTTCAACTCTGCCCGTGTGAACGGGTGGCTAATTCGACTCCTTTAGTTCACCTTGGCTGAATCGCTTTTCATTTTGCCCGTGTGAACACGGCTATAGTCTTCTGCAGTATGACTATGAAGTTCTATTGAATTGACACAATATTCCCTTCTATGCAGACCACATATGTTTAATAAATGCATCAATATCTAAATTAGATATCTAGAATCAAATCTAAATAATTGCTTTAGTTTAGAAAATTTGATACTGCATCGGACTATGCAGCTTTAAGCCATAACCCGCCCTAGGGTTGCTAGTGCCCTAAGCGATCCAAACATATGGCACCCTTAAAAGTATAAATTTAAAAAATTTAAAGTTGCATGGTCCGATGGCCTTTGAATTGTTGTCTTATTTTTTAGATAAATATATGTAAAATTCAGGAAACACACAGACACATATCCACCTCATATCCCCTTCCCCTCTAGACCCTGCACAGCAGGCCACTTGGTTGGGGGGCTAATGGGGTCACGAGATTGGCCTAATTGGTTAATGGCCTTCCTGCATAATGGGTGTTTCAAACTGAGTGTTCAAAGGGGTGAGGTTATAAACTCACTGGTTATTCTGTATATACTGTCCCAAATCATTAGCTAATAGACCAATATCTAAGTTGGATATATAGCATCAAATGTAAGTAGTTGTTTTAATTTTGACAAAATTATATTTCATCGGACCATGCAACTTTAACGTTAAGGTGGCGTGGCACCCCCTAGGCCTGGCAGGTGGCGCCCCTGGAGGCGACCGGCTGGCCGAGTTGCCGGTACCTTCAGCCGGCCACACTTCCGGTGTTGCTAGGTTGGTGAATGGGTGGCCCATGATGTAGCAGCATGTGGGGGAGGCGGGTGTCAGTGACCACTCATTCCACAAATAACAGCTCACGCTTCTGGCACACGCCGAGTGTGTGTGTGTACTACGCGCACTCAAATAGAAACCGTCAGACGCTCTGCTTCTATTTCCGGCCACACAGTTTTTGGCACGCAGCCAAAACGGAACGCAGGGGAGGGGGTCAGTGGGGTTCTTATAACCTTTTTTTTAATTTTTTTTTTTTTTATTGAGGCTGTATTTATACTGTCCATAGCATATAAGCCTGGGTATTCAGGCTTGTTTTCAATGCTGGCCAGCTGTAGTGTTGGTGTTGTCTTATCACACAGTAGCTGCTGATAAGGTATTTGATTGCCTGTATTTCAGTAGCAGATAGATAGTTGGTTGGTCTGGTTAGTACTATAGTAGTCTATGTTAATTTTTTTGGATTTTCTTGGCATATATGTGCTTTATTTTTTCTACTCTTATTTCTAGACTAGCCTACTCCTATTTACATATCATAGGCTTGTACGCAGCTGTGAGGTGTGTTATCTGGGTGCTTTTGGTATGGTTACCTTCCATTGGGCGTCTCGCTGGTGGGCCGTGACATGTATCACCTGCCCCTTTGCGGTGCAGCTTAGTTGGGGGTTCCTAGCCTTATTTTGCACAGATATTTTTTGTATGTTTTTAGGTCAGGAATTTGTCGTTCCTTTACTGTTTGGGCATTCCACACCTTGGCAGCCATTTCTAGCGTGCTTCTCTCGTGAGCTTTTATTTGGCTTCTGGTCTGCTTTAGTAGTGGCGCATTATTTGCTCTAGTTGCCCTTTGTGGTTTTGTTAGGAGTTTATTGTCTTGACTATAGCTGTATGCTAATGTTTTCAGATGAATTATTCTCCTATTTTCTAGCAATTTTACTTTGGTTCTTTTGTGTATGTCATAGGTGGGGTGCAGCTTGTCTACTCTGAGGCAGATTTTCAGGGCTCTGTTCTGTAGTGTTTGCAGTTTTTTTAGAAGTTCTTTCTTTGCACCCATGTAGTTTACATCTCCATAGTCAAAATAGGGTAGCACCATGCCCTTGAAGATTTTTTTGACATTTCTTGTGTCATGTAGTCTCTTAGCTTTGCAAATAGCCACAGTTTGTGGTTTACCTTTTGGACAATTTTGTTTATACATAGGTTGTAGTTTAGTTGGCTGTCCAACTCAAGGCCTAGGTATTTGTAATGGTCTACATTTTCTAGTGTTTGGCTTCCTAGCTTACAGTGTAGTTTTCTTTCTGGCATTTGTTTATGCGAGAAGAGAACTGTTTTTGACTTGCTTGTGTTGATGGTTATTTTGTTGGACTCACACCACTCATCCAGTTTTAGTAGGAGCTTGTTTAGTTTAGTTATTACCTCCTCTTCTGTGGTGCCGTTTGCATATATGACTGTGTCATCTGCATATAGTTGGAGGCATTCGGTTTGTAACCATTTTTCAAGATCGTTTATGTAGATTATAAAGAGCAGTGGCCCTAGCACTGACCCTTGGGGTACACCACATGTGACAGGTTGGTTGTCTGATAGTGTATTGTTTATTTTTGTTCTCTGTTGCCTGTCTTTCAGGTAGCATTTTATCCAGTCCATAGTGTTGGATTTTATGCCCATGGATTCTAGTTTTTCCAATAGTATGTTATGGTCTACTGTATCGAATGCTTTGCTGAAGTCAATGAAGGCTGCTCCAACTAATTGTTTTTGGTTCATTGACGCCAATATGTCATTTGTTAGGTTAGCTATTGTTTTAGATGTGGAGTGCAGTTTCCTGAAACCTCCTTGTCTTTCGTTTAGTATATTGTTTTTTTCCAGGTGTTCATTTATGTGTCTATGTAACACTTTTTCAATGAGCTTGCCTGGGGTTTGAAGAATCGATATTGGCCTGTAGTTTCCCATGTTTTGTTTGTCTCCACTTTTGTGGATAGGGGTAATGGTTGCCATTTTCCAGGCTGAGATAAAATGCCCCTGTTCAAAGGAGATGTTGAATAGGTCGACTATAGTGGCTGGGATGGCTTGGAGTGCCTCTTTCAGCATTTTGGTTGGTATTTCGTCTATTCCACTTGGTTTATTTGTGTCTATGTCATTTATTAGTTTTTTTACTTCTATTATATCTGTTTTGCAGGTGGGGATTTCATTCTGCACAGTTCCTGATCTATTTTCCCACCTTTTTTTAAATTTTCCTGACAGCGTTTGTCCTATTGTGGCAAAGTGTGTGTTCAGTTTGTTTGCTGCATCTTTGTCTGAGAGTATTGTCCCTTCGTTATCTTGGAAGGTTGTGTGCTCTTCTTTGTTATTTTTGGGGAATAATAGGTCTACATTCTTCCAGAATCTGTTTGTATTGCTTCCCCAGTCTCTGTCCTGCTTTATTATGTATTTCTTTTTTGCTGTTCTCACAGCTTTGAGAGAGTGGTTTCTGGCAATATGGTAGGCCAGTTTGTCTTCTATAGTTTCTGTGAGCTTTGCTTTATTACCCAGTTTACTTTTGGCTATGATGAGCGTTAGCAGGTCATTGTCTACCCAGGGGTCCTGGTTTTTTTGTATTTTTATTTTCTTAATGGGGCACATCTCGTCAGCTGATTTTCTTATTTCTGCGATGATGTTGCCCCAATAGATATTAACATCATCTCTGTTTTGTGTGATGTTGTTTATGTTTTGGTGCAGATGATTTTTTAATGCATCTTCTGAGTAGTTTTTTAGGGACCTGCCCATCTTATACTCATAGTGATTTGTGCTTTTTAGTTTTTTCCTTGTTACATATATTAGCTCATGATCACTTATACCCCAGCTCCTGGTGCCCCATTTAGTGGCGTGGTTTGAGTTGGTTAGTATTAGGTCAATTGTGGTGCTATTTTTACTGAGCCTTGTTTTTTCAGTGATGAGCTGTTGTAGGCCTAAGATTTTGATTGTGGTTTGCAGCATTAGTTTGTTTTTATCATTGCTGTTGTAATTTACATTAAAGTCTCCTAGTATGAAGATTTCTGCCTTTGTCAGTTTTTTTATGGTGTTTATGCTCTTCTCTAGGGCTTCAATGAAGAGTTCAATTTCCCCTGATGGAGGTCTGTAGAGGCTTGCTATGGCTATATTTGCTTGCTTTTCATTTTTTATTAGGCACCATAGTAGTTCTATGTGTTCATTTGATAAGTTAGCTGTTATTAGTGCTTCAGGATCTAGAATTTTGGTGTCTTTGCAGTAAAGGGCAACACCTCCACCCTTTTTTGTTTGGTTTAGTGTGTTATTTTGCTGCCTATCATTGCGTACAAGCCTATATCCATCTATGTTGAGGGTGTTGTTTTTGTGGTTGTCAGTGAACCATGTTTCTGACAGTGCCAGTATGTCGAGATTTTCTCTTTTTAGGTGTATTTTTATTGTGTCGATTTTGTTGGATGCACTCTGGCAGTTTAGGTGGGCAAAGTGTGTGCCCCTCCCCAGCTTGCATTCAATTTCTTCTACCATATATATTTGTGCTTTTCGGTGAGTGGTTGCTTGATTTCGCGAATTTTACTTTTTAGTTTTAGTTAGATTGAGTTTGTGTGTGTGTGTGGGGGGGGTGGGGGTGCTGGTGCATGCAGCACACGCATCTCCCTCTGGTGGGTAGTTGTGTAAGTCACTGCACTTATTACCTGTTTTGTGTGGAGGATGGCATATTTTTAGTAAAGCGTGTTAGTGAGATAGTAAATTTGTGATATTCATGGTTTGGAGCCCTGGTTCCTTTCCCAGTTCTCCCCGATCTGAACATTTGTATAGTTTTGTTTATTCCTTATTTATATTTTTCCTTTTTATTTGTTGGCATTTGTCAGGGTTTCCTTGACTTTTTGGAGGATGTCCCCCATTTTATTTTTGTAACCTGGTTTTATCGTTTCTCCTTCACTGGCGCTGTCCAGGTACCTTCCTGAGCCCCAGTATGGGCACTTTGTGCATTCCCTGAATGCATTTCCAGGGGCATTTATTAGCTTTTCTTTTAGCTCTATGTTTTGTGTGAATTTTGCGTGGACGATATCCTCCAGCACTTTTTCATTTGTTTTGCACCATTCTGGTGATCTCCATATTTTTTTGGCCATTGCTTTTATTGTGTACGGGTTGTCCGTGTTTTCGATCATTCTCATTATTTCATGTTTATCGTGATATTTGGCCATTATTGAGCAGTAGTATTGCTCGGCCGAGGTGTACTTTTTCCCATCCTTTCCTGTGACTTCGCATTTGTACAGGGTGTGTAGGTTTTCCCATTTATTTCTTTGTTACACCCTTTCATTTTGATCGATTTTATTTTGTCACTTTTGGTCTCGAGTGCAAGTGTGTACATTTGTTGTACTGTTTTTTCACTCAGCATTTCCGTTTCTGTCCTTACTGGTCTTATTGTGACTTTGTTGTAGTCTTTTTTGGCCTGGAGTGTTTTTTTTCTTCTGGAAGAGTTCTTTTTTTTGCGACTCTTTCTCCAGCTGGATTTTTATACTCCTCGGCCTGGTTTGGACTTTCTCTGTGGCCTGGATTTCTTGTTCTTTTGTTTCCCCACCTTGGCTTTTTTTTCCAGCCTGCTCAGTATTGCCAGGGTGTTTTTTTGGTGTTGTTTCTTTTTTGGGTTTTTTTCCTAGACGGAAGGCCTTAGTCACTACTGTCCAGCCAAAGTCACA